>OY783230.1:0-1200000 GCA_963678685.1 Patella ulyssiponensis
GGTTACACCCGTTTTGAACAACTTGTTCAAAATCGTTTCCTTCCACAATACCTACGCTAAATTATAGCCCGAAATACACACATAAAATTCACGGTTGTTTTGGGGTATACTATTGGGGTACACCCGTTTTGAACAACTTGTTCAAAATCGTTTCCTTCCACAATACCTACGCTAAATTATAGCCCGAAATACACACATAAAATTCACGCTTTTTGGGGGGTATACTATTGGGGTACACCCGTTTTGAACTGGTTCAAAATCGGTTTCTTCCACATTACCTGCGCTAAATTATAGCCCGAAATGTACTCGTCAACTTCACGGTTGTCTTGGGGTATACTTTTGGGGTTTTCTTCCACTTTGAACTATCCCTAATTTCACAAGGACAATTATAACAATAATGATTATCGTTTTCTATAGCGTCCAGTCACAACATACACTTTCTAGGTTTTAATCAAAATGTTATTGATAAACACACAACAACTTTCGCATTGATATTGGCCAGGGATGGTAATTTTCACCATTTACTTCGGAATCGTTGCTTTTAAATATTACCGAGCTTCACGGCTACCGCCGTTCGCTTTTCAAAACAACATATACCTATAGTAAATGCGAAAAAACCCAGTTATTTGTAGTGAGATAGTGTAGGTAGAATAAAAACAGTTACGCTGCTGCTCACATCTGACATGCAAATTAAATGACCAATTTTAGCTTTACCATCTTTCCTCAAGTCGAACAATGTCTTAAACTAGCTCATTATACAAACTGAAATACGGTCATTTTAATTTCTAGCCTAATAAGTACCCTTGCATATAAACACGCGATTATATATCACTTCACACAAAATGCAATTTGTTTTCAAATAAAAACATTAAATAACCAAATTCCTAATTCAAGTAAGCATTTTTAAAATGAAATCTGGTGACAATTCCTTCTAACCTCCCACACTAACAAATGTTAAATGTTATTTATAGAGTTATGAGCACAACTCCTCTTTCACCTTCAGCAGAGAAGAGTGATTTTACGCCCACGACATCAACAGTGACACTATAAGTA
Source organism: Patella ulyssiponensis (assembly GCA_963678685.1). NCBI lineage: Eukaryota > Metazoa > Mollusca > Gastropoda > Patellidae > Patella > Patella ulyssiponensis. The sequence goes on from OY783230.1 coordinate 1,054, forward strand.
CCTAAATTAACAACCAAAATCTGTAGAAATGCCTCCTTCACCAAAATAGACTATTCATCTTAATCATTTTCTACAAGCTAAATTTATTATCTTATATTCTTTCAATAAACTATTATGGATCTTGAGCCATTTTAAATGTAAGTACCTTCCTTCGTAGCGCCTATATAACGAACGAAGCAGTGTGCGGTATTAACTTCCTAAGAATACCATGACGTCACGAAATCGACCAAGAGAAAATCGACCAACTTCGTATTTGTCCTATACCCTAACCCTAACCCTAACCCTACCTTCGTAGCGCCTATATAACGAACGAAGCAGTGTGCGGTATTAACTTCCTAAGAATACCATGACGTCACGAAATCGACCAAGAGAAAATCGACCAACTTCGTATTTGTCCTATACCCTATTATTTGACCATGGATAGACCCTGACCCTAACAACTAGTATCCTTAGTTGCCCTAGGTCACGTTGAAATTTTTGAAACAAAAGAAATCTTCTTAGACTAACTGATAGTCATTCTATTGTTACGAGGACAACTCGTCTTTCACGTTCAGCGGAGAACCACGATTTTACGGGAAACACTTCTAAGCACTAAATTTAAAAACCAAAATCCGTAGAAATGCCCACTCAACTAAAATAGACTAATATTCTTAACCATTTTCTCCAATTTACATTTATTATCTTATTTTCTTTTGGCGATAACTCTTCACTTCCTACCATAAGAAATTAAGCATGGATATTTGCTTCCTTATAAGAAAAAGAAAAAGAATCAGTGTTAGACCAGGGACGAATAGAAATGTTTGGTGGAGATTTTGCATACAATTCATCAATCCGGTCGGGGCGGAAACTAGTCATTATCCTCTAAAAACACCAAATGGGTAGGTTAGTGTTCGGGTATAGGGTTGGGTTGGGTAGGGTGAGGTGAGTTCGGGTTAGAGGTACTGGGGTAGGGTATAGGGTTGGGTTGGTTTGGTGTGAGGTGAGTTCGGGTAGGGGATACTGGATAAGGTTAGAGGTACTGGGGTAGGTTAGTCTTCGGGTTACAGGGTTGGGGTGAGGTGACTTCGGGTCGGGTTACCTGCTTTCTTTCTCGGAAGATCATACTAGGTGCGGAGAATTCGGGTAAGAGTAACCTTCGGGGTAAATGCCTGGTATCAACGAGGATCTCCATGTAACACCAACCCTGTCCTGTCCCTAATTTCACAAAGACAAGAGATGTTTTAATCAAAATGTTATTTATAAACACACAACAACTTTCGCATTGATATTGGCCAGGGATAGTAAGATTCACCATTTTCTTCGGATCCATTGCTTTTAAATATTACAGAGCTTCACGGCTACCGCCGTTCGCTTTATAAAACAACATATACCTACGGTGAATGCGAAAAAACCCAGTTATTTGTAGTGAGTCAGATGACGAATAGAAATCACTGGCTGGTATTTTCCAGTTAAATGGTCAATGACCAAAATAGACTAATCGTCTTAAAACTCACACGACTAGTCAAAATGCCTACGCGCTGCATGCAAGCACTTCAGTCTTTTTTCACCAAATTTCTCTATTTTTCATAAACAAACACCTGCTTGCGGCTCAAGTACAAATTCTAAATTCTAATACAATTCGACAATAGATCACACGCGCAATTTTAGACACCTCCTACTGTTTATAGATTCTGTAAAAAATGAAGTTTGGACCATACTGGACTTAAAGGTTTTTCGCATTTTTATCCATTTTTTTAAGAACAAACACCTATTTCCGGTTGACGTACACGGTCCAAATTTTAATACAATTCGACAATAGACAAATGTACATCACACGCTCAATTTCACAGTCCTACTGTTTATAGATTCTGTTGCATTTTGGACCATATGAACTTGGACCATTTTCGTTCAAACGTAGTACCCTGTCCCGAGAACCCAACCTGCAAATCCTAACCCAACCCAACCTAACCTAAACCTGAAAATCTAAACTACCCGACTGATTTACCAAAAAATACAATAACCACCTAAACCTGGGTTGAGCCCGGGTTTAACCTGGGTTGAACCCGGGTTGAACCTGAACGAGGGCCTAAGCACTCACTTTTTTCAATTCTTATGTAAATTTTTAAGTTAAATTTGGTATAAAGTTTCAAATTTGGATACTTCTTTTTAATAAAGTTTTTTTTCTCTAAAAATATATCTAATGTTGTAAAATTTCTAAATTTTTAAACAGTTTGTAATGATATAAATAACAAAGTTTTAAAAAAGATAATATTAAATGAATTTTGAAATTAATTTTCTCATAAAAAACGCAAATAAAACATTCTTCGCTAATGCAAGCTATTTATAGTATTCTGCCAGAAGAGAAGAAAGTAGCATTCAACTTATAACCCTGTCCCGAGAACCCAACCTGCAAATCCTAACCCAACCCAACCTAACCTAACCTAACCTGAAAATCTGAACAGTTTGTAATGATATAAATACGCGAGTTTTATTTAGATAATATTAACTAAATTTTGAAATTAATTTTCTCAAAATGGTTACATTTTGGCAGGTGTACTATTTAAATATCCAGAAAAAAATGCATTTTTGACCAAATAAAATTTCAGGAACAAGCACCTATTTCCGGTTGACTTACAGGGTCAAAATTTTAAAACGATTCGACAATAGACAAATGTAGATCACATGTACAATTTCAGAGTCCTACTACTTTTGGTTTGTGAAAAAAGATGCATTTTCGACCCTATCAACTTGCAAATTTACAAGAACAAACACCTATTTCCGGTTGAAGTACACCGTCCAAATTTTAATACCATTCGACAATAGACAAATGGAGATCACAAGCGCAATTTCAGAGTCGTAGTACTTGTAGTTTCTGACAAAAATGCATTTTCCATCAACACTGGGTGCGGTGCGAAGTAGTATTCAAGTCATAACCCTGTCCCGAGAACCCAACCTAACCTAACCTAACCGAACCCGAATATCTTATCTCACCACTTCAAAATCAAAGAAACCAACCTGCAAATCCTAACCCAACCCGAATATCTAATCTCACCAATTCCAAATCAAAGAACCCACGTCCCACCCGTTTTATTATAAAATGATATACCGCAAACATCACATCACCAAGCGTATGAGACATGTCTCACTTTCGTATTTTACCTCTTACCCTCACACTTCTACACCCCAACCCCAACCCCATTTACCCAACCCTAGGGATGAACTGGGGTTCCACTTCGGGGTTCCTCTTGGGGTTCTTCTTGGGTTCCACTTTGGGGTTCTTGGGTTGGGTTCCACTTTGGGGTTCTTCGTGGGTTCCACTTTGGGGTTCTTCTTGGGTTTCACTTTGGGGTTCTTCTGGGGTTCCACTTTGGGGTTCTTCTGGGGTTCCACTTTGGGGTTCTTCTTGGGTTCCACTTTGGCCCTAATTGCACCCCGGGGATGAACCTAGGGTGAACCCGAGTTAACACTGATACCAAAATTGCGCGTAATTTTCAAATTTCAAAATTTAGACCATTCATTTCTGCATTGTTTTAAAGTAAAATAGCTTTAACTTTAAATCAAAGGAATATATTTGAACTTGGAATCGAACGAATATATTTTAACATGCAATCGAACGAATATATTTTAACTTGGAATCAAAGGAATCTATTTTAATGCAGAAAACGACAAAGTCCATAATCAAGCCAATAAATTATCTTAATGATTTTCTATAATCTTATTCTGCTCCATTTTTAATTTCTTCCACTTTCAACTATTTCACAAGGACAATAATAACAATAATGATAATCGTTTTCTATAGCGTCCAGTCATAACATACAGTTTCAAAAAGACGTAAAATTCAGGGTTGCTTTGGGGCCTAAAGGGCCAGCTTATAGTGTAGGCCTATACTGGGTGTCTGTCTCATCGCAAACCTGAAATCAGAAAGAACAAGGAAGTATGTGTAATCAATTCGTATTTTTAAAATTTCAAAATTTAGACCATTCATTTCTGCATTGTTTTAAAGTGAAATACCTTTAACGTTAAATCAAGGGAATATTTTGTAACTTGGAATCAAAGAAATCTAGTTTCATGCAGCAAAAACGACAAAGTCCATAATTAAGCCAATAAATTATCTTAATGATTTTCTAGTATCTTATTGTGCATCATTTTTAATTTCAGGAGGACAACAGATATTCGCCAAAAGACGTAGTAAAATTCAGGGTTGTTTTGGGGTATACTTTTGGGGTACACCCGTTTTGAACTGCTTCAAAATCGTTTCCTTCCACTATACCTACCCCAAGTTATAGCCCGTAATGCACACATAAAATTCACTTTGTTTTGGGGTATACTATTGGGGTTACACCCGTTTTGAACAACTTGTTCAAAATCGTTTCCTTCCACAATACCTACGCTAAATTATAGCCCGAAATACACACATAAAATTCACGGTTGTTTTGGGGTATACTATTGGGGTACACCCGTTTTGAACAACTTGTTCAAAATCGTTTCCTTCCACAATACCTACGCTAAATTATAGCCCGAAATACACACATAAAATTCACGCTTTTTGGGGGGTATACTATTGGGGTACACCCGTTTTGAACTGGTTCAAAATCGGTTTCTTCCACATTACCTGCGCTAAATTATAGCCCGAAATGTACTCGTCAACTTCACGGTTGTCTTGGGGTATACTTTTGGGGTTTTCTTCCACTTTGAACTATCCCTAATTTCACAAGGACAATTATAACAATAATGATTATCGTTTTCTATAGCGTCCAGTCACAACATACACTTTCTAGGTTTTAATCAAAATGTTATTGATAAACACACAACAACTTTCGCATTGATATTGGCCAGGGATGGTAATTTTCACCATTTACTTCGGAATCGTTGCTTTTAAATATTACCGAGCTTCACGGCTACCGCCGTTCGCTTTTCAAAACAACATATACCTATAGTAAATGCGAAAAAACCCAGTTATTTGTAGTGAGATAGTGTAGGTAGAATAAAAACAGTTACGCTGCTGCTCACATCTGACATGCAAATTAAATGACCAATTTTAGCTTTACCATCTTTCCTCAAGTCGAACAATGTCTTAAACTAGCTCATTATACAAACTGAAATACGGTCATTTTAATTTCTAGCCTAATAAGTACCCTTGCATATAAACACGCGATTATATATCACTTCACACAAAATGCAATTTGTTTTCAAATAAAAACATTAAATAACCAAATTCCTAATTCAAGTAAGCATTTTTAAAATGAAATCTGGTGACAATTCCTTCTAACCTCCCACACTAACAAATGTTAAATGTTATTTATAGAGTTATGAGCACAACTCCTCTTTCACCTTCAGCAGAGAAGAGTGATTTTACGCCCACGACATCAACAGTGACACTATAAGTACCTAAATTAACAACCAAAATCTGTAGAAATGCCTCCTTCACCAAAATAGACTATTCATCTTAATCATTTTCTACAAGCTAAATTTATTATCTTATATTCTTTCAATAAACTATTATGGATCTTGAGCCATTTTAAATGTAAGTACCTTCGTAGCGCCTATATAACGAACGAAGCAGTGTGCGGTATTAACTTCCTAAGAATACCATGACGTCACGAAATCGACCAAGAGAAAATCGACCAACTTCGTATTTGTCCTATACCCTAACCCTAACCCTAACCCTAACCCTACCTTCGTAGCGCCTATATAACGAACGAAGCAGTGTGCGGTATTAACTTCCTAAGAATACCATGACGTCACGAAATCGACCAAGAGAAAATCGACCAACTTCGTATTTGTCCTATACCCTATTATTTGACCATGGATAGACCCTGACCCTAACAACTAGTATCCTTAGTTGCCCTAGGTCACGTTGAAATTTTTGAAACAAAAGAAATCTTCTTAGACTAACTGATAGTCATTCTATTGTTACGAGGACAACTCGTCTTTCACGTTCAGCGGAGAACCACGATTTTACGGGAAACACTTCTAAGCACTAAATTTAAAAACCAAAATCCGTAGAAATGCCCACTCAACTAAAATAGACTAATATTCTTAACCATTTTCTCCAATTTACATTTATTATCTTATTTTCTTTTGGCGATAACTCTTCACTTCCTACCATAAGAAATTAAGCATGGATATTTGCTTCCTTATAAGAAAAAGAAAAAGAATCAGTGTTAGACCAGGGACGAATAGAAATGTTTGGTGGAGATTTTGCATACAATTCATCAATCCGGTCGGGGCGGAAACTAGTCATTATCCTCTAAAAACACCAAATGGGTAGGTTAGTGTTCGGGTATAGGGTTGGGTTGGGTAGGGTGAGGTGAGTTCGGGTTAGAGGTACTGGGGTAGGGTATAGGGTTGGGTTGGTTTGGTGTGAGGTGAGTTCGGGTAGGGGATACTGGATAAGGTTAGAGGTACTGGGGTAGGTTAGTCTTCGGGTTACAGGGTTGGGGTGAGGTGACTTCGGGTCGGGTTACCTGCTTTCTTTCTCGGAAGATCATACTAGGTGCGGAGAATTCGGGTAAGAGTAACCTTCGGGGTAAATGCCTGGTATCAACGAGGATCTCCATGTAACACCAACCCTGTCCTGTCCCTAATTTCACAAAGACAAGAGATGTTTTAATCAAAATGTTATTTATAAACACACAACAACTTTCGCATTGATATTGGCCAGGGATAGTAAGATTCACCATTTTCTTCGGATCCATTGCTTTTAAATATTACAGAGCTTCACGGCTACCGCCGTTCGCTTTATAAAACAACATATACCTACGGTGAATGCGAAAAAACCCAGTTATTTGTAGTGAGTCAGATGACGAATAGAAATCACTGGCTGGTATTTTCCAGTTAAATGGTCAATGACCAAAATAGACTAATCGTCTTAAAACTCACACGACTAGTCAAAATGCCTACGCGCTGCATGCAAGCACTTCAGTCTTTTTTCACCAAATTTCTCTATTTTTCATAAACAAACACCTGCTTGCGGCTCAAGTACAAATTCTAAATTCTAATACAATTCGACAATAGATCACACGCGCAATTTTAGACACCTCCTACTGTTTATAGATTCTGTAAAAAATGAAGTTTGGACCATACTGGACTTAAAGGTTTTTCGCATTTTTATCCATTTTTTTAAGAACAAACACCTATTTCCGGTTGACGTACACGGTCCAAATTTTAATACAATTCGACAATAGACAAATGTACATCACACGCTCAATTTCACAGTCCTACTGTTTATAGATTCTGTAAAAAATGCATTTTGGACCATATGAACTTGGACCATTTTCGTTCAAACGTAGTACCCTGTCCCGAGAACCCAACCTGCAAATCCTAACCCAACCCAACCTAACCTAAACCTGAAAATCTAAACTACCCGACTGATTTACCAAAAAATACAATAACCACCTAAACCTGGGTTGAGCCCGGGTTTAACCTGGGTTGAACCCGGGTTGAACCTGAACGAGGGCCTAAGCACTCACTTTTTTCAATTCTTATGTAAATTTTTAAGTTAAATTTGGTATAAAGTTTCAAATTTGGATACTTCTTTTTAATAAAGTTTTTTTTCTCTAAAAATATATCTAATGTTGTAAAATTTCTAAATTTTTAAACAGTTTGTAATGATATAAATAACAAAGTTTTAAAAAAGATAATATTAAATGAATTTTGAAATTAATTTTCTCATAAAAAACGCAAATAAAACATTCTTCGCTAATGCAAGCTATTTATAGTATTCTGCCAGAAGAGAAGAAAGTAGCATTCAACTTATAACCCTGTCCCGAGAACCCAACCTGCAAATCCTAACCCAACCCAACCTAACCTAACCTAACCTGAAAATCTGAACAGTTTGTAATGATATAAATACGCGAGTTTTATTTAGATAATATTAACTAAATTTTGAAATTAATTTTCTCAAAATGGTTACATTTTGGCAGGTGTACTATTTAAATATCCAGAAAAAAATGCATTTTTGACCAAATAAAATTTCAGGAACAAGCACCTATTTCCGGTTGACTTACAGGGTCAAAATTTTAAAACGATTCGACAATAGACAAATGTAGATCACATGTACAATTTCAGAGTCCTACTACTTTTGGTTTGTGAAAAAAGATGCATTTTCGACCCTATCAACTTGCAAATTTACAAGAACAAACACCTATTTCCGGTTGAAGTACACCGTCCAAATTTTAATACCATTCGACAATAGACAAATGGAGATCACAAGCGCAATTTCAGAGTCGTAGTACTTGTAGTTTCTGACAAAAATGCATTTTCCATCAACACTGGGTGCGGTGCGAAGTAGTATTCAAGTCATAACCCTGTCCCGAGAACCCAACCTAACCTAACCTAACCGAACCCGAATATCTTATCTCACCACTTCAAAATCAAAGAAACCAACCTGCAAATCCTAACCCAACCCGAATATCTAATCTCACCAATTCCAAATCAAAGAACCCACGTCCCACCCGTTTTATTATAAAATGATATACCGCAAACATCACATCACCAAGCGTATGAGACATGTCTCACTTTCGTATTTTACCTCTTACCCTCACACTTCTACACCCCAACCCCAACCCCATTTACCCAACCCTAGGGATGAACTGGGGTTCCACTTCGGGGTTCCTCTTGGGGTTCTTCTTGGGTTCCACTTTGGGGTTCTTGGGTTGGGTTCCACTTTGGGGTTCTTCGTGGGTTCCACTTTGGGGTTCTTCTTGGGTTTCACTTTGGGGTTCTTCTGGGGTTCCACTTTGGGGTTCTTCTGGGGTTCCACTTTGGGGTTCTTCTTGGGTTCCACTTTGGCCCTAATTGCACCCCGGGGATGAACCTAGGGTGAACCCGAGTTAACACTGATACCAAAATTGCGCGTAATTTTCAAATTTCAAAATTTAGACCATTCATTTCTGCATTGTTTTAAAGTAAAATAGCTTTAACTTTAAATCAAAGGAATATATTTGAACTTGGAATCGAACGAATATATTTTAACATGCAATCGAACGAATATATTTTAACTTGGAATCAAAGGAATCTATTTTAATGCAGAAAACGACAAAGTCCATAATCAAGCCAATAAATTATCTTAATGATTTTCTATAATCTTATTCTGCTCCATTTTTAATTTCTTCCACTTTCAACTATTTCACAAGGACAATAATAACAATAATGATAATCGTTTTCTATAGCGTCCAGTCATAACATACAGTTTCAAAAAGACGTAAAATTCAGGGTTGCTTTGGGGCCTAAAGGGCCAGCTTATAGTGTAGGCCTATACTGGGTGTCTGTCTCATCGCAAACCTGAAATCAGAAAGAACAAGGAAGTATGTGTAATCAATTCGTATTTTTAAAATTTCAAAATTTAGACCATTCATTTCTGCATTGTTTTAAAGTGAAATACCTTTAACGTTAAATCAAGGGAATATTTTGTAACTTGGAATCAAAGAAATCTAGTTTCATGCAGCAAAAACGACAAAGTCCATAATTAAGCCAATAAATTATCTTAATGATTTTCTAGTATCTTATTGTGCATCATTTTTAATTTCAGGAGGACAACAGATATTCGCCAAAAGACGTAGTAAAATTCAGGGTTGTTTTGGGGTATACTTTTGGGGTACACCCGTTTTGAACTGCTTCAAAATCGTTTCCTTCCACTATACCTACCCCAAGTTATAGCCCGTAATGCACACATAAAATTCACTTTGTTTTGGGGTATACTATTGGGGTTACACCCGTTTTGAACAACTTGTTCAAAATCGTTTCCTTCCACAATACCTACGCTAAATTATAGCCCGAAATACACACATAAAATTCACGGTTGTTTTGGGGTATACTATTGGGGTACACCCGTTTTGAACAACTTGTTCAAAATCGTTTCCTTCCACAATACCTACGCTAAATTATAGCCCGAAATACACACATAAAATTCACGCTTTTTGGGGGGTATACTATTGGGGTACACCCGTTTTGAACTGGTTCAAAATCGGTTTCTTCCACATTACCTGCGCTAAATTATAGCCCGAAATGTACTCGTCAACTTCACGGTTGTCTTGGGGTATACTTTTGGGGTTTTCTTCCACTTTGAACTATCCCTAATTTCACAAGGACAATTATAACAATAATGATTATCGTTTTCTATAGCGTCCAGTCACAACATACACTTTCTAGGTTTTAATCAAAATGTTATTGATAAACACACAACAACTTTCGCATTGATATTGGCCAGGGATGGTAATTTTCACCATTTACTTCGGAATCGTTGCTTTTAAATATTACCGAGCTTCACGGCTACCGCCGTTCGCTTTTCAAAACAACATATACCTATAGTAAATGCGAAAAAACCCAGTTATTTGTAGTGAGATAGTGTAGGTAGAATAAAAACAGTTACGCTGCTGCTCACATCTGACATGCAAATTAAATGACCAATTTTAGCTTTACCATCTTTCCTCAAGTCGAACAATGTCTTAAACTAGCTCATTATACAAACTGAAATACGGTCATTTTAATTTCTAGCCTAATAAGTACCCTTGCATATAAACACGCGATTATATATCACTTCACACAAAATGCAATTTGTTTTCAAATAAAAACATTAAATAACCAAATTCCTAATTCAAGTAAGCATTTTTAAAATGAAATCTGGTGACAATTCCTTCTAACCTCCCACACTAACAAATGTTAAATGTTATTTATAGAGTTATGAGCACAACTCCTCTTTCACCTTCAGCAGAGAAGAGTGATTTTACGCCCACGACATCAACAGTGACACTATAAGTACCTAAATTAACAACCAAAATCTGTAGAAATGCCTCCTTCACCAAAATAGACTATTCATCTTAATCATTTTCTACAAGCTAAATTTATTATCTTATATTCTTTCAATAAACTATTATGGATCTTGAGCCATTTTAAATGTAAGTACCTTCGTAGCGCCTATATAACGAACGAAGCAGTGTGCGGTATTAACTTCCTAAGAATACCATGACGTCACGAAATCGACCAAGAGAAAATCGACCAACTTCGTATTTGTCCTATACCCTAACCCTAACCCTAACCCTACCTTCGTAGCGCCTATATAACGAACGAAGCAGTGTGCGGTATTAACTTCCTAAGAATACCATGACGTCACGAAATCGACCAAGAGAAAATCGACCAACTTCGTATTTGTCCTATACCCTATTATTTGACCATGGATAGACCCTGACCCTAACAACTAGTATCCTTAGTTGCCCTAGGTCACGTTGAAATTTTTGAAACAAAAGAAATCTTCTTAGACTAACTGATAGTCATTCTATTGTTACGAGGACAACTCGTCTTTCACGTTCAGCGGAGAACCACGATTTTACGGGAAACACTTCTAAGCACTAAATTTAAAAACCAAAATCCGTAGAAATGCCCACTCAACTAAAATAGACTAATATTCTTAACCATTTTCTCCAATTTACATTTATTATCTTATTTTCTTTTGGCGATAACTCTTCACTTCCTACCATAAGAAATTAAGCATGGATATTTGCTTCCTTATAAGAAAAAGAAAAAGAATCAGTGTTAGACCAGGGACGAATAGAAATGTTTGGTGGAGATTTTGCATACAATTCATCAATCCGGTCGGGGCGGAAACTAGTCATTATCCTCTAAAAACACCAAATGGGTAGGTTAGTGTTCGGGTATAGGGTTGGGTTGGGTAGGGTGAGGTGAGTTCGGGTTAGAGGTACTGGGGTAGGGTATAGGGTTGGGTTGGTTTGGTGTGAGGTGAGTTCGGGTAGGGGATACTGGATAAGGTTAGAGGTACTGGGGTAGGTTAGTCTTCGGGTTACAGGGTTGGGGTGAGGTGACTTCGGGTCGGGTTACCTGCTTTCTTTCTCGGAAGATCATACTAGGTGCGGAGAATTCGGGTAAGAGTAACCTTCGGGGTAAATGCCTGGTATCAACGAGGATCTCCATGTAACACCAACCCTGTCCTGTCCCTAATTTCACAAAGACAAGAGATGTTTTAATCAAAATGTTATTTATAAACACACAACAACTTTCGCATTGATATTGGCCAGGGATAGTAAGATTCACCATTTTCTTCGGATCCATTGCTTTTAAATATTACAGAGCTTCACGGCTACCGCCGTTCGCTTTATAAAACAACATATACCTACGGTGAATGCGAAAAAACCCAGTTATTTGTAGTGAGTCAGATGACGAATAGAAATCACTGGCTGGTATTTTCCAGTTAAATGGTCAATGACCAAAATAGACTAATCGTCTTAAAACTCACACGACTAGTCAAAATGCCTACGCGCTGCATGCAAGCACTTCAGTCTTTTTTCACCAAATTTCTCTATTTTTCATAAACAAACACCTGCTTGCGGCTCAAGTACAAATTCTAAATTCTAATACAATTCGACAATAGATCACACGCGCAATTTTAGACACCTCCTACTGTTTATAGATTCTGTAAAAAATGAAGTTTGGACCATACTGGACTTAAAGGTTTTTCGCATTTTTATCCATTTTTTTAAGAACAAACACCTATTTCCGGTTGACGTACACGGTCCAAATTTTAATACAATTCGACAATAGACAAATGTACATCACACGCTCAATTTCACAGTCCTACTGTTTATAGATTCTGTAAAAAATGCATTTTGGACCATATGAACTTGGACCATTTTCGTTCAAACGTAGTACCCTGTCCCGAGAACCCAACCTGCAAATCCTAACCCAACCCAACCTAACCTAAACCTGAAAATCTAAACTACCCGACTGATTTACCAAAAAATACAATAACCACCTAAACCTGGGTTGAGCCCGGGTTTAACCTGGGTTGAACCCGGGTTGAACCTGAACGAGGGCCTAAGCACTCACTTTTTTCAATTCTTATGTAAATTTTTAAGTTAAATTTGGTATAAAGTTTCAAATTTGGATACTTCTTTTTAATAAAGTTTTTTTTCTCTAAAAATATATCTAATGTTGTAAAATTTCTAAATTTTTAAACAGTTTGTAATGATATAAATAACAAAGTTTTAAAAAAGATAATATTAAATGAATTTTGAAATTAATTTTCTCATAAAAAACGCAAATAAAACATTCTTCGCTAATGCAAGCTATTTATAGTATTCTGCCAGAAGAGAAGAAAGTAGCATTCAACTTATAACCCTGTCCCGAGAACCCAACCTGCAAATCCTAACCCAACCCAACCTAACCTAACCTAACCTGAAAATCTGAACAGTTTGTAATGATATAAATACGCGAGTTTTATTTAGATAATATTAACTAAATTTTGAAATTAATTTTCTCAAAATGGTTACATTTTGGCAGGTGTACTATTTAAATATCCAGAAAAAAATGCATTTTTGACCAAATAAAATTTCAGGAACAAGCACCTATTTCCGGTTGACTTACAGGGTCAAAATTTTAAAACGATTCGACAATAGACAAATGTAGATCACATGTACAATTTCAGAGTCCTACTACTTTTGGTTTGTGAAAAAAGATGCATTTTCGACCCTATCAACTTGCAAATTTACAAGAACAAACACCTATTTCCGGTTGAAGTACACCGTCCAAATTTTAATACCATTCGACAATAGACAAATGGAGATCACAAGCGCAATTTCAGAGTCGTAGTACTTGTAGTTTCTGACAAAAATGCATTTTCCATCAACACTGGGTGCGGTGCGAAGTAGTATTCAAGTCATAACCCTGTCCCGAGAACCCAACCTAACCTAACCTAACCGAACCCGAATATCTTATCTCACCACTTCAAAATCAAAGAAACCAACCTGCAAATCCTAACCCAACCCGAATATCTAATCTCACCAATTCCAAATCAAAGAACCCACGTCCCACCCGTTTTATTATAAAATGATATACCGCAAACATCACATCACCAAGCGTATGAGACATGTCTCACTTTCGTATTTTACCTCTTACCCTCACACTTCTACACCCCAACCCCAACCCCATTTACCCAACCCTAGGGATGAACTGGGGTTCCACTTCGGGGTTCCTCTTGGGGTTCTTCTTGGGTTCCACTTTGGGGTTCTTGGGTTGGGTTCCACTTTGGGGTTCTTCGTGGGTTCCACTTTGGGGTTCTTCTTGGGTTTCACTTTGGGGTTCTTCTGGGGTTCCACTTTGGGGTTCTTCTGGGGTTCCACTTTGGGGTTCTTCTTGGGTTCCACTTTGGCCCTAATTGCACCCCGGGGATGAACCTAGGGTGAACCCGAGTTAACACTGATACCAAAATTGCGCGTAATTTTCAAATTTCAAAATTTAGACCATTCATTTCTGCATTGTTTTAAAGTAAAATAGCTTTAACTTTAAATCAAAGGAATATATTTGAACTTGGAATCGAACGAATATATTTTAACATGCAATCGAACGAATATATTTTAACTTGGAATCAAAGGAATCTATTTTAATGCAGAAAACGACAAAGTCCATAATCAAGCCAATAAATTATCTTAATGATTTTCTATAATCTTATTCTGCTCCATTTTTAATTTCTTCCACTTTCAACTATTTCACAAGGACAATAATAACAATAATGATAATCGTTTTCTATAGCGTCCAGTCATAACATACAGTTTCAAAAAGACGTAAAATTCAGGGTTGCTTTGGGGCCTAAAGGGCCAGCTTATAGTGTAGGCCTATACTGGGTGTCTGTCTCATCGCAAACCTGAAATCAGAAAGAACAAGGAAGTATGTGTAATCAATTCGTATTTTTAAAATTTCAAAATTTAGACCATTCATTTCTGCATTGTTTTAAAGTGAAATACCTTTAACGTTAAATCAAGGGAATATTTTGTAACTTGGAATCAAAGAAATCTAGTTTCATGCAGCAAAAACGACAAAGTCCATAATTAAGCCAATAAATTATCTTAATGATTTTCTAGTATCTTATTGTGCATCATTTTTAATTTCAGGAGGACAACAGATATTCGCCAAAAGACGTAGTAAAATTCAGGGTTGTTTTGGGGTATACTTTTGGGGTACACCCGTTTTGAACTGCTTCAAAATCGTTTCCTTCCACTATACCTACCCCAAGTTATAGCCCGTAATGCACACATAAAATTCACTTTGTTTTGGGGTATACTATTGGGGTTACACCCGTTTTGAACAACTTGTTCAAAATCGTTTCCTTCCACAATACCTACGCTAAATTATAGCCCGAAATACACACATAAAATTCACGGTTGTTTTGGGGTATACTATTGGGGTACACCCGTTTTGAACAACTTGTTCAAAATCGTTTCCTTCCACAATACCTACGCTAAATTATAGCCCGAAATACACACATAAAATTCACGCTTTTTGGGGGGTATACTATTGGGGTACACCCGTTTTGAACTGGTTCAAAATCGGTTTCTTCCACATTACCTGCGCTAAATTATAGCCCGAAATGTACTCGTCAACTTCACGGTTGTCTTGGGGTATACTTTTGGGGTTTTCTTCCACTTTGAACTATCCCTAATTTCACAAGGACAATTATAACAATAATGATTATCGTTTTCTATAGCGTCCAGTCACAACATACACTTTCTAGGTTTTAATCAAAATGTTATTGATAAACACACAACAACTTTCGCATTGATATTGGCCAGGGATGGTAATTTTCACCATTTACTTCGGAATCGTTGCTTTTAAATATTACCGAGCTTCACGGCTACCGCCGTTCGCTTTTCAAAACAACATATACCTATAGTAAATGCGAAAAAACCCAGTTATTTGTAGTGAGATAGTGTAGGTAGAATAAAAACAGTTACGCTGCTGCTCACATCTGACATGCAAATTAAATGACCAATTTTAGCTTTACCATCTTTCCTCAAGTCGAACAATGTCTTAAACTAGCTCATTATACAAACTGAAATACGGTCATTTTAATTTCTAGCCTAATAAGTACCCTTGCATATAAACACGCGATTATATATCACTTCACACAAAATGCAATTTGTTTTCAAATAAAAACATTAAATAACCAAATTCCTAATTCAAGTAAGCATTTTTAAAATGAAATCTGGTGACAATTCCTTCTAACCTCCCACACTAACAAATGTTAAATGTTATTTATAGAGTTATGAGCACAACTCCTCTTTCACCTTCAGCAGAGAAGAGTGATTTTACGCCCACGACATCAACAGTGACACTATAAGTACCTAAATTAACAACCAAAATCTGTAGAAATGCCTCCTTCACCAAAATAGACTATTCATCTTAATCATTTTCTACAAGCTAAATTTATTATCTTATATTCTTTCAATAAACTATTATGGATCTTGAGCCATTTTAAATGTAAGTACCTTCGTAGCGCCTATATAACGAACGAAGCAGTGTGCGGTATTAACTTCCTAAGAATACCATGACGTCACGAAATCGACCAAGAGAAAATCGACCAACTTCGTATTTGTCCTATACCCTAACCCTAACCCTAACCCTACCTTCGTAGCGCCTATATAACGAACGAAGCAGTGTGCGGTATTAACTTCCTAAGAATACCATGACGTCACGAAATCGACCAAGAGAAAATCGACCAACTTCGTATTTGTCCTATACCCTATTATTTGACCATGGATAGACCCTGACCCTAACAACTAGTATCCTTAGTTGCCCTAGGTCACGTTGAAATTTTTGAAACAAAAGAAATCTTCTTAGACTAACTGATAGTCATTCTATTGTTACGAGGACAACTCGTCTTTCACGTTCAGCGGAGAACCACGATTTTACGGGAAACACTTCTAAGCACTAAATTTAAAAACCAAAATCCGTAGAAATGCCCACTCAACTAAAATAGACTAATATTCTTAACCATTTTCTCCAATTTACATTTATTATCTTATTTTCTTTTGGCGATAACTCTTCACTTCCTACCATAAGAAATTAAGCATGGATATTTGCTTCCTTATAAGAAAAAGAAAAAGAATCAGTGTTAGACCAGGGACGAATAGAAATGTTTGGTGGAGATTTTGCATACAATTCATCAATCCGGTCGGGGCGGAAACTAGTCATTATCCTCTAAAAACACCAAATGGGTAGGTTAGTGTTCGGGTATAGGGTTGGGTTGGGTAGGGTGAGGTGAGTTCGGGTTAGAGGTACTGGGGTAGGGTATAGGGTTGGGTTGGTTTGGTGTGAGGTGAGTTCGGGTAGGGGATACTGGATAAGGTTAGAGGTACTGGGGTAGGTTAGTCTTCGGGTTACAGGGTTGGGGTGAGGTGACTTCGGGTCGGGTTACCTGCTTTCTTTCTCGGAAGATCATACTAGGTGCGGAGAATTCGGGTAAGAGTAACCTTCGGGGTAAATGCCTGGTATCAACGAGGATCTCCATGTAACACCAACCCTGTCCTGTCCCTAATTTCACAAAGACAAGAGATGTTTTAATCAAAATGTTATTTATAAACACACAACAACTTTCGCATTGATATTGGCCAGGGATAGTAAGATTCACCATTTTCTTCGGATCCATTGCTTTTAAATATTACAGAGCTTCACGGCTACCGCCGTTCGCTTTATAAAACAACATATACCTACGGTGAATGCGAAAAAACCCAGTTATTTGTAGTGAGTCAGATGACGAATAGAAATCACTGGCTGGTATTTTCCAGTTAAATGGTCAATGACCAAAATAGACTAATCGTCTTAAAACTCACACGACTAGTCAAAATGCCTACGCGCTGCATGCAAGCACTTCAGTCTTTTTTCACCAAATTTCTCTATTTTTCATAAACAAACACCTGCTTGCGGCTCAAGTACAAATTCTAAATTCTAATACAATTCGACAATAGATCACACGCGCAATTTTAGACACCTCCTACTGTTTATAGATTCTGTAAAAAATGAAGTTTGGACCATACTGGACTTAAAGGTTTTTCGCATTTTTATCCATTTTTTTAAGAACAAACACCTATTTCCGGTTGACGTACACGGTCCAAATTTTAATACAATTCGACAATAGACAAATGTACATCACACGCTCAATTTCACAGTCCTACTGTTTATAGATTCTGTAAAAAATGCATTTTGGACCATATGAACTTGGACCATTTTCGTTCAAACGTAGTACCCTGTCCCGAGAACCCAACCTGCAAATCCTAACCCAACCCAACCTAACCTAAACCTGAAAATCTAAACTACCCGACTGATTTACCAAAAAATACAATAACCACCTAAACCTGGGTTGAGCCCGGGTTTAACCTGGGTTGAACCCGGGTTGAACCTGAACGAGGGCCTAAGCACTCACTTTTTTCAATTCTTATGTAAATTTTTAAGTTAAATTTGGTATAAAGTTTCAAATTTGGATACTTCTTTTTAATAAAGTTTTTTTTCTCTAAAAATATATCTAATGTTGTAAAATTTCTAAATTTTTAAACAGTTTGTAATGATATAAATAACAAAGTTTTAAAAAAGATAATATTAAATGAATTTTGAAATTAATTTTCTCATAAAAAACGCAAATAAAACATTCTTCGCTAATGCAAGCTATTTATAGTATTCTGCCAGAAGAGAAGAAAGTAGCATTCAACTTATAACCCTGTCCCGAGAACCCAACCTGCAAATCCTAACCCAACCCAACCTAACCTAACCTAACCTGAAAATCTGAACAGTTTGTAATGATATAAATACGCGAGTTTTATTTAGATAATATTAACTAAATTTTGAAATTAATTTTCTCAAAATGGTTACATTTTGGCAGGTGTACTATTTAAATATCCAGAAAAAAATGCATTTTTGACCAAATAAAATTTCAGGAACAAGCACCTATTTCCGGTTGACTTACAGGGTCAAAATTTTAAAACGATTCGACAATAGACAAATGTAGATCACATGTACAATTTCAGAGTCCTACTACTTTTGGTTTGTGAAAAAAGATGCATTTTCGACCCTATCAACTTGCAAATTTACAAGAACAAACACCTATTTCCGGTTGAAGTACACCGTCCAAATTTTAATACCATTCGACAATAGACAAATGGAGATCACAAGCGCAATTTCAGAGTCGTAGTACTTGTAGTTTCTGACAAAAATGCATTTTCCATCAACACTGGGTGCGGTGCGAAGTAGTATTCAAGTCATAACCCTGTCCCGAGAACCCAACCTAACCTAACCTAACCGAACCCGAATATCTTATCTCACCACTTCAAAATCAAAGAAACCAACCTGCAAATCCTAACCCAACCCGAATATCTAATCTCACCAATTCCAAATCAAAGAACCCACGTCCCACCCGTTTTATTATAAAATGATATACCGCAAACATCACATCACCAAGCGTATGAGACATGTCTCACTTTCGTATTTTACCTCTTACCCTCACACTTCTACACCCCAACCCCAACCCCATTTACCCAACCCTAGGGATGAACTGGGGTTCCACTTCGGGGTTCCTCTTGGGGTTCTTCTTGGGTTCCACTTTGGGGTTCTTGGGTTGGGTTCCACTTTGGGGTTCTTCGTGGGTTCCACTTTGGGGTTCTTCTTGGGTTTCACTTTGGGGTTCTTCTGGGGTTCCACTTTGGGGTTCTTCTGGGGTTCCACTTTGGGGTTCTTCTTGGGTTCCACTTTGGCCCTAATTGCACCCCGGGGATGAACCTAGGGTGAACCCGAGTTAACACTGATACCAAAATTGCGCGTAATTTTCAAATTTCAAAATTTAGACCATTCATTTCTGCATTGTTTTAAAGTAAAATAGCTTTAACTTTAAATCAAAGGAATATATTTGAACTTGGAATCGAACGAATATATTTTAACATGCAATCGAACGAATATATTTTAACTTGGAATCAAAGGAATCTATTTTAATGCAGAAAACGACAAAGTCCATAATCAAGCCAATAAATTATCTTAATGATTTTCTATAATCTTATTCTGCTCCATTTTTAATTTCTTCCACTTTCAACTATTTCACAAGGACAATAATAACAATAATGATAATCGTTTTCTATAGCGTCCAGTCATAACATACAGTTTCAAAAAGACGTAAAATTCAGGGTTGCTTTGGGGCCTAAAGGGCCAGCTTATAGTGTAGGCCTATACTGGGTGTCTGTCTCATCGCAAACCTGAAATCAGAAAGAACAAGGAAGTATGTGTAATCAATTCGTATTTTTAAAATTTCAAAATTTAGACCATTCATTTCTGCATTGTTTTAAAGTGAAATACCTTTAACGTTAAATCAAGGGAATATTTTGTAACTTGGAATCAAAGAAATCTAGTTTCATGCAGCAAAAACGACAAAGTCCATAATTAAGCCAATAAATTATCTTAATGATTTTCTAGTATCTTATTGTGCATCATTTTTAATTTCAGGAGGACAACAGATATTCGCCAAAAGACGTAGTAAAATTCAGGGTTGTTTTGGGGTATACTTTTGGGGTACACCCGTTTTGAACTGCTTCAAAATCGTTTCCTTCCACTATACCTACCCCAAGTTATAGCCCGTAATGCACACATAAAATTCACTTTGTTTTGGGGTATACTATTGGGGTTACACCCGTTTTGAACAACTTGTTCAAAATCGTTTCCTTCCACAATACCTACGCTAAATTATAGCCCGAAATACACACATAAAATTCACGGTTGTTTTGGGGTATACTATTGGGGTACACCCGTTTTGAACAACTTGTTCAAAATCGTTTCCTTCCACAATACCTACGCTAAATTATAGCCCGAAATACACACATAAAATTCACGCTTTTTGGGGGGTATACTATTGGGGTACACCCGTTTTGAACTGGTTCAAAATCGGTTTCTTCCACATTACCTGCGCTAAATTATAGCCCGAAATGTACTCGTCAACTTCACGGTTGTCTTGGGGTATACTTTTGGGGTTTTCTTCCACTTTGAACTATCCCTAATTTCACAAGGACAATTATAACAATAATGATTATCGTTTTCTATAGCGTCCAGTCACAACATACACTTTCTAGGTTTTAATCAAAATGTTATTGATAAACACACAACAACTTTCGCATTGATATTGGCCAGGGATGGTAATTTTCACCATTTACTTCGGAATCGTTGCTTTTAAATATTACCGAGCTTCACGGCTACCGCCGTTCGCTTTTCAAAACAACATATACCTATAGTAAATGCGAAAAAACCCAGTTATTTGTAGTGAGATAGTGTAGGTAGAATAAAAACAGTTACGCTGCTGCTCACATCTGACATGCAAATTAAATGACCAATTTTAGCTTTACCATCTTTCCTCAAGTCGAACAATGTCTTAAACTAGCTCATTATACAAACTGAAATACGGTCATTTTAATTTCTAGCCTAATAAGTACCCTTGCATATAAACACGCGATTATATATCACTTCACACAAAATGCAATTTGTTTTCAAATAAAAACATTAAATAACCAAATTCCTAATTCAAGTAAGCATTTTTAAAATGAAATCTGGTGACAATTCCTTCTAACCTCCCACACTAACAAATGTTAAATGTTATTTATAGAGTTATGAGCACAACTCCTCTTTCACCTTCAGCAGAGAAGAGTGATTTTACGCCCACGACATCAACAGTGACACTATAAGTACCTAAATTAACAACCAAAATCTGTAGAAATGCCTCCTTCACCAAAATAGACTATTCATCTTAATCATTTTCTACAAGCTAAATTTATTATCTTATATTCTTTCAATAAACTATTATGGATCTTGAGCCATTTTAAATGTAAGTACCTTCGTAGCGCCTATATAACGAACGAAGCAGTGTGCGGTATTAACTTCCTAAGAATACCATGACGTCACGAAATCGACCAAGAGAAAATCGACCAACTTCGTATTTGTCCTATACCCTAACCCTAACCCTAACCCTAACCCTACCTTCGTAGCGCCTATATAACGAACGAAGCAGTGTGCGGTATTAACTTCCTAAGAATACCATGACGTCACGAAATCGACCAAGAGAAAATCGACCAACTTCGTATTTGTCCTATACCCTATTATTTGACCATGGATAGACCCTGACCCTAACAACTAGTATCCTTAGTTGCCCTAGGTCACGTTGAAATTTTTGAAACAAAAGAAATCTTCTTAGACTAACTGATAGTCATTCTATTGTTACGAGGACAACTCGTCTTTCACGTTCAGCGGAGAACCACGATTTTACGGGAAACACTTCTAAGCACTAAATTTAAAAACCAAAATCCGTAGAAATGCCCACTCAACTAAAATAGACTAATATTCTTAACCATTTTCTCCAATTTACATTTATTATCTTATTTTCTTTTGGCGATAACTCTTCACTTCCTACCATAAGAAATTAAGCATGGATATTTGCTTCCTTATAAGAAAAAGAAAAAGAATCAGTGTTAGACCAGGGACGAATAGAAATGTTTGGTGGAGATTTTGCATACAATTCATCAATCCGGTCGGGGCGGAAACTAGTCATTATCCTCTAAAAACACCAAATGGGTAGGTTAGTGTTCGGGTATAGGGTTGGGTTGGGTAGGGTGAGGTGAGTTCGGGTTAGAGGTACTGGGGTAGGGTATAGGGTTGGGTTGGTTTGGTGTGAGGTGAGTTCGGGTAGGGGATACTGGATAAGGTTAGAGGTACTGGGGTAGGTTAGTCTTCGGGTTACAGGGTTGGGGTGAGGTGACTTCGGGTCGGGTTACCTGCTTTCTTTCTCGGAAGATCATACTAGGTGCGGAGAATTCGGGTAAGAGTAACCTTCGGGGTAAATGCCTGGTATCAACGAGGATCTCCATGTAACACCAACCCTGTCCTGTCCCTAATTTCACAAAGACAAGAGATGTTTTAATCAAAATGTTATTTATAAACACACAACAACTTTCGCATTGATATTGGCCAGGGATAGTAAGATTCACCATTTTCTTCGGATCCATTGCTTTTAAATATTACAGAGCTTCACGGCTACCGCCGTTCGCTTTATAAAACAACATATACCTACGGTGAATGCGAAAAAACCCAGTTATTTGTAGTGAGTCAGATGACGAATAGAAATCACTGGCTGGTATTTTCCAGTTAAATGGTCAATGACCAAAATAGACTAATCGTCTTAAAACTCACACGACTAGTCAAAATGCCTACGCGCTGCATGCAAGCACTTCAGTCTTTTTTCACCAAATTTCTCTATTTTTCATAAACAAACACCTGCTTGCGGCTCAAGTACAAATTCTAAATTCTAATACAATTCGACAATAGATCACACGCGCAATTTTAGACACCTCCTACTGTTTATAGATTCTGTAAAAAATGAAGTTTGGACCATACTGGACTTAAAGGTTTTTCGCATTTTTATCCATTTTTTTAAGAACAAACACCTATTTCCGGTTGACGTACACGGTCCAAATTTTAATACAATTCGACAATAGACAAATGTACATCACACGCTCAATTTCACAGTCCTACTGTTTATAGATTCTGTAAAAAATGCATTTTGGACCATATGAACTTGGACCATTTTCGTTCAAACGTAGTACCCTGTCCCGAGAACCCAACCTGCAAATCCTAACCCAACCCAACCTAACCTAAACCTGAAAATCTAAACTACCCGACTGATTTACCAAAAAATACAATAACCACCTAAACCTGGGTTGAGCCCGGGTTTAACCTGGGTTGAACCCGGGTTGAACCTGAACGAGGGCCTAAGCACTCACTTTTTTCAATTCTTATGTAAATTTTTAAGTTAAATTTGGTATAAAGTTTCAAATTTGGATACTTCTTTTTAATAAAGTTTTTTTTCTCTAAAAATATATCTAATGTTGTAAAATTTCTAAATTTTTAAACAGTTTGTAATGATATAAATAACAAAGTTTTAAAAAAGATAATATTAAATGAATTTTGAAATTAATTTTCTCATAAAAAACGCAAATAAAACATTCTTCGCTAATGCAAGCTATTTATAGTATTCTGCCAGAAGAGAAGAAAGTAGCATTCAACTTATAACCCTGTCCCGAGAACCCAACCTGCAAATCCTAACCCAACCCAACCTAACCTAACCTAACCTGAAAATCTGAACAGTTTGTAATGATATAAATACGCGAGTTTTATTTAGATAATATTAACTAAATTTTGAAATTAATTTTCTCAAAATGGTTACATTTTGGCAGGTGTACTATTTAAATATCCAGAAAAAAATGCATTTTTGACCAAATAAAATTTCAGGAACAAGCACCTATTTCCGGTTGACTTACAGGGTCAAAATTTTAAAACGATTCGACAATAGACAAATGTAGATCACATGTACAATTTCAGAGTCCTACTACTTTTGGTTTGTGAAAAAAGATGCATTTTCGACCCTATCAACTTGCAAATTTACAAGAACAAACACCTATTTCCGGTTGAAGTACACCGTCCAAATTTTAATACCATTCGACAATAGACAAATGGAGATCACAAGCGCAATTTCAGAGTCGTAGTACTTGTAGTTTCTGACAAAAATGCATTTTCCATCAACACTGGGTGCGGTGCGAAGTAGTATTCAAGTCATAACCCTGTCCCGAGAACCCAACCTAACCTAACCTAACCGAACCCGAATATCTTATCTCACCACTTCAAAATCAAAGAAACCAACCTGCAAATCCTAACCCAACCCGAATATCTAATCTCACCAATTCCAAATCAAAGAACCCACGTCCCACCCGTTTTATTATAAAATGATATACCGCAAACATCACATCACCAAGCGTATGAGACATGTCTCACTTTCGTATTTTACCTCTTACCCTCACACTTCTACACCCCAACCCCAACCCCATTTACCCAACCCTAGGGATGAACTGGGGTTCCACTTCGGGGTTCCTCTTGGGGTTCTTCTTGGGTTCCACTTTGGGGTTCTTGGGTTGGGTTCCACTTTGGGGTTCTTCGTGGGTTCCACTTTGGGGTTCTTCTTGGGTTTCACTTTGGGGTTCTTCTGGGGTTCCACTTTGGGGTTCTTCTGGGGTTCCACTTTGGGGTTCTTCTTGGGTTCCACTTTGGCCCTAATTGCACCCCGGGGATGAACCTAGGGTGAACCCGAGTTAACACTGATACCAAAATTGCGCGTAATTTTCAAATTTCAAAATTTAGACCATTCATTTCTGCATTGTTTTAAAGTAAAATAGCTTTAACTTTAAATCAAAGGAATATATTTGAACTTGGAATCGAACGAATATATTTTAACATGCAATCGAACGAATATATTTTAACTTGGAATCAAAGGAATCTATTTTAATGCAGAAAACGACAAAGTCCATAATCAAGCCAATAAATTATCTTAATGATTTTCTATAATCTTATTCTGCTCCATTTTTAATTTCTTCCACTTTCAACTATTTCACAAGGACAATAATAACAATAATGATAATCGTTTTCTATAGCGTCCAGTCATAACATACAGTTTCAAAAAGACGTAAAATTCAGGGTTGCTTTGGGGCCTAAAGGGCCAGCTTATAGTGTAGGCCTATACTGGGTGTCTGTCTCATCGCAAACCTGAAATCAGAAAGAACAAGGAAGTATGTGTAATCAATTCGTATTTTTAAAATTTCAAAATTTAGACCATTCATTTCTGCATTGTTTTAAAGTGAAATACCTTTAACGTTAAATCAAGGGAATATTTTGTAACTTGGAATCAAAGAAATCTAGTTTCATGCAGCAAAAACGACAAAGTCCATAATTAAGCCAATAAATTATCTTAATGATTTTCTAGTATCTTATTGTGCATCATTTTTAATTTCAGGAGGACAACAGATATTCGCCAAAAGACGTAGTAAAATTCAGGGTTGTTTTGGGGTATACTTTTGGGGTACACCCGTTTTGAACTGCTTCAAAATCGTTTCCTTCCACTATACCTACCCCAAGTTATAGCCCGTAATGCACACATAAAATTCACTTTGTTTTGGGGTATACTATTGGGGTTACACCCGTTTTGAACAACTTGTTCAAAATCGTTTCCTTCCACAATACCTACGCTAAATTATAGCCCGAAATACACACATAAAATTCACGGTTGTTTTGGGGTATACTATTGGGGTACACCCGTTTTGAACAACTTGTTCAAAATCGTTTCCTTCCACAATACCTACGCTAAATTATAGCCCGAAATACACACATAAAATTCACGCTTTTTGGGGGGTATACTATTGGGGTACACCCGTTTTGAACTGGTTCAAAATCGGTTTCTTCCACATTACCTGCGCTAAATTATAGCCCGAAATGTACTCGTCAACTTCACGGTTGTCTTGGGGTATACTTTTGGGGTTTTCTTCCACTTTGAACTATCCCTAATTTCACAAGGACAATTATAACAATAATGATTATCGTTTTCTATAGCGTCCAGTCACAACATACACTTTCTAGGTTTTAATCAAAATGTTATTGATAAACACACAACAACTTTCGCATTGATATTGGCCAGGGATGGTAATTTTCACCATTTACTTCGGAATCGTTGCTTTTAAATATTACCGAGCTTCACGGCTACCGCCGTTCGCTTTTCAAAACAACATATACCTATAGTAAATGCGAAAAAACCCAGTTATTTGTAGTGAGATAGTGTAGGTAGAATAAAAACAGTTACGCTGCTGCTCACATCTGACATGCAAATTAAATGACCAATTTTAGCTTTACCATCTTTCCTCAAGTCGAACAATGTCTTAAACTAGCTCATTATACAAACTGAAATACGGTCATTTTAATTTCTAGCCTAATAAGTACCCTTGCATATAAACACGCGATTATATATCACTTCACACAAAATGCAATTTGTTTTCAAATAAAAACATTAAATAACCAAATTCCTAATTCAAGTAAGCATTTTTAAAATGAAATCTGGTGACAATTCCTTCTAACCTCCCACACTAACAAATGTTAAATGTTATTTATAGAGTTATGAGCACAACTCCTCTTTCACCTTCAGCAGAGAAGAGTGATTTTACGCCCACGACATCAACAGTGACACTATAAGTACCTAAATTAACAACCAAAATCTGTAGAAATGCCTCCTTCACCAAAATAGACTATTCATCTTAATCATTTTCTACAAGCTAAATTTATTATCTTATATTCTTTCAATAAACTATTATGGATCTTGAGCCATTTTAAATGTAAGTACCTTCGTAGCGCCTATATAACGAACGAAGCAGTGTGCGGTATTAACTTCCTAAGAATACCATGACGTCACGAAATCGACCAAGAGAAAATCGACCAACTTCGTATTTGTCCTATACCCTAACCCTAACCCTAACCCTAACCCTACCTTCGTAGCGCCTATATAACGAACGAAGCAGTGTGCGGTATTAACTTCCTAAGAATACCATGACGTCACGAAATCGACCAAGAGAAAATCGACCAACTTCGTATTTGTCCTATACCCTATTATTTGACCATGGATAGACCCTGACCCTAACAACTAGTATCCTTAGTTGCCCTAGGTCACGTTGAAATTTTTGAAACAAAAGAAATCTTCTTAGACTAACTGATAGTCATTCTATTGTTACGAGGACAACTCGTCTTTCACGTTCAGCGGAGAACCACGATTTTACGGGAAACACTTCTAAGCACTAAATTTAAAAACCAAAATCCGTAGAAATGCCCACTCAACTAAAATAGACTAATATTCTTAACCATTTTCTCCAATTTACATTTATTATCTTATTTTCTTTTGGCGATAACTCTTCACTTCCTACCATAAGAAATTAAGCATGGATATTTGCTTCCTTATAAGAAAAAGAAAAAGAATCAGTGTTAGACCAGGGACGAATAGAAATGTTTGGTGGAGATTTTGCATACAATTCATCAATCCGGTCGGGGCGGAAACTAGTCATTATCCTCTAAAAACACCAAATGGGTAGGTTAGTGTTCGGGTATAGGGTTGGGTTGGGTAGGGTGAGGTGAGTTCGGGTTAGAGGTACTGGGGTAGGGTATAGGGTTGGGTTGGTTTGGTGTGAGGTGAGTTCGGGTAGGGGATACTGGATAAGGTTAGAGGTACTGGGGTAGGTTAGTCTTCGGGTTACAGGGTTGGGGTGAGGTGACTTCGGGTCGGGTTACCTGCTTTCTTTCTCGGAAGATCATACTAGGTGCGGAGAATTCGGGTAAGAGTAACCTTCGGGGTAAATGCCTGGTATCAACGAGGATCTCCATGTAACACCAACCCTGTCCTGTCCCTAATTTCACAAAGACAAGAGATGTTTTAATCAAAATGTTATTTATAAACACACAACAACTTTCGCATTGATATTGGCCAGGGATAGTAAGATTCACCATTTTCTTCGGATCCATTGCTTTTAAATATTACAGAGCTTCACGGCTACCGCCGTTCGCTTTATAAAACAACATATACCTACGGTGAATGCGAAAAAACCCAGTTATTTGTAGTGAGTCAGATGACGAATAGAAATCACTGGCTGGTATTTTCCAGTTAAATGGTCAATGACCAAAATAGACTAATCGTCTTAAAACTCACACGACTAGTCAAAATGCCTACGCGCTGCATGCAAGCACTTCAGTCTTTTTTCACCAAATTTCTCTATTTTTCATAAACAAACACCTGCTTGCGGCTCAAGTACAAATTCTAAATTCTAATACAATTCGACAATAGATCACACGCGCAATTTTAGACACCTCCTACTGTTTATAGATTCTGTAAAAAATGAAGTTTGGACCATACTGGACTTAAAGGTTTTTCGCATTTTTATCCATTTTTTTAAGAACAAACACCTATTTCCGGTTGACGTACACGGTCCAAATTTTAATACAATTCGACAATAGACAAATGTACATCACACGCTCAATTTCACAGTCCTACTGTTTATAGATTCTGTAAAAAATGCATTTTGGACCATATGAACTTGGACCATTTTCGTTCAAACGTAGTACCCTGTCCCGAGAACCCAACCTGCAAATCCTAACCCAACCCAACCTAACCTAAACCTGAAAATCTAAACTACCCGACTGATTTACCAAAAAATACAATAACCACCTAAACCTGGGTTGAGCCCGGGTTTAACCTGGGTTGAACCCGGGTTGAACCTGAACGAGGGCCTAAGCACTCACTTTTTTCAATTCTTATGTAAATTTTTAAGTTAAATTTGGTATAAAGTTTCAAATTTGGATACTTCTTTTTAATAAAGTTTTTTTTCTCTAAAAATATATCTAATGTTGTAAAATTTCTAAATTTTTAAACAGTTTGTAATGATATAAATAACAAAGTTTTAAAAAAGATAATATTAAATGAATTTTGAAATTAATTTTCTCATAAAAAACGCAAATAAAACATTCTTCGCTAATGCAAGCTATTTATAGTATTCTGCCAGAAGAGAAGAAAGTAGCATTCAACTTATAACCCTGTCCCGAGAACCCAACCTGCAAATCCTAACCCAACCCAACCTAACCTAACCTAACCTGAAAATCTGAACAGTTTGTAATGATATAAATACGCGAGTTTTATTTAGATAATATTAACTAAATTTTGAAATTAATTTTCTCAAAATGGTTACATTTTGGCAGGTGTACTATTTAAATATCCAGAAAAAAATGCATTTTTGACCAAATAAAATTTCAGGAACAAGCACCTATTTCCGGTTGACTTACAGGGTCAAAATTTTAAAACGATTCGACAATAGACAAATGTAGATCACATGTACAATTTCAGAGTCCTACTACTTTTGGTTTGTGAAAAAAGATGCATTTTCGACCCTATCAACTTGCAAATTTACAAGAACAAACACCTATTTCCGGTTGAAGTACACCGTCCAAATTTTAATACCATTCGACAATAGACAAATGGAGATCACAAGCGCAATTTCAGAGTCGTAGTACTTGTAGTTTCTGACAAAAATGCATTTTCCATCAACACTGGGTGCGGTGCGAAGTAGTATTCAAGTCATAACCCTGTCCCGAGAACCCAACCTAACCTAACCTAACCGAACCCGAATATCTTATCTCACCACTTCAAAATCAAAGAAACCAACCTGCAAATCCTAACCCAACCCGAATATCTAATCTCACCAATTCCAAATCAAAGAACCCACGTCCCACCCGTTTTATTATAAAATGATATACCGCAAACATCACATCACCAAGCGTATGAGACATGTCTCACTTTCGTATTTTACCTCTTACCCTCACACTTCTACACCCCAACCCCAACCCCATTTACCCAACCCTAGGGATGAACTGGGGTTCCACTTCGGGGTTCCTCTTGGGGTTCTTCTTGGGTTCCACTTTGGGGTTCTTGGGTTGGGTTCCACTTTGGG
Source organism: Patella ulyssiponensis (assembly GCA_963678685.1). NCBI lineage: Eukaryota > Metazoa > Mollusca > Gastropoda > Patellidae > Patella > Patella ulyssiponensis. The sequence continues at coordinate 31,191 of OY783230.1, forward strand.
GTTCTTCGTGGGTTCCACTTTGGGGTTCTTCTTGGGTTTCACTTTGGGGTTCTTCTGGGGTTCCACTTTGGGGTTCTTCTGGGGTTCCACTTTGGGGTTCTTCTTGGGTTCCACTTTGGCCCTAATTGCACCCCGGGGATGAACCTAGGGTGAACCCGAGTTAACACTGATACCAAAATTGCGCGTAATTTTCAAATTTCAAAATTTAGACCATTCATTTCTGCATTGTTTTAAAGTAAAATAGCTTTAACTTTAAATCAAAGGAATATATTTGAACTTGGAATCGAACGAATATATTTTAACATGCAATCGAACGAATATATTTTAACTTGGAATCAAAGGAATCTATTTTAATGCAGAAAACGACAAAGTCCATAATCAAGCCAATAAATTATCTTAATGATTTTCTATAATCTTATTCTGCTCCATTTTTAATTTCTTCCACTTTCAACTATTTCACAAGGACAATAATAACAATAATGATAATCGTTTTCTATAGCGTCCAGTCATAACATACAGTTTCAAAAAGACGTAAAATTCAGGGTTGCTTTGGGGCCTAAAGGGCCAGCTTATAGTGTAGGCCTATACTGGGTGTCTGTCTCATCGCAAACCTGAAATCAGAAAGAACAAGGAAGTATGTGTAATCAATTCGTATTTTTAAAATTTCAAAATTTAGACCATTCATTTCTGCATTGTTTTAAAGTGAAATACCTTTAACGTTAAATCAAGGGAATATTTTGTAACTTGGAATCAAAGAAATCTAGTTTCATGCAGCAAAAACGACAAAGTCCATAATTAAGCCAATAAATTATCTTAATGATTTTCTAGTATCTTATTGTGCATCATTTTTAATTTCAGGAGGACAACAGATATTCGCCAAAAGACGTAGTAAAATTCAGGGTTGTTTTGGGGTATACTTTTGGGGTACACCCGTTTTGAACTGCTTCAAAATCGTTTCCTTCCACTATACCTACCCCAAGTTATAGCCCGTAATGCACACATAAAATTCACTTTGTTTTGGGGTATACTATTGGGGTTACACCCGTTTTGAACAACTTGTTCAAAATCGTTTCCTTCCACAATACCTACGCTAAATTATAGCCCGAAATACACACATAAAATTCACGGTTGTTTTGGGGTATACTATTGGGGTACACCCGTTTTGAACAACTTGTTCAAAATCGTTTCCTTCCACAATACCTACGCTAAATTATAGCCCGAAATACACACATAAAATTCACGCTTTTTGGGGGGTATACTATTGGGGTACACCCGTTTTGAACTGGTTCAAAATCGGTTTCTTCCACATTACCTGCGCTAAATTATAGCCCGAAATGTACTCGTCAACTTCACGGTTGTCTTGGGGTATACTTTTGGGGTTTTCTTCCACTTTGAACTATCCCTAATTTCACAAGGACAATTATAACAATAATGATTATCGTTTTCTATAGCGTCCAGTCACAACATACACTTTCTAGGTTTTAATCAAAATGTTATTGATAAACACACAACAACTTTCGCATTGATATTGGCCAGGGATGGTAATTTTCACCATTTACTTCGGAATCGTTGCTTTTAAATATTACCGAGCTTCACGGCTACCGCCGTTCGCTTTTCAAAACAACATATACCTATAGTAAATGCGAAAAAACCCAGTTATTTGTAGTGAGATAGTGTAGGTAGAATAAAAACAGTTACGCTGCTGCTCACATCTGACATGCAAATTAAATGACCAATTTTAGCTTTACCATCTTTCCTCAAGTCGAACAATGTCTTAAACTAGCTCATTATACAAACTGAAATACGGTCATTTTAATTTCTAGCCTAATAAGTACCCTTGCATATAAACACGCGATTATATATCACTTCACACAAAATGCAATTTGTTTTCAAATAAAAACATTAAATAACCAAATTCCTAATTCAAGTAAGCATTTTTAAAATGAAATCTGGTGACAATTCCTTCTAACCTCCCACACTAACAAATGTTAAATGTTATTTATAGAGTTATGAGCACAACTCCTCTTTCACCTTCAGCAGAGAAGAGTGATTTTACGCCCACGACATCAACAGTGACACTATAAGTACCTAAATTAACAACCAAAATCTGTAGAAATGCCTCCTTCACCAAAATAGACTATTCATCTTAATCATTTTCTACAAGCTAAATTTATTATCTTATATTCTTTCAATAAACTATTATGGATCTTGAGCCATTTTAAATGTAAGTACCTTCGTAGCGCCTATATAACGAACGAAGCAGTGTGCGGTATTAACTTCCTAAGAATACCATGACGTCACGAAATCGACCAAGAGAAAATCGACCAACTTCGTATTTGTCCTATACCCTAACCCTAACCCTAACCCTAACCCTACCTTCGTAGCGCCTATATAACGAACGAAGCAGTGTGCGGTATTAACTTCCTAAGAATACCATGACGTCACGAAATCGACCAAGAGAAAATCGACCAACTTCGTATTTGTCCTATACCCTATTATTTGACCATGGATAGACCCTGACCCTAACAACTAGTATCCTTAGTTGCCCTAGGTCACGTTGAAATTTTTGAAACAAAAGAAATCTTCTTAGACTAACTGATAGTCATTCTATTGTTACGAGGACAACTCGTCTTTCACGTTCAGCGGAGAACCACGATTTTACGGGAAACACTTCTAAGCACTAAATTTAAAAACCAAAATCCGTAGAAATGCCCACTCAACTAAAATAGACTAATATTCTTAACCATTTTCTCCAATTTACATTTATTATCTTATTTTCTTTTGGCGATAACTCTTCACTTCCTACCATAAGAAATTAAGCATGGATATTTGCTTCCTTATAAGAAAAAGAAAAAGAATCAGTGTTAGACCAGGGACGAATAGAAATGTTTGGTGGAGATTTTGCATACAATTCATCAATCCGGGCGGGGCGGAAACTAGTCATTATCCTCTAAAAACACCAAATGGGTAGGTTAGTGTTCGGGTATAGGGTTGGGTTGGGTAGGGTGAGGTGAGTTCGGGTTAGAGGTACTGGGGTAGGGTATAGGGTTGGGTTGGTTTGGTGTGAGGTGAGTTCGGGTAGGGGATACTGGATAAGGTTAGAGGTACTGGGGTAGGTTAGTCTTCGGGTTACAGGGTTGGGGTGAGGTGACTTCGGGTCGGGTTACCTGCTTTCTTTCTCGGAAGATCATACTAGGTGCGGAGAATTCGGGTAAGAGTAACCTTCGGGGTAAATGCCTGGTATCAACGAGGATCTCCATGTAACACCAACCCTGTCCTGTCCCTAATTTCACAAAGACAAGAGATGTTTTAATCAAAATGTTATTTATAAACACACAACAACTTTCGCATTGATATTGGCCAGGGATAGTAAGATTCACCATTTTCTTCGGATCCATTGCTTTTAAATATTACAGAGCTTCACGGCTACCGCCGTTCGCTTTATAAAACAACATATACCTACGGTGAATGCGAAAAAACCCAGTTATTTGTAGTGAGTCAGATGACGAATAGAAATCACTGGCTGGTATTTTCCAGTTAAATGGTCAATGACCAAAATAGACTAATCGTCTTAAAACTCACACGACTAGTCAAAATGCCTACGCGCTGCATGCAAGCACTTCAGTCTTTTTTCACCAAATTTCTCTATTTTTCATAAACAAACACCTGCTTGCGGCTCAAGTACAAATTCTAAATTCTAATACAATTCGACAATAGATCACACGCGCAATTTTAGACACCTCCTACTGTTTATAGATTCTGTAAAAAATGAAGTTTGGACCATACTGGACTTAAAGGTTTTTCGCATTTTTATCCATTTTTTTAAGAACAAACACCTATTTCCGGTTGACGTACACGGTCCAAATTTTAATACAATTCGACAATAGACAAATGTACATCACACGCTCAATTTCACAGTCCTACTGTTTATAGATTCTGTAAAAAATGCATTTTGGACCATATGAACTTGGACCATTTTCGTTCAAACGTAGTACCCTAACCCTAACCCTAACCCTAACCCAACCCACCTAACCCCTAACCCTAACCCAACCCTAACCCAAAGCTTGGTGCCCCCAGCTCATAATTTCATTTTCTGTGCAATCATAATTGTCGTACACGACTTCAAGTTTCTGCATCAATTGATCTTTATAATGTTTGCGTAGTTCCTTTCTCATGGTATGAGCCCAGGCAGCGTTGACTTCTTTAATTTTACTCAGAACAGCGTCGTTAGAACAGGCGGGCCTAATGAAATGGTTTAATTCTTTCTCTTTTTTCTTGAAACAAGATGAAGGTTCTTCTAAATTGGCGAGATGATGGAGGCACTGCAGATATTGATAAAAACCCCTGATAATCTCATGGCGTCGGCAGTCCCTGTCGGGTTTCTGCCCGGCTTGGCGTGTATCCATCATGAAAAGAGAAAATAAATATCAATTAGAAAATGGAGTTCTTAATTGAATTATTGGCGTATAATTATTTTGATTAAGCCACGGAGAAATGGGACACAGCAGCGTACGGATTTGTATCGGATCAAATAAAGAGAAGTTTAACACCAAAATTTTAATTGTTTTCAGCACAAACACGATTAACTTTAATAATTATGTATATATGAATGAAGAGCAACAATAACAAGACAAAATTTAACAGTTTATAAAACAAGACAAAAACAAAAAAACTTACATATAAACAGGCTCCCTAATTCCTCGACGCGTTTCGACCTTATGAGGAAGAGGAAAACAATGTCTGATATATGACGATAAAGATAGGGTTTATATATGCTCGGGTGTGGGGGAAAACGTTTGACTCAAGGATCGTTTAATTGGGCGCTTGCATACTGATTAGTTTTAAACAATGGGACTTGACTCGAAGTTCAAAATTGGCTTCAATAACAGCTAATTAAGGGAGAGTGGGATAACATGGGCTCCCCTAATCGCGCGGTTAATTGGGATAGACGAGTGGTCATGGGGCCCAGGGTTCTTAATCGTTAATCAATCAGTTAAATACACATATTCCAGCAGACAACCCATCAAAGTTAAATAAGCCGTCCTTTGTAGTGCCGAACAGATTCTCGTTTTCTCAGTCTACAGATCCTTTCCCAGCCATAAAATCATACAGAAGAGCCTCAATAAACCCCGACAAACACTTATAAAATATAGAAAAAATAGATAACCTGACCTACAACTAACCCTGAAAAGACCCTAAACAGGCGTGTTCATTCGGCTACAGTTTTGAAACCTAGGCGCGTGCTTTTTGTGTTTAGTGGTCACTTTTAGTGTGCCCTAAGCCCCAACCCCTCACCCTAACCCAACCCTATTTTCGGGCATCATTAAATCACAAATCCTCCGTTTTCATCGTATTTGTACGCGCCTGACCGATTTTGATAGCGCGTGTACTCTTGTCTTCGACAAGCTCCGGGAACGGGGTTATTCGAAACGATTTCTACGGAAGATTAAAAACACCACTTTAGCAGAAATTAAAGCCAAAGACATAATTCCTGTTAAACCATTCCAACAATTCGGTGCTATGCCGTGCATGAGCGTGCGATGCACAATCTGCAAATATTTAAAGCGTACCAATTTTTTCGAAAATAATACGTCACATGAGAAATTTCCGATTAACAATAGGCTTACGTGCGAATCTTCCAACTTAATCTACCTAATCTCCTGCAAGTCATGTTCCCTCCAGTCAAAATTCCAAAAGGGATAGAATGCTTGGCCATCTATCAGATATCAGGAGAAACCGGTATCGAAACACTTCAACCAAAGCAACCACTCTATTTCGGATTTAATGATCACCCCAATTGAAAGTATCCCCAAGACTAGTGAAGACACGAGGCAATACCGTTTAATTCGGGAAGATTTCTGGATTAAGAAACTTAACACCATATCCCCTAACGGTATTAATCTACTCCTCAACACCAGTGTTCTTCCACTAGTCATAAAATATAATAGCACGGTCAAAACCAAATCCATATACGAACCCATTTTGTTCCTAAGCCCACTTCCCACTGCTCGATAACCTCACCATCCTTGGAACCATCTGTGTAAATAGGAGCATAATCACCACATTTAGACCTCAACTCTCGAAATAGAGAAATCCCGTGGAACTAGTATATTTCTTTTCGTTTTCCATTAGATCTAATTCGATCTTTGGAGGCGATTTAGTCTAGGGTGGGATACTAAACAAAGGGGTATTCACAATATTGTCTAGTCTGATGCTAGTCTCTGCCCAAAGGCGTTGAATCTGAATACGGAATGATGAAATATATGGAAGACCAAACAACTCTTTATTCAGTGTTCTTAGTTCTAAATTCTTAGTCCTTAATTCTTACTTCTTCATTTGTTGTATTTCGACATTTTTACACTAAAATTAAAATTTGTTTCACAAATCAATATTTGTTTCACAAATCAGACATTTCTCATATCAGATTTGTAAAATGTATTTTAATATAAGATATTTATTTTTCTTGGAAAATTTTAAAAAAAATAGTCTATATTTACATTTCATCAGAAAAATACAACAAAAAACAAATATCGAACAACAAATTTCAAAATAAAAATCTCCAAATACAAATCTTGCGAAACATTTCTCTAAAAACATTTCTCCATCTTTACTTGGTATGTTTCATAAATATTACAACGGTTATAGTAAGTGGTCATTTATTCCCCACCCCATTACAGGGTCAAGGAGACACACTTATGTTCATGCTTTATATTCTGTCTACACAAATCCTATCTCCGCAATTTAATCTATCGAATTAAAGTGTCAGCAATTTCGTCTGCATCTCAATCTCCTCATGTTCCCTTTTCTTGTCAATTTCAGCGTTAATGTTTAGCATCGTTATTTCCATTTGCATCTCCATCTTTGATTTCTCATTTTGCCTTTTCCACTTTTGCTGGTCCATTTCAGCTTCATTTTTTTGTGCCTTTATTTCCATTTGCATCTTCATCTCCAATTCAAAGCGTTTCTTTTCTTTTTCGGATGCTATTTTCTCCAATATAAAGCACTCCTCCTCCAGTTTTTTCATCTTTTTATGCCTCTCTTGGTCTCGTCTTTGTTGATTCATTTCTTGTCGTTTTTCCTTCATCCGGTTGTCAATTGTCATTTCCTCATTCCGCGCTTTCTCCCTTTCATTCTCTTGTTTAGCTATCTCATTTTCCATTTCACGCTTTTTATGTTGCTTTTCCTGTCTTTCCATTTCTACTTCCAGCTTTCGGGTTTTTTCTTTTATACCTTCTTCAAGTTTCCGTTCTTTCTCATAGAGTACCCTTTCTATCTTACGTTTCTCTTCCTCTATTTTCCACAGTTTTTCTTTATGAACTTTTTCAGCGGCTTGATACATCCCCCCAGTATAGCATTGACCGCTATTAGAACAGACGGTTTCTCTTACCACTTTCAGGAGATATGCAACCTCTTTTTCTAAATTTTCACCCATGGCGTAATTATTAATGGCAACGCAACGACCCTTACACTCTTCTATGATTGATTTTACGGCTTCTGGGCATTTTTCTATATATTGATTTAGTGTAAGTTTCTCGTGTATCAATTTATCTTTACATGTAAACAGAATTATTACAAAATTCATTGCCTGTTTCCCAAAAATATCCTTTAAGTTTTCGATCGTGTCGCGCTCTTCATTTGTAGATCTACCAACGGACATAACGAACAAGAAGACGTGTGGTCCTGGTGACGTCAGCATGATACAACGAATTAATTCTCCTGTCGTTTCTGTATTCTTTTTTCGTGTATCAAACAACCCTGGTGTGTCAACTACGACAAGTTTGTATCCATCTTCTAATATTCTACTGCCAAACTGACATGTCGATGTCACAGAGTTTCCACACGAGCTAGATTCAAATGCTTTACGTTGTAGAAGGTTGTTTCCAACTTCACTTTTTCCCACTCCAGTTTTTCCAACCATTGCTATTCTTATTTCTGGAAATTAGAAAAAATATCGATTTTAGGTGAAAATAGTAACATGTAAAATAATATACGCATATTTGATATTAAATTGCAGGTATATCGTCCGTTGTCTCGTGTATTCGTTCACTGTTATCGCATGTTTCATGTGCTAAAATATATCAAATGTCCTTCTTAAATGCATCTTTATAAATGTAATGTGCAATGTATAAGTAATACACACAGCCACACAGTACCCCCATACAGCAGCCAAGATGTGACAGAAGCTTATACGAAAGCAAATGAAATGAAATGGGGTTTTAACGTCCTACTGTTCTGCTCCTAACCTTGGCTAATGGAAGACGGGCATACGCCAGACAGTGTGCTATGAGGGAAATTTTGCTCGGGCAGCGACGCTACGGCCTACTCTTATATCGAATTACAAATGCCAAGAGTTCTTTTATGTGCACGAAAATGTGTAAACGGGACCTCGGGTTTTCGTCCCATCCAAACGACTAGACAGCTATTCTTGTCAGGCCCTCCACCCTGTATAACTGACAAGCGGAAACCACGCCGGAAAATCTGGATGAACTTTCTCAGCCAATGCAGGGATAAAACACCAGGTGCCGTATTTATAAAAATTATTAGAGTTATCATAACTTTTACTCTAAGACTTCCGAAAACAACATTTAGTTAAAAGTTACTCTTTAGAAATATTATTTATAAAGGGTCTTAGAGTTACTTTAAACTAAATGTAAGACTTGGGTCCTAACCAAACTCTTAGCGATGTAACCATGGGAATTCCGGGGATTCCCTGAAGTTATTTATAGCTCAGTGTTGATGTCATGGTGGCGGCGCTTGCGCTTTATGCAGTACGGAAGAGCAGACTGGGCCGAGTTTAGTTTGTTTACAATCAGTTACCGGAAATACGATGTTTCTATCAAGGATTCAACTGTAAATGCGGGTAAGTAAAGTTATGTTGTCTTAAAACTGTGTTTACAAATAAAGGTATATTTGTACGATTAGCTCGAGCACCATTAGCAGACGATATTGTTGTCTTTGACGAGAAAATGGAAGCTCCGAAAAAAGCAAACCGAACTGGACAAGCGACGAATGTCTATCGCTTGTCCAGTTAGTGGAAAGCAACAAGGCAATACTTAGGGGAAAATTTTCTTCAAGAGTTACAGCAGAACAAAAGAGGAGGACATGGGCTGCAGTGACAGTGTCACTCAACGCTTCGCACCCACGTGTAATAATCTGTCGACGACATTGAAAAGGAATGGTATAACTTATCAAAGTCAGAGTCGTGCAAATCTTGGGTTGGACCCCCATGATGATCCCAAGCATCACCTGCATTCCATGCGGTAGCTATTGTTGCGTTTGGGCGTCACATGTAACTGGAAATGTTTCTTCTGTTAGGTTCTATAGTGACTTTTTTCGTAGTCATTTGCATATTTTAGTATTATGCCCCCAAAATCAAATATCCCCTACTTTTTTTGAATAGTATATATTTATCTATTAAATAAAGTATAGATACTTGTAGTGTATTTTGTTATATAATTAAGTAAAGTGTGTAGTATTTTTACGTTTGGTTACAATTACTTTTAGAGAGAAATTGGGTTTAACATCCACTCGAATCACACTAGGTGATTTGCTTGCACGTAGGGGCCTTTATCAGTGGGATAAAACTGGATGACCTGGAGAGAACCTAGTCAGCAATCGAAACCACGTCACCTGATTCAATGACTGATCTTATAATGCACCGCTTAGAGAGAAAAATGTTTTTTAATGTACAATAGACAGACTTTGGGACTAACCTGCAATTCAATACAAGTTAAATAATTTGAAGGGGGGTGCAAATGTTTAGCACACGCATGCTAAATCATAAGGCCCGCCATTGAGACAACTGCTACAAACCCCTACATACAAGTGGTGAATCTTTGAAATAAAATTAAACCATATTTTTGACCCAATATGACCCTTGTTTCTGTCAAGTGGATGTTAAACCCCATTTTTCTCTCTCTCTATGTCTCTCTCAAAAATTTGGTTGCGCCAGGAGTCTTTAGTAGTTGGAGGACCCAGAGAAAATACCTGTCCACGTTTAGTATCGAAACCAGTCCACTAGGTATCACCGACAGACCTTATGATGTAAAGTGCATTCATTAAATCACATTACCATGCAGCCCTTTCTGTGGTTAAAGAACATTTGGTTATTGGTTGACTGAAAGTCATGTTTACAAACGCAAATAAAAGATTTGACATAAGAATTGCATCCGAAAATGATGCTTATTTAATGTTAGATTTACGTTATAATGGTCGGTTAGATTTTCACCATTTTGCTCATCCTTTTAACGACTATTTAACGTCATTAAATGACGTTAATCTAGCGTAAAGCTTACGTCATATTTATGTCATTTTCTGACATAAATGTAACGTAAAGTTTACGTCATTTTCTGACATAAATGTAACGTAAGTGACGGAAAGTTTACGCATAATTTACGTTAGATTTACGTCAGAAAATGACGTAACGTTAGATTTACGTCAGAAAATGACGTAAAGTTTAAGTTAGATTAACGTCAGAAAATGACGTAAAGTTTAAGTTAGATTAACGTCAGAAAATGACGTAAAATTATCGTTAAAAAGATGAGCAAAATGATGGTAAACTGACTGGCCATTTTTAAGTAAACTTAACGTAAAATTAACATCATAATGCTATGTGGGATATTACAAGTGTTTTGTAAACATCTAGAAATAACTAGCATACACAGAACTAACAAAAGAAGTCTTCAATAATATTACATAAGTTATAATGAATGAATGAATGAAATGGAGTTTAATGGCACGTCAGCTCCAACCGGGCTATATGGTGCCAAACAAATGATGATTTTATCGAGACAAATTAAATAAATATCACATAAATATATTTATATACATAAATAAAAACAAGTTTCACAGTCAATAATAGTATTAAAAACAAATACAACTAAATATAAGTCCTTTATGTATATAAATAGTTAAAACAAAAATACGGGATATATATATATATACATGTATACAATTAAAATTGGTAATAAAAGTTTGCATCTTTTAAAAAGTTTAACAATTTTCCATATAGCTCCGGTTGTGCAAATAGTGACTGGCAACGGTAATAGTGTGATCTAACATTCTTGAGATGATTGCACTGAATCAAAATATGCTTAACTGTCAAAGGAACATGACAGTGAACACATTCTGGTTGAGGCTCTCACTTCAAAATGAAAATATGAGTTAAAAAAGTAAGACCTATGCGAGAGCGACACAAGACAACTTCATCTCTCCTGCTCGTACGATAGGAGCTTGGCCAGTCTCCTAAGAGAGGTTTGATGTGATGAAGTTTATTTGTGTCTGCAAGATCCCAAGACCGTTGCCAGCGGTCATAAATAAAGAAATTTATGCGCGATTTAAAATCTGTGAATGGTAAAAGAAAATTTGATATGGGAAGATCTAAAGCAGACTTAGCAGCTAAGTCTGCTTGATCATTCCCTTTAATATCAACATGACTGGGGAGCCAGCAAAGGACTATATCCCTGCTGTTAAACTCGTTTGATAGTACTCAGTAAACATGGATGGTTAGATTTACGTTACTTTTACGTCATTATGGTTAGATTTTGGTTAGCGTCCAATAATGGTAAAATTTTACGGTTAAATTTACGTTACTTTTACGTCATAATGGTTATGGTTACTTTTACGTCACAAAATGACTTAAATCTAACGTAAATTTTATGACGGTTTTCTTACCAATATTTTTCGCTTTAAATACTTCTTGATTAAATAACCATACCAGTGTGCGCACATACTAACAATTGATAAATAATCAGAATTCAGACAAAATAATAATATATGTGTTATTGATGATAATTCTAACGTTAATCGGACATACGTTTTACGTCAGGTTTCTAACCGTTAGTTTATGGTTGGTTTTCTGACGTAAATCTAACGTTAAACTTCTAACGTTAATATAACGTTAACTGTCTAACGTTAATATAACGTTAATTGTCTAACGTTAATGTGACGTTAGTTTTATGTCATAATTTTAATCGTTAATTTAACATTAGTTTTCTAACGTGAATCTAACATAAACCTAATATTTGTTGTCTAACGTAAAACAAATGTCAGTTTTAAAATGGTAGGCTGTTAATAATTGTAACCTGTATAATATTTATGGCCAAAACATTAAAAAGTGGGTGTGGCGCCACCCCTCGGGGTTGAGCCATGCACGGAAATTGATAGTTGTTAATATCCTTACGGCATAAGGAATAAATATACCAAGTTCCAAAAAAAACCCCAAAAAAACACGAAAAGTTGGTGTGGCTCTACCCCTGGGACTCAGACATGAAACAATTCTGATTATTTATCAATTGTTAGAATGTGCACACACTGGTACGGTTATTTAATCAAGAGGTACAATGGGGGATCATACCGAGATGCAACAAAACCTGTTACTAACTGCAACCTGTAGACTATTTATAGACAAAATATTAACAAAAAAGTGAAATGAAATGAAATAAGGTTTAACGTCCTACTGTTCTACTCGTAAACTGGGCTAATTAAGACGGGTCTACATCATATAGTGTGCTATGAGGGTTATTTTGCCAAGGGATCTTTGACGTGCCCGCCAATGTGTACACGGAACATCGGGTTTTTTTCTCAGGCCCTCCATTCTGCACCATTGATAAGGGGAAACCACCCCGGAAAATGTGGATGAACTTTCTCAGCCAATGCTGGGATCGAATGCTCGACCTCCAGGCTAACGAGACAGCGTCTTACCCACATAGACAAAAAACTGGCTGTGGCACCATCAAGAAGGGAGCGAGAAAAAAATGGGGTTTAATGTCCACTCGACATAAACTAGGTCATTTCAGGACTAAGATAAGATTTTATTTTATTTCAATAATTCTTTAGCAGTAGGAGGAAACCAGAGGACCCGGCGAAAATCTACAAGATTGGACAGGCGACCCCCTAAGGAATGGAAACCGTGCCAGTTGACTAAATGACATACCTTATGATACAACGTTCACGAGTTAACGATTTGGCATCCAACCCCGAGCCAGTGCACTACCACAGAGTTTAGTCCGGACAGTAGCGCTAAGGAATGGAAACTGTGCCAATTCAAATTGACTAAATGACATACCTTATGATACAACATTCACGCGCTAACCATTTGCCATTCCAGCCCCAGCCAGTGAGCTACCACCGAGTTTTGTCCGGACAGTAGCACTAAGGCCTATTCTTATATTGAATTTCACTTGCTACGGGATCTTTTACATGCATGCCAATGTGTACATGGCACCTCAGTTTTTGATTCCATCCCAAAGACTAGATAACTGTCTTTGTGAGGCTCTCCTACCTGCACCGAATTCCAACTGTCAAGGGATCTTTTACGTGCACACCGCAATGTGTACACGGAACCTCGTTTTTTTGTACCATTCGAACCACTAACCAGCTGCCCTTGTCAGGCCCTCCCATCCTGTATCACTGAGTCCTCTGATTTCCTCTAACTATTAAGAACCCTAGAAATTATACCTGGAATGATATATAATCCTAGTCGAGTATGGACGTTAAAGCCCATTTTTATAATTTCAATTCCTCCAAAATTGATGAAACAAATATGGTTTAATGCATGAAAACTGTTCCACAAAGTATGAGTGGCTCCAGACTCAAAAAGTTATCAGATTTTGGAGACTTTATTTTGTCAAATAGGGCTACATGTAGGGTAAAACAAAAATCCCCACATATATTATATATCACTACCAGTACGTAATTATTCTTTTTGCACTGCCTGCCTAAACACATTTACAAGACTTTCACTTTGAGTAAAGAACCAGTTTGAACCAGTCATTTCCGGAATCTATAGATCGAGTCGACATATCGTCCCCGATAAAAGACATCTAAAAATTAAAATTTCTCTATTGGATTAAGTATAGCTAATATAAAATCTAGTAGAGCACACAAAAATAGATTACATTATAGATTCCATTATCAAAATTACGTATAGACGGCTTCCGTGTTAGGAAATAATAAACGCGAACGGAATTGTGGGTACAGCAAGATGGCGCCCAAAAGCGAGAGCATATCGGAGATTTTGGACAAAATACTATTTATTTCACACAAAAAGAAATGGTGCCCTGATTTAAAGTTAGAAGAAGCATATGGGAAAGTAAGTGTCTTTTTTACAGACAAACACCAGTCTAAATATAATTTGTAGAAGTACAAATTCAGCAAATAATGGCCGTTGACAATTTTACACAATCACCGTAAAATGCTAAAAAAAAAACAACGGTAAAAAAAGTCACAAGATTAGATGGAATGTTATTTTCTGAATGTAAAACTTGGTAACTGCACGATTTATACACAATCAAAACTACTTTGATAGAAAACAATCCTGTTTCAAAATTACGGGAATCAAACATTTTTCACTTCAGGTATTATTCAACAGTGGTAATGACACAGAATACAATTGTAGTCTATATTATACAGCCTACTTCAATTTAAAAAAAAACAAACCTGCATAATCATTTCTATATATAGGCCTATAATATATAGCCATAACAACTGCCTTTACATACATGATGGCCTCTCACTCCCCTGAATGTGCAGAGTAAAGTTTTTTCTTCTGCCTCACTCCTGTCTAATCTTAAACACCTAAATGAGCAGAAATATTGTCTAAGAGCTTCAGACTTTACTGATAACTCTCAAATTGACAGTGTTTCATTGCATTTCATCCATAATGAAAAGTTCTATTCACATCTTATATGTAGACTGAATAATTCTCATGTATACTTTGAATATGTTCTTTATTCTATCTCTAAGCAAAATCTTTTTTTACAGATCCTAAATTTGAGCAATATTGATGGCACTAATGTGAAAGAAGTTACAAAAAGATTTTTTGAAGGCTTTGTTTACGTAAATGGTAGCTAGGTGACATCAGCTTACTCCTTGTCATGTACAAATGTAGGATCGATGCCATGCCACCGGACTCAATGACGGTTGACGTTATGATGAAAAGTGCTCTCATCCACCCTACTCACGATGACAAGAGAATCAAGGCTGTTTTCATATACATGTACATTTAATAAATGTAGATATGCTATTTGAAACAAAAAACTAACCACAACTGGTTAACCAATTTCTTCACATTTGATAAAAAAAATTTCTATCAAAATATTTGTTGGACCACAGGAAGACTTGTTGATACATGTTTGAATTAATAATATTATAGCTTTTAAGTTCCATGCTTGGCAGCGAGTGCTAATAACGTTTACAAAACTTTGAGCAGGAATTTCAAGGCATTAACCTCCTGTGATATAATAACAAATGACAAGTGCGAAATAAAGTATGTATGTGGTCTTGGGCGAAAAAACAGAGTTGTGGCTAGCCAAATGAAATGAAACAAAACGGAGTGTAATGTCCTGTTTTGCTCCGAACTGGCTAATGAAGACGGGCATACGCCATACAGTATGCTGTGAGGGAAATTTTGCACTACGGCCTACTCATATCAAATTCCAACTGTCAAGGGTATGCCAATGTGTATACAGGGCCTCAGTTTTTCTGCACCATCCGAATGAATAAACAGCTGTCTTGTCAGGCCTTCCTGCATCACTGACAAGAGGAAATAATGCTTGAAAATCTGGATGAACTTTCTCTTCTTCCAATGCAGGGATCTAGTGCCCGACCTCCAGACAAAGGGCCTGACAAGGAAAGCTGTCTAGCCGTTTGGATGGTATGAATGACCGAGTGCCTGTGTACACATTGGTGTGCATGAAAAAAGATCACTAGGCAGTTCGAATGCGATATAGGAGTAGGCCTTAGCCACTGTCTGGACAAAATTCCCTGATAGCGCACTGTATAGAGTATGTCCCTTTTCATTAGCCACGGAATAGGACGTTAAACCCCAATTCATTTCATTTTATTCCATCAATGCCTTGAGCAAACGAGATAGAGGCTACATGTATAGGTTTTGGCCAAATTTGGTCAATATCCCAGTTTTCCTTTCTGATATGCATATCCACACTTTCACAAGACTAATGTAGACCTTTTTCTTGAACATTTTCAAATGACAGTGATGCAGACCAAGAGGACCTGATACGGATAGGTGACCAGTCATACGAATGGGACAAAAAACCAAGGTAATGTGTACACTTTGATGTGTGTGTGTGAAGCATTTCTTGTCAGTTGGATGGAATTTGATATAAGATATAAGAGTATGCCCGTCTTCATTCTTCATTTCTCAAACAGGTGTGAAATGAAATGATATGGGGTTTAACATCCTACATTCTGCACCTAACTTGGGCTAATGAAGACGGGCATACGCTATACAGTGTGCTATGAGGGAAATTTTGTCTGGACGACAGGGCCACTGCCTACTCTTATAATGGAATTCCAATTACCAAGGGATAACGATGATTGCAAATCCGCTCTTCAAGAGCGTGATCGTATCCTGAGACGATTAAAGAATCATCCTTCCATGGAGAATTTTGCGGCATTCCAAATGGTCCGGGCGAAGGCCCGTAGAACCATACGTCAAGCAAAGAAATCTTCATGGCAGGATTATGTCTCCAAGATCAATTCCCGTACCACATCCAAATCGGTATGGGATAGGATTCGTAAGATTAAAGGTAAAAGTAGTGCATTATCAGTAAACCATCTAAATGTTGATAATACAACCTTAACAACATATCCTGATAATGCTAATTCTCTGTCCAGTACATTTTCATATAATTCATCATCCAGTTTCTCCTCCGATGCTTTTCGGGGCATTAGGCAACAACAGGAGAAAAGGCGACTTAATTTTAAGTCCCGCAATGATGAATGTTATAATGATCGTTTTTCCATTGCAGAGCTCCGTGATTCGTTAAGGCGAGCTCGGGATACTGCAACTGGTCCAGATGAAATACACTACCAAATTTTAAAACATTTACCTTTTCCCACACTCTTAATTTTACTGGATCTTTTCAACCGGATTTGGGTTGATGGGAATTTCCCTCCTTCGTGGCATGAAGCCACAATAATTCCCATCCCTAAACCGGGAAAAGATCATACGATTCCTACCAACTATCGTCCGATCGCTTTAACTAGCTGTATTTGCAAAACCATGGAGAGGTTGATCAATCGAAGACTTGTTTGGTACCTTGAGTCCAACAACCTCATTACTGACCTCCAATGTGGATTTCGGTCCCAAATGAGCACTCTTGATCATCTCGTTAGATTTGAATCGTTCGTCAGGGACGCTTTCATCCAGAAGCAACATTTAGTTGCAATATTTTTATACGCCCACATTTTCATGTGGACGTATATTGTCGTCGCCCCTGTCCGCCCGTCCGTCTGTCCGTCCGTCCACAATTTGTTTGTGGACTCTCTACAGGTCACAATTCTTATCTGATTTTGACGAAACTTGAAATGTTTATCCCCATAAGGTCTCGGCTGCTTTCGAAATTGGCATGTATCGGATCAAAACTTCATGGATTATGGCCCCTGATTGTACGAAAAATCACGTTTTTAGCTTGTGGACCCTATAGAGGTCACAATTTTGAACCGATTTTGATGAAACTTGACATGCATGTTTATAACCCAAAGATCTTGGTTCCTTTTGATATTTGCGCCTATCGGAACGTAATTTCTTGAATTATGGTCCCTGATTGTCCGAAAAATCACCTTTTTTAGCTTATGATCCCTCTGGAGGTCACAATTATTATCCGATTTCAAAAACCGTTCGGTTGTATCACCGTTACACCCTAAGGAAGGCTGGGTTCGAATTTCGAGAAAATCGGACCAACATTGCCATACAAAATGGCCGCCAGTTGGTACGCGAAAACTGTTAAAAAATGGTATATCAAGGTTGTGGACCATGTAGAGGTCACAATTTTAATTCGATTTTGATGAAAATTGAAATGCATGGTTATAACCCAAAGGTCTTGGTTCCTGTCGATATTTGCCCATATCGGATCGTAACTTCCTGAATTATGGCCCCTGATTGTACGCAAAATTGCCTATGGTCCCTCTGGAGGTCACAATTATTATTTGATTTAAAAAGACGTTTGATTATATCACCGTTACACCTTAAGGAAGGTTTGAGTTTGAATTTCGGGAAAATCGGACAATAATTGACAGACAAAATGGCTACCGTTTGTACGCGAATACTGTTAAAAAATGGTATATCATGGTTGTGGACCCTGTATAGGTCACAATTTTAATTCGATTTTGATGAAACTTCAAATGCATGTTTATAACCCAAAGATCTTGGTTCCTTTCGTTGTTTGCGCATATCGGATCGTAACTTCCTGAATTATGGCCCCTGATTGTCCAAAAATTGCCTTTGGTCCCGCTGGAGATCACAATTATTATCCGATTTAAAAAAACGTTTGACTCTATCACCGTTACACTCTACGGAAGGTTGAGTTCAAATTTCGAGAAAATCGGACCATAATTGCCAGACAAAATGGACGCCGTTTGTACGCGAATAGTGTGAAAATATGGTATATCAAAGTTGTGGACCCTGTAGAGGTCACAATTTTAATTCGATTTTGATGAAACCTGAAATGCATGTTTATAACCTAACTAAAAATCTTTATTCTTTTTGATATTTGCGCATATCAAATTGTAACTTAATGAATTATGGCCTTTGATTGTAGGAAAAATCACTTTCGGCATTGCTTGTTCTCTATCTATGTCTTGAACAATTATTATCTGATTTAAAAAAAAACTCTTATTATATTACCGTTGCACCCTAAGGCAGGTTGGGTTCGAATTTCGTGAAAATCGTACCGAAATTGCCGGACGAAATGGTCGCCGTTTGTAAGTGAATAGTGTAAAAATATGGTATATCATGGTTGTGGACTCTCTACAGGTCACAATTCTTATCCGATTTTGACGAAAAGTCACATTTCTAGATTGTGTACCGTCACACCATAATCATTGTCGGCTTCGAATTTCATGAATATCAGACTGGAACTGACCAACAAAATGGCTGCTCCCAATACAGTATGAAATACAGGACTTAATGATGTAGGAAAAATCACTTTCGGTATTGCTTGTTCTCTATCCATCTCTCGAAAATGTGGGCGTATCCTGCCTGGCAGTGCCAGCCTATCTTTTGATCTGGAGAAAGCTTATGATACTACATGGAAACATGGTATCATGCGCGACCTCCATGACCTCGGCCTACGAGGTCGCTTACCTATCTTCATTAAAAATTTCCTCGAAGATAGGTCTTTTAGGGTTAGGGTTTTAGCGTTTTCCGAGATTCTATCCGGATTATCGCCCTTATTGTTGAAATTGTTTGACGTTCCAACATCTGACGTCAACTGGCAAACTATCGCCATTGAAGAGACGACCATTGTCAAGATCGGTCGCATTATTTCTGTTACCTCTTTTTTTTAAATCATTTTTAGTGAAGCCTGTACCATAACAGGCCCGGGACTGTACAGCGCAGTGGACGCTTACGGCTGGCCCCCGGATCCAGTCACTTGATTTGATATTTTCCGCAGGTTAATCTTGTAGGTTTTTGTTTTTCGTGTAGTGCGGTCCTCCTGAACTTACTATTAGAGTAGAGTTTTAGCCCTTCGTACTGCAGAATGTTCTCGTTGTCGGGTTTTGCTCCTGTTTGCTTACTACACTTATTATTTTAGCGTTTTCCGAGATTCTATCCGGATTATCGCCCTTATTGTTGAAATTGGTTGACGTTCTAACATCTGACGTCAACTGGCAAACTATCGCCATTGAAGAGACGACCATTGTCAAGATTGGTCGCATTATTTCTGTTACCTTTTTTTTTAAATCATTTTTAGTGAAGCCTGTACCATAACAGGCCCGGGACTGGACAGCGCAGTGGACGCTTACGGCTGGCCCCCGGATCCATTCACTTGATTTGATATTTTCCGCGTGCCTTAAACCAGGTACAAACGGCGCTCTTTATGCTGATGACTTTCAGATGTGCTATGGTTCTACAGATATTCGGATAATCGAACGTAAGTTGCAGCTTTGTTTGAATTCACTTCAACAATGGGCAACCGAAAATGGATTTCGGTTTTCGAAATCCAAGACTGTCTGCATGCATTTCTGTCAGAAACGAGGTTTGCATGCAGATCCAGAACTTTATTTGGATGGCAATCGCCTTCCAGTTGTGGATGAAACCAAATTTCTAGGGCTGATATTTGATAAGAATTATCATTTATCCCCCACATTAAAAACCTAAAGAAGAAATGTCTGAAAGACGTCAACAAATACTGACTGGGGAGCAGACCGTAAGGTCGTGCTCAGATTATATCGAGCGTTAATAAGATCAAAACTCGATTATGGGTGTATAGTGTATGGGCCTGCCCGCGAGTCTTATCTCAAAGAGCTTGACACCATACACAATCAAGGACTTAGAATCAGTTTAGGAGCCTTTCGTACTTCTCCAGTGGACAGTTTATACGTCGAGGCGCATGAGCTCTCACTGTACAACAGACGTGATAAGCTGGCCCTGCAGTATGCTACGAAAATAGCATCTTTACCAAATCGTATTTCATTTAACACCATATTTAGACCCTATCATGAGCATTTATATCTGCTCAAGACTAAAGTCATTCCACCATTTGGTATTCGCATACAACCCCTTCTGTCCGAGGCTGGTATCAACCTTGACAGTATTGCGAATACCCCTTTCTTTGAGACACCGACATGGGCTATATATCTCCCCCTAAGATCGATCTAGATCTTTCAAAAAACAGGAAGAAAGATACTAGTTCCACAGTGTTTCAAACTCTCTTCGGAGAAGTAAGGTCTAAATATGGTGCTTATGCTCCTATTTACACAGATGGTTCTAAGGATGGTGATCGGGTAGCTTCGGCTAGAGTGACGCCATCTGAGACCATTTCTGTGTGTCTCCCACCTGCTGCTTCCATATTTACAGCTGAAATCCAGGCCATTCTTCAGGCCTTGGAGTTCAATCCGTCCTCTTCAGCTTTAAAGCATATCATTTTTACTGATTCTTTGTCCTCGCTTCAAGCAATTAACAATAAACAGCTTGAACACCCATTAGTAGCAGATGTTTATCGTTTGCTACTATCGTACGAGCTCAGGAACAAAGACGTCGTCTTCTGCTGGCTTCCCAGTCACGTTGATATAAGGGGGAATGATAAAGCAGATTTTGCTGCCAAAGCTGCTTTAGATCTTCCCCAATCACCATTTTTATTAGCATTTAAAGATTTTAAATCGGCAATAAATCATTTTATTTATGACCGCTGGCAACGGTCTTTGGATCTTGCAGGCACAAACAAACTTCATCACATTAAGCCTTTCTTAGGAGATTGGCTAAACTCCTATAGAACCAACAGGAGAGATGAAGTTGTTCTGTGTCGCTCTCGTATAGGTCATACTTTTTTTAACACACTTTTTCATTTTGAAACGAGAGCCTCAACCAGAATGTGAACACTGTCATGTGCCTTTGACAGTGAAGCACATTTTGATTGAGTGCAAGCATCTCAAGAACCTAAGATCGAAATATTACCGTTGCCAGTCTCTGCATCAATTATTTGCCCAACCGGGCTTATATTGTAAATTGTTAGACTTTTTAAAAGAGACAAGCTTTTATTATAAATTTTATTTGCATATTTATCATTTCATTTTTTATATTTTAAATATTTATATGCATAAAAGATTTATTTGATTTTTTTATTATATTTACTGTGATATTGCTTTTATTTATGCATATAAAACTTTTTCTGTGATATTTATTTAACTTGTCTCGCATAAATCATTGTAGGTTTGGCGCAATATAGCATAAAACCACATTTCATTTCATATCCTTGTTAGGCCCTCCGTCCTACATCACAGACAAGGGGAAAACCACACTGGAAAATCTGGATTAACTTTCTCGGCCAATGCACAGATCTAGTGCCCAACCTCAAGACAGAGGGCCTGACAGGGAAAGCTGTCTAGTCGTTTGGATGGTATGAATGACCATGCGTCTGTGTACGCATTGGTGTGCATGTAAAAGATCACCAGGCAGTTCGAATGCGATATAGGAGTAGGCCTTAGCCACTGCCTGGACAAAATGCCCTGATAGCACACTGTATAGAGTATGTCCCTTTTCATTAGCCACGTCGGAATAGGTCGTTAAAGCCCATTTCATTTCATTTCATTCCATCAATGCCTTGACCAAACGAGATAGAGGCTACACGTAAAGGTTTTGACCAAACTTGCTCAATATCCCAGTTTTCCTTTCTGATATGCATATCCACACTTTCACAAGACTAATTAAGACCTTTTTCTTGGACATTTTCAAATGTCAGTTATGCAGGACAGATGACCTGACATGGATAGGTGACTAGTCATACGAATGGGACAAAAAACCAAGGTACTGTGTACACTTTGATGTGTGTGTGAAACATTTCTTGGTAGTTTGATGGAATTTGATATAAGATATAAGAGTATGCCGTAGCCTTGCTGTGGAGACAAATGTTTATAGTTATGGTTTGTGTATGGTCACCCTGTTTGTATTCTTGTCAATTATTACCATTTCATGATGTATGACTACTGTTAACAATTGTATTTTTTATTTATTTGTTTTTAATAAAATTTAGATATTATGTTGACTTTTTGTTGTAATTATATGAATTTGCGATTTCAAAAGGTTATTGGTTGACTGTTAACATTTCAAGGGTTATATTTCTACATACTCATTAAAGATTTACAAAAGAAAGTGATGTAAATTTTAAAATTTAATGTTAGATATACAATGAAATGAAATGGGGTTTAAAGTCCTAATGCTCTGAAATCCTGATTCTCAGTCAATGCATGTACCAATCCCGGGTCTGCAGGTTAGTTGAGTCAACATCTTACTCTGAGGATCATGACCCTGATTTCCATAAAATGGTCAGTTAGTTTCAATCATGTTAGATTAACTTCAAAAATTGAAGTTATATTTACATCAGATTTACGTCAAAATGGTTGGTCAGGCTACAATCATTTTGCTCATCTTCTTAACGATAATGTAATGTCATGAATTGACGTTAATCAAACGTAAAGATTACGTCCATTTTACCTTATATTTACGACATTTTCTGACGCAGATCTAACGTAAAGTTTTTGTCATTTTTGACGTAGATCTAACGTAAACTTTACATAAACTTTACGTTAAATTTATGTCAAAATATGACGTAAACTTGACGTTAGATCTGCGTCAGAAAATGTCGTAAATATAACGTAAAAATGACGTAAATTTTACATTAAATTAACATCATTTGCTGACGTTACATTTTCATTAAAGCTGAACTCCGATTACAAAACTACAGAAATAATTAAATAAAAAAAAATTACTGCCAAACATAATCGCCATACTTGTTTTCAATTTGCAGAACAAGTATGGCCGCGGTACGGTGTACGAAAACAGAGGCAGGCCACGCCCACATCCAGTATACACTTTGGCAACCACACTGTCCACATCCGGCTAGCAATATTTCAACTACCAATTACCAGCTACTGACTGAGCGGTTTTTCTCTATAAATTTACTGAAAATATTATTTCTACACAATTATTATGTCTGATCAGGTACATATTATTTTACTAATTAGAAGAAATAAGTAAAGCCCGGTGTACCTTTACTCTAAAAATGAAAGAAAACTACTCCAAACAACAACAAATCTATGTTGTTGACATAACATCAAATTCAAGGGACATAACCACCTATGTCCCTTGATCGTCATAAATAACAAGATGAAAAATATTTTGAAGTGAAGACATACTTCTTCGATGGAGAGAACAGTTGTTTTATTGCAGCTTTGGATATATTTTGGAACGTTAATACTGAACTTTATAATACTAGAAATCATTTTCTGCGCTGTTGTGCAAAACCTTTCAAGAAAAAAGAATAAAAATGGTTAGGGTAGGGTTAGGGTTAGGGTTTTGTTGTTTGTTTGGGGTAAGACAATTTTTCCCATACTTTTAGAGCAAAAGTACACCGTAGGTTACTTATTTCGTACAATTAGTAAAATAATATGTACCTGATCAGACATAATAATTGTGTAGCAATAATATTTTCAGTAAACGTATAGAGGAAAACCGCTCAGTCTGAAGGTTATTGGTAGTTGAAATATTGCTAGCCGGGTGTGGACAGTGTGGTTGACACAGTGTATACTGGATGTGGGCGTGGCCTGCCTCTGTTTTCGTACACCGTACAGCGGCCATACTTGTTCTGCAAATTGAAAACAAGTATTGCGATTATGTATGGCAGTATTTTTTTTTATTTTATTATTTCTGTAGTTTTGTAATCGGAGTTCAGCTTTAAGAAGATGAGCAAACTGATGGTAAACTGACTGACCATTTTTACGTAAAAGTTACGTCATGTTGTTATGTGGGTAGCAGAAGATAAATTTCTGCTACTAATGGGTGTACAAAGTACAGGCTGTTTATTATTTATTGCCTGTAAGGAGGACAAAGAAACAGTGAAGATAACATGTTTTAAGGATGTAGAGGATTGGATGAACTCCAAAGGCTGAAAGATGGCCTGCAGCTCAGCAGTAAATATGGAAGCAGCATGCGAGAGTCTGACAGAAATAATTCCAGATGGCGTAAATTTGTTATTTCATTATGATCTTGATTGTATAAAGCATTGCTTCTGTTTTGTATGTTTAAGTGTTAATATACGGCACTTTTCAATCCAGGAAGGAATATTTTATTTTGATAATGGTTGATATTGCATCGTATAGGGTTGCAATAGGGATGTTTTATAACACAATTAGTATGATCTGTTTGCGAAAAGCTGCAAAGGTGTCTATACATTCAAGCTATATTATAAATGCTTGTTCATTGTATTTAAGGTGGTTTGTTAAATATAAGCCTTACTATAATATGTTACTATATAACTTACTACTATTTAGCTTACTGATTGTTTGTAATGATATAGAATTAAACCCCGGTCCTCAGGACATGCCAGCTTCTGATATAAACGCATTATCCATTTTTTGTGCGAATATTCGAAGTTTACGAAACAAACTTAACTATGTAATAGACATAGTCGAAGATTTTGATATTGTATTTTTTACGGAAACACATCTAGATAACAATATAAATGATGCTGACATTGGCTTGTCAGGGTTTGAGGTTCCCATTAGGAATGATAGGAACTCTAGCGGTGGTGGAGTTATTTGTTATCATAAGAGCCTTGTTAATGTTGAACGTAGAGCAGATTTGGAACATGACGAGTCATCTGAGTGTATGTGGTTTCAACTTAAGACAAAGCTTCAGTCTGTATTGATAAATATAAATTATAGGTCAGTGAGACAAGCATCTGCATTTTATTGGCAGTATTTCGATTTTATGTTAAAGAAAGCACTAGACGAGAATAATAATATTATATGTTTGGGCGACTTGAATATAAATTTTATGACTTATATTCCTTCAAACATAAAGGATGTTGTACTCGTCAATGGCCTTGTAAATATTATAAAAAGTCCTACGCATTTTGATAACCGCACAGATACCTGTTCTTTACTTGATCCTATTTTGATCACAGATTCAGTTAGCGTTGTTGATACCGACACCATACATATTGATAGAGATATCAGCGACCATGATGGAACGTATGTCACAATAAGGTGCAGCTTCAGTACTAATAAAAATTATAAACGAAAAATATGGGATTATAAGAAAGGAAATTATTTTCTTATGAGACGAAAAATATCAGAAACGGACTGGATAAATTTAGTGACCGGTGTAAATGATATTCACAGAGCTGTAACTAACTTTACCACAACGTTTTTAGAAATCGCTAATCAGTGCATTCCTAACAGAGTGGTACTTATACGAAGTAATGACAAAGTATGGTTTGATTCTACTCTGAGAAGAGAGATACGAAAACGTGATCGTCTTCGTAAAACTTTTCCTCAGAGTAAAATCAAATCTAGTGGAAACAAAATTTAAACATCAGAGGAACAAGGTTAATAATTTAAAAAAAGAAACCAAGAAAATTTTTTATGCGAGTATAAACGAGAACTTAACTGATTTGAAAACTTCGAATACTAAGTTATATTGGAAAATCATGAATATCCGCCGATTAAAGATCCACAGAATTGTTTTAACTTGTCATACGATGCCTTGGAAAAAGCTGGAATTTTTAATAAATATTTTTGTTCTATATCTAACTTAGATGACATGGATAAAGTATTACCTGATTTTGACTGTAGAAGCACGAATGTTCTTTTAGATATTGAGGTCTCTGAACAAGATGTGTTAGATATTATTACAACATTGGAAGCAGATAAGGCTGTATGACATATCATCAGTAACAAGTTGTTACTATCTGTTAAAAATGAAACAGCAAAACCGCTCGCTATGTTATTTAATAGATCCTTACAAGAGAGGATTTTCCCGGATCAGTGGAACTTGTCATACGATGCCTTGGAAAAAGCTGGAATTTTTAATAAATATTTTTGTTCTATATCTAACTTAGATGACATGGATAAAGTATTACCTGATTTTGACTGTAGAAGCACGAATGTTCTTTTAGATATTGAGGTCTCTGAACAAGATGTGTTAGATATTATTACAACATTGGAAGCAAATAAGGCTGTAGGACATATCATCAGTAACAAGTTGTTACTATCTGTTAAAAATGAAACAGCAAAACCGCTCGCTATGTTATTTAATAGATCCTTACAAGAGAGGATTTTCCCGGATCAGTGGAAACTATGTCATTGCGTTATTTAAAAAGGGAGATAAATCTTTACCGTGCAACTATCGTCCAGTTTCCTTACTGTCAAGTGTTAGTAAACTATTAGAAAAAATTGTTTATAAACATATTTATAATCACTTACGCATTAACAAACTCTTATATGAATTTCAATCGGGTTTTTCCAGGTTATTCAACCACCCATCAGTTAATTGAGCTTTATGATTATATACTCCTGGCTTTAGATAAGAAACAAGCCACTAGCATCACTTTTGTCGATATTAGCAAGGCCTTTGATACAGTTTGGATTAAAGCGTTAATACTAAAATTGGATAAATACGGTATAAAAGGAAATATTCTAGTATGGTTAGAAAGTTATTTAACGGGGCGAAAACAACGCGTAGTTATTATCGGAAGTAGGCGAATTGAAGGCTGGTGTGCCACAAGGATCCGTTTTGGGTCTGTTGCTTTTTCTAATATTTATTAATGATGTAGCAGATAATATGGCTGGTTTCGGTAGACTTTTCGCTGATGACACTTGTATTGGTCATACAGCTGCCGATGAAGCTGAATTACATTCTTTGACTAGTTCAGATTTAGAATATTTACATGTTTGGTCTTGTAGGTGGCTGGTTAAATTTAACCCCAGTAAAACAGATATTATGATTTTAGTACTAGACACTTTGAGAATAACTTACTTTTTGAATTTAATGACGCTTCACTATCTTCTGTAACTATTCACAAACATCTAGGAGTTATTTTTAGTAACGATTGTAAATGGACAAAATACACTGACGTGCTAATAGAGAGTGTTTCCAAGCAACTTAACATATTAAGGAAATTAAAATTTAGATTAAAAAGGGATTATCTAGAAAAAAATTATTTAGTATTTATTAGACCTATTTTAGAATATTCGTCAGAAGTCTGGGATAATTGTGGACACACTAACTGTAACCGTCTGGAAAAAGTTCAAATAGAAGCAGCCCGTATAGTGACTGGACTATCCTCACATGCTAGTATTGATTCGATTTACAAAGAAACTGGGTGGGAAAAATTGAGCACAAGGAGAGAGGTTAAAAAAATGTTACTGTTTTACAGGATTATAAATAAAGAAGCGCCAAACTATTTACAAGATTTAGTCCCACCTTTTGTAGCCGAAAATGTTAATTATAATCTACGAAATAAACACAATATTAATGTTCCACTTAACCGTTTGACCATTATCAGCGGTGGTACTTCCCATCGACTATTCGTGCATGGAATTCACTGGACCGTCCTATCAGAGAGCTTCCTGCATTTTCTTCTTTCAAGTCAAAATTGCAACAAATATTTTTTACTAAGAGAAAAAGTCCACCATATTTTTCTATAGGTGATCGATATTTCAATGTATTACATACTAGAATCCAAAACAAGTGCAGTGCATTATACTCTGATTTATATCATGCAAATCTAGTTTCAAATGCTATATGTTCGTGTGGCTACGTAAATAAAAATGCGGAACATTATTTGTTCCACTGTGCAAGATTCGTCTTAAAACGTTTGGTGATGTTAAGTGAAATTAATAATTTGAACTTGATGGGTATTCCGATCTCTGTTGATTTATTATTGTTAGGGAACGACAAACTTAACTATGACGTAAATTGTGCTATATTTATAGCGGTACAAAAATACATTAAAGGCACTTGTCGCTTTTCCAGAGTTAGAGAGAAATGGGGTTTAACGCCCACTCGACCCAAACTAGGTCATTTTGGGACTAACATATGGTTTCATTTTATTTCAATAATTCGCTTGCGCGTAGGGGTCTTTAGCAGTGGGAGGAAACTGGAGTGCCCGGAGGAAACCCACGAGGTTGAGAAGGCGCCCCTATCTCCATGCCACATACGCTCACACCAGGGTTCGAAACCACAGCCGCAAGCCAGAGGTGACCGGCCAGCTAGAGGTCGAAGCGCGGCACTCTAGACCACTAGGCCATCCCATCCCCCCACCCGCTTTTCTACAATGTGACCATATAGGTATATCAGTTTAAACATTACAATATGAATTAATTACAATATGAATTAATTACACAAGTCATGCTTTACATTGATCAAGATCTTTTGAACTAGTTTATTTATTTTCTTCCTTTTTTTTCTTTTTTTTGAGTGAATACTTCATGTTCTCTTTCATATAAAATTTTTTTCGTATAAAATTTATTTAATATTATTTAAGTTCATTGATGTAATATGTATATATGTATTGGAGAAGACTTTTAAAAGTTGTAAAACTTGTGTCTTATCCAGTTGTTTATTGAACAATAAAATATGTATAAATCAAATCAGTAGCCGAAGCTACCCGATCACAATCTTTGGAACCATCTATTTAGACCTTAACTCTCGCACGAGAGACTGAAACACCATGGAACTAGTATCTTTCTTTTTGCTTTTCATTAGATCTAAATCGATCTTTGGAGGCGATATAGTCCAGCACTATATCTTCTGTAACTATTCACAAACATCTAGGAGTTATTTTTAGTAACGATTGTAAATGGACAAAATACACTGACGTGCTAATAGAGAGTGTTTCCAAGCAACTTAACATATTAAGGAAATTAAAATTTAGATTAAAAAGGGATTATCTAGAAAAAAATTATTTAGTATTTATTAGACCTATTTTAGAATATTCGTCAGAAGTCTGGGATAATTGTGGACACACTAACTGTAACCGTCTGGAAAAAGTTCAAATAGAAGCAGCCCGTATAGTGACTGGACTATCCTCATATGCTAGTATTGATTCGATTTACAAAGAAACTGGGTGGGAAAAATTGAGCACAAGGAGAGAGGTTAAAAAAATGTTACTGTTTTACAGGATTATAAATAAAGAAGCGCCAAACTATTTACAAGATTTAGTCCCACCTTTTGTAGCCGAAAATGTTAATTATAATCTACGAAATAAACACAATATTAATGTTCCACTTAACCGTTTGACCATTATCAGCGGTGGTACTTCCCATCGACTATTCGTGCATGGAATTCACTGGACCGTCCTATCAGAGAGCTTCCTGCATTTTCTTCTTTCAAGTCAAAATTGCAACAAATATTTTTTACTAAGAGAAAAAGTCCACCATATTTTTCTATAGGTGATCGATATTTCAATGTATTACATACTAGAATCCAAAACAAGTGCAGTGCATTATACTCTGATTTATATCATGCAAATCTAGTTTCAAATGCTATATGTTCGTGTGGCTACGTAAATAAAAATGCGGAACATTATTTGTTCCACTGTGCAAGATTCGTCTTAAAACGTTTGGTGATGTTAAGTGAAATTAATAATTTGAACTTGATGGGTATTCCGATCTCTGTTGATTTATTATTGTTAGGGAACGACAAACTTAACTATGACGTAAATTGTGCTATATTTATAGCGGTACAAAAATACATTAAAGGCACTTGTCGCTTTTCCAGAGTTAGAGAGAAATGGGGTTTAACGCCCACTCGACCCAAACTAGGTCATTTTGGGACTAACATATGGTTTCATTTTATTTCAATAATTCGCTTGCGCGTAGGGGTCTTTAGCAGTGGGAGGAAACTGGAGTGCCCGGAGGAAACCCACGAGGTTGAGAAGGCGCCCCTATCTCCATGCCACATACGCTCACACCAGGGTTCGAAACCACAGCCGCAAGCCAGAGGTGACCGGCCAGCTAGAGGTCGAAGCGCGGCACTCTAGACCACTAGGCCATCCCATCCCCCCACCCGCTTTTCTACAATGTGACCATATAGGTATATCAGTTTAAACATTACAATATGAATTAATTACAATATGAATTAATTACACAAGTCATGCTTTACATTGATCAAGATCTTTTGAACTAGTTTATTTATTTTCTTCCTTTTTTTTCTTTTTTTTGAGTGAATACTTCATGTTCTCTTTCATATAAAATTTTTTTCGTATAAAATTTATTTAATATTATTTAAGTTCATTGATGTAATATGTATATATGTATTGGAGAAGACTTTTAAAAGTTGTAAAACTTGTGTCTTATCCAGTTGTTTATTGAACAATAAAATATGTATAAATCAAATCAGTAGCCGAAGCTACCCGATCACAATCTTTGGAACCATCTATTTAGACCTTAACTCTCGAACGAGAGACTGAAACACCATGGAACTAGTATCTTTCTTTTTGCTTTTCATTAGATCTAAATCGATCTTTGGAGGCGATATAGTCCAGCACTATAAACCTCAGAATGCCTCGTTCGGCATTTCTGTCCAAACGAGGTAAAGAAAATGGGCAGTGTGAAGTTAGCTCGATTTTCGTTTTTCGTTTTTCAATATTGGTGAATATCGAAAAACGAGCTACTCGTTTTTCGATATTGGCGAATAACGAAAAACAACTAGCTCGTTATTCGATATTGGCGAATGTTGAAAAACGAGCTACTTGTTTTTCGACATTCAAATTTGAATCTCAAAAAAGTAGATTTGATGGATGTGTAGCTAAAGAAAGTCTGCAAAACACATCTGATTAAATCGGTGATCTAAAATGAAATAGATATCAAAAATGTGGATGCCTGAGCAGTAGATACACATAAAAAATGCCCTTTCTCCTTGTTTTTTGATATTGGCGAATCTCGAAAAACGAGCTACTCGTTTTTCGATATTCAAGCTTGAATCTCAAAAAAGCAGACTTGATGGATGTATTACTATAGAATGTCCCCAAAACACTTTATTATTAAATACGTTTTCTAAAATAAACTAAAGATGTCGTTAATAAGGATTCACATAAAAACTGTTCTTTCTCGCTGTATTTTAATATTGGCTCGTTTTTCGAGATTCGCCAATATCAAAAAACAAGGAGAAAGAGCAGTTTTTATATGAATCCACTGCTCAGGCATCCTCAATTATGATATCTTTAGTTCGTTTTAGATCATTGATTTAATAAAATGTGTTTTGGAGAAATTCTGTAGATATACATCCTTCAAATCTGCTTTTTTAATATTCAAGTTTGAATATCGAATAACGAGTAGCTCGTTTTTCGAGATTCGCCAATATCAAATAACATGGAGAAAGGGCAGTTTTTATGTGAATCCACTGCTCGGGCATCCCCAATTATGATGTATTTAGTTTGTTTTAGATCACTTATTTAATAAAATGTGTCAATTTAGACATTCTGTATATAAACATCCATCAAATCTGCTTTTTTGATATTCAAGTTTGAATATCGAAAAACGAGTGGCTCGTTTTTCGAGATTCGCCAATATCAAAAAACAAGGAGAAAGAGCAGTTTTTATGTGAATCCACTGCTCGGTTATTCCCAATTATGATGTATTTAGTTCGTTTTAGATCACTCATTTAATAAAATGTATCAATTTTAAAGAAAAGTTTTTATGTGAATCCACTGCTCAGGCATCCTGAATTATGATATTTTTAGTTCGTTTTAGATCATTGATTTAATAAAATGTGTTTTGGAGAAATTCTGTAGATATACATCCTTTAAATCTGCTTTTTTAATATTCAAGTTTGAATATCGAATAACGAGTAGCTCGTTTTTCGAGATTCGCCAATATCAAAAAACAAAGAGAAAGAAAAGTTTTTATGTGAATCCACTGTTCAGGCATCCTCAATTATGATATTTTTAGTTCGTTTTAGATCATTGATTTAATAAAATGTGTTTTGGAGAAATTCTGTAGATATACATCCTTCAAATCTGCCTTTTTGATATTCAAGTTTGAATATCGAAAAACGAGTGGCTCGTTTTTCGAGATTCGCCAATGTCAAAAAAACAACGAGAAAAAAAGTTTTTTTATGAATCCACTGCTCAGGTATCCTCAATTATGATATTTGTAGTTCGTTTTAGATCATTGATTTAATAAAATGCGTTTTGGAGAAATTCTGTAGATATACATCCTTCAAATCTGCTTTTTTAATATTTAAGTTTGAATATCGAATAACGAGTAGCTCGTTTTTCGAGATTCGCCAATATCAAATAACAAGGAGAAAGAGCAGTTTTTATGTGAATCCACTGCTCGGGCATCCCCAATTATGATGTATTTAGTTCGTTTTAGATCACTTATTTAATAAAATGTGTCAATTTAGACATTCTGTATATAAACATCCCTCAAATCTGCTTTTTTGATATTCGCCAATATCAAAAAACAAGGAGAAAGAGCAGTTTTTATGTGATTCCACTGCTCGGTTATTCCCAATTATGATGTATTTAGTTCGTTTTAGATCACTCATTTAATAAAATGTATCAATTTAGACATTCTGTATATAAACATCCATCAAATCTGCTTTTTTGATATTCAAGTTTGAATATCGAATAACGAGTAGCTCGTTTTTCGAGATTCGCCAATATCAAAAAACAAGGAGAAAGAGCAGTTTTTATGTAAATCCACTGCTCGGGCATCCACAATTATGATGTATTTAGTTCGTTTTCGATCACTCATTTAATAAGATGTGTCAATTTAGACATTCTGTATATAAACATCCATCAAATCTGCTTTTTTGATATTCATGTATGAATATCGAAAAACGAGTGGCTCGTTTTTCGAGATTCGCCAATATCAAAAAAACAAAGAGAAAAAAAGTTTTTATGTGAATCCACTACTCTGGCTTCCTCAATTATGATATTTGTAGTTCGTTTTAGATCATTGATTTAATAAAATGTGTTTTGGAGAAATTCTGTAGATATACATCCTTCAAATCTGCTTTTTTAATATTCAAGTTTGAATATCGAATAACGAGTAGCTCGTTTTTCGAGATTCGCCAATATCAAATAACAAGGAGAAAGAGCAGTTTTTATGTGAATCCACTGCTCGGGCATCCCCAATTATGATGTATTTAGTTCGTTTTAGATCACTTATTTAATAAAATGTGTCAATTTAGACATTCTGTATATAAACATCCATCAAATCTGCTTTTTTGATATTCAAGTTTGAATATCGAAAAACGAGTGGCTCGTTTTTCGAGATTCGCAAATATCAAAAAACAAGGAGAAAGAGCAGTTTTTATGTGAATCCACTGCTCGGATATTCCCAATTATGATGTATTTAGTTCGTTTAGATCACTCATTTAATAAAATGTATCAATTTAGACATTCTGTATATAAACATCCATTAAATCTGCTTTTTTGATATTCAAGTTTGAAAATCGAATAACGAGTAGCTCGTTTTTCGAGATTCGCCAATATCAAAAAACAAGGTGAAAGAGCAGTTTTTATGTGAATCCACTGCTCGGGCATCCCCAATTATGATGTATTTAGTTCGTTTTAGATCACTCATTTAATAAAATGTGTCAATTTAGACATTCTGTAGATAAACATCCATCAAATCTGCTTTTTTGATATTCAAGTTTGAATATCGAAAAACAAGTGGCTCGTTTTTCGAGATTCGCCAATATCAAAAAACAAGGAGAAAGAGCAGTTTTTATATGAATCCACTGCTCAGACATCCTGAATTATGATATCTTTAGTTCGTTTTAGATCATTGATTTAATTAAATGTGTTTTGGAGAAATTCTGCAGATATACATCCTTCAAATCTTCTTTTATAATATTCAAGTTTGAATATCGAATAACGAGTAGCTCGTTTTTCGAGATTCGCCAATATCAAATAACAAGGAGAAAGAGCAGTTTTTATGTGAATCCACTGCTCGGGCATCCCCAATTATGATGTATTTAGTTCGTTTTAGATCACTCATTTAATAAAATGTGTCAATTTAGACATTCTGTATATAAACATCCATCAAATCTGCTTTTTTGATATTCAAGTTTGAATATCGAATAACGAGTAGCTCGTTTTTCGAGATTCGCCAATATCAAAAAACAAGGTGAAAGAGCAGTTTTTATGTGAATCCACTGCTCGGTCATCCCCAATTATGATGTATTTAGTTCGTTTTAGATCACTCATTTAATAAAATGTGTCAATTTAGACATTCTGTAGATAAACATCCATCAAATCTGCTTTTTTGATATTCAAGTTTGAATATCGAAAAACAAGTGACTCGTTTTTCGAGATTCGCCAATATTAAAAAACAAGGAGAAAGAGCAGTTTTTATATGAATCCACTGCTCAGGCATCCTCAATTATGATATCTTTAGTTCGTTTTAGATCATTGATTTAATAAAATGTGTTTTGGAGAAATTCTGTAGATATACATCCTTCAAATCTGCTTTTTTAATATTCAAGTTTGAATATCGAATAACGAGTAGCTCGTTTTTCGAGATTCACCAATATCAAAAAACAAGGAGAAAGAACAGTTTTTATGTGAATCCACTGCTCGGGCATCCCCAATTATGATGTATTTAGTTCGTTTTAGATCACTTATTTAATAAAATGTGTCAATTTAGACATTCTGTATATAAACATCCATCAAATCTGCTTTTTTGATATTCAAGTTTGAATATCGAAAAACGAGTGGCTCGTTTTTCGAGATTCGCCAATATCAAAAAACAAGGAGAAAGAGCAGTTTTTATGTGAATCCACTGCTCGGTTATTCCCAATTATGATGTATTTAGTTCGTTTTAGATCACTCATTTAATAAAATGTATCAATTTAGACATTCTGTATATAAACATCCATTAAATCTGCTTTTTTGATATTCAAGTTTGAATATCGAATAACGAGTAGCTCGTTTTTCGAGATTCGCCAATATCAAAAAACAAGGTGAAAGAGCAGTTGTTATGTGAATCCACTGCTCGGGCATCCCCAATTATGATGTATTTAGTTCGTTTTAGATCACTCATTTAATAAAATGTGTCAATTTAGACATTCTGTAGATAAACATCCATCAAATCTGCTTTTTTGATATTCAAGTTTGAATATCGAAAAACAAGTGGCTCGTTTTTCGAGATTCACCAATATCAAAAAACAAGGAGAAAGAGCAGTTCTTATATGAATCCACTGCTCAGGCATCCTGAATTATGATATCTTTATTTCGTTTTAGATCATTGATTTAATAAAATGTGTTTTGGAGAAATTCTGTAGATATACATCCTTCAAATCTTCTTTTTTAATATTCAAGTTTGAATATCGAATAACGAGTAGCTCGTTTTTCGAGATTCACCAATATCAAAAAACAAGGTGAAAGAGCAGTTTTTATATGAATCCACTGCTCAGGCATCCTGAATTATGATATCTTTAGTTCGTTTTAGAAAACGTATTTAATAAAATGTGTTTTGGAGACATTCTACAGATATACCTCCATCAAATCTACTTTTTTGAGATTCAAGTTTGAATGTCGAAAAACAAGTAGCTCGTTTTTCAACATTCGCCAATATCGAATAACGAGCTAGTTGTTTTTCGTTATTTGCCAATATCGAAAAACGAGTAGCTCGTTTTTCGATATTCACCAATATTGAAAAACGAAAAACGAAAATCGAGCTAACTTCACACTGCCAAGAAAATGCCTCGTTGTCTGCAGTTCCGAAACGTTTTTTAAATTGCCCTTTTTTTGGAACGAGGTATTTTGTTCAGAACGAGGCTTGGTAAAATGCCTCGTTTACTAAACGTGTTTTTTTTCAGGATAGTTATTAGCGGTATATCGGCCAATTTGTAAAAATTAAAATTTATGTTATTTAATACGAAAATAAAACCAGTTCAAACTATATTATTATCAGAGAAATTGACAAGACAAGAATGAATACACGCTATCGGTGGAGGTGTAAAACAATTGCAGACACACAGCTATACCTTGATTAATTGATTGCCCCCAATAAAATGTCACAACACCACAGTTGTTTTTTAACACCTATACCTGATTGGGGCAATAAATCAATCAAGGTAGCTATGTGTCTGCAATAGTTTTACACCTCCACCGATGGCGCGTATTCTTGTCTTGTCAATTAACATTTCGTTTAAACGAATTAATATTTCGTTATAACGAACTAATTATTTCGTTTAAACGAATTAATTATTTCGTTTAAACGAATTAATTATTTCGTTATAACGAATTAATTATTTCGTTATAACGAATTAATATTTCGTTTAAACGAATTAATATTTCGTTTAAACGAATTAATATTTCGTTTAAACGAATTAATATTTCGTTTAAACGAAATAATTATATCAGTGTGGAATCATGTACGAAAAAATTATATAAGAGTGGAATCGTGCACTTAAGGGGCTCCGTAGAGACAGACTTCGAAAGACTCTTCAAATTGGTTATTCTTGTACACAAAATACAACAGGTTCAGTTTTGATAAACTTTACTATTCTAACATCAAAATAAACCATTCAGTGTTGTAATACAGCGTTGAAACAGCGATTGACTGAAAAGACATAGACTTTGTATAAATAACATGCATACAAAATGTAGCATCTTAGACATGTCAAACCTAATCCAAAGTGAAGGAGATTTTCTATACTGCTATGCAAACATACTTAATTGACAGCAATAAATGACTAAAGGGATCGGCAATCAGACGTGTACAATACCTGGAATTAAGTGCCACCTTACTGTCAAAATGTGACAAAATTCCAGACACTAAACAAATTGACAACAATATTCCAATTCCACAACAATTCGAACATAAACGATGGCAGGTCTATGGTGGCTGATTGGTATCATGACGTATACAAATGGATACGAATGCAACTCAAACTGCAATGTGAGTGTGAATCTACTTCCACTTGATCAACCATTTTCTGTATTGCCAGTTTTTTGTTCCATAACGCGACAACCCGACAACCCGACATCACGACATTTCTTGCCGAATTTGAACAAAATCTGTTAATAATTGGAACCTGTAGAATATTTACAGACAAAATAATAACAAAAAAGCGGGATTGGCACCACCCCGCGGGGTAGGGCATGCACCCGGAGAAAATCCACGAGGTTAGACAGACGACCCTACTCTTTGTCATGGACAAGCTAGGGCTGGAAACCACACCACTTGACTCAATGACAGACACACAGACAAGGGCGGCGGCATAATATGTTCACATTATGAAATAAAATGGGCGGCGGCATAATATGTTCACATTATGAACTGAAATGGGGCTTAACGTCCTACTGTTCTGATCCGACTGAGCTAATGAAGACGGTTCACATTATGAATGTGGACGTATACAAATGGATACGAATGCAACTCAAACTGCAATGTGAGTGTGAATCTACTTCCACTTGATCAACCATTTTCTTTATTGCCAGTTTTCTGTTCCATAACGCGACAACCCGACAACCCGACATCACGACAACCCGACATCACGACAACCCGACAATACGACATTTTTACCCGACATCACGACATTTTTACCCGACATCACGACATTTTTAGTGTCGTAATGTCGGGTAAAAAAGTCGTGATGTCGGGTAGAAATGTCGGGTTGTCGTGTTGTCGGGTAGAAATGTCGTGATGTCGGGTTGTCGGTTTGTCGCGTTATAAAAGGCGACATCACGACAATACGACATGATACCAATCAGCCACCATACAGGTCTGCTGTGACCGATAAATGATATTCTAATACATAGAATTATGCAATAAAATAATTGGCAAAACGATTTTCTACTGTGTTAGTATGTATGCTCTCTGTACCAACTTCTACCCACTGTGACAGACGATAACCCCAGCTGCACGGGATCTTCCCAGCATCCCTAGCGAGTAGCCTCAGGGTTAAGACCACAAATATATCTGCACTATGCCTAAACGGAGTCAGACAACTGATTATTCTCGAAAATGAATATAAAACAAAACTGAGACGCTTTTGGCGTCTACAGATATAGAACCCTCATTAAAAAAAACCAACATATAAGAAGCTCTCTTTGAATAAAACCACCAAGATTACACACCGGTTATATATCAGAGAAAATGGAAAATATTAAATAATATGTACAAAATATTTATCTACAATGTACAAGTTGTACTAGACACGTGGAATGTGCACGCTTGAGTTGGTTAACTACTAATAATTTTATGACAATCTCACACACTCGTTGAATCTATGAATAGCAACAGCACAGGGAAATTCTCAACATACAATCAACTATTACAGTCGTAAAAATCTATTGTTGACGATTCTGAACAGCAGTAATATTTAGCGTTTAGGTTATTACGGCATATTTATAAATTACGCTTGTTGTATTTTTATACGTCCACATTCATAATCTGAACGTATTATGCCGTCGCTCCTGTCTTTGTGTGTGTGTGTATGTATGTATGTGTGTGTTTGCATAGATATTCTTTTTACCCAAAGGACCTTATTGTTTGGGTTACATGCCCAAACCCCAGGGGCAGAGCCACGCCTATTTTCTTTTCGTGTGTCTTTGTGTCGCCTACAGTGCGCAATTCTTACTGAATTTTCTTCACACTTTGTATATTTACTCTTTACACCCTAAGGACGATCCCTATCGTTTGGGGTGCATGCCCAACTCCCAGGGACAGAGCCACACCCATTTTCTTTTTGTTTACCCGTGTGTTGCCTACAGGGGGCAATTCTTACTGGATTTTCTTGAAACTTTGTATACTTACTCTTTACACCCTAAGGATGATCCGTATTGTTTTTTGGTGCATGCCCTACCCCAGGGGCAGAGCCACGCCCATTCCTTGTATCTATTTGTTTGTCGTCTACAAGCCACATTTCTTAACGTATCATCTTGAAACTCTGAATACTTATTCTTAGTACCATAAGGAACATCCCTATCATTTGGGGTGCATGTCTAACCCCCAGGGGCAGAGCCACGCCCATTTTCTTTTTGTGTATTGCCTACAGGCCACAATTCTTAATCGATCATATTGAAACTTAAAATACTTATTCCTTATACCCTAATGCTGATCCCTTTTGTTTTGGGTGCATGCCCGACCCGCTGGGACAGAATGGCCCATTTCTTGTATTTGTTTGTCTGTCATCTACAGGCTGCATTTCTTAACGTATCATCTTGAAACTTTACATACTTATTCTTGGTACCTTAAGGAAGATCCCTGTTTTTGGTGCATGCCTGACCCCCAGGGACAGTGCCACGCCCATTTTCTTTTTGTGTGTCTGTGTGACACTTACATGCCATAATTCTTAATCGATCGTCTTGAAAAAAACTTTTTTATACTTATTCCTTATACCCTAAGGCTGACCACTATTATTTTTGGTGCATGCCGGACCCCCTGGGACTGGGCCACGCCTAATGTTTTTGTGTCTTGTGTTCGCCTACAGGATGCAATTCTTAATAGACCCTTTTAAAACTTTGCATACCTATTCCTTATACCCTGAGGATGACCCTATTGTTTTTGGTGATTTCCTATCCCCCAGGGGCAGAGCCATGCCCATTTTTACTTCGTGTCTGTGTGTGTTGTCTACAGGCCATGATCGTCTTTAAACTATGTATTCCTTATAGCCTAAGGACGACAACTGCATGTCCCGACTCCCAGAGGCAAGCCACGCCCAATGTTTGTGTTTGTGGTTTACAGGCCGCAATTCTGAATGAATCAGCTTGGTACTTGCCATATGTATTCCTTATAGCCTGGGGGCGTCCACTATTGCTTTTGGGGAAACACCCGATCCCCAGGGGCAGAGCCACGCCCATTTATTGCCTTTAGCGTCTGAAAGCCACAATTCTGAATGGATTATCTTGATGTTGAGGCACGACCCTCCACGCTAAACAAACCAAAACGCCTATCCTTCTTGACAAAGTACCATATCAATCAAAGCAGGAATGTGGACGTATATTGTAGCGTTAGCGTTATGTTTTAAATTGCTTTATCCTTAACAAGATCGTAAGGAGCGATATATTTTGGTTTAGTACAAATAATATCTCTGAATAACTCGGGTTGGACAGCAACATGATACAAGCAGTAGTTTCATTTTACTTTTACAAGGTTCGTAAAACAGTTGTTGGGTCGCCCACCGTGCGTCATTTCTAAATTCGATTTCTTTTTCCAGCTTCCTGCCATGTTTCGTAAAAAAGTAGTCTGGATTATCCCGGCCTGTCAATCAGACGGAGAATGGTAGGTAGACTGGTGAATTGAGACTATTTTCGAAACAAGGGCACGTGACCTATTTTTTACTCGAAAGTGTCTGGATGTTATGGACGACACTCTGAACCACTTTTTCAGTGTGTTATTTATGATGGTTAAATGGTCATGACAACATGACCGTTTATTTAGTGACAATAATTGAAATTAAACAGGCAACGTGAAGTTGGCACGTTATTCGGGATTCGGGATTCAAATAACGAATAACGAGCCTGCTCGTTTTTCGGGATTCGCGAATCACGAATACCGTGCTGGCTCGTTATTCGGGATTCGCCAATAACGAATAACGAGCCAGCACGTTTTTCGGGATTCGGGATTCGACACTAAAAAGAGCGGTCTACCTTCCATCCGACCATTTCCTCGATACCTCCGAAACTAAGGGTAAATGAACGTCGTGTGGCCGACTAGCACGGAGACAGCAGTATCTGCAGCGAGTACGGTGCCGACTGGTTTGTTGGAGTGCACGGGGCAGTAAATGAACGTTGGGTGACCGACTAGCGAGGTGACCGACTAACAACTAGACGACCATTTGTCCAGCGAATAGCGCGTTGACTAGTTTGTCGGTGTGCACTTGGCAGTCCTGTCCTGCTCTCACTTGTTTTATTGTCGAATCACGAATAACGTGCTGCCTCACCTGTTTCATTGTCGAATCCCGAATCCCGAATAACGTGCTGGCTCGTTATTCGGGATTCGTCAATAACGAATAACGAGCCAGCTCGTTATTCGTGATTCAGGATTCGACATGAGAGAGAGAGAAATGGGGTTTAACGTCCACTCGACACAACCAGGCCATTTCGGGACTAATATATGGTTTTTAATTTTATTTCAATAATTCGCTTGCGCTTAGGGGTCTTTAGCAGAAGGAAGAAACCGGAGTGCCCGGAGGAAACCCACGAGGTTGAGAAGGCGCACACCAGGGCTCGAAACCACAGCCGCAAGCCAGAGGTGACCGGCCAGCTAGAGGTCGAAGCGCGGCACTCTAAGCCACTAGGCCATCCCAACCCCCGGGATTCGACTTCAAAACAGAACCATCTATCTTGCATCTGACCATTTCCTCGTTGGGTGA
The DNA here is from genome assembly GCA_963678685.1 of Patella ulyssiponensis. Taxonomy (NCBI): domain Eukaryota; kingdom Metazoa; phylum Mollusca; class Gastropoda; family Patellidae; genus Patella; species Patella ulyssiponensis. Next base: position 72,775 of record OY783230.1, read on the forward strand.
CCGACCAGCACGGAGACGACTATTTGTCAAGTGAATTGGGTGCTGATTGGTTATTTCGAATACCATGGACAGTTCTGTCCTGTTCTCACCTGTTTATTTGTCGAATCCAGAATCAAGAATAACGTGCTGGCTCGTTATTCGAGATTCGCCAATAACGAATAACGAGCCAGCACGTTATTCGGGATTCGCAACTAAAACAGACCGACTTACGGGGCATCCGATCATTTCTTCGTTCCCCCCGACCGTAGCTGGGTGACCGACTAACAACTAGACGACCATTTGTCCAGCGAATAGCGTGTTGACTGGTTTGTCGGCGTGCACTGGGCAGTCGTGTCCTGCTCTAACCTGTTTCGTTGTCGAATCCCGAATCCCGAATAACGTGCTGGCTCGTTATTCGGGATTCGCCAATAACGAATAACGAGTCAGCTCGTTATTCGGGATTCGACATCAAAACAGATAGTACCATCTATCTTGCATCCGACCATTGCATCGTTGAGTGACCGACCAGCACGGAGACGACTATTTGTCAAGCGAATAGCGTGTTGACTGGTTTGTCGGCGTGCACTGGGCAGTCGTGTCCTGCTCTCACCTGTTTCATTGTCGAATCCCGAATCACGAATAGCGTGCTGACTCGTTATTCGGGATTCGCCAATAACGAATAACGAGCCAGCACGTTATTCGTGATTCGAGATTCGCCACTAAAACAGACCGACTTACCGGGCATCCGATCATTTCCTCGCTACACCCGACCGTAGTTGGGTGACCGACTAACAACTAGACGACCATTTGTCCAGCGAATAGCGTGTTGACTGATTTGTCGGCGTGCACTTGGCAGTCCTGTCCTGCTCCCACCTGTTTTATTGTCGAATCCCGAATCACGATTAACGTGCTGGCTCGTTATTCGGGATTCGACATCAAAACAGAACCATCTATCTTGCATCCGACCATTTCCTCGTTGGGTGACCGACCAGCACGGAGACGACTATTTGTCAAGCGAATAGGGTGCTGATTGGTTATTTAGAGTGCATTGGGCAGTCCTGTCCTGCTCTCACCTGTTTTATTGTCGAATCCCGAATCACGAATAACGTCGGGGTAGCGAGGAAATGATCGGATGCCCAGTAAATCGGTCTGTTTTAGTTGCGAATCCTGAATCCCGAATAACTTGCTGCCTCTTAAGATAGAACGTTCAGTTATTAGTGGCGAATCCCGAATAACGTGCCCTGTTCGCATAAAAAACGGTCGTCTCCTTGCTAGTCGGTCACCCATCGTTCACTTACTGCCCCGTGCACTCCAACAAACCAGTCGGCACCGTACTCGCTGGAGATACTGCTGTCTCCGTGCTAGTCGGCCACCCGACGTTCACTTACCCTTAGGTTCGGAGGTATCGAGGAAATGGTCGCATGGAAGGTAGACCGCTCTTTTTAGTGTCGAATCCCGAATCCCGAAAAACGTGCTGGCTCGTTATTCGTTATTGGCGAATCTCGAATAACGAGCCAGCACGGTTTTCGGGATTCGCGAATCCCGAATAACGAGCTGGCTCGTTATTCGTTATTTGAATCCCGAATCCCGAATAACGTGCCAACTTCACGTTGCCAATTAAAGATTGCAAAATAAAACTACATTTTTGCCATCTTTAATTTCAATTATATATTACCAAAGAGCAGCTTTAATTAACTATTCTACTATATATATATATAGTAGAATAGTTAATTAAAGCTTTAATTAACTATTCTACTATATATATATATAGTAGAATAGTTAATTAAAGCTGCTCTTTGGTAATATATATATATATAATCCGTATTTATGTTTTTAACTATTTATATACATATTTTGTTGTATTTATTTTTAATAACATTATTTTCTGTGATACTTGTTTTTATTTATGTATATAAATATATTTATGTGATATTTATTTAATTTGTCTCGTCAATATCACCATATGTTTTGCACCATATAGCCCGGTTGGAGCGAGCTGACGTGCCATTACAATCTCGAAACCAAAAAACGAGATTGGTGCCATTCAACTCCATTTCATTTCATTTCTCAGCCAATTTTTCAATATTTTAAAGTGAAAGCGTATTAAAGGGGAGCGCCCTCAACCTGAACATAGCCAATTTTTCAATATTCTGAATGTAAAGATAGACCGGTATTTTTTTTCAAAGTCCAAATTCGGATTATCGTACAAAATTCTGAGCATCGAGCTATATAAATTCAGAAAGGTAATTGAAAAAGCTTTCCAAATATTATTAGTAAAAGTTGGCACAATCGTATTAAGGGGACAGGCTCTCAACCCGAACATAGCCAATTTTTCAATATTCTATATGTAAAGATAGACCGGTATTTTTTCGAAGTTTAAATTCGGACCATCGTACAAAATTCTGAGCATCCAGCTATATAAATCCAGAAAGGTAATTGAAAAAGCTTTCCAAATATCATTAGTAAAAGTTGGCACAACACGAACATAGTCAATTTTTCAATATTCTATATGTAAAGATAGACCGGTATTTTTTCCAAATTCGGACCATCGTACAAAATTCTGAGCATCCAGCTATATATATTCTGAAAGGTAGTTGGATAAGCTTTCCAAATATTATTAGTAAAAGTTGGCACAACCATACTAAAGGGGCAAGCTCGCAACCTCAACATGTGCACAGACGACCTTGACATCAACAGAAAGCAAGAATACATCTCGCTGAAAGTCCTTATCATCGATAACGTTCGTGGTGTCACAGTACCCCCCCAAAATGAAATTCACAGACTTGGAGAACAATCGGAATAAAGTGTTTAGTAACGGTTGTGGCCTCTTCTAGCGTCTCGAACTGCCACACAACGTTGAAGGTCCTGCAACGTCAGTGGTGGATTCACTTGCTGGCGAACACCTCGACCCAGTTCGTCCCAGATGTGTTCAATTGGATTAAGGTCAGGGCTAAGCGACGGCCAATCCAGTACTTGGACACCGGCATTTCTTAAAAAACTCTGGGTAGCAATTGCCGTATGGGGTCTAGCATGGTCTTGTTGAAACGTTAGTCCAGGCCCATGTCTCTGCATAAACGGAAGAAGAACAGGTTGCAAAATATGATCCCTGTACTGGACAGCATTTAAGTTCCTTTGGACAACAACAAGAGGAGAACGTCCATGTGCACAAAAAGAACCCCAAACCATGACGCTGCCACCACCAAATCGGTCAACTTTTCTGACGCATACTTGAGCGTAACGTTCACCTCGTCTGCGGTACACTCGGACCCTGCCATCGGCAAATCTCAAAGTGAATCGAGATTCGTCACTAAAGACAACCGAATTCCACTGTCTTTGAGTAAATCTTATGTGTCTTGTGGCCCACACATGTCGGTTACGGCGATGAAGAGGTGTTAATATTGGTCCATTATAGGGTCTCCGAGCTCGAACAGTTTGTGCAGTTACCCTTCCACCAAACATCTCTCTACTGGTGGAGGTTGCAGTGACAAATCTGTTTCTAAGATGACGTAATCGTATTGCTTGATCTTCCTTGAGTGACGTCACACGTGGCGCTCTCGCCCTTGGGCGGTCGACAATAGTTCTAGTTTGAAGCACTCTCATTCTACAATTAACTATTGTCTGCCGTGAACAATTAAAGGCTCTTGCAACAGTGACCACAGACTGACCAGCATAGAGCCTACCTATGCACGTAGACGTTCTACGTTTGAAAGGCGCGGCATTTTCTAACAAAGATGAAAATAAGAGAGACAGAGAAATGGGGTTTAAGGTCCACTCGACACAAACTATGCCATTTTGGGACTAACATAGGGTTTCATTTTATTTCAATAATTAGCTTGCGCGTAGGGGTCTTTAGCAGTGGGAGGAAACCGGAGTGCCCGGAGGAAACCCACGAGGTTGAGAAGGCTCCCCTATCTCCATGCCACATACGCTCACACCAGGGCTCGAAACCACAGCCGCAAATCAGAGGTGACCGGCTAGCTAGAGGTCGACGCGCAGCACTCTTTTTTTTTCTTAGTATTATTTATTCACAGAAAGACATTAATACATTACATGTTCATTGCGAATATAATCGTAGTTAATCATTAATCGGACAGCTATTTACAATATAAAAATTTGTTTTTAGTATTTTGTGAGTTATAATAAAACATTTCATGTTTGCGTGAAAACTGTTTTTGGTTGGGTTTATAAGTATATAATAGAGCTAAAAACTTATATAATTTACAATTAAGAGATTTGGTATGTGCATGAAAAATAATTTAAGAAGGTAAATAAATTATGATTCGTCAACTGAAGGCTTTACAGGGTTCAGGAAAGTCATACAAATTCGAAGGATCTTGGTTTAGAAAGATTCTTCTGTTGCTATTTCCTGTGGAGATATACTTTAGATCTTATTAGTTTACTGCATTTCCCCTACTGGCGAAAACGAAATGTAGGGGTTCTCGTAGAAGTATATCTCTACGCCGCTAAGTGGCTACACTGAAAAAAAAACTTGTGTTGAAACAACACAAACCTGTGTTGTTTTCAACACAAGTTGGGTGTTACTATTTAACAACACAAACTTGTGTTGAAACAACACAAACCTGTGTTAATTGTCGAAACAACACAAGACTTGTGTTAAAATTGATCAAACAACACAAACTTGTGTTGGAATTGTGTGAAAATCTACACAATACTTGTGTTAAAATTTCTAAAACTTGTGTTGGAATTTCTGAAACTTGTGTTGTAATTTTTGAAACTTGTGTTGAAATTACTGAAACTTGTGTTGAAATTTCTGAAACTTGCGTTGTTTCATACAAACTTGTGTATAACCACTAACAGACCCTCCCTTTATTCTGTTTTAAATGTAATGTTTGATAAATGACATGACACCAATTTCGTTCATAGAATTATTATTTATTTATAGAATTATTATTTATTTATAGAATTATTATTTATTTATAAAATTATTATTTATTTATAAAGTTATTATTTATTCATAAAGTTATTATTTATTCATAAAATTAGACCAATTTTATTCATAAAATTAGACCAATTTTATTCATAAAATTAGACCAATTTTATTCCTAAAATTACACCAATTTTATTCCTAAAATTACACCAATTTTATTCCTAAAATTACACCAATTTTATTCATAAAATTACACCAATTTTATTCCTAAAATTACACCAATTTTATTCCTAAAATTACACCAATTTTATTCATAAAATTACACCAATTTTATTCATAAAATTACACCAATTTTTTTCATAAAATTATTATTTATTCATAAAATTATTATTAATTCGTAGAATTATATGAACAATTAAATTAATGCCAAATCAAAACTAGACAGACATTTTGATGGATAATAAAAACAAAGAAAATCCAATACAAATTGTGGTATATAATGAAAAATCCCCGCCCCCTCCACAGAAAAATAAATAAAAAATAAAGAAACCATAAAATAAGCATAGCTATTTAAATTGAAAAAAAACCCCTCAAAACAAGCACTTAGACATTTGGAATACAAATAAACAACGTTAATTCCAATGCTAATAAATTGTGTTATATAATAACAATTTATTCAACCCACCCCCACCAAAAAAGAAATAAGAATTTAAACGCTATGTACACAATATTCCTACTCCATGCCCCCTAAAATAGGATTTACATACATTGTATATCTAAATTAAATAACAGTCAAAACAAGCTTTAAAGACATAAATTATGCACAAAAACTGAAAAACGACTTACAAATGAAATCTAAGAGACATGTACAAAATATTTCTATACAAGTCATAAGCAAGGGGGGAGCCATGATGGTTCTTTTTGGATCCCGCTGTTGGCCTACATAACAAAGAAAAGTAGGGAGAGAGAGAAATGGTGTTGAACGTCCACTTTACACAAACTAGGTCATATCGGGACTAACATAGGGTTTAATTTTATTTCAATAATTCGCTTGCGCATAGGGGTCTTTAGCAGGGGGAGTAAACCGGGGTACTCGGAGAAAACACACGAGGTTGGACAGGCAACCCTACTCCTTGCCACGTACAACCGGTGATTCGAACCCACGCCAGAATGGCAGGCCGTATAATACAGCGCGGGCACAATAACCATTCGGCCATAACCCCTTCCCCCAAAGAAAAGTAGGTTGGTCACGCGACCCTACTCATTATCATGAACACAGGAGGAATCAAAACTACGTTAGTTGACTTAATGACGGACCTCATGATACAGCATGCATGTCCTACGTCCCTTCATTTAATAAGCAAGGGAAAGTCACCTTAATGTACCCGAGTGCCCTATATAATACTTCATGATTGAAGACCAAATCTGAGTGATTTAAAAGTCACTTTACATTCTATATTTTACACAAATTTCCGGAGAGATTTACAACATAATTGTTTTTTCCAAAGGATATTTAACATTAAAAACAAAAATAAAATATTTAAATAACAGATTAAATGCAACAGATGACCTATTAGCTTGTATAACCACTACATTCTTTTACAAAATTATAAAACAATTTGATGGCTTAATATTCAAAAGGTATATGGTTGAGTTCTCTTGTTGCTGGAATCATACATCAAATGCTCTTCAGTCTGAAAAAAATATTATACATTATTATAGTAGGCAATAAATATACTTTCTATGGTTCAGAATGTTTAAATAAAAAACTCATTTCGCCAGATGTGAGGTCTCTATTTTGTTTCAACTTTGCATAATACTTATTGTGCCTTTTATAGTTACAGACCTAGGCAGATGATTAAGCCTCAATGGGTAAGAAGCCAGAACAAAACTCTTGAAAAAATGACAATATAAATGGGTTTATTGTCTTACTGTTTTGCTCCTAAACTCGGCTAATGAAGACGGGCATACGCCATACAGTGAGCTATGAGGGCAATTTTGCCGTGCATGCCAATGTGTACACGGGACCTCGTCTTTTTGTCCCATCCGGTAGGTGACATTTCGGACTGGGAATAAGTTGAAAGGAAAGATTGAATACGACTGTCAAATCAATTTATAATAAGCCAAAAACGATTTTTTTTTATAAAAAATGCAGGTAAAATTTACCGCTCACCATCAATATACAGCACGTTGATCACGCACATACAGCAAAATTTCTAATTTTGAATTTTTACGAAAAGAATGTTTTATTTCTTTTTTATATATTATACACTATGTATATAAAAAAAGTTGCTGATGAATTTAGCAGAAATAGAGCAATTCAAAACAGTCTAATCCGCTTAATCTTAATCGGTATTCACCATGGATCACTCACTGTATTAGTATTATTAGTGATTTTAATGAATTGTGCGACGGTCAGTTTTTTGCTACAAGTAAGAGCAAGGCGATACGGAAAAAAAAACGTATGACCGTATATAATTCCGGGGGAATGGTTGGATTATTTAGGGGTGTCACAATAAGACATTTTTTTTACAAATCATTTCAGACCAGCAATTTCCAGAGGCAAAATTGCTAGCTGAACACGAATTTTGAAAAAAAAAATATCTATGACGTCATTTTCGGTTGGGGTTTGTCTCATTTCCAAAATGGCCGCCAAAATTTGACGAAAAATACATTTCCAGATATGATGGGTGATTATCACACAAGGTATGGCTTGTAATATATCAAATATATGGGTTTTTTGTAATTGAACTGAAAAATAATCTCTAAAACTAGTTTCCCAAAATCCAAGATGGGGGAAATTCAAAATGGCGGCCAAAATTTACCTAAAATGACCGATTTATCAGATTATGGTCATTTCACTATTTGATTTCGTTTGTAATATGTAATTTGAAGGGTATTCAGTGTCACTGAACTTAAAATTAATCTAATGAAAAAGAGAGTTTCCAAAATCCAAGATGGCAGAAATTCAAAATGGCAACCAAAATTTATCTAAAATGGCCTATTTGTCAGCTAAAAGTAATTTAACTGTTTGATATGGTTTGTAATATGTTATTTTGAGGTTTTTCAATGTCATTGAACTTATAATCAATCTAAAAAAAAAAGAGTTTCCAAAATCCAAGTTGGCTCAAATTCAAAATGGCGACCAGAATTTCATTAAAATCACAAATTTTTAAGATATCGTCAATTTTCTGTTTGATATGGCTTGCAATATGTCATCTATTAAGTTTTTTTCAGAGTCACTTAAGACACAGTAAATGTAGTTTAATTGTTTTTATGCATAAAAACATATGATGCTAATGATAATGTTAAGAGTTGACACATTCTTTGGAGAAAATACCTAGTTAATCCGACCCTCGGTGTCCAGTAACTTTTGTGGTCATGTTTCTTAAGCAACGTCCACGAGTTTTACAAGATGTACGTTGTTAAGGCGAGATCAAGCCTTCTATTGAAGATGAGATGTGGTATACACATGCCATTTTCGTCAGTGACGTATTTCATAACAAGTTATACATGTAAGAATAACACATTAGAAAAGAGGAAATCGTGATGATTATTTTTAAACTTAAAGCTTGGTGTGCAATACATTACAGACAAAAATGATCTGTGGATACCATATTTAGACTATACCACAAAAGTTGCCGGACACAGAGATTTCAATGATTCTTTTTGCACATTTCCTTTTTTGAAATAAATAACTGACAAATATGAATCCATAGATGATACCACAAACAGACATAAGCCTTCTGAACCAGAAATGATGCAATGGGTTTTAATGTCCTACTACTCTGTTCTAACAAAGTTAATGAATATTGCTAATCGCCAAAGAAAATTGGCACAGCCAGTGGTGCTATTGTTACTCTTATTTCGAATTCTAACTGTCTAGGGATCTTTTATGCTCACGTCTTACTCACTAAACCACTGTTTTGAACCTTTTCTGAATAAACTATTGATAAGATCTTAACAACTTGATATATGCTTCACTGGTTTTCTGGAATATTAAATCTTGTTTATGCGAGATCCAGTATAACAATTCTAGTTACCATCAAAACAACTACTTCTCTTTGCTATTACAAGCCAATCCAAGACGACAATTCACGATTGTCCCGTTTTATAATAAAGCAATCATCTACCATCATCAAAATTCATTTTTGATGCAATATTCATTTTTAAAATTCATTTTTGGTGTTATTTTAAAGTTCATTGACTATGAAAACCTTATAAAGGACATTATTCCATACAAAACCGAAAAAATGACATTCTGGTCGACATTTTGTTTTTTTAACCATTTTCAAAATTCATTTTTGATGTGATATTCATTTTCGAAATTCACTTTTGAGGTTATTTTAAAGTTCATTGACTTTGCAAGACTAACAAAGGACATTATTACAAGCCATACAAAACCGAAAAAATTACGATTATCTGAAAAATCGTTCATTTTATGGAAATTCTGGTCACCATTTTCGATTTTCAACAATCTTGGATTTTGGAAACTTTTCTTTTGAGGTTGTATTTAAGTTCATTGACACAGAAAACCCTTTAAATCGCATATCACAAGCAATATCAAACTTAAAAATGACAATTATCCGAAAAATTGACCATTTTTGGTAAATTTTGGCCGCCATTTTGAATTACCGCCATCTTGGATTTTGGAAACTCTTTATATTTGTATTAATTTTAAGTTCAGTGACACTGAAAATCCTTTAATATTACATATTATAAACTATATCAAGCAGTGAAATGACTTTTATCTGATAAATTGGCCATTTGAGTAAATTTTGGCCGTCATTTTGCATTTCCGCCATCTTGGATTTGGTATAACTCTATTGTTTGGATTGATTTTAAGTTCAATGACATTGAAAACCCTTAAAATATCATATTACAAACCATATCAAACAGTGAAATGACTTTTATCCGACAAATCAGCCATTTTTGGTAAATTTTGGCCGCCATTTTGAATTTCCGCCATCTTGGATTTAGGGAAACTAGTTGCAGAGGTTATTTCTCAGTTCAATTACTACAAAAACCTAATAAATGATATATTACAAGCCATACCTTGTGTAATAATCACCCATCTTATCTGAAAATTCATTTTGCGTCAAATTTTAGCGGCCATTTTGGAAATCACGCAAACCCCAACCGAAAATGACGTCACAGAAGTGAAATAATCTCAGAATCGTCTTCAGTGACAAATTTTGCCTCAGAAACAACCCGACCCCAAAATTTGTTCTCATTGTGACAACCCTTAATATATACAAGGAAACAATATCAATGCTAAAGAAATAAATACATGGTATTTTTTTTAATAAATATTTACAAACCTGCGGTCTTGTATTCTCTGTGGTGACCATTATATCACTGCTCAAAAATCATTTCAGCAGGCTGTTAATGGTAAATGTTTGTGTGTGAAATCGCTTTATTTAACGTCCGCTTCCACCGAGGTGATATCGCAGACAAAATGTAGCTTAGATTACGTTGATTTTATTAACAAATTACATTACAAAAGAGTTTTACACATTTCTTGTCAACGCGTTTGCAGTCAATTGTTAAAATCACACCGAAATGCTCACCAGGTGTATTAGGTATTCCTTTAATCTACCAGTTTATTGGGCCAGACATCTAAACACCAATTAACATTCAAGTCTGTCTGGCTATATTGTCTGTGTAAAAAATATACCTTTTTTATAACTTGTGGACCCCAAAATTAAGACTTTGTATGGAGTTTAATTTTTAAAATTAAAAACATAAAATATTTATTGACGATAGTATACACATTACTTGTGTTAATTTTATGACAAAAACACAAGATTTTATAAATCAACACAAGTTCGTGTTAAAGCATTAAGAAGAACACAAGTTTGCGTTGATGCAATGCAAAACAACACAAGTTTGTGTTGATGCAATGCAAAACAACACAAGTTTGTGTTGAATAATTTTAACACATGTACTTGTGTTGTGACCCAGCACACTCGTGAAGATACCATGTGTATCATTAGTTAACCTGATTTTGTCCATTCATTCATTAATTTACGTTTATCTTTTTTATTGTTGCTGGCCATATCAAGGAGGGGGATGTGTTCAGAATTAATGTCCACTGTGTAGTTTTTTTATCTAAAGAAAGTTGGTTGATATCTTTTTCACGTGACGGTGTCACGGTAATGGCCAGGGCAACGGCCAGGGGTGACCATTTTTTTAACTGTATGGAACCAGAGCACTTTAGTTATTTAGAAGGATAGGGTCGTATTTTGTTCGCTGTTAAAATCGTATAATATATATAGATAGAAAAGAATAGTAGTGTACTGTTTTGTGTTCATATTCGGAACATTTTTGGTAGCAGAGCGTGGTTTTATATAGAACATTTTTCGAACTGTAAGTACATGTACACTACTTTTATTTCGTGCGTTGAAATAGACGTAATTATTGAAATTCAAATATGGCAGATTCGAAGAATAAACCAACCGAAGACGAGATATTAACGGCGCTGTTAAAAAAGAGAAGAACAGCAAATAGTAAGTTGGCAAAGGCACGTATCAATTTAACTTTAGCGTTAACAAGCAGTGTGTATGACATTAATGAAGACGATGTAAGATCTGCATTGCAATTTTTAATGGCTTGTCAAGAAGAAGCCATTTGTGTACTAACAGAACTGACTAACATTGACCGCGATAGTTTCGAGTCGGAATTAGAACATTTAGAAGATCACAAACAAATTAGTGACTTAGTTACTCAGGCCACCCAGTTCTTGGCCATTCCACGGTCTAACGCCCAGTCAAGGGACGCTGCGACACAAGCATCGTCGCATGCAGCAGATCATATAAATACATCGGTTCAACCATCGTGTGAAAATAGTTCGTTGTCGTATAATAATAATGAAGACTTTATTCGTCAAGTCGATAGAGACATATTTCAACAACTTAATAAAGTTTCAATTCCCAAATTTAGTGGTGCAAAGTTAGATTACCAACTCTTTAAAGACGCTTTCACGGAATGTATAGATAAGTCTTCATGTTCGAAATCATACAAAATGCTACAACTACGCCAACATTTAGAGGGGGATGCCTTAAAAGCCATAGAGGGATTTCCAGCTTCAGAAATCGGCTATGATGCAGCCATCAAACGTTTAGATGATAAATTTGGAGGTCAACGTCGATCAGTATTGATACATTTGGACACAATCCGTCAAATGCGTACGGTTAATTTTAATGATTTGAAGAATTTCGAAAATTTTGTTGAGAAATTAGAACTTAGTATAATCGCACTTCAAGAGAGTGGTCGAACGGAAGAATTTGAAGCAAATTCAATGTTTTTCTGTGTAGCAAGATCGAAACTTTCGCCTGTAAACGTAACCCAATTCAAACGATGGGCCGCTTTAGAGAAAAAAGAAGAAACTTTAATGAATCTACACACATGGTTAGCGGGAGAAATTAGATATCGCATCGAAGCCCAGGAAGAGATAGATGGTTTTCAGTCGAGCAATAGAGCGTCTTCGTCATCGTATTCGCCGTCATATAATTATAGATCGAAATATCCACAGCCAAACAGTAGAGCCAGAACTTATCATTCGGATTCCAGTCGGTTCAATCCCCCTCGTCGTAATTGTTGTATCGTATGCGATCAAAATCATACTTTTGGTCTTAATAACTGTCCGACGTTTAAATCGTTCACCGTACATCAACGTTGGAATTGTGCTAAAGAAAGACGGCTATGTTATAGATGTCTAAGTCCTACACATCCAGGTTGGAAGTGTCTTAATTCAAAGATGTGTTCTGTCGACGGATGTCCCAAGAACCACCACTTTTTATTGCACGGAGGGGGATACTACACAAATAACGCTCCACAAGAGTATGAGAATGCACGACAATCATCGTTGGGACAAGAAAGAGCCACTTCGGTGAAACTACCAAGCAAGCAAAATACGGACGATGCACGTTGTCAATATCCCACCGCGCGTGCTCATACGCAATTTAACGAACACGACAGAGTAGCTATGCGTATTATTCCAGTTATACTTCAGAATGGTAATAGAAAGCTTTCATGTAACGCATTGTTGGATGAATGTTCAACGAAAACATCGCTGCAGAATTAGGACTTCGGGGAAAATTAACGCAAACGAATGTCAGTGTTTTAGGGGGAAAAAAGGATAGACTTGATACGACAAGTGTTAGGGTTAATCTTAGTAGTATCGACGATAGTATGCATTTACAACTAGAGGCTTTTACAGTATCAAACGTCACTGGAGATATGAAAATAGTCGATTGGTTGAAACATTCGAATAACTGGCCTCATCTTCAAGGTATTCCGTTTCCAAGAGTATCGGGTCATCGACCAGAAGTCGATTTATTAATAGGTCTTAACGCACCTCAAGTTCATCGTTCAATTACAGAAATTGCTGGTCGTCCAGGTGAGCCAATCGCAAGACTCACACCATTAGGGTGGACATGTATAGGCCCAGTATGTTCTTCGAATAACTTTAATCGTAGAAATAGAACAATTCATTTCGCTCGTTACTTCGAAGCATGTGGGAATTAGAATCGTCCGGGGTCGTGCCCAAAGCTAGGTCGAATTCCAAGTCGGAACAAGCAGCAATTGAATCAACTAAGGATTCTCTAACTTATGATACAAACGCATCTCGATATACCGTGGGTATTCCGTGGAGACCTAACGAGCCTCAACTCGAATCAAATTATGCTCTCGCCAAATCGCGACTCATCAACTTAGAGAAATCATTAATTAAGCGTCCACTAGTAGCTCAAGAATATCAACGAATCATGAATGATCATTTAGAGAAAGACTACATCGAAGAAGTTTCGCCCATTGATACCCAGGCATCGTCGTGGTACCTACCACACTTCGCGGTTGTTCGTATGGATAAGTCTACAACTAAAGTCAGAGTTGTAATGGACGCTGCCGCTCGATGTCAAGGAAAATCCTTGAATGATTGCATTTACCCAGGTCCAAAACTTCAAAGAGACTTGTTTGATGTCTTACTTCGCTTTCGGAAAAGTCCTATCGCTGTAGCCGCAGATATAACCGAAATGTTCCTACAAATAAAGATTAAACCGGAAGATCAGAAGTTCCATAAATTCTTGTGGAGGGACTTAGTTCCAGATGCGCCTATAAAAATATATCAATACAAGCGACTGGTATTTGGCAATTCTTCGTCGCCATATTTATCACAGGCCGTTGTTAGAGAACATTGTACATTGAACATTGAAAAATGTCCAGCCGGTGCGAACTCCGTTCTCAATTCTATGTACATAGATGATTTATTAGATAGTGTGGATGACGTATCTACAGCTATAGAGTTGCGCCGAGAAATATCAGCAGTTTTACTAAGTGCAGGGTTCAAGATTCGTAAATGGTTGTGTAATGACCCAAGGGTATTAGAAGAAATACCCGTACAAGATCGTATGGGTCATCTTTCAATTGAAGATAGCAGTTTACCTTCACTAAAAACTTTAGGCATTTTGTGGAATGCAGGTAGCGACGTTTTTACATTCAAAATTAAAGAGCCGAATAATGTAACTTTAACTAAGAGACATGTCGTAAGTCGAGCTGCTACGTTATTTGACCCATTAAGTTTTCTGTCGCCCTTTACTATCCGGGCAAAAATAGGCATCCAAAAGACATGGATACAAGGCCTTCATTGGGATGACGCATTACCTGAAGAATTAGTAAAGCCATGGGAGAAATGGTTTCGCGAATTACCTCAACTGAGCGAAGTCAAATTTCCGAGGTGCTTAGTGAAGTCGCATTCAAAACTTACTCGTAAATCGATTCACACTTTTGTAGACGCGTCTGAAATGGCGTACGCAGGAGCTTGTTATTTACGTTGTGAATATGAAGATGGTAGCATTTCTGTTGTTTTGATCGTTGCTAAAACGCGCGTCGCACCATTAAAAGCGATTTCGATTCCTAAATTAGAATTATGTGGCGCTGTCTTAGGTCTTCGTCTAACTATTACAACATGTGAAGTATTAAACATTTCGAAAGCCGAAGTGACATTTTGGTGTGACAGCCAAAATGTTTTATATTGGTTGAAAGGCGAATCTCGTAGTTATAAACCCTTTGTTTCGCATCGAGTCGGAGTGATTCACGAAAATTCGGATCCTAATCAGTGGCGGTATTGTCCGACTAAACTTAATAGTGCTGATTTAGCAACCCGCGGGATCTCTGCAGAAGATCTTATTCATAGTGATATTTGGTGGTACGGACCTAACTTTCTTCATGAAGATTCGTCGTCGTGGCCAGATGTTCTCATAGTGTCAAGTTCTGTAGAGACTCAAAAAGAGGTTCGTAGTCATTGTTCCAAAACTTTTGTAATCACCCCTGTTAATCAAGAATTAGGTAGATTGTGCCCATCGAGATTTTCGAATCTTACCAAGTTACATCGGATAACTGCTTGGATCTTTCGATTTATCAATAACATTCGTAATCTAGACAATCGTGTAACTGGTAATGTACTTACAGCGTCAGAGATAGATAATTCTGCAACCTTTTGGTATAAGTTCGCACAGCGGGAAGCATTTCTTGGAGAAATCAGGGACTTAGAAAAAGACAAAGGTGTTAAAAACAATTCGAAATTGTTATCGCTTAATCCGTTTATAGATGATCAAGGTGTTCTTCGCGTTAATGGTCGTTTGTGTCGAGCTGAGACTTTATCTTATAATGCGAGATATCCTATTATCTTGCCTACGAAGGGAGACATTACTCGTCTTATCGTTTATAGTTATCATGAGAAGGGAAATCATGAAACAGGTACTTCTTATCTACTATCGGAACTTCGAACTAAATTTTGGATTATTCGTGCTAGAGAGATAGTTAATTCGATTCAACATAAGTGTAATACATGTATTCGACGTAGGACAAAACCTGCGCAACAAATAATGGCTCCTTTGCCTAAAATGAGACTTGGTGAACCTATGCGTGCTTTTGCCAGAGTTGGCGTAGATTATGGGGGACCTTTCCTTACCAAACAAGGACGAGGAAAAGTTCGAACTAAAAGATACATGTGCTTATTTACTTGTTTAGTAACGCGCGCCGTACATATCGAAATGGCTTGGAGTTTGGATACCGACTCTTTTTTGTGTGCTTTCAATAGATTTATAAGTCGTCGTGGAAAACCGGTTCAGATGTTATCGGATAATGGCACTAATTTCGTTGGGGCCAGCAGAGAACTGACAGAGTTATTACAACGATTGGATAAATATAAAATAGGCAACTCGATGTCAAATATGGGAATAGACTGGCAGTTCAACCCACCAATCGCGCCTCACTTTGGTGGAGTATTTGAAGCTTTAATAAAGTCCGCTAAACGTGCTATGAAAGCGGCTATCGGAGACGCGGATGTCACAGATGAGGAACTCATGTCGGCAATGGTAAACGCAGAAGGTCTTTTGAATTCCCGTCCATTGTGTTACCAAGGAGAAGATTCGAATGATGAGCCAGTGTTAACGCCAAACCATTTTCTGATAGGGCAACTCGGTGGAGAATTGGCGCCAGAATCTACAGACTTAATCGTTGGCGCAGGGTACAAGATCTAGTATTACAATTTTGGAGACGTTGGTTGAGGGAATTCTTACCAACTTTAAACGCTCGTAAGAAATGGCGTACTACACACAGAGACTTTAAAGTAGATGATATGGTTATTTTAATAGATCCGCAAACTCCAAGAGGAAAGTGGCCATTAGCTCGTATTGTTAAAATCTATCCAGGAAGTGATGGACATGTGCGCGTGGTAGATGTAAAAACAGGAAAGAACACATAGAGGAGAGCAGTGACTCGTCTCTGTCCTCTTAACAACGAATAATCGCGTAGGGACATTGTTTGTGTAGATAAAATTAAAGTGACCTTTTATCGAAATAGTTTTTAAAGACAGTAATGGTTGATAGAACTTTAATCGTAGTTCATAAGTTGCATTTATTGTATATCGTTATTTTCATCGTTTTTGTAGATCTTAATCGTTTTTTGTTGATGTTCAATGTATTTCTCATCAAGGAGGGGATATGTTCGGAACCGAACTCGTGAAGATACCATGTGTATCATTAGTTAACCTGATTTTGTCCATTCATTCATTACTTTACGTTTATCTTTTTTATTGTTGCTGGCCATATCAAGGAGGGGGATGTGTTCAGAATTAATGTCCACTGTGTAGTTTTTCTATCTAAAGAAAGTTGGTTGATATCTTTTTCACGTGACGGTGTCATGGTAACGGCCAGGGCAACGGCCAGGGGTGACCATTTTTTTAACTGTATGGAACCAGAGCACTTTAGTTATTTAGAAGGATAGGGTCGTATTTTGTTCGCTGTTAAAATCGTATAATATATATAGATAGAAAAGAATAGTTGTGTACTGTTTTGTGTTCATATTCGGAACAATATCTATCTTTCTATTATGGTTAATATACATAAATCTTCTTTTAATAATTGCTAAACGTATACAAGAGAAACACATATTTAGAAAATTGTTGGATTTACTATCATTAAGTACTGGGATTCCGAATACAGTCCACGTAAGCAATTGTTCCTGTGTAAATCCATACGGGTAGAAATCTATCAGGAACAGGCAGATCTGTTCGTGGAGTTCTGACAGTTCTGGACACCCAAGAAACAAGTGATGCATGGTTTCTACAATATACTTGTTACAAATTGTACAATATGGTTCTTGAATCGTATGAATTTTTCGTCAGTAAATATAACGTTATGGCATATTTTATAATCATTTAGAATACATTCAGCACTTTTATAACGGTTAAAGACATTTTTCCACACATTTGGCCATTTAACCTGAAAATTAAAGTTCCTCCAGAATTCTGCTGAAGTGGGCTCTTTAAATGTGATATTAATTAGAGATCTATAGAAAAATCTGAATGAACAGTTAGATATTAACAATGGTTTGCCGTTATGAGTTAAATATAAATCATTTTCATTGTTGGTAAAACCAGATTGGTTGTTTAAGATATGGAGCCATTCTTTTGGCAGGGAAGCACATATTGTCTTAAACATTTCCTTGACTTCATCATCGTCGATTTCACTTGTATCTTCGAAATCGTACTGACAATGAAAAAGGTCTAGAATATGCCTAGTCGGAAGTATACCAGGAATAGCACAGTCTAGGATATCACAGATTTTGGTAATATTATGTTGTATAAACAATTCATATGATAATACTTATTATTATATACCATGAGTGGGTTATAGAATAAAGGTTGGCTAATTATTTCAGAGTATAATTTAGGTACATATCGATTTGAGTTGATTGTATTCCAGGATTTCAATAGCAACTTATAAAATTCTGGTATTTTAGGGGACCCTTTAGGCACAAAACTCATGGAGAAAACTTCTAAAGTCAAATTCATATTAAGGTACATTTTGAGAAAGTGTACCATTAGATACTTCCAAATTGCAGCTACAGAGTTGTTGCAGAACATCTTAAGGTACGACAGTCTAAAGGCCATTTGCCTACTTACAATATCGGGGATATTTAGGCCGCCTTGTGAGTGGTGCCCGACAATGGTTGTAGATTTAATTAAAGGAGGTTTGTTTGACCACATAAACGATTAAATGGATTTATCTATCTTTTCAACAAAATTTTCAGGTATATTTATCACTCGCAGAGTGTAACACAATTTTGACATACATAAAGTATTGATGATTACTGATTTTCCAATAATAGAAAGGTTTCTTTGAGACCATATATCTAGAAAAGTCTTAATGGATTTTACCTTTTTAGCCCAGTTATATTCTGCACATTGGATTTTATTTGGTCCGTAGAATATTCCAAGGATTTCAATGATATCAGACACAATTCGGACATTAGTAGACAGCAAAGGGTATGTATATTTGGCGGATCCTGCAGGTAAAACTTCTGATTTCGCAGTGTTGAAACGGGTCCCCGAGGCTGTGCAATAACCTTGTAAGTGGTTAAAGGTTTTGGAGACTAAATCAAAATCAGCTAAAGTTAGAGTGCAGTCATCCGGGCGCAGAGATCCGGGTATGGGAATTCCATGCAGGTCTGATTTTGAGTTCAGAATATCGCTTATCATCTGAGCTGATAGACAGTATAGAGAACAGGAAATTGGGCACCCCTGGCGAATTCCTCTGGTTAGTGCGAAGTAAGAAGAAAGATATCCATTAACTTTGACACAGCTTCTTATATCAGTATAAAGGATCTTGATATGTCCAAGGAAGCTATTCTGAAAACCTAGCTTTTCAATGACTTGAAACATATAATTGAACTTAATTCTATCAAGGCCTTAAGAGCGTCTAATTTCAGTACATAACATGGAATATTTCCGATATCAATGTAATCAAGTACGTCCCTAATAGATGAGCTATTACGGGAAATGTCGCGTCCAGGAATTCCAGTTTGTTCCGGTGAGATTATCTCCGGTAGGACTTTTTTAAGTCTTAAAGCCAAAAATCGAGCGTAAATCTTGTAATCTACATTAAGCATGCTGATGGGGCGATAATTTTTAAAGTCTGCTTTGTCGCCTTTGTTTTTGTAAAATACACTGATTACACCGTTCTTCATAGGTGCATCTGTCAGTCTCGAGTGCATCTGCAGATTTTGATCTAAGGATAGCGCCTTGGCATTTGTCAAGTTCGCATTCTGCAATCCTACTTTCTAAATCTTGGATAAGTTCAAGGTCGACAGTTTGACAAATCACTGTATTCTTTTTTCTCACGCTTGCGTTTTCCCCTAAAGAATTGTATAGATTCTCTCTTAATTAGGAATGTAAGGTTGTCCCACCATATAAGAGGCTGGGTTTTATAAAAATCACAATTAGCCTGTTTCTGAATGAGATCTTTGATGATGGCGTTAAATTTTTCATCTTTTAAAAGGTTATTGTTCAGAATATGAAGCCCCGGGCCTCTCTCTTTGGTGTCAAAATTTAGCATACAAATAATGAATTAATTATGATCAGAGAAGATTGATTGTTGAATAAAACAATGTTGGCAGTAAATTAACAAATTTGAACTTAAGAATATATAGTCCAACCGGCTCATTTTGGCTTCTCCGCCCCTTATTTGGGTTCTTGTATAATGATTCTTGTCGGGGTTCTTTTCTCTGAAAATGTCTGAAAGGGAATATTTATCAACAAAGTTGTTAAAGCATACAGAACTTTTGATAACAGTTTTCATTTTGGCACATCTGTCTTTAGATGTATCTAAAACATTATTGAAGTCACCGAATAGTCCATTATTTTCGTTTGTGTCAATGTAGTTTGATAAGGTGTTGAAGAAGCGTATCCTGTCGTTATAGTCGTTTGGGGCATAAATGGAAAATAAATTAACACTTTTTATCACAAATCACTACATTGGCCTTAATAATACGACCTTGATCATCATGGGATACGCTAATCACAGACTTTTTGTATCTTTCACTAATTAGGATGGCTACACCTCACCTTTGGTTTGTATGGTTATTGTAAAGTATTCTCCCTTTCCAAAGGCTTTGGCAGAAGGCTACGAGTTCCGCGTCCCAGAACGTTTCTTGGAGAAAAACAAAGTCGAGATGATAAAACACAAAAAGTGCGAATAAGTTCTTAATCTTTGAGCTGGTCCTTAGACCGTTAACATTTATAGAAGCGCACTTAAGAGCCATTATGTTATTTCTAATTGGTCATTCACCGATTTTATCAAACTTTCTGATTTGGGGTTTTTAAACGGCAAATTTCGTCTGGTTAGGGCTGTAGGGGTAGACATACTTTCGTCTACCGATTTTATTATAGAACAGTCGGATACATCTATTTCAGGAACGTCGTCATAATTGATTCTGGTAGATTCATTAGGAGTGACTAAGTCTTTAGGTGGGGTTATAACAATTCGAGCTTTTTTGGCCGCACGAATTTGTTCGAAGGAGTCGGGTGAGGTATCCACTTTTACTAACTCAACTTCCTCTTCTTCATCTTCCGTATATTCAATACTCTCTTCGTTACCTTCTGTCTTAGTCGTCAATTTTACATTCCTGTCTTCAATTTTATTTTCGTTATTCTCGCTCGTCTTGTCTTCTCGGAATTCGTTCTCCGTGGATTGGTTGGCTATCTTGGATTCGCTATCTACTTGTGTCTGATCTTTGGGATCGTCTTCCTGCTCTAAATTATTCTATCTCGTATCGCTCTTTAGTTTAGATTCCGGAGAATATTTGGTATTACTTTTGTTTTTCCGCTCTGCCCTTTCAGTTTTTTCTATATCATTATTTTTAGCGTTTGTATGAGTGTCATCTTTATTTCCGTGGGTCGTGTTGGCTTGCAGGTCGTTAGACGTGGATTCTTGTGTAGGAGGGATTCTTTCATTGTCTTCATTTGGGTTCGGGATATGTTCGGGTATTCCACAGTCAAGTTTTCTACATGACTTGCACCAGATTTTAGGGTATTTATATGCCCGTCCATACAATTGCGAAAAATTTTATGATAGTTTTTAACGACGGGGCCGCATATTTCGACCTTAAATTCTGACAACTTCTCACAAATCTCTTCGTCTGTTGTGTAAGCTGGCAGATTTAGGATTGAAACAACAGTGAATGGTGAGTACAGCGGTTCACTCTGGTAAACAGTGTTATTAATCACAATGTTCTCATTGGAAAAATAGGTCACATACTAAGTCGAACTCAAAGTAATTTCCAGGGTATCGGGATATCTGGGGATGCAGGCAAAACAATTTCCTAACCCAATTTTCTCTTCTATATACGCAATAAATTTATTGACATCAGGTTTTTACATTTTCCACGTCAACCTTGATTGAGCATTCAGCGGTAAAGTTTCTCTCAGTATTCATCTTTCAGTGATCACTGCACAATATGAATACCCAGGGAAATAAATAATATACCAGCAAGATTAAGTTTAATAAAACGCCCAAGCGGGCCCAGAGGACAAAAGTTAGTAGTAAGGATCTGTAGAGCACTGAAATAATTAGCCGTACGAGGTAAATAAACTTAAATAAACATTTTTAAGACTTCGTGTGGAGAGCTCGATGTAAACACGTCTTGACACTTCGATTCAGCAACCGGAAGTCCAAAGCGCGGCACTCTAGACCACTAGGCCATCCCAACCCCCCAAGATGAAAATAACAATTTTAATTTGTTTTTCCAGTTCACGTTACGTGTGCGTGTTCAGTTTAAGCAAACTTGCGTTGATTGACCTTACGAGTTTTTCATCTTTATAGGCTCAAAAGTCACGTGATTCACGTGACTTTACAATTTTATGAAATTAAAGGCTTCTTACTACTTACTATCGTTAGAAACACTTTAAAATTTATTTGATTTACCAGAAAAAAAATTTGTTGAAATTCATCAGTGTCAAGTTTTTAATTTGGCTGAGTATATATACATAAAGTTGATATTTATTTTTAATTGATACTTACTGTGGTATTTGTTTTTATTTATGTATATATATAGATAATATTGTGATTATTTGTTTAGTTTGTCTCGAGAAATCTCACCGCATGTTTGGCGCAGTATAGCCCGGTTAGAGCTGACGTGCCATAAAACAACATTTCATTCATTCATTCTCAAGCCAAAAAGTCAAAATACTATTCCAACCGCCGCTCTGTAGAACGTACAAAGAACATCAAGTTTGGTAATTGCTAAGTGAATAAACACAAGCATTAAACTGAGAAGGGGTACATTTTACGGAGCTAAAACGACCAAAGCCACCCTGACTACCCGTCTAGGTGAACCATGGGCGAAAGTAATGTGTTGCAGAGAAAGGGCTCGCAAGCCAAATCCCCACTCAGGACTCCGGAACCTACATCTAGTCTCCGCCATATTGGAACTATACTTTAAAGTTCCCGGATGAAACATGGTTTCTTGGCACAACTTTAAAGGTCCCGGATGAAACATGGCTGCGCCCATGGTGTCTTGTTTCTTTGTAATAGCGTCAAGTTTTCCTGTTAAAGTAAACCGGTAGCCGCATAGCAAATGTACATATCACTTACTGTCATACAGACGAGACTAGATGTAGGTTCCGAAATCTGTCTTGATTTGCCGAGTGGCAAATGTCCCTAACCATTGACAATTCAATATGGTTGCGACCATGTCAGTTGTTCCGCCAGCTATATTTTATCTTATTTACTCATGTATATTTTTTTTATAAAAAAACTGGTTAATTTTCCATACTGCGATGTGAAAGAAAGCTTAAAATATGTTACAAATAGTCAATATCACAATATATTTTCCATTGGATTTATGTCACCCAAAAATCATTTCACACGTACAGTTTTTTGTCGTGGGCCCATATATATTCTTCGAATAAGAAGATCCTTATCTGTCAAATTCTACAAAACAAGACGAGAAAAAAAATCAAACTTAATATCTATATACTCCAATGACCATTCACTAACTTTCAGGTGTTAATACCGACCAAGGTGTAAATAACTCAACGGCAATAGGCAATTTTACTATATTTTTCAGAAAATCTTCTCAAGTGTCAGTTTTGTCAGCCATCTTTGAACTATCCTGACCGGGATTTATCGCATGGTACAGCTAGTCACGACCACTGGTTGAACTAAATGTC
The DNA here is from genome assembly GCA_963678685.1 of Patella ulyssiponensis. Taxonomy (NCBI): domain Eukaryota; kingdom Metazoa; phylum Mollusca; class Gastropoda; family Patellidae; genus Patella; species Patella ulyssiponensis. The sequence goes on from OY783230.1 coordinate 96,156, forward strand.
ATTCGGATGCAGATGGTTCGACTATAGTACGAAAATACGTGCAACCGAAGGTCGCCCTGGATTATGGACCTCTGATTATACCACAAATCGCCTTTTTACTTTCTCTATCCATATCTGGGGGTTGGGATGGCACAGTGGTCTAGAGTGCTGCACTTCGACCTCTAGCGGTCCGGTCACCTCTGGCTTGCGGCTGTGGTTTCGATCCCCTTTGTGAGCGTATGTGGCATGGCGATAGGGGCGCCTTCTCAACCTCGTGGGTTTCCTCCAACTGCTAAAGACCCCTACGCGCAAGCGGATTATTGAAATAAAATTAAATCATATGTTAGTCCCGAAATGACCCGGGGCCGGTTGTTCAAAACTAAGTTATTTTAACGATCCGTTAAACACTAACGGATCGTTAATTTGCCAACCTGTCGTTTGTTAACGGTCCGTTAAATTTCTGTTGCTGGAAAGTCAATTTCATTATCCGTTAGTTTTTTTTTTTCTAACACTATTTATTCAGTAAATAATTTACATAATATAAATATAATATATATAAGTCTGGGATCTGAAAACAAGCCAGGGGCTTATATAAATTCATCTCCCTAGTTAGTTAACGGATTCATTAAAGTTAATCCTAGAGAAGGCTGTTGTTCATTGGCTAAATTTTAAATTTGCATATATATAATGTTTGGCTAAATTTTAAATTTGCATATATATAATGTTGTGTTAAGTCTCTTAATGTATATAGGGGGTTGGGTGGCCAAATGGTGAAAGAGAGAGAATGAGAGAGAGAGAGAAATGGGGTTTAACGTCCATTTGACACAAACTAGGTCATTTCGGGACTAACATATGGTTTAATTTTATTTCAATAATTCGCTTGCGCGTAGGGGTCTTTAGTGGGAGGAAACGGGAATGCCCGGAGGAAACCCACGAGGTTGAGAAGGTATATATAATGTACATGTATATAACATCTTCATAGAAGTTAGTATTACATGAAACTGAAGACATTGGGACAACTAACTGTGCAGTCTGTTCACAAAACTTTATTAAAGACAAAAAGATAATTTACTGCAGAAAAAAATATAGAATACTTTATTTTTTCTTTTAGAAATTTTAGCAAAATCGCCGAGATTCATTCATTATATTATATTATATTCATTCATTGAGTCGGTGTAGTAGTAGACATTGTTTATGTTGTACTCTAACTCCCTCTGAGTTTGCTTTACAGTAGTTGCTAACAAAACTGCAGCACAAAGTTCCAGTCTTGGTATTGAGAGGTGTTTCTGTGGTTTAACTTTAGATGTACCCCTCACAAAGGCAATGTGGGTATCTCCTTTATATCGTTAAAGAGACGCAAATAAATAACAATGCTGATAGCATCCTGGCTAGCATCAGAGAAGGCGTGGATTTCAATATTAGTGACTACGCCGAAGTCTTCGGGTTTAAAACAACGTTTTACTTCAACCTCGCAAATAGACTTGAGGTTAGTATGCCATGTATCCCATTCAGACCATAAATTGGGCGGTAAAGGGTCATCCCAATCGAGGTGATGCCCTTCAGTAGTACCAGAATGAATCAAATTTTGAAGGATCTTCTTCCAAATTATGATGAATGGCGCGGCGAAACCTAACGGATCGTACAGTGAATGAATTATTGACAAAACTCCACGTCATGTATAAGGTTTATCTTTGTCTGTAACCCGGAATGTGAAGACATCTTTTTCTAAATCCCAATGTACTCCTAGAGTGCGTTGACTTGGTAGCTTATCGTGATCAAGATCTGTCAACCCTTTAGCTAGATCTTGATTTGGAAAGGCTTTCATAACTTCTGGTTTATTAGAAACGACTTTATAGAGGCGTAAGTTCGAATCTGCCAACATGGACTGAGCTGACTTAAGTAGTTCAATGGCTTCCTCGGAGCTTGAACAAGAATATACGCCATCATCAACGTAGAAGTCTTCGTGGATAAATTTATGAGCAGGATTTCCATACTTTTGACGAGCATCATCAGCTGATTTTCGAAGTCCAAATGTAGCCACTGCAGGGCTTGGTCCATTTCCAAAGAGATGCACATTCATCTGATAATCAACAACTGGAGCATCTGGATGGTTACCTTCAAACCAAAGAAAGCGTAAGAAACATCGATGTTCAGGATTGACGTAAAAGCTATGAAACATTTGCTCAATGTCACACATTATCGCAACTTCTTCTTGACGAAAACGAAGCAGTCTTCCGATAAGTCCATTCATCAGGTCAGGCCCTTGGAGTAATTCTTTGTTTAGGGACGTGCCATGGTATTCTGCTGACGAATCAAAAACAACTCTAACTTGTGTAGGTTTTTAGGATGATACACTGCAAAGTGGGGAAGGTACCATTTCTGTCCTTCCTTGGTATCACCTTGAGACGGATCAACTTGTGAAGCGTGGCCTTTTCCGAGAATCTTTAACATGAATTCAAGATAGTCAGTTTCGAACCGCTTCTCTGCTTGAGCTCGGTTATTTGGCAAATTTGTTTTAGTCGGTTATTTGGCAAATTTGTTTTAGTCTCACGAAATGGAAGGGGTGCTTCCCAATTTCCTAAATAGTTCTTGTGGAATCCTTCCTCCATAATTCTCAAAAAGTGACGGTCATCTGGAGATGTTCCAACGTCCGAATCATGTTCTGAAGTAAAGAACTCATCTTTAGCAATACTGTTTAGTAAACCTTTCTGGTCGACTGATGTCTTTCCACAAATAACAGATGTGTTCAGCTCATCCCCTGTCTTGGCTTCAAGTGGTTTTGCTATCTGTTCTTTACAACGAATCTCATATTTACAAGGCTCTAGATTATATTCTGTTCCAACAACGGTTCTACGACATGAAAGATGCACGCTACCTCCAAGACAATTCAAACAAATATCTCCAGACACTGTCCAACCTAGGTCCAGACGTTGAGCCCATGGTGCTCCTACGGGGCCGTTGATGGATTCGCGAACTTTAAGAAGCTCTGGGGCATCTCGTCCAATTATTAAATTTATTCCTCGGTTGAGTATCAAAAACTGGTTTCACGTCGTTTATCCAGTCCTGGGTTGCTTTAGAGCGATCAAGCTGTGATGCCAAATCATCAACAGAGCCAATGTCTGATCCACCACTGTAGGCCTTTACTGCTGCTTCAGCCATTGCGAGGTCTCGTTTACTTATAAGTTCATCTAATTTGGAAGCATCTAGTAATTTCTGGCGTTCAAGGTCGGCTTCTCTCAGCTTTTGTGTTGGCTGAAACTGGCGAATTTGTTAGCTTCCAATCGCCTGGCACAACTTGATGTAGTTGAAGCTTTTGACATATGAACAGATTTCTTATCGCCACAAGGGTGTTCTTGGTTGCCTTTCTTACAAGTGGCAGGTGGTGATATGCTATTAGCCAGTGCACTATCTGATATCTCCAACCATTCCACTGATATAGACGAAATTTCGAGAGCTTCAGCTTGTCCAGATTCTGATTTATCATGGGTAAATAACTCTTGAATCTCTGTGGCTTCATTCTTGAAGGCAAGTTGAGAGGCAACAACGTTATTCTTCAATTCTGGAATTTCTGGTGACCCGGCTTTTGCTCGCAGTAACATGTCGACGTGGTGTTTAAGATCTTTATGAGACTTCCAAAACTTTTTAGTTTTCTCCATGATGGCATTTTCTATAAATTTCACTGATGGCGTTCGGTTTCTTGACGAATTTTCCGCAATTGGAGTTTCATTGTTGTCTTGATGGGTTTCCATACTTTTTAAAATTCGTGTTGAAAAGTTCTGGAGAAACTAATAATTCTACTACAAAAAGGACTAACAACTAATTCGCGTGTTATAAAGTGTTCAAAACAATTACTATGATCAACTTTAGTGTTTTTACTGTACTGTTTTGTCGGCTTGCTGCACGACTCTTTAACCCTGACGGTACCGTTGAGGAGGCCTTACCCGCAGCAAAGTCGAAGATGTCAACAAACCGGACGCGTCAGATCAGCTTAACGCACTCCCACAAATAAATCGTAAAACGATGATGTCCTGGAAAGATGCTTATTTAATGGGCAAAGTGGTAAAAACACTGTGAAGTTTCACATACAAACAATATGGCAAACAAGACAAAATCAACACATGTTTAAAACAATGGCGGGTTCTAACCAGTTCATAGATATCATTGTCCAGTCTCTCAAATATCCGACAGCACCGACATTCGCTGTGACGCTCAACCAAATGCAAATGCGAAACAAGTGTCAATAAATTACGTGGAATAAAATAATTAGTTACTAAATGTTCATTACCAAAGTACACAAAATAATGGTAGGATTAGAATAAATAAAACACAATCATAGCTTATGCTTCGTCACCGTTAGGTGCCTTAGTTCTAAAAATAGCAATAAGTGTCTTATTTGACGACTACAATCTATGGCAACACGGTATCGTCGCGAAAAGAAACGTTAAACAGCACAGAAGATACCCTCAGATAAGCTCAGGTAATCCATTTTATCATATTTTCAATTTGAGAGAATATTGTTGCCATAAAAGTCAGTTCATCAGTCTGTAAAATTCCAGTTATTGTGAAACTTCATTTGGCCAGAGAAAATCATAAGTCCCAAACTTAAGTGACTGTAGTCCAAAGATTTGTCTTATCTACAATGCGGAGATCTAAAGAGAAACAGACTTGCGAAAATCTTAGCTGAGAAGTATTTAAAACTTTTACTTCGTACATTTATCAGGAATCATAACACATATTCAAATGTTATTGCGGCCATGCTTCTTAAGAACATGATTTGCAAAACTGCGAATCAAATGAGGTAAATTTAGGAAATTAATTATCAATTTCCGGTTTTGATTAGCAATATTTGGGGAAAATTGTGATTAAATAATGTCTGTGTTGAATTTGCAATATAATGCAAAGCTTTATTGAAGTATAAATATTTCAAAACTTATAATTATAAATATAGATTTCAAAATTTGCCCACTGTTTTCTATACTTGCATGTGTTACAAATACTTTCTTCAAAGCAGTGGCAGTTGAGACACTGGTTGTAAGCTTATCGGAATAGTTTAAATATGATATTTCTGCAGGCCTCGAAATAACTGTGTTATATGTATCTGACATTTTCAACTTAGTGTCGGGCATGTATTAATAATATCATTAAAAAGACAAATCAGTGCCTGGCAAAATGACAGGCACCAGAGGTTTAGTGCCTGACAAAGCCTGAATCTGTGCCTGACATTTTCAGTGACAGGTGCCTAATTTCCAGGCTTGTATTTCTGGGTTGATTGGTAGTTTGGAAATGACATGAAATTAAATTGGGTTTAATGTCACAATAAGCACAACCATATTATGCACTGTCATCCACTCATTAGTTTACTGGATATTTGTATAGATATTTCATGCCAAAGCTAACTTGTCTCATTTTGTTTTATTATTGCAGAAGAGTTACCATACAAGATACAAAGGGTAGTGATGAGTCATACATGTAATTTTATATTGATTCTATGATACTGCATGATTATATGTTAATTCTGTGATACTGTATGACAATATATAAACTGATTCTGTGATACTGTATGTAGTATGACAATATTTATACTGATTCTGTACACTGTATGATAATATACTGGTTTTGTGTTTCTGATTCTGTGATATTGTATGATTGTATACAGATTTCATGATTCTGCATGATTATATACTGATTCTGTGATACCATATGATTATATACTGATTCTGTGGTTGTGATACTGTATGATTATATATACTGACTCTGTGATTCCCATTTCTGTGAAACTGTATGAGTATAATAAAAATCTGTGATAAAATATGATAATATACTTATATTGTGGTACTGTATGATAAGATAGTGATTAGAGAGATACTAGGATAATATACTGATTCTGTAATAGTAGTAATACTATCTGATAATATACTGATTGTGTGATACTTTGGGATTATATACTGATACTGTATGATAATATACTGATTCTGTGATACTTTATGATTAGATGCTGTATGATAATATACTGATTCTGTGATACTTTATGGTTATATACTGTATGATTATATACATACTGATTCTGTGATACTTTATGATTATATACATATACTGTATGATAAAACATGTATACTGATATTGTATGATAATATACTGATATTGTATGATAATATACTGATATTGTATTATAATATACTGATTCTGTGATACTTTATGATTATATACTGATACTGCCTGATAATATATTGATTTTGTGATACTTTATGATTGTATACTGATACTGCATAATAATATATTGATTTTGATTACAATACTCATACTATATCATTATAATACGGATACTGCATCATTATACATATATACTGATTCTGTGATTCTGATTACTGTAGGATTATTTACCCTTCCTGTGATATCGATGTATGATTTCTGTGGTATTGATTTATACTTTTTAATGTTGTTATCATTACTTATTAAGCTTTCAGATTTCATATGAAAGCTTATTGTTTCTGTTAAAGTTATTATTATTATTATTATTTTTTTTGTGTATTTTCTGAAAATCGGATTTCTCAGAATCTAACCATAGGATCTTTCTGAAACTTTGACCTACCCCCTCCCCCCCAAAAAATGGGGTGCGAACCTTGATTAAATATATTTTCAAAACGTTTTACGAATCCGAAATCACCGAATTTTACGAACGAATGCATTTGACCTTCAATGATGTAAGTTTGTGACTATTTGACCTATTTAATTAATTCTTTTTTCTATGAGTACCTTGAGACATTTACTTCAAATCTGCAATTTCGGATTTTCGAATTTCGAAAATTCGTTGCTGTGATTTCGAACCGGAAGTTTAGACCAACTCGACAACTTCTTTAGTAGTTGTACGATTTTCATGAAATTTAATATGTAAGTAGACCTTAATGATGCGACTTGAAAAATGACTAGAAATTTTGTAAATTATCTCCCCTTGGAGAAATTGAGGATCGAAATTTTCAAAAAAATCGACGAAATATAAGTCAGATCATCTTGAATTTTTTTTAGGTACTAGCTACGAGACCACTGATTCGTACACAAAAAATGGAGTTTGTAGCTTAATCCGGAAGTGCCACCATCTTGAAATGTAAAAACCTCAAACGCCATTTTGCTATTTTACATACAGACACGGGGGTTATATTTTCTGAATCCTTGAAGGGATGGCTATAAAATGTTGGCAGTGGAATTTTGATTTAAGTCAATGGATAGTCACCATATTGAATTGAATATCAGAAATAGTGAAAAATGGACATTAACGGGCATGTAAATTATCAGAATAGACCGTAGTTTGTTGAATTCGTTTCCCATCTTTAAAATGAATACATTTGGGGATAGCCTGGCTCATTGTCGAATTTTGGGTATTTGCAAATTTCAAAATTTCAAATTTCGCCTTTGATGTTTTCCGTGCCGACAAAGTTGTTTACGCGCGTGAATAACTCCGATTAACAGCTTGAAAATAATCAAATAGATCGCAGTTTCGCGATTTCGTCACAAATCTGGGAAATCAATACATTTCTGGTTAGCCTCCTTTCAAAAATGGGTGGTGGCCTTGGAATCAATATATTTTCAAAACGTTTTGCGAATCCAAAATCACCGAAAATAACTGATGAAAAAATTGAGCTTGGATGGAAACTATATAGAAAAATAAAAGGAAACATCAACATTATATAGGTCTTGCACACATAGGCTTAGAACTTTGCTGCCAGTCCTGATATTAATTGAAATTGAATAGGTTTGATTTGATATAATTATTTGTTTTCTATTTCAAAACTATCAAAAAAATTTTTTATAATCATTTATGTTATTGATTGAGATTAATACTGTTTCGTACATTTTAACACATTCATCAATTAATAATGGTTTGCATAGTCATCGTATTGAGCTTATTCAACAGTATCGATTCCAACTGCTTAGGGATATTTTAAGTGCACTCCAATGTGTACACGGGACCTTGGTTTTTCGTCCCATCCGAACGACTAGACAGCTGTCCTTGTCAGGCCCTCCATTCTGCCTCACTGACAAGAGGGAACCAGGCAGGAATATCGAGATGAACTTTCTCGGTGCAGAACTTTCAATTCAGGCCAAACGTTTATTGCATACGATTAAGCTGGTCAGTTGGAGCTTATTTTCAAAAGTTTTGTAATAATCGGTTGGTAATTAAAGTGCCGTGCAAATTAAACTATTAAAACAGAAAATTTCGCCCGGTTGAAAGGTTTCTTGCTATAAGTCAGCAATGTCCGATTTTAGGGAGGCTGAATGGTTAGCATACGCGCGCTGTATCGTAACGTCTGTCATTGAGTCAACCGGCGTCGTTTCGATTTCCAGGTTGCACGTGACATGGAGTATGGTGTCCAACCTCGTGGGTTTTCTCCGTGTCCTTCGGTTTCCTCCCACGGCTAAAGACCCGTACGCGCAAGGGAAGTTTATAAATAAAATTAAAATATATATGTTAGTACCGAAATGACCCAGTTTGTGTCGAATGGACGTTAAGCCGCATTTCTCTCTTTCTCTTTTTTTTTAAAGTTTTGTAATAATCGGTTGGTAATCAAATTTCGCCCGGTTGTAATGTTTCTCACTTTAAAGTCAGCAATTTGCCGATTTTAGGGGGTAAACGTTTATTGCGAACGATTAGGCTGGTCAGGGGGAGCTTATTTTTAAAAGTTTTGTAATATTCGTTTGATAATTAAAGGTACCAGGCAAATTAAACTGTTAAAATAGAAAATTTCGCCCGGTTGAAATGTTTCTCGCTGTCGGTCAGCAATTTGCCAAATTTAGGGAGGTTACGTGGCTGAATGGTTAGCACCTGCGCTCTGTATTGTAACGTCTGTCAATGAGTCAACAGTATCGATTCCAACTGCTTAGGGATATTTTAAGTGCACTCCAATGTGTACACGGGACCTTGGTTTTTCGTCCCATCCGAACGACTAGACAGCTGTCCTTGTCAGGCCCTCCATTCTGCCTCACTGACAAGAGTGAACCAGGCAGGAATATCGAGATGAACTTTCTCGGTGCAGAACTTTCAATTCAGGCCAAACACTATTTCATTGGATGCCCTTTTGGAAATTATCCAAGAACCACTAGGGCCACACCATATTCGTACTAAATTATATTCTATTCCACTTACTATTTTGAAATTACTTAAATCTGAATGTTTGGATTCAAATTGTACTGATCCTGCATCCATTGAATACAGGGTTGTGTCCATTGTTCTTGACATTGCCCATCGTCGTTTGGACGTTGTGACTGAGCCCGATGCATCTAACACCAACAGTTCATTTCTAAAACTGAAATTTGCTAATAAAGGCATTGATGCTATCGGGTTAAGCCAAATATTACACCATAAGCATGTCACGGCACACATCCCTCCTTACTTCAAAACTGTTACTGTTCCAAGGATTTCTTATACTTATACTAAACCCATTGCATCCAAGATATTTAATTACAGAAACGCATTATCTGACATCAATGCAAAAGACTTATATGATAACCCCCCGCCCTGTTCTTGCTCTACGTCGTCCTTCCTTTACCAGCCAGCTGGACATGTGGTTACTGGTGATTTGAATATAGTCCAGAATAATAAGTTACGTGAAATTTTGTCTAAAGGACCCAAATACCGGGAACCGCAACCATTTTCATGGGATCAAAATTTCAAACTTATTATGGATGCCGTAGAGGAGTACGCTAGATCATGGGCCAAGAGGAAAGATGTTATCATCGATACCCTCTCAGATTGGACTAAGTCTATTAGTCGTTTACTGAAACGAAGAACTTACATGCAACGTTTGTTAGTTGACACAAGGCCTAAATCTATTTTCAATGATGTTAGCATTGTTGAAAATCTCAACGCCTTACATGACAAGTATATCATTGTTCCGGCTGACAAAGCGTCCAATAACATAGTGTTTATATGTAAACGATACTATTATGACTGTCTGTTCAAAGAACTTGGTTTTGGGACATCAGTTGACAGTGCTACGTATAAACGTACTACACTTAGTAAGGATGAAATTATATCCAATCACAGATCTGTACTAACTTCATTTGGTACTCCATGTCGAGATACCTATACAGATCTGCCCTTGTTATATTGGATACCTAAACTTCATAAAAATCCCTACAAGCAACGTTTTATAGCAGGTTCATCCCGTTGTTCCACAAAACCAATTTCTAAAGTATTGAGATCTATATTAACGGCAGTTAAAGAAGGTATCCAAAAATACTGTGACAAAATATACTCTCGTAGTGGTATTAATCAGATGTGGATATTAAAAAATTCCAAAGAATTACTTGATGGTTTACAATCGAGATCACTTGCTTCAGTCTCCTCTATACAAACTTTTGACTTTTCTACATTGTACACGAAAATTCCCCATAGTAAATTAAAAGCTCGATTAAAAGACATTATTCACAGTGTCTTTTCATCAAAATCAGGAACTACTAGATATCAATATCTAGTTGTTAATTACAATTCCACATATTTTGTCAAGAACCATAGTGATTCAAAAAATAAATTCTCCGCCAACAAGATAATTCAGATGTTGGATTTTTTAATTGATAATATCTTTGTTGAATTTGGAGGGGAAATATATCAGCAAGTGGTAGGTATCCCCATGGGTACCAACTGTGCACCTTTGCTTGCTGATTTATTTCTCTATTCGTACGAAGCCGATTACATACAGGCACTCGTAAAAACTAATAAACGATTAGTCAGACATTTTAATTTAACTTATCGATATATCGATGATGTTCTATCACTGAACAATCCAAAATTTAGTGATTACATAGAATTCATATATCCTGACGAGCTCGAAATTAAAAACACTACTGACAGTGACAATCACGCTTCCTACTTGGATCTGCGTCTCGATTTTGACAATTGCCATAAACTTAGTGTTAAATTGTACGATAAACGTGATGACTTTGACTTTCCGATCGTTAACTTTTCATTTATTAGTAGTAACATTCCAATATCACCAGCTTATGGAGTGTTTGTGTCTCAGCTAATACGTTACACGAGAGCTTGTTCCTTTTATTCTGATTTTTTAAATAGATCAAGGCATTTGTCATCTAGACTTCAACTACAGGGATACTTGCGCACTAAACTCATTAAAACCTTTAAAAAGTTTTATGGACGTCATATTGACTTGATTGGTAAATATAACATGTCTCTCTCGGCTATTATTCAAGATATATTTTATTGACTCGTAAAATATTATCTTCCTAATTATGTCTGACTATTACATCGTTAACACTGTTCATCACGTGCATTTTGTATACCGATAGTCCATTGGCCAATCATGCTATTTCATTGAGATTTCGTCTAATAGTTTGGATGCAGCGATGGCGGGTGTGGCGCCAGGCAGGGTAAGCTTACTCTTCCGGACACCTGTTACCACTGTTTGTCGTGTATTTTGTACACAGTGACCAGTCCATCTGCTGATTACACTATTTTGCCTCGACCGTTTTTATTGGACTTCGAATTTTGACTAATGGTTTGGATTGTTCGTACTTGGTTTTATTTTATTGCATACGATTAAGCTGGTCAGTTGGAGCTTATTTTCAAAAGTTTTGTAATAATCGGTTGGTAATTAAAGTGCCGTGCAAATTAAACTATTAAAACAGAAAATTTCGCCCGGTTGAAAGGTTTCTTGCTATAAGTCAGCAATGTCCGATTTTAGGGAGGCTGAATGGTATCGTAACGTCTGTCATTGAGTCAACCGGCGTCGTTTCGATTTCCAGTTTGCACGTGACATGGAGTATGGTGTCCAACCTCGTGGGTTTTCTCCGTGTCCATCGGTTTCCTCCCACGGCTAAAGACCCGTACGCGCAAGGGAAGTTTTTAAATAAAATTAAAAAACATATGTTAGTCCCGAAATGACCTCGTTTGTGTCGTATGGACGTTAAGCCGCATTTCTCTCTTTCTCTTTTATTTTTAAAGTTTTGTAATAATCGGTTGGTAATCAATGGTACTGTAAAAGTGATAAAACAGAAAATTTCGCCCGGTTGTAATGTTTCTCACTTTAAAGTCAGCAATTTGCCGATTTTAAGGAGCAAACGTTTATTGCGAACGATTAAGCTGGTCAGGGGGAGCTTATTTTTAAAAGTTTTGTAATATTCAAAATTCGTCGCTGTGATTTCGAACCGGAAGTTGAGACCAACTTGACAACTTCTTTTATAGTTGTACGATTTTCATGAAATTTAGTATGTAAGTAGACATTACTGATCTCCCGTTGGTGAAATTAAGAATCAAATTTTTCAAAAAAATCATCGAAATAAAGGTCAGAATGACCGAATTTTTTTTTCGATACTAGATAAGTAATTACTGATTTGTAGACAAAATATGAAGTTTGTCGATCGAACCGGAAAGACCACCACCTTGAAACGTGAAAGTCCGTAAGGCTTTTTTGCTATTTTACTTACAGACTTGGGAGTTATATTTTCTGAATCCTTGAAGGAAGGCCTAAAAAACGTTCAGAGTAGAATTTTGATTTAGGTCAGCTGATGGTCGCCATTTTGAAGTGAATTTGAAACATAGTGAAAAATCGACATTTACGGACTTGTAAACAAACACAATAGGGCATATTATGTTCAATGCGTCTCCTATGTCTAACATTTAATACATTTCAGGATAGCCGGGATACGGGTCGAATTTTTGGTATTTGAATATTTCAAAAATTCAATTTTTGCCTTTGATGTTTTTCGTGCCGACAACGCTCTTTACGAGTGAAAAATAAATTAATTTCGCTAGATTGTGACCGATTTTAATGATTTTTTTTCCTGTTCGGATTATTCATATGACCCATGACATGTGACAGGAAGTGACTGTGAATATGAAAGCTTTCATATCTGCATGGGACAGTAGCAGATCTAGTTAAATTTATTTTTAAAAAATATTCTTGTTGATGTTCATAGAATTAAGCTGACCTTTGAAGAAATGATATTACAGGTTATACTTGGATTACACGTTATCGGTAACGTGTAGGGGAAGAATGTAGTACATGCTATAGACGTTATAGAGAACGTTCCAGGGGGAGAATTAAAAACCTACTATAGACGTTATTGGTAACGTATTAGGGTGGGAATTTAGCATATAATATAGACGTTACAGAGAACGTTTCAGGGGGAGAATTAAAAACCTGCTATAGACGTTATCGGTAACGTATTAGGGTGGGGATTTAGCATATGCTGTAGACGTTATATAGAACGTTTCAGGGGGAGAGTTGAACACCTGCTATAGACGTTATGGAGAACGTTAACGGAAGGGGGTGTCATGCATGCTGTAGACGTTATGGGGAACGTTTACCCAGAGGATTGTTAAACCTGCACTAGACGTTATCTGTAACGATATCGACGTTATCAGAAACCTTACAGGGGAGGAATTTCAAACATGATATAGACGTTATCAGGAACGTTTAAGGAGGGGGATTTACCACATCCTATTGACGTTATCCCTAAATTAAGGGGTGAATTTTAACACATGCTATAGACGTTAATGGTAACTTTCATGGCTTACGTCCGATGAACATTCAAAACTAAGGTAAAGTAACAGAATAACTAATGTTTTCAAAACGTTAAAATTAATGTTCAGTTAACTTATCCGGTAACGTTTGTAAATAACCTTTGCCTTACGACAACAAAACTTTCCTGGCTTACGTCAGATGAACATTCAAAACTAACGTTAAATAACAGAATAATTGATGTTTTCAAAACGTTAACATTAATGTTTTCAAAACGTTCACATTTATGTTTTCCAAACGTTAACGTTAATGTCCAGTAAACGTATCCTATAACGTTTTTAAAAACGTTAACGTTACGACAACAAAACTTTCCTGGCTTACGTCAGATGAACATTCAAAACTAACGTTAAATAACAGAATAATTGATGTTTTAAAAACGTTAACAGTAATGTTTTCAAAACGTTAACAGTAATGTTTTCAAAACGTTAACAGTAATGTTTTCAAAACGTTAACGTTAATGTCCAGTAAACGTATCCTATAACGTTTTTAAAAACGTTAATGTTACGACAACAAAACTTTCCTGGCTTACGTTAGATGAACATTCAAAACTAACGTAGAATAACTAATGTTTTCAAAACGTTAACATTAATGTTTTCAAAACGTTAACGTCAATGTTTTCAAAACGTTAACATTAATGTTTTCATAGCGTTAACATTAATGTTTTCAAAACGTTAATATTAATGTTTTCAATACGTTAACATTAATGTTTTCAAAACGTCAACGCGACAACAACAAAACTTTCCTGGGTCACGTGCCACAAACATTCACAGGGAACGTTAAATAACGAAAAAATAATGTTTTGAAAACGTTCGGAAAACTAAATTTTGTTAGCTGGGAAGGGATCTTTTACGTACACTAGACAGCTGTTCTTGCCAGCCCCCCCCCCGTCCTGCATCAGTGACTGGGGGGGGGGGGGGCACGCCGGAAAATCTGAATGAACTTTCTCGGCCAATGCAGGGATCGAACACTCGACCTCCAGGCTAGCGAGCCAGCGTTCTACTTACTCAGCCACCGTGACCCCCCCGACCCCCCCCCCCCCAATTAATGTTGCCATGCCTGTAAATTATTTGGAATCAATAAACTTATACCAATGATAACTGACAGGTACATAACATTAAAATTGATTAGACAACATAGGCTAGTATAGACAAATATTATTCTTTCAGGAGTTTGCATCCATTCATATTTTCACTTGCACGTATTATGCCATCACACTTGTCCGTGCGTGTGTCTACAGATCCCAATTTGTTATCCGACTTTGATGAAACTTAATTTGTATATTGATATCCCAAAGATTTCGATAGCAGTTAGTAGTGTAGCTCCTGATCGCACAAACAGCTTGTGGATCACAATTTTTCTTCAATTTCTTTAAAACTAAAATTGTATGTTACAAACGAAAAACTCGATTAGGTTCAATTCTGGCGCGTTTGGACCGTATTTTCCTGGATTTTAACCCCTGGTTGAACCAAAATCACGTACATAGCTTGTGCGCTCCGAAGAGATCATAATTTTGATTAGCTATATATAATATGTTTTAAACATAAACAACAATCACTGGTGAATTCAATTTTGGAGAAAATCGGTCCGTAACTTCTCGTTAAAATTGCTCCGCCCCTTTACGCAAATACATGCAGTTACAAAGCATGTAATACATATACATGTTCAAAATGGGCCACCATATAGTAAACAGCGCCACCTGTTAGCATAATGATAGTTAGAATTATGACTTATCATAACGGGTTAAAAGGGAGTCATAATTTCAACACGCATTATGCTAACAGGTGTCGCTGTGTACTGTATGGTAGTTCATTGGGGACATGTACTATATAGCTCTTTTCATTACTCGTCAGACATGACGACATTTTTATGTCAAAAATACTCTAATACTTTACGTACAAAGGCAAATTATTCTACATATGTCGATGTCACCTTTAGCCTGCGATGCTTACTGTATAAAGATCCGATCTGATGCTCAACGCGGATTCATGATTAAATCAAAAAGTGGATAATCGAGACTATGTGAATCTTACCGACTTTAGTAATGATGATCGAGGCTATGCACAAAATTCAATCGCTAAATTCTCGGTCAAGAGTGAAACTGAAATTTTCAGCAAATGCCTTTTACATTAGTCAGCTTTTGGGCCTATCTATTCTCCCTTAATTTATCTTTAAATGAAATCGAGTTTAACGTCCCGTCCTTCAGCATCAAGGCGAGAACACGCCATGAAATGTGTAGTGTGAGGTGATTTTGCACGGACAGAGGCTCTACGGCTTATTATTATTTCAAATTCCAACGTCCAGGGTTCATTTACGTGCACGCCATTAGAACGACTAGACATTGTTCCACGTCAGGAACCGAAGGGACGAAAAACCGACGTCCCGTGTACACATTGACCGTAGCGCCGCTACCCGGTCAAAATTTCCCTCATTGCACACTCTATGGCGTATGCCCATCTTTCCTTAGCCCAGGTTAGGTGCAGAAGAATATAGGACGTTAAACCCATGGAAAACCCGAGGGACTTTCTCTTCCAACACCGGTAGCGAACCCGGTTTTTCGTCCCTTCGGTTCCTGACGTGGAACAATGTCCCGTCGTTCAGCATTAAGACGAGAACACGCCATGAAGTGTGGAGTGTGAGGTGATTTAGCACGGACGGAGGCGCTACGGCCCATTATTATTTCAAATTCCAACGTCCAGGGTTCATTTACGTGCACGCCATTAGAACGACTAGACATTGTTCCACGTCAGGAACCGAAGGGACGAAAAACCGAGGTCCCGGGTACACATTGGCCATAGCGCCGCTATCCGGTCAAAATTTCCCTCATAGCACACTGTATGGCGTATGCCCATCTTTCCTTAGCCCAGGTTAGGTGCAGAAGAATATAGGACGTTAAACCCGTGGAAAACCCGAGGGACTTTCTCTTCAAACACCGGCAGCGAACCCGAGACCGAGTTTGGGACATGCCCACCGAGCCACCGAGGATCATGAAAATTTGGAAGCTTGACCCGATAAAAAGCTAAAATAATATCAAAAAAAAATTTGCTTATGTGCCTAAAATATTTCATAAATTTGAGGGGAAAAATGATTACCTATTTATATTCATTTATTCACTCCCGTGCATGACGTAATTAGTTCTTACTATATATTTTATTGTTCTGCAGAGAATCCTATTTATATATTTTAAACATATATAGAATAGTTTATGAATTTGGTCTATGTCGGGTTATGAAAAGGGCGAGATTTTGAAAGTCCCCAATCAGCCTCCTGTTAGCAAAATTTGGCTTAGAATTATGACAGCTTTACCGCGCAACATTCGTGAAATGTCACATAAAACGAAACTAAACAGACTACAATAAATTAAAACTAATAATGGAAAGAGAACAAAATACAAATTCTAACTGCAATATTTAAGAAATAAGTAATATAAATTAGCATTCTTACATGTTTAAATAGTCAATTTAACATTTGTTAGTAAGAAGTTACATGCACAGAAGTAAGCATATTAGCATACGCATTAGTAGGTTAGGATTTTGAATTATGGGGGAAATTCCGCTCCATAAAGATTAGTCCAATTTTATAAAATGAAGTTGATGAAAACGGCTGCCCAAATGAAAAACGTATCCAAATATAGTCGATTTATCTAAATTTGCTTCAGAATGACGTTCCCACAACCCCCTCGACTTAGCCGATATAAAAAAAAATCATTTAAGACCGGGATGTAAAAAAGAAAGCTCAAAGTTACACTCTGGGCCCGGTTCCTAAGAAGTCGGGTTTTGCTCCTGTTTGCTCACTACACTTATTATTTTAGCGTTTTCCGAGATTCTATCCGGATTATCGCCCTTATTGTTGAAATTGTTTGACGTTCAAACATCTGACGTCAACTGGCAGACTATCGCCATTGAAGAGACGACCATTGTCAAGATCGGTCGCATTATTTCTGTTACCCCATTTTTTTCAAATCATTTTTAGTGAAGCCTGTACCATAACAGGCCCGGGACTGTACAGCGCAGTGGACGCTTACGGCTGGCCCCCGGATCCATTCACTTGATTTGATATTTTTCGCAGGTTAATCTTGTAGGTTTTCGTTTTTCGTGTAGTGCGGTCCTCCTGCACTTACTATTAGAGTAGAGTTTTAGCCCCTCGTACTGCAGAATGTTCTCGTTGTCGGGTTTTGCTCCTGTTTGCTCACTACACTTATTATTTTAGCGTTTTCCGAGATTCTATCCGGATTATCGCCCTTATTGTTGAAATTGTTTGACGTTCAAACATCTGACGTCAACTGGCAGACTATCGCCATTGAAGAGACGACCATTGTCAAGATCGGTCGCATTATTTCTGTTACCCCTTTTTTTTCAAATCATTTTTAGTGAAGCCTGTACCATAACAGGCCCGGGACTGTACAGCGCGGTGGACGCTTACGGCTGGCCCCCGGATCCATTCACTTGATTTGATATTTTTCGCAGGTTAATCTTGTAGGTTTTCGTTTTTCGTGTAGTGCGGTCCTCCTGCACTTACTATTAGAGTAGAATTTTAGCCCTTCGTACTGCAGAATGTTCTCGTTGTCGGGTTTTGCTCCTGTTTGCTCACTACACTTATTATTTTAGCGTTTTCCGAGATTCTATCCGGATTATCGCCCTTATTGTTGAAATTGTTTGACGTTCAAACACCTGACGTCAACTGGCAGACTATCGCCATTGAAGAGACGACCATTGTCAAGATCGGTCGCATTATTTCTGTTACCCCTTTTTTTTCAAATCATTTTTAGTGAAGCCTGTACCATAACAGGCCCGGGACTGTACAGCGCAGTGGACGCTTACGGCTGGCCCCCGGATCCATTCACTTGATTTGATATTTTTCGCAGGTTAATCTTGTAGGTTTTTGTTTTTCGTGTAGTGCGGTCCTCCTGCACTTACTATTAGAGTAGAGTTTTAGCCCTTCGTACTGCAGAATTTTCTTGTTGTCGGGTTTTGCTCCTGTTTGCTCACTACACTTATTATTTTAGCGTTTTCCGAGATTCTATCCGGATTATCGCCCTTATTGTTGAAATTGTTTGACGTTCAAACATCTGACGTCAACTGGCAGACTATCGCCATTGAAGAGACGACCATTGTCAAGATCGGTCGCATTATTTCTGTTACCCCTTTTTTTTTCAAATCATTTTTAGTGAAGCCTGTACCATAACAGGCCAGGGACTGTACAGCGCAGTGGACGCTTACGGCTGGCCCCCGGATCCATTCACTTGATTTGATATTTTTCCCAGGTTAATCTTGTAGGTTTTTGTTTTTCGTGTAGTGCGGTCCTCCTGCACTTACTATTAGAGTAGAGTTTTAGCCCTTCGTACTGCAGAATGTTCTCGTTGTCGGGTTTTGCTCCTGTTTGTTCACTACAGTTATTATTTTAGCGTTTTCCGAGATTCTATCCGGATTATCGCCCTTATTGTTGAAATTGTTTGACGTTCAAACATCTGGCAGACTATCGCCATTGAAGAGACGACCATTGTCAAGATCGGTCGCATTATTTCTGTTACCCCTTTTTTTTTCAAATCATTTTTAGTGAAGCCTGTACCATAACAGGCCCGGGACTCTACAGCGCAGTGGACGCTTACGGCTGGCCCCCGGATCCATTCACTTGATTTGATATTTTTCGCAGGTTAATCTTGTAGGTTTTTGTTTTTCGTGTAGTGCGGTCCTTCTGCACTTACTATTAAAGTAAGCACAAAGTTATGCTTCATTTTTTCTTACCTAAGAATCTTGATAAAATACCGTCTCTAGAAAATTCTCAAGACCGTTCCTCCGTAAGCACAAGTCAAGTCTGAGTCTAAGCACATTGTGACTGGTAAAAAGAGACTATGGTGCTCTCAAACGTCATAAAAACAGTTTTGGTATGCGAATTACGTCATACATTTGTCGTCTGCTTACCGGCAAATGGTCGATTTAGATGCATTTGACATGTCCCCTATAGGCCTACACACATGAAATGTGGCTCAAGCCGAAAAAAACAAAAAACGCAAACAGTCTGAAAATAGGTTGCCAGGCAACGAAACATCCGCCCACACAGCAGCTAAATCGTCCGGACAGTCAACAAGAGTTGTCGCATATTAAGGAATTATCAGAAAATCATTAGAATTTGTTAGGTTTTTATAATCAAACGTTTTTTATACGCCCACATTTTCATGTGGACGTATATTGTCGTCGCCCCCGTCCGTCCGTCCACAATTTGTTTGTGGACTCTACAGGTCACAATTCTTATCCGATTTTGACGAAACTTGAAATATAGGTTTATCCCCATAAGATCTCGGCTGCTTTCGATATTGGCATGTATCGGGTCGAAACTTCGTGGATTATGGCCCCTGATTGTACGAAAAATCATGTTTTCAGTTTGTGGACCGATTTTGATGAAACTGAACATGTATGTTAATAACCCAAAGATCTTGGTTCCTTTCGATATTTGCGCTCATGGGACCGTAACTTCCTGAATAATGGCCCTTGATTGTCCGAAAAATCGCTCTTTTTAGCTTGTGGTCCCTCTGGAGGTCAAAATTATTATCGGATTTAAAAAAACGTTTGATTATATCACCGTTACATGGTAATGAAGGTTGAGTTCGAATTTCGTGAAAATCGGACCAAAATTGACGGACAAAATGGCCGCCGTTTGTACGCGAATCAAGGTTGTGGATTGTCTACAGGTCACAATTCTTATCCGATTTTGACAAAACTTGAAATATAGGTTTATCCCCATAAGATCTCGACTGCTTTCGATATTGGAATGTATCGGATCGAAACTTCATGGATTATGACCCCTGATTGTACGACAAAATCATGTTTGTAGCTTGTGGACCCTATAGAGGTCACAATTTTGAACCGATTTTGATGAAACGGCACTTTCGCACCTCTACCAGTTCCCGTGGTCGTAGAGGGGGACTAGCGATGACCTCGTGCCAAATTTCAACCGAATCGATGAATAACTTTTCATTTTACCGACCTTTTACGTTCTGCTTCATAGATAATCTTATCCGTTCGACGCCATTTTCTTTGTTGACTATTTAGACTCGAATAACAAGACACCCAGACGGACCCCGACACTCTGCGCTACACGCCTAACGATGCAGTTCACAATGATAATAATAATTTTGGTATATTTTAATTTTTGCGCTATGCCACCATTTTGACTATTTGGCTTTGACTATTTGGATTGTCGTTTACGTGTGAATAACGTTGTGACCTTGATGCTGACCCTGACTTTAAATTTTCCATCGAGCTCGGGGCCTTTGCGTTTGTGCTTGCTGTCCCCATACTTCTTGCTGTATTATCAAATTCAATGTTCGAGGTGAAAGAAGAGACGATGTCCTTCAAAAAAGGTAACAGGGTCAAAGTCGTGGGTCAAGGTCATACAGAAAACTGAACTGAAACTTTTCAAAGTCAGTTTTTGGACACTTGACCTTGGGGCACGACCTTCACCCAATACTATATTTTGAAGTTCACAATCTGGACTTGGACCACCGACCTTGACCTTGGTCCTGTCACACACTGCTTGGTCAGAAAACTGTCAAATGCCGAGGGTCCGTGACGAAAAGGAATCAATGGGCGTGGTCAATGTAGACGGTCGTGGTGACTTGCACTAGTCAAGTCTAACCAACCGTGACCTTGACTTTGACCTTGAGTCCAAACTTCCCATAGTCCCCGGAGCCTTTGCGTTTATGCTTGCCATGACCCTATTTCTCGCTGTATTATCAAAGTCAATATTCGAGGTGAAAGCAGAGGCAACGTCTTTCGAAAAAGGTAACTGGGTCAAAGCCGTGGGTCAAGGTCATGTTACAGAAAAATGAACTCAGACTTTTCAAACTCAGTTTTAGGACACTTGACCTTGACTTACGACCTTCATCCAGCAACCATTTTCAAAGGCCACAATCTGGACGTGGATCACCGACCTTGACCTTGGTCCTGTTACACACTGCTTGGTCAGAAAACTGTCAAATGCCGAGGGTCCGTGACGAAAAGGAAATCAATGGGCGTGGTCAATGTAGATGGTCGTGGTGACTTGCACTAGTCGTTTGTACGCGAATCAAGGTTGTGGATTGTCTACAGGTCACAATTCTTATCCAATTTTGACAAAACTTGAAATATAGGTTAATCCCCATAAGATCTCGACTGCCTTCGATATTGGAATGTATGGGATCGAAACTTCATGGATTATGGCCCTTGATCGTACAAAAAATCATGTTTTTAACGTGTGGACCCTATAGAGGTCACAATTTTGATGAAACTTGACATGTATGTTGATAATCCAAAGATCTAGGTTCTTCTGGATATTTGCGTCCATCGGATCGTAACTTCCTGAATTATGGCCCCTGATTGTCCGAAAAATCACCCTTTCTAGCTTGTGGTCCCTCTGGACGTCAAAATTATTATCCGATTTAAAAAAACGTTTGATTGTATCACTGTTACATGGTAAATTAGCATAGGGCAGAGCTTAATAAAAACCAAACAAATTCTAATGATTTTCTGATAATAACTTAATATGCGACAACTCTTGTTGACTGCCGGACGATTTAGCTGCTGTGTGGGCGTATGTTTCGTTGCCTGACAACCTGTTTGTTTTAAATCAGGTAATTCTTGTGACCCCCAGAGGGACCACAAGCTAATAAAGGCGATTTTTCGTACAATCAGGGGTCATAATTCAGGAAGTTACGATCCGATGCCCAAATATGCAATGAAACCACGATCTTTAGTTTATAAACATGTGTTTCAAGTTTCATCAAAATCGAATTAAAATTGTGACCTCTATAGGGTCCACAACCTTGATATAACATACTTTCACACTGTTCGCGTACAAACGGCGGCCATTTTGTCTGTCAATTTTGGTCACATTTTCACGAAATTCGAACTCATTCTTCATTACCATGTAACGGTGATATAATCAAACGGTTTTCAAAATCGGAAAATAATTTTGTCCTCCAGAGGAACCAAAAGCTAAAAAGGGAGATTTTTCGGACAATCAGGGGCCATAATTCAGGAAGTTACGATCCGACGGGTGCAAATATTGAAAGGAACCAAGATCGTTGGATTATAAACATACATGTCAAGTTTCATCAAAATCATATTAAAATTGTAACCTTTATAGGGTCCACAACCTTGATATAACATATTTTCACACTATTCGCGTACAAACGGTGACCATTTTGTCTATCAATTTTGGTCCGATTGTCACGCATTCACCGTTCATTACCATGTAACAGTGATATAATCAAACGGTTTTCGAAATCGAAATCGGATTATAATTTTGACATCCAGAGGGACCACAAGCTAAAAAAGGGCGATTTTTCGGTCAATCAGGGGCCATAATTCAGTAAGTTACGATCTGATGAGCACAAATATCGACAGGAACCAAGATCTTTGGGTTATAAACATACATGTCAAGTTATATCAAAATCGGTTCACAATTGTGACCTCTATAGGGTCCACAACTTTGATATAACATATTTTCACACTATTCGCGTACAAACGGCTATTTTGTCCGTCAATTTAGGTCCAATTTTCACGAAATTCGAACTCAACCATCATTACCATGTAACGGTGATAGAATCGAACGTTTTGTTTGAATCGGATAATAATTTTGACCTCCAGAAGGACCACAAGCTACAAAGAGCGATTTTTCGGACAATCAGGGGACATAATTCAGGAAGTTACGATCCAATGGACGCAAATATCGAAAGGAACCAAGATTTTTGAGTTATAAACATACATGTCAAGTTACATCAAAATCGGCTCAAAATTGGGACCTCTATAGGGTCCACCACCTTGATATAACATATTTTCACACTATTAGCGTACAAACGGCGGCCATTTTGTCCGTCAAGAGTTCACCAAATATTGTGACTCTAGGAGAATGTGGAAGACATCCTTTAAGTATTTACTATGTGTTATCTTGTATTAAGTATTGGCGTAACCTAATGCCTATGCCCATTGAATGATATCCTAAGCAAATGTCCATTATGTTAAGACAATTAGACCGAGCAGGAAGAACAAACTCGGTATCCAAAGTTAGAACTTATGCCCAAAATTAGTATTTGTATAAAAAAAAGTACGAAGAACACCGTATCCTGCCGATGAAGGCCGCAACGATGTATCCGTTTGATTTGTATGTATTATTGTCATAGCAACTGATTATTATGGTTTATATAGAGGTTATGCACGATGTTGGGCGCCTGACGTCCGTATATTGTTTTCACCTGTGTTGTGTACTGTGTTGTAGATGTAAACTTTGTTGTAGACTATTTTGTAAGCTGTCCTCTATTGTTTACATGAGTTGAATCGACAATAAACCCAATTACATGACAACCAGCGTTCGAACTAGTGATTACAGAGCGGCCCCCGACTTCGTCCCGGTGAGGTACTATCATGCAGTCACAGAACTATTTCAAACTCTTTAGGATTTGGTTTATTAATCTGTTCTATGTAAATCGACATAATCATTCAAGCTTGTCAAATACCTTTGATCCTCATATTTTGTCCTCAATTTCTATGTATATTTATAATGTTACAAACTATCTTTAAAAATATGCTCTTACAAATCTGTTCTTAATATATTATTTATCATCAATTATTTATTAGCAGTGTCACCAATTCATGATTTATGATAAATATTATTGTACATATGTTATATTTGTACTTTTGGTCTTGCACCTCTATTAATTCCCTGTAAATAGACTTTTAAATTTGGCCCAAAAACCTTTGGGCTTTGCCTTTTCCATTTCATCTCTGAATTGTTGCCGAGCATCTAATTCACTTAATTTCCGCCTTTCCTCTTCCATTAACTTCGCCTCACTTTTACGGGCTTCTTCTTCTTTAAGTTGTTTCAATTCCAGATCGTGTATACGCTGCGTTTGTTCACGTTTTTCCTTCTCCTGTTCCTTCTCCTGTTTGACTCTTTGTTTTTCAATTTCTCGCAGGTTTTTTTCAAATTCCATTTGCATGTTTTGTTTATCTTTTTCCATTTGCCTCTCTAATTCTCTCTTTGCTGTTTCTGAAGCCATTTTCTCCCTTTCGTAGCGCTCATTCTCAAGCCTCACCTTCCTCTCCTCCTGTTCTTGGCATCTTCTTTGTTTTTCCTCTTCTCGTCGTACTTCTTCTTTGTACTTCCACTCCGCTTCTTTTGCTTCTCGTTCACTCTTCAGTTCCAATTCCCTCAATTTTAGGTCACTTTCAGCTTTAATTCTCTTTTCTTCAACTTCCACTTCCTTTAACTTTATTTTCATTTCCCAGTCAATACGAATCTTTTCCATTTCCGATGCAAATTTTTCCCTTTCAGCCCGATCCTCCTCAAGTCTCAACTTCCTTTCCTCCGTTTCTCGGTTTCTCCTTTCTATTTCCTCCTCATGGCGTTTTTTTTCCTGTTTTTCGTTATCAATCCGCAGTTGTTCCATCCGCATTCTCTCCATCTTCATCTCTTCTAAGGCCTCCTTGTGTTCCAATTCTCGCATTTTGTATCTCTTTTCTTCTTGTTCCATGTTCTGTTCAAATTCTGTGCGTTTCCTTTCTGCGTCTAATATCCTTTCTTCTTCAAGTCGCCTGTTCTTTTCCTCCAGCTCTCGATTTTTTCGTTCGCTTTCTCTTTGCAGCTCTTTTCGCTGTTCTTCTAATTTCTGTTTCTCCTGTTCATTCTTTCGTTCATTTTCCTCGTCCTTTACTCGCTGTTTTTCCTTTTCTTCCTCAAACGTCTGGGTTTTCTTCTTCATCTCTTCTTCAAGTTTCCGTTCTTTCTCATCGAGCTCACGTTCTCTCTTATGTTTCTCTTCCTCTATTTTCTGCAGTTTTTCTTTATAAACTTCTTCAGCGGCTTTATACATGTCCCCTGTATAGCATTGGCCTGTATTAGAATAGATGGTTTCTCTCACTATGTTCAGGAGATATGCAACCTCTTGTTCTAAATTTTCACCCTTGGCGTAATTATTAATGGCAACGCAACGACCCTTGCACTCTTCTATGATTGATTTTACGGCTTCTGGGCATTTTTCTATATATTGATTTAGCGTAATGTTCTCGCGCATCAATTTATCTTTACATGTAAACAGAATTATTACAAAATTCATTGCCTGTTTCCCAAAAATATCCTTTAAGTTTTCGATCGTGTCGCGCTCTTCATTTGTAAATCTACCAACGGACATAACAAACAAGAAGACGTGTGGTCCTGGTGACGTCAGCATGATACAACGAATTAATTCTCCTGTCGTTTCTGTATTCTTTTTTCGTGTATCAAACAACCCTGGTGTGTCAACTACGACAAGTTTGTATCCATCTTCTAATATTCTACTGCCAAACTGACATGTCGATGTCACAGAGTTTCCACACGAGCTAGATTCAAATGCCTTACGTTGTAGAAGGTTGTTTCCAACTTCACTTTTTCCCACTCCAGTTTTTCCAACCATTGCTATTCTTATTTCTGGAAATTAGAAAAAATATCGATTTTAGATGAAGATGAAATGAACCGGGTTATATTGCGCCAAACATCTAGAGATAACAATTATGTGAGGTAGCAATTATGTATTAATACACATAAATAAAAACTATGGAAGGGTATCCCTGCCATTATTGAATGCCCTTCTAAAATGTTTTTTTCCAATAGCTTACGTGTAAAAAGTACAAAGTCCTAATACCGATAATGATGGAAGTCAAAATACCTCGAAGGGCAAAGTTAAAGGAGGTAAATCGCTAATATTCGGGACCTAGAAATTGACACGGATGGGTAGCAACGCATATAATAAAATGTAATATGAATGTATATAAACTGCTTTACATTCAACCAAATGGCAAACTGTAGCATCTGGTTATTGCAGTCTACACCGATAGTATTGATTGCACATGCTCTCCAGATAATATGGCGTCACCGTTTGACATGACTTGTGGAATATGTCTAGCCTCGTTCTTAGAGTCCCTTCTTACAAATGACACTGAAACGCATTTTGGTAAAACGTTTATTTTGTCTTTAATATTGGATATCAGAAGCCCACAGCATTGATGTTGATTTAAATTGACAAATAATTCGCGTTTTCAATGTCGAAGATTTTGGATGATATTGAGTTAGAGACTTAGCGTTTTGCCACATCTCATTTGACCTTCACACTTTCTACATAGCCCCCCCCCCCATATGTCCTTCGTGTCGAAGGATGCGACTGAAAGGATCACTCACAGCAAACACAAAACGTTTTGGTAACATTCGTAATTGGTTATAATATGGTTGCGTTCAGAATGTTGATTTAAGCACGTTCTCCGAACGTTCAGAAAGGGTTCAGAGATAGACTGTACTTTTTCTAAACGTTCCAGAAACATCGCCAAAATGTTGTCTTTTGACATTTTAATTTTACTTTCATTCAACAATGACGGAACGTTATTTTGAATGTTTTATAATGTTCCATCGGCAAACGTTGCATTAAAACATTAGATTAATGTTTTTTTATGACGTTATATAGTTGATACTGTGATACGTTACTAAACATTAGTTAATATCGTTCTACTGATGTTTATTTTAGAAACGTTCAGATTAGTTGTTCCAAGAACGTCAACGGAACCACCTGATTCAACGTTATTTGTCAAGCCTGGTCAGACAAACTGTAGACGTCAGTAAATTATGTTCTTATAAAGTAATTTTTGTAACGTTTTAAATTATGATTCTTTGAACGTTGGTAATACATTTGTTTGTGACGTTATATTGATTATATTGAATTTCCGTTTTTAAAACGTCTGTTTTCCTAATCTAAAAACGTTAAAATAAAACGAAAAATAAACCCTTCCAATAAGGTTCGTAAAACGTTGTATTTCTATTTTACATTCTTTACTTCTTACATCATTAGCAAACGTTGCATTATAACATTAGATTAATGTTTCAACCATGTTTTTAATGACGTTATATCGTCGATACTGTGAAACGTTACTAAACATTAATTAATATTGTTCTACTGACGTTTACTTTAGAAACGTTCAAACCAGTTGTTCCGAGAACGTCAGCTGAACCACCTGAATCAATGTTATTTCCCAAGGCTGGTCAGACAACCAGGAAACGTCAGTAAATTATGTTCTTCTAACGTGATTTCTGTAGCGTTTTAACTTATGATTCTTTGAAGGTTAGTAATACATTAGACTAATGTTACGACTCCGTTTGTTAGAAATAAACTTTCATCATCTTTTGTTTTATAGTGACTGATTAATTACGTCTATTGGCTTATGAATACATGCATGCTATTTATATAAATCCAAATAAAGCATGTGACATGCATTAGAGAGTTCGTACAGATCAACATCGTGTTTGTTTCTTTTTTTCACCCATCGTAACTCGAAGCCATGAGTATGCTATTTATGGGCCCAGCCTGAGAAGCCATTTCGGGATTTCTCATACATCGCTCGCAACATAAATCTGGTAGCAGAGCGTGGTTTTGCTGTGTGAAAAATATGAAATTTGAATGGTAAGATGGTACAACTGAACTCCATGATCGCTGTTTACATCGAGCTCCACGTGCATGAAGATCAAGTCGCCAGAATGTCAACCAAGAAGGACAGTCGTCGTCGTAAACCAGGTCATTAATTATTTATTTTTTTATGAAGTAGCTAACAACCATTAGAATGTCTGAACGTGATGGAACAGGTATCGTCGATGAAGAAATACACGATCGTGACCAACAGGAAACTACAGCTGATCGTAAATCAGAATTATTAAAACAAAAACGTTTGTTGAAAACTTGTTTTACGAAAGCTAGGTCTTATTTAATTAGCTTACTATGTTCAGAAACTGCGAACTTAGAACAATTGAAAAGTGGTGTTGATCAGGTCTTGAAAACACAAGAAGATGTTATCAATGTTTTGTTGTCGCTATGTGAGCTTGATCCTGATAGGTATGATGACGAACTAGATGCGATACAAGATGATCCACGATTTACAGAAACTGTATTTAGTACATTAGCCTTGATCAAGTCAAAATCGAGTGAGATAGACACAGCGCGTCAATCATCGTCGAATAACCCGTCACTTAGAGAAGAATCTCCTCAGAATAGTTCTGTGACTGAAAACGACCATCCCACCCCAGATAATATTCAACAGAGTCCAAGTAATTCTATAACTGCTCAATCCCGTGTGCCGTATTCGATAGATAGTGATATGTATAATCAGTTGAAACGCGTTTCTATTCCACGCTTTGATGGTAATAAAAGAGACTACCCACTTTTTAAGGACGCGTTTGAACATTGCATTGATAGGGTTGCGTGTAGTGATGGTTACAAAATGCTTCAGCTCAGACAATACCTACACGGTGATGCTTTGAGGGCTATCGAAGGGTTTTCAGCGTCGACTTTGGGTTACGCGTCCGCTAAGAAAAGACTCGAAGGAAAATACGGTGGTCATCGTCGTACTGTTCTGCTACATTTACACTATATTCGTCAAATGGGACCTATTAACTCCTCCGATTTACAAATGCTTGAAGAATTTACTGATAAGCTCGAACTTTCGATCATCGCACTGAAAGATGCTTGTCGTGTCGAAGAATTTGAAGAAAATTCAATGTTTTATTCTGTCGCGAAGTCAAAATTATCGCCAATGAACATCGCAAACTTTAAGCGTTGGGTCTGTATAGAAAAGAAAACTGAAAATCTTGTCAATCTCCACGCATGGTTGGCTTTAGAAGTCAAGTTTAGAATTGAAGCCTTGGAAGAGGTTGGCGGTTTCTACGCTCCTAAGACGTGTCCTAATCAAGGTGGTACCGGTAACGCTTACAAAAAGAATCGCGCATATGCAACTAACCATAACAGCAGGCCGAAATGCGACTTGTGTACTAACAATCACCGACTTGTCGATTGTCCAGACTTTCGATCGCTTTCTGTTGACCGGAAATGGCAAGTTGCAAAGGATAAGTCATTAATGTTTTCGATGTCTAAGTCCAAGTCACGAAGGGCGCTATTGCAAAAACTCTCGTCGCTGTGGAATAGACAATATTGTCCCCGGTCACATCATACTCTCTTGCACGGAGGGGGGTATCCAGTTGGGCCACCGCTAGTTGAATCGGACGGTAATGGCCGCGAACAAATATGACCACATCTTGAGATCACGTGGGAATGCGCATAATCCCGGTTATTGTTAACACCGGACATCGTACGCTCCAACTGAATGCCTTGTTGGACGAGTGTTCAACCGACTCTTATATTAGTGAATCTGTTGCATTGGAATTGGGACTTAAAGGGCCAGTTTCCGATTTGAACATTTCTGTGCTAGGTGGTAAACGCGATTGTTCAAAAAGTTGTAAAGTTAACTTCATTATCACTAGCCTTGATGGACAGACTAGTCTCAACCTTGACGCCTTTACAATTGCAAACGTTACCGATGGCTTGCAAATGATAGACTGGAATAAGTATGCACATAATTGGCCCCACTTGCGTGATATTGACTTTCCTCGTGTTGGCGGTAGAGTTCACGTCGATTTATTACTAGGACTTAATGTATCTGATGTACATCGCTCACTCGTCGAAATTATTGGTAGGCCTGGAGAGCCCATCGCCAGACTTACGCCGTTGGGATGGACATGTATAGGCCCATTGTTTGAACTTAACTCGTATAGACAATCATCGAATCACTTTACTCGAACATTCTTTGTACACGATGATACAAACACTTTATTGCGCAAAATGTGGGAACTTGATACATCGGGAGTTAGCAACGATTCCGCTGTTATTTCGTCAATCGATAAGCAAGTTTTACAACAGTCCATGTCAACTTTACAATTTACAGGTGCTCGTTATGAAGTTGCAATACCTTGGAAACGGAATGAACCAGTGATCTTGAACAATTACGATCTAGCGCTCTCTCGTTTGCGAAATTTAGAACGAACTTTGGCAAATCGACCCCTTCGCGTCTATGAGCAGAAGGGTTACATTAAAGAGGTATTCCCCTCGGATTGTTACGAAAACAATGTTTGGTATATCCCCCATTTCCCTGTCGTCCGCCTTGATAAGACAACTACGCAAGTAAGAATCGTTCTAGACGCCGCAGCAAAGATTAACGGTAAATCTTTAAACGATTGCATTCATGCTGGCCCAAAAATTCAAAGGGAATTAATAGACATCCTTGTTAGATTTAGGAGTAATTCGATCGCGATTGCTGCTGACATTGGTGAAATGTTCTTGCAGATAGAGATGAAACCTACCGATAAACCTTATCATAGATTTCTTTGGAGAGACACGAATCCCCATCAGCCTGTTCGAATTTATGAATATCAAAGACTCGTTTTCGCGAATGCATCATCGCCTTACTTGTCACAACTTGTAATAAGAGAACATGCAACGTCGCATACTTCGAAATATCCTAACGGAGCTTTATCTATTCTGGAGTCTATGTATGTAGACGACTTACTGGACAGTGTGGATTCAGTTGAAGAAGCAACCCGTCTCAGGCGTGAAGTAACGGAATTACTCGCTATGGGAGGTTTTCACATTCGCAAATGGATATCGAATTCGGTTGATGTATTGTCGGAAATTCCAAGCAATGATCGAATCGGTAGTTTGGAAATCGCAGATCCGTCAGGTCTTCCTACTCTTAAGACCCTGGGTGTTTTATGGGACGCAGTGACAGACTGTTTTATTTTCAAAATAGACCCGATTCTCGTTGACGTTTTGACAAAAGGGATTGTCGTTAGTAAAACTGCAAAATTATTCGACCCCCTTAATTTGCTAGCACCCTTTACGGTTCGCGCTATAATAGGAATTCTAGAAACGTGGGTTAAAGGACTTAACTGGGATGAACCCCTGCCGTTAGAACTATCAAGCCAATGGAATAACTGGTTTAGTGAACTAGCGCTTCTCGAAGGAATCAATATCGCTAGATGCCTAGTCAGTAAAAAAGTGATTATCCGCAAGACCATCCACGCGTTCGTTGACGCGTCCTCCTCTGCTTATGCCGCAGCTATTTATCTTCATTGTGAATATGCTGATCAGTCCTGTTCTTCGAACTTAGTGGCTTCTAAAACCCGCGTCGCCCCTCTAAAATCAATCACGATTCCCAAACTAGAACTATCGGGAGCGGTATTAGGTTTACGACTCGCGCAAACTATTTGTCGGGTGCTTAATGTTTCCAGTTCGGCAGTAATTTACTGGACTGATAGCCAAAATGTTCTGTTTTGGATAAAAGGAGAATCGAGGAAATACAAGCCATTTGTGTCAAACCGTGTTGGTGAAATTCATTCGCTGTCTGAACCCTCTCAATGGCATTATGTTGACACTAAATCAAATGCTAGCGACCCGGCCACACGGGGATTATCGGCTTCCGCTTTATCGAATTGTGACTTGTGGTTGCATGGACCTTTATTTCTTAGTCAATCGTCGGAGAATTGGCCTCTCGCTAATGAAACAAGCTCAAATCCGTCTGAAGATGCTTTATTGGAGCTTCGTTTGGCTCAGAAGTCGTTCCTTGTCGCGACTCCACCGCGCGATCTTGATAGATTAGAGCTTTCTAGATATTCAAGCTGGATTAAGTTGTTGCGAATAACTAGTTGGATTTTTCGCTTCATTAAGAACATTAGTGTTTCGCCACAAGATAGATGTTTTCAAGATTATATTTGACTACAGACGAGTTATCGGCCTCAAAGACTTTTTGGCATAAAGTCGCACAAAAAGATTGTTTCGCAAGTGAACTACACTCTATTCGTTCAAAAAAACAAGTTGACAGTCGTTCTCCTTTAGCGTCGTTAAATCCTTGTCTCGATGAAGATGGTGTTTTTCGTTCGGACGGTCGTTTAAGACAAGCCGATCACATTTCGTATGAATCAAGATTTCCTGTAATACTACCACGAAGCCACGATGTGACGCGATTAATTGCGACTGACATTCATGCTGAAGGAAACCACGATTTAGGAACTTCTCATTGTATTAGTAAAATTCGAGAAGAGTATTGGATTTTGCGATTAAGGCAAGTGATCAAATCCGTAGAACATCATTGTAATGAGTGTCGAAGGAGAAAATGTAAGCCAGCTAAGCAATTAATGGCACCGCTTCCTTTGTGTCGAATAGGTACCCCCTCACATGCATTTTCGGAAGTTGGTGTTGATTTCGCAGGCCCCTTTGAAACAAAGCAAGGACGGGGTAAAGTTAGGACAAAACGGTACCTATGTTTGCTTACATGCTTATCGTCTAGGGCTGTTCATTTGGAAATGGCCTGGGGACTTGATAGTCATTCATTTTTACTGGCCTTCGATCGTTTCGTTAACAGGAGAGGAAAACCGAATTTCGTTTTAAGCGACAATGGGACTAACTTTGTGGGAGCAAATAGAGAACTTAGGAATTCGTATAAGTTGGACAATTCAACGATTGGAAGTGACCTCGCTACTAAGGGTATTGAGTGGAGATTTAATCCCCCGGCGGCTCCCCATTTTGAAGGTGTTTTCGAGGCTCTTATAAAGTCGGCTAAAAGAGCTATTAAAGCCGTATTAGGCGATGCGGATGCAAATGATGAAGAATTGATGACCGTTTTTATTCATGCAGAGGGATTACTAAATTCTCGACC
Organism: Patella ulyssiponensis; assembly: GCA_963678685.1. Classification (NCBI taxonomy): domain Eukaryota; kingdom Metazoa; phylum Mollusca; class Gastropoda; family Patellidae; genus Patella; species Patella ulyssiponensis. The sequence continues at coordinate 129,196 of OY783230.1, forward strand.
CCTCTGTTATCAAGGTGATGACCCGAAGGACGAATCGGTTCTCACTCCAAATCATTTTCTCTTTGGTCGAACAGGTGACTAATTAGTGTCGTCCAAATTAATCGATGGCGCTCGATTTAATCCATGCAATCGTTGGCGCATGGTTCAAAATTTGGTTAGCTCTTTTTGGAAACGCTGGCTACGAATATTCTTACCCACATTAAATAATCGTTCGAAATGGCAAACTCCCTACAAGGACTTATTGGAGGGTGACTTAGTACTAGTTGTTGACTCGCTTTCCCCAATGGGTAAATGGCCCTTAGGTCGTATAGTAAAGTCGTATCCTGGAATTGACAATCGTGTTCGAGTAGTTGACGTCAAAGTGGGCGATAATGTACTTAAACGGCCGATACATCGTCTGTGTCCGTTGAAAGCTTAGATACCAAAGTATTGTGTGAAAAGTGACTATCGATAATGTGTTCAGTTATATATCGCCATCGTTCGGAATTCGTTGTTCGTGTCTATCGTTAAATGGTGTGCCTATTATCCATATGGAAATGCGGATGTAAAGTGTTACATCGTTGGAGTCATCGTAAAGTTCATCGATCAGTGAGTGTTACATCGCTGGAGTCATCGTAAAGTTTATCGACCAGTGAGTGTTTCATCGTTGGATTCATCACAAAGTGTTCATCGAAATAGTGATGTGTATATTATAGTTTGCTATTTAAAGTAGTATTAGTTATATCGTCTATCGTCGTCCAGAATTCTACTATTTAAAGTAATATTAGTTATATCGTCTATCGTTGTTAGAGGATGTTTAATTCTATTAGTAAGTGCAGGAGGACCGCACTACACGAAAAACAAAAACCTACAAGATTAACCTGCGAAAAATATCAAATCAAGTGAATGGATCCGGTGGCCAGCCGTAAACGTCCACTGCACTGTACAGTCCCGGGCCTGTTATGGTACAGGCTTCACTAAAAATGATTTGAAAAAAAAAGAGGCAACAGAAATAATGCGACCGATGTCGTATTTCGCGAATCTGTAATGTATCTTAGAATCAGTGTTTTAGGATGTGCCATCGCATGTTACATCCTGGAGGGGGATGTGTTAGAAATAAACTTTCATCATCTTTTGTTTTATAGTGACTGGTTAATTACGTCTATTGGCGTATGAATACATGCATGCTATTTAAATCCAAATAAAGCATGTGACATGCACTAGAGAGTTCGTACCATCAACATCGTGTTTGATTCTTTTTTTCACCCATCGTAACTCGAAGCCATGAGTATGCTATTTATGGGCCCAGCCTGAGAAGCCATTTCGGGATTTCTCATACATCGTTCGCAACACCGTTTTTTATGACGTTATATCGTTGATAATTAGAGACGTTACTAAACATTAGTTAATATCGTTCTACTGACGTTTACTTTAGAAACGTTCAGATTAGTTGTTCCAAGAACGTCAACTGAACCACCCGATTCAACGTTATTTGTCAAGCTTAGTCAGACACACTGTAGACGTCAGTAAATTATGTTCTTCTAACGTAACTTTTGAAACATTTTAAATTATGATTCCTTGAACGTTGGTTATACATTTGTTTGTGACGTTATATTGATTATATTGAATTTCAGTTATTTAAGCGTTCTTTTTTCCTAATCTAAAAACGTTAAAATTAAACGAAAAATAAAGCCTTCCAATAAAGTTCGTAAAACGTTGTATTTCTTTTTTACATTCATTACATCTTACATCATTAGCAGACGTTGCATTAAAACATTAGAGTAATGTTTCAATCCCGTTTTTTATGACGTTATATCGCCGATACTGTGAAACGTTACTAAACATTAATTAATATTGTTCTAGTTTTACTTTAGAAACGTTCAAACCAGTTGTTCCAAGAACGTCAACTGAACCACATGAATCAACGTTATTTCCCAAGGCTGGTCAGACAACCTAAAAACGTCAATTAATTATGTTCTTTTAACGTAACTATTGTAGCGTTTTAACTTATGATTCTTTGAACGTTAGTAGTACATCAGACTAATGTTTCAACTCCGTTTTTTATGACGTTATATCGTTGATACTGTGAGGCGTTACTAAACATTAGCAATGGGCCTGTCACACATTGACGTATAGCATCAGCGTATGCCGAAGTATGGGAAATTTAGCAAAGACGCTGGTGTATGTTTTTAACAAGTTACGAGCATGCTGAAATACGATGGTATAAGTTGCATGCACAAAATTTTAAGCGTATTCCGACGTATTGCTTACACGTTAGGCGTAAGTTAGAAGTACGCGACGGGTAAGGTATGCACGCGTTCACGCACGTTACATGTAAGTTACTTATAAGTTGACATACGTTGGCTACCAGCAGGGCAATTGAGCAGCGTACGCGTAACCTATTTCTAACCTATAGGCAACGTACTTCTGGCGCCCTTAGAACTTACTGAACGTATGAAATGATTTTCCAACAAGCTGGCATACGCTGAAGCTGAATTTAAAAATCAAGAGGACGCTCGTTTTGGACGCATATATAACGTTCTTCTAACGCGCTGAACGAATATATAACCTATGTTTAACGTATGAGTAACTTATTCATAACGTATAACTCCAACGTAAACATAACTTATACAAGCATATGAAAGCGTGTGCCCAGGGAATGTTTAGCGTTCTTGACTTACGCGGAACTCGTGCAGAACGTGTTGGGACATAATTCGACGACCACGTGACGTCAGATATAAAAGTGGAGGGTCCGCCATGATTGTAGACTTCTGCACATGCGCATCTCTACACACGTTTCAAACACGCTCAGGACGTCAGAAGTAACTTATGAGTAACTTATATGAAACGCGCCTGAACGCGTGCATATCTTACCCGTCGCGCACCTGTAACATACGCCTAACGTGTAAGCAATACGTCGGCATCCGCTGAAAATTTTATGCATGCACAAAATTTTGGGCCGCGTTCAGCGTACAGCAACTTATACCATTATTTTTTCAGCATGCTCGTAACTTGTATAAAACGTACACATAACGTATTCGACGTACACCAGCGTGCTCGCTAAATTTCTCATACGTCGACATACGCTGATGCTATATGTCAATGTGTGACAGCCCTATAATGTCTTGTTGGTCTAGCGAGCCCCAGCGTATATATTTGACCTCACGTTGTCGTCAAAATAAGCCCCAACACGTTATGGATAAGTTAGGCCTAAGGTAGACTAACGTTGTACATCAGTTCTTCATCAGTCAAGAACGCTAAAAATTCGTTTGGCACACGCTGTCATATACTTGTATAAGTTATGTTTACGTTGGATAATAAGTAACACATACGTTAAACATAGGTTATATATTCGTTCAGCGCGTTAGAAGTACGTTATATATGCGTCCAAAAAGTGCGTCCTCTTGATTTTTGAATTCAAATTCAGCGTATGCCAGCGTGTTGGATGATTATTTCATACGTCGGAATAAGTTGTCTAAAACGTTATAGTGTGACAGGCCAATTAATATCGTTCTACTGACGTTTACTTTAGAAACGTTCAGATTGGTTGTTCCAAGAACGTCAACCGAATCACCTGATTCAGCGTTATTTGTCAAGCCTGGTCAGAAAAACTGTAGACGTTAGTAAATTATGTACTTCTAACGTAACTTTTGTAACATTTTAAATTTTGATTCTTTGTACGTTGGTAATATATTTGTTTGTGACGTTAAATTGATTATATTGAATTTCCGTTTTTAAAACGTTCTGTTTTCCTAATCTTAAAACGTTAAAATAAAACGAAAAATAAAAACTTCCAATATAGTTCGTAAAACGTTGTATTTATATTTTACATTATTTACATCTTACATTATTAGCAAACGTTGCATTTAAACATTAGATGAATGTTCCAACCATGTTTTTGTTTGACGTTATACCCTCGGTACCGTGAACCGTTACTAAACATCAATTAATATTATTCTACTGACGTTTACTTAAGAAACGCTCAGATTAGTTGTTTCAAGAACGTCAGCTGAACCACCTGATCAACATTATTTCCCAAGCCTGGACAGACAACCTAGAAACGTTAGTAATTTATGTTCTTCTAACGTAACTTCTGAAGCGTTTTAACTTACGACTCTTTGAACGTTAGTAATACATTAGACTAATGTTTCAACTCCGCTTTTTATGACGTTATATCGTTGATACTGTGAGGCGTTACTAAACATTAGTTAATATCGTTCTACTGACGTTTACTTTAGAAACGTTCAGATTGGTTGTTCAAGGAACGTCAACTGAACCACCTGATTCAACCTCAAAACGTCAATTAATTATGTTCTTCTAACGTAACTATTGTAGCGTTTTAACTTATGATTCTTTGAACGTTAGTAATACATCAGACTAATGTTTCAACTCCGTTTTTATGACGTTATATCGTTGATACTGTGAGGCGTTACTAAACATTAGTTAATAACCTTCTACTGACGTTTACTTTAGAAACGTTCAGATTGGTTGTGCCAAGAACGTCAATTGAATCACCTGATTCAACGTTATTTGTCAAGCCTGGCCAGAAAAACTGTAGACGTTAGTAAATTATGTACTTCTAACGTAACTTTTGTAACATTTTAAATTATGATTCTTTGAACGTTGGTAATATATTTGTTTGTGACGTTAAATTGATTATATTGAATTTCCGTTTTTAAAACGTTCTGTTTTCCTAATCTCAAAACGTTAAAATAAAGCGAAAAATAAAAACTTCCAATATAGTTCGTCAAACGTTGTATTTATATTTTACATTCTTTACATCTTACATTATTAGTAAACGTTGCATTTAAACATTAGATGAATGTTCCAACCATGTTTTTGTTTAACGTTATACCCTCGGTACCGTGAACCGTTACTAAACATCAATTAATATTATTCTACTGACGTTTACTTAAGAAACGTTCAGATTAGTTGTTCCAAGAACGTCAGCTGAACCATCCGATCAACGTTATTTCCCAAGCCTGGTCAGACAACCTAGAAACGTCAGTAAATTATATTCTTCTGACGTAACTTCTGAAGCGTTTTAACTTATGATTCTTTGAACGTTAGTAATACATTAGACTAATGTTTCAACTCCGTTTTTTATGAAGTTATATCGTTGATACTGTAAGACATAAACTGAACATTAGTTAATATCGTTTTATTGACGTTTACGTTAGAAACGTTCAAATTAGTTGTTCCAAGATCGTCAACTGAACCACCTGATTCAATATTATTTGTCAAGCCTGGTCAGAAAAACATTAAACGTCAGTAAATTATGTTTTTCTAACGTAACTTTTGTAGCGTTTTAAAACGATATCAATTAGATTAGGAAAAATGAACGTTTTTAGAGCAGGAAAACAGAACGTTTTAAAAACTAAATCCAATAATCAATATAATCAGTAGAACAATATTAATTAATGCTTAGCAACCCCTCACAGTATCGGCGATATAAGGTAAAAAAACGGGTTTGAAACATTGATCTAATGTTTTAATGCAACGTTTGCTAATGATGTAAGATGTCAAGAAAGGAAATACAACATTTTACAAAATTTATTCGAAGGTTTTTATTTTCGTTTAATTTCAACGCTTTTAGATAATGAAAACAGAACGTTTTAAAAACTGAAATCAAATATAATCAATATAAGGCCACTAACAAATATATTACTAACGTTCAAAGAAACATAAGTTAAAACACTACAGTCAATAGTTACGTTAGAAGAACATAATTTACTGACGTCTATAAATTGTCTGACCAGACTTGGGAAATAACATTGATTCAGGTGGTTCAGCTGACGTTCTCGGAACAACTGATTTGAACATTTCTAAAGTAAACGTCAGCAGAATAATATTGATTGATGTTTAGTAACGTTTCACAGTATCGGCGAAATAACGTCATAAAAACAGGGTTGAAACATTAATCTAATGTTTTAATGCAACGTTTGCAAATGATGTAAGATGTAAAGAATGTAAAGTAGAAATACATCGTTTAACGAACTTTACTGGAAGGGTTTATTTTTCGTTTAATTTTAACGTTTTAAGATTAGGGAAACAGAACGTTTTAAAAACTGAAATTCAATGTAATCAATAATAATAATTATAACTTCACCAAAAATATATTACTAACGTTCAAAGAATCATAAGTTAAAACGCTACAAAAGTTACGTTAGAAAAACATAATTTACTGACGTTTAATGTTTTTCTGACCAGGCTTGACAAATAATATTGAATCAGGTGGTTCAGTTGACGATCTTGGAACAACTAATTTGAACGTTTCTAACGTAAACGTCAATAAAACGATATTAACTAATGTTCAGTAACGTCTCACAGTATCAACGATATAACTTCATAAAAAACAGAGTTGAAACATTAGTCTAATGTATTACCAACGTTCAAAGAATCATAAGTTAAAACGCTTCAGAAGTTACGTTAGAAAAACATAATTTACTGACGTTTAATGTTTTTCTGACCAGGCTTGACAAATAATATTGAATCAGGTGATTCAGTTGACGATCTTGGAACAACTAATTTGAACGTTTCTAACGTAAACGTCAATAAAACGATATTAACTAATGTTCAGTAACGTCTCACAGTATCAACGATATAACTTCATAAAAAACGGAGTTGAAACATTAGTCTAATGTATTACTAACGTTCAAAGAATCATAAGTTAAAACGCTTCAGAAGTTACGTCAGAAGAATATAATTTACTGACGTTTCTAGGTTGTCTGACCAGGCTTGGGAAATAACGTTGATCGGATGGTTCAGCTGACGTTCTTGGAACAACTAATCTGAACGTTTCTTAAGTAAACGTCAGTAGAATAATATTAATTGATGTTTAGTAACGGTTCACGGTACCGAGGGTATAACGTTAAACAAAAACATGGTTGGAACATTCATCTAATGTTTAAATGCAACGTTTACTAATAATGTAAGATGCAAAGAATGTAAAATATAAATACAACGTTTGACGAACTATATTGGAAGTTTTTATTTTTCGCTTTATTTTAACGTTTTGAGATTAGGAAAACAGAACGTTTTAAAAACGGAAATTCAATATAATCAATTTAACGTCACAAACAAATATATTACCAACGTTCAAAGAATCATAATTTAAAATGTTACAAAAGTTACGTTAGAAGTACATAATTTACTAACGTCTACAGTTTTTCTGGCCAGGCTTGACAAATAACGTTGAATCAGGTGATTCAATTGGCGTTCTTGGCACAACCAATCTGAACGTTTCTAAAGTAAACGTCAGTAGAAGGTTATTAACTAATGTTTAGTAACGCCTCACAGTATCAACGATATAACGTCATAAAAACGGAGTTGAAACATTAGTCTGATGTATTACTAACGTTCAAAGAATCATATCATAAGTTGAAACGCTACAATAGTTACGTTAGAAGAACATAATTAATTGACGTTTTGAGGTTGAATCAGGTGGTTCAGTTGACGTTCCTTGAACAACCAATCTGAACGTTTCTAAAGTAAACGTCAGTAGAACGATATTAACTAATGTTTAGTAACGCCTCACAGTATCAACGATATAACGTCATAAAAAGCGGAGTTGAAACATTAGTCTAATGTATTACTAACGTTCAAAGAATCATAAGTTAAAACGCTTCAGAAGTTACGTTAGAAGAACATAATTTACTAACGTTTCTAGGTTGTCTGTCCAGGCTTGGGAAATAATGTTGATCAGGTGGTTCAGCTGACGTTCTTGAAACAACTAATCTCAGCGTTTCTTAAGTAAACGTCAGTTTAGTAACGGTTCACGGTACCGAGGGTATAACGTCAAACAAAAACATGGTTGGAACATTCATCTAATGTTTAAATGCAACGTTTGCTAATAATGTAAGATGTAAATAATGTAAAATATAAATACAACGTTTTACGAACTATATTGGAAGTTTTTATTTTTCGTTTTATTTTAACGTTTTAAGATTAGGAAAACAAACGTTTTAAAAACGGAAATTCAATATAATCAATTTAACGTCACAAACAAATATATTACCAACATAAAGAAGAATCAAAATTTAAAATGTTACAAAAGTTACGTTAGAAGTACATAATTTACTAACGTCTACAGTTTTTCTGACCAGGCTTGACAAATAACGCTGAATCAGGTGATTCAGTTGACGTTCTTGGAACAACCAATCTGAACGTTTCTAAAGTAAACGTCAGTAGAACGATATTAATTGGCCTGTCACACTATAACGTTTTAGACAACTTATTCCGACGTATGAAATAATCATCCAACACGCTGGCATACGCTGAATTTGAATTCAAAAATCAAGAGGACGCACTTTTTGGACGCATATATAACGTACTTCTAACGCGCTGAACGAATATATAACCTATGTTTAACGTATGTGTTACTTATTATCCAACGTAAACATAACTTATACAAGTATATGACAGCGTGTGCCCAACGAATTTTTAGCGTTCTTGACTGATGAAGAACTGATGTACAACGTTAGTCTACCTTAGGCCTAACTTATCCATAACGTGTTGGGGCTTATTTTGACGACCACGTGAGGTCAAATATATACGCAGGGGCGCGCTAGATCAACAAGACATTATAGGGCTGTCACACATTGACGTATAGCATCAGCGTATGCCGACGTATGAGAAATTTAGCGGGCACGCTGGGGTACGTTGAATACGTTGTGTGTACGTTTTTAACAAGTTACGAGCATGCTGAAAAACGATGGTATAAGTTGCTGTAAGCTGAACGCGGCCCAAAATTTTGTGCATGCATAAAATTTTCAGCGGATGCCGACGTATTGCTTACACGTTAGGCGTATGTTACAGGTGCGCTACGGGTAAGATATGGACGCGTTGAGGCACGTTTCATGTAAGTTACTCATAAGTTACTTCTGACGTCCTGAACGTGTTTGAAACGTGTGTAGAGATGCGCATGTGCAGAAGTCTACAATCATGGCGGACCCTCCACTTTTATATCTGACGTCACGTGGTCGTCGAATTATGCCCCAACACGTTCTGCACGAGTTCCGCGTAAGTCAAGAACGCTCAACATTTGCTGGGCACACGCTTTCATATCCTTGTATAAGTTATGTTTACGTTGGAGTTATACGTTATGAATAAGTTACTCATACGTTAAACATAGGTTATATATTCGTTCAGCGCGTTAGAAGAACGTTATATATGCGTCCAAAACGAGCGTCTTCTTGATTTTTAAATTCAGCTTCAGCGTATGCCAGCTTGTTGGAAAATCATTTCATACGTTCAGTAAGTTCTAAGGGCGCCAGAAGTACGTTGCCTATAGGTTAGAAATAGGTTACGCGTACGCTGCTCAATTGCCCTGCTGGTAGCCAACGTATGTCAACTTATAAGTAACTTACATGTAACGTGCGTGAACGCGTGCATACCTTACCCGTCGCGTACTTCTAACTTACGCCTAACGTGTAAGCAATACGTCGGAATACGCTTAAAATTTTGTGCATGCAACTTATACCATCGTATTTCAGCATGCTCGTAACTTGTTAAAAACATACACCAGCGTCTTTGCTAAATTTCCCATACTTCGGCATACGCTGATGCTATACGTCAATGTGTGACAGGCCCATTGCTAATGTTTAGTAACGCCTCACAGTATCAACGATATAACGTCATAAAAAACGGAGTTGAAACATTAGTCTGATGTACTACTAACGCTCAAAGAATCATAAGTTAAAACGCTACAATAGTTACGTTAAAAGAACATAATTAATTGACGTTTTTAGGTTGTCTGACCAGCCTTGGGAAATAACGTTGATTCATGTGGTTCAGTTGACGTTCTTGGAACAACTGGTTTGAACGTTTCTAAAGTAAAAGTCATTAGAACAATATTAATTAATGTTTAGTAACGTTTCACAGTATCGGCGATATAACGTCATAAAAAACGGGATTGAAACATTACTCTAATGTTTTAATGCAACGTCTGCTAATGATGTAAGATGTAATGAATGTAAAAAAGAAATACAACGTTTTACGAACTTTATTGGAGGGCTTTATTTTTCGTTTAATTTTAACGTTTTTAGATTAGGAAAAAAGAACGCTTAAATAACTGAAATTCAATATAATCAATATAACGTCACAAACAAATGTATAACCAACGTTCAAGTAATCATAATTTAAAATGTTTCAAAAGTTACGTTAGAAGAACATAATTTACTGACGTCTACAGTGTGTCTGACTAAGCTTGACAAATAACGTTGAATCGGGTGGTTCAGTTGACGTTCTTGGAACAACTAATCTGAACGTTTCTAAAGTAAACGTCAGTAGAACGATATTAACTAATGTTTAGTAACGTCTCTCATTATCAACGATATAACGTCATAAAAAACGGTGTTGCGAACGATGTATGAGAAATCCCGAAATGGCTTCTCAGGCTGGGCCCATAAATAGCATACTCATGGCTTCGAGTTACGATGGGTGAAAAAAAGAATCAAACACGATGTTGATGGTACGAACTCTCTAGTGCATGTCACATGCTTTATTTGGATTTATATAAATAGCATGCATGTATTCATACGCCAATAGACGTAATTAACCAGTCACTATAAAACAAAAGATGATGAAAGTTTATTTCTAACACATCCCCCTCCAGGATGTAACATGCGATGGCACATCCTAAAACACTGATTCTAAGATACATTACAGATTCGCGAAATACGACATCGGTCGCATTATTTCTGTTGCCTCTTTTTTTTTCAAATCATTTTTAGTGAAGCCTGTACCATAACAGGCCCGGGACTGTACAGCGCAGTGGACGCTTACGGCTGGCCCCCGGATCCATTCACTTGATTTGATATTTTTCGCAGGTTAATCTTGTAGGTTTTTGTTTTTCGTGTAGTGCGGTCCTCCTGCACTTACTAATAGAATTAAACATCCTCTAACAACAATAGACGATATAACTAATACTACTTTAAATAGTAGAATTCTGGACGACGATAGACGATATAACTAATACTACTTTAAATAGCAAACTATAATATACACATCACTATTTCGATGAACACTTTGTGATGAATCCAACGACGAAACACTCACTGGTCGATGAACTTTACGATGACTCCAGCGATGTAACACTCACTGATCGATGAACTTTACGATGACTCCAACGATGTAACACTTTACATCCGCATTTCCATATGGATAATAGGCACACCATTTAACGATAGACACGAACAACGAATTCCGAACGATGACGATATATAACTAAACACATTATCGATAGTCACTTTTCACACAATACTTTGGTATCTAAGCTTTCAACGGACACAGACGATGTATCGGCCGTTTAAGTACATTATCGCCCACTTTGACGTCAACTACTCGAATACGATTGTCAATTCCAGGATACGACTTTACAATACGACCTAAGGGCCATTTACCCATTGGAGAAAGCGAGTCAACAACTAGTTGAATTGTCCAACTTATACAAATTCCTAAGTTCTCTATTTGCTCCCACAAAGTTAGTCCCATTGTCGCTTAAAACGAAATTCGGTTTTCCTCTCCTGTTAACGAAACGATCTAAGGCCAGTAAAAATGAATGACTAGTTATTCGCAACAACTTAATCCAGCTTGAATATCTAGAAAGCTCTAATCTACCAAGATCGCGCGGTGGAGTCGCGACAAGGAACGACTTCTGAGCCAAACGAAGCTCCAATAAAGCATCTTCAGACTGATTTGAGCTTGTTTCATTAGCGAGAGGCCAAATCTCCGTCGATTGACTAAGAAATAAAGGTCCATGCAACCACAAGTCACAATTCGATAAAGCGGAAGCCGATAATCCCCGTGTGGCCGGGTCGCTAGCATTTGATTTAGTGTCAACATAATGCCATTGAGATGGTTCAGACAGCGAATGTATTTCACCAACACGGTTTGACACAAATGGCTTGTATTTCCTCGATTCTCCTTTTATCCAAAACAGAACATTTTGACTATCAGTCCAGTAAATTACTGCTGAACTGGAAACATTAAGCACCCGACAAATAGTTTGCGCGAGTCGTAAACCTAATACCGCTCCCGATAGTTCTAGTTTGGGAATCGTGATTGATTTTAGAGGGGCGACGCGGGTTTTAGAAGCCACTAAGTTCGAAGAACAGGGACTGATCAGCATATTCACAATGAAGATAAATAGCTGCGACATAAGCAGAGGAGGACGCGTCAACGAACGCGTGGATGGTCTTGCGGATAATCACTTTTTTACTGACTAGGCATCTAGCGATATTGATTCCTTCGAGAAGCGCTAGTTCACTAAAGCAGTTATTCCATTGGCTTGATAGTTCTAACAGCAGGGGTTCATCCCAGTTAAGTCCATTAACCCACGTTTCTTGAATTCCTATTTTAGCGCGAACCGTAAAGGGTGCTAGCAAATTAAGGGGGTCGAACAATTTTGCAGTTTTACTAACGACAATCCGTTTTGTCAAAACGTCAACGAGAATCGGGTCTATTTTGAAAATAAAACAGTATGTCACTGCGTCCCATAAAACACCCAGGGTCTTAAGAGTAGGAAGACCTGACGGATCTACGATTTCCAAACTACTCCAGTAAGTCGTCTACATACATAGACTCCAGAATAGATAAAGCTCCGTTAGGATATGTCGAAGTATGCGACGTTGCATGTTCTCTTATTACAAGTTGTGACAAGTAAGGCGATGATGCATTCGCGAAAACGAGTCTTTGATATTCATAAATTCGAACAGGCTGATGGGGATTCGTGTCTCTCCAAAGAAATCTATGATAAGGTTTATCGGTAGGTTTCATCTCTATCTGCAAGAACATTTCACCGATGTCAGCAGCAATCGCGATCGAATTACTCCTAAATCTAACAAGGATGTCTATTAATTCCCTTTGAATTTTTGGGCCAGCATGAATGCAATCGTTTAAAGATTTACCGTTAATCTTTGCTGCGGCGTCTAGAACGATTCTTACTTGCGTAGTTGTCTTATCAAGGCGGACGACAGGGAAATGGGGGATATACCAAACATTGTTTTCGTAGCAATCCGAGGGGAATACCTCTTTAATGTAACCCTTCTGCTCATAGTCGCGAAGGGGTCGATTTGCCAAAGTTCGTTCTAAATTTCGCAAACGAGAGAGCGCTAGATCGTAATTGTTCAAGATCACTGGTTCATTATTATAAAAATATTTGAGAAAATAATATATAAACACGTCTTTAACTTCTTCAAGGACAATTCAATACTAACAGCACTCCAAAGTGGCTTTCTTCCGGGTGACTCAACTATCTACCAACTAATAGATCTAAATCACTTCTTTTGTCAAGCCATCGATCATAACAAACATACTAGGATCGTCTTTTGTGACATCAGCAAGGCTTTTGACAGAGTCTGGCACGCTGGGCTCTGTCATAAGCTGGGGGCTGCTGGGGTCAGAGGAGGTCTGCTTTCATGGTTCAAGAATTATCTTGAAAATCGACAACAATGTGTTATCATAAACGGAATATCCTCTGACCCCAGGGGTATCCCCGCTGGTGTCCCACAGGGAAGCGTACTGGGACCATTATTATTTTTATTATATATAAACGACATTGTCAATAATATAAAATCGAACATTCGACTTTTTGCTGATGATACATCTCTGTACCTAAAAATAGATGACCCAGAGGCATGCGCACTTACATTAAACAAAGATCTTGAAACAATAAATACATGGGCGGAAACATGGCTAGTAACCTTTAACCCCCTCAAGACAGAAACTTTAACCTTCTCCACTAAACGCAATGTCGTGAAACCACCACTTTTTATGAACTCAATAGGAATAAAGGAAGTAACAGAACATAAACACCTAGGACTTATCTTTCAAAGCAACTGCAAATGGAACAGTCACATCGATAGTATAATTAGTAAAGTATCAAAATTAGTAAACAGCCTTCGCTCCTTGAAATATCGTCTAAATAGAAAATCGCTTCATACCCTATATTCTTCCTTTATTCTACCGCACTTTGACTATGCCGATGTTATCTGGGACGGATGCACTGACTACTTATGTAATAACCTTGAATACTTACAGCTTGACGCACTACGCACTATTTGCGGGGCAGTTAAGGGTACTAGCCATGCCTCCCTCTACACAGAAACTGGGTTTATTCCACTCAAAGAAAGACGAAACCGACATAAATTAAAACTACTATACAAAATCATCAATAACCTAACCCCTGCTTATCTTAAGAATCTCATAAATCTAGAACCCCCAAACAAATATTCCCTTCGTAATGAAGACAATTTAAAAGAAATTCGATGTCGTACTGAAATCTTTTCTAAATCGTTCATCCCATCAAGTATAAGAGAGTGGAATAAACTCAGTACCGATGCAAGGAATTCTAGATCTCTGAAAATTTTCTCCGACCATCTATCCAAATCTGATATCAAAGTTCCTTCGTGTTATTATAATGGCCATCGGAAATCTCAAATAATTCACTGTAAATTACGACTTCGATGCTCTGACCTGCAGGGTCATAAATTTCTTCGACACATTGCCGACAGTCCCGCATGCCTCTGCGGTCACATATTTGAAGATCCTGATCATTACCTTCTGCGATGTTCCTTACATTCAAATGCACGAACCGAAACCATTGACAAATTACAATATGATTTTAAAAATATAAACTGTCTTTTATTCGGTTCCAAAACCTACAGTCTAGAAATTACTACTAATATTTTTAACCAGGTCCATAAGTTCATTAACATGTCAAACAGATTCTAAACTCAATTCGATCAAGTAATATTTTAATGTATAATCTTGGCTAGTCTATCTAATTTTGTTTATTATCAAATAATCCTCACTTTGCTTGCATATGTATACTTATTAATTACTATATATACTGTACATTTTCACCCAATTTATTATGTTTATATAATATGTATGTGTTTGCCATTTTAACTATGTATATACACCCATTTTTCATTAATAATATGTATACAAATTACTTAGGGAGAGGGGTTTTACATAGGCTAAGCCTGTTCCCCAATCCCATTCAGACAACCTGAATAAAATATTGTTTAAAAAAAAAAAAAAAATTCCGTTTCCAAGGTATCGCAACTTCATAACGAGCACCTGTAAATTGTAAAGTTGACATGGACTGTTGTAAAACTTGCTTATCCATTGACGAAATAACAGCGGAATCGTTGCTAACTCCCGATGTATCAAGTTCCCACATTTGTTTGTATCATCGTGTACAAAGAATGTTCGAGTAAAGTGATTCGATGATTGTCTATACGAGTTAAGTTCAAACAATGGGCCTATACATGTCCATCCCAACGGCGTAAGTCTGGCGATGGGATCTCCAGGCCTACCACTAATTTCGACGAGTGAGCGATGTACATCAGATACATTAAGTCCCAGTAATAAATCGACGTGAACTCTACCGCCAACACGAGGAAAGTCAATATCACGCAAGTGGGGCCAATTATGTGCATACTTATTCCAGTCTATCATTTGCAAGCCATCGGTAACGTTTGCAATTGTAAAGGCGTCAAGGTTGAGACTAGTCTGTCCATCAAGGCTAGTGATAATGAAGTTAACTTTACAACTTTTTGAACAATTGCGTTTACCACCTAGCACAGAAATGTTCAAATCGGAAACTGGCCCTTTAAGTCCCAATTCCAATGCAACAGATTCAATAATATAAGAGTCGGTTGAACACTCGTCCAACAAGGCATTCAGTTGGAGCGTACGATGTCCGGTGTTAACAATAACCGGGATTATGCTCATTCCCACGTGATCTCCAGATGTGGTCATATTTGTTCGCGGCCATCGGCGATTACCTTCCGATTCAACTAACGGTGGCCCAACTGGATATCCCCCTCCGTGCAAGAGAGTATGATGTGACCGGGGACAATTGTCTATTCCACAGCGACGAGAGTTTTTGCAATAGCGCCCTTCGTGACTTGGACTTAGACATCGAAAACATTAATGACTTATCCTTTGCAACTTGCCATCTCCGGTAAACAGAAAGCGATCGAAAGTCTGGACAATCGACAAGTCGGTGATAGTTAGTACACAAGTCGCATTTCGGCCTGCTGTTATGGTTAGTTGCATATGCGCGATTCTTTTTGTAAGCGTTACCGGTACCACCTTGATTAGGACTCGTCTTAGGAGCGTAGAAACCGCCAGCCTCTTCCAAGGCTTCAGTTCTAAACTTGACTTCTAAAGCCAACCATGCGTGGAGATTGACAAGATTTTCAGTTTTCTTTTCTATACAGACCCAACGCTTAAAGTTTGCGATGTTCATTGGCGATAATTTTGACTTCGCGACAGAATAAAACATTGAATTTTCTTCAAATTCTTCGACACGACAAGCATCTTTCACTGCGACGATCGAAAGTTCGAGCTTATCAGTAAATTCTTCAAGCATTTGTAAATCGGAGGAGTTAATAGGTCTCATTTGACGAATATAGTCAAATTTGTTTTTCAAAAATTTCTTCTCCGACACCCTATATGACCGTGTGGTATCACATTCCATTTTCGACTTCATAGAATGTTTTGGGTTAGTGGTGTTTTTTATCACAAGATTTTCACAAGATATTAGACTTCCAAAAAAAAATATTTTTTTCCAACATTTTTTCTTAGAACCCCTTTATGCCTGTGTTGTACCACATTCCACAAGATTGTCGCCCTATATGCCTGTGTGGTACCACATTCCACAGGCTTTTCGACTGTCGACAATAATTTATAATGATACTATAATGCTAACAATAATAATAAAAACTTTAGTCTTTGGTGGAGCATATTTATTGTCCCCCCTACTAGCAACTACACAGTAACAATATTTATACATATTTACAAAGTACATATATATAATCATGTAGCATAAGTTTTTTTTTAAGGAGAAATATCAAATGAATAAATAAATGAACAAATTGTGATATTGTGGGTAAGATAGAGCAGTTCTTTGGCAGATGCTTGTCTTTTTTTTCTTAATATTTATTGGAAAGGGGGTTATATATACTAAAAATACATCCCTAATAGTCAATAGGCAACAATTGGCAATTAGCCTCATTTATTTATTAATGTTCTTTAATCTATCTCATGATAATCTTCCATTCATTGTTCCCATTTTGTTCCTAGCAACTACACAGTAACAATATTTATACATATTTACAAAGTACATATATATAATCATGTAGCATAAGTTTTTTTTTAAGGAGAAATATCAAATGAATAAATAAATGAACAAATTGTGATATTGTGGGTAAGATAGAGCAGTTCTTTGGCAGATGCTTGTCTTTTTTTTCTTAATATTTATTGGAAAGGGGGTTATATATACTAAAAATACATCCCTAATAGTCAATAGGCAACAATTGGCAATTAGCCTCATTTATTTATTAATGTTCTTTAATCTATCTCATGATAATCTTCCATTCATTGTTCCCATTTGGCATTTGGTTACAAGGAATAAACAATTACCAAGGAATATATTGCTTATAATGTGGGCGTTGAATTCGAAAGATGACGTGCTCTAATTTTAGTAAACTAAACTTTAAAAAAACAAAACATATATACATTATTTACATTTAAAATGGCTATCTAGGTGGACTTGCAGTGACGTCTCTTGGGCAATAAGGGACGTCTTCCTTTTCGATAACACTGTGTCACATATTGATTTCTTCTTTTTACCAGCCTATGTAAGTAAAAAAGGTGGTGAGTTTTGGACATTGCGGACACAATCGTCTTAAATCTGCTTAACCAGGAGAAAGTTTGTTCTGCTGCCATTGTATTTTTATTAGTTAAATCGGGGTACATTTCATTAAATCGATCAGGGTGTAACACTGATTGGCATTCTGTGTTTTTATGGTTTGCTATATGTGGACAGTCTATTATTTTATTAATTTTTTTCCACATTTTATCAAACGGTTTGGGAAGTGGCAGTTTGCAGTTCGCTGCTCTCAGTTTTTTTAAATTACACATGTTGTCATAAGCTAGAAACAACCCACCCCAAATGGCTTTTGGTATATTGCGGACCGTTAGGTACAACCAAGACAGTATGAATATAAACACTTGCCCCATAGATTCAGACCTGAAAAATCAAAGAAAGGTATATTAGACATTCATCTCAAAATAGTTTTTATCCGTTTCAGGATTACACTGCCATATGGCATTTATTTAAGATAATGGGATATGATTAAATCTGATAGACCACATACTTGTAGAGCTAAAGACAGCATGAAAATGAAAATCACTATTGCAACGCAATAATCTAAAAAATATATTTAAAAAATTTAAGTGGAACCTACCGATATAGGGAGGTCCACAAATCTATGTGACCACCGCCCCGAATGACAAATTGGTGCCCACGCGATAATTTTCGTAGAACACGCCTTTCACCTAAATCACCTGTCCCATTTGACTACTCTTGTTCCCATTTTAGCAGGTTGCTCAGTGTTGTAGCCATCGCCCCCATGGTTCACATAAAATCAATAACAATCATCATATTATATCACATAAACTTAATGTCAACTTGAATAAAACTGTTTAATGACGAGATCGGCAAACAACAAAATCTGTATGGACGCCCCTGATTATCATAGTATTTAACAAGGACACGTAACTGTTGAGCCCTTTCCGATGCCTATTTTTGCTAATTTTATTACAGTTCGCACGATGTAGAGTTGCTTGGACCTATTCATTTACATGCCGTGGATAGACTTGGTTGGACCGATGGAACCTACATCATGGGCTTCAGCACGCAGGTGACGAGTAAGGGGAGCATTTTACCCAGAAACAAAAGAAACTTCATCGTTCTACCAGAATTTGACACAAAATCAACGCAAGATTTTGATTTTTCGACCAAGGGAAATGGGGCTAGGAAATTGTTTGTCGAATTGAGGCGTATCCTGGACAAAACCACCTATCTAACATCATTGTTTGTTGCAGGTGGGTTCATGTTAAGTATATTACGTTAATCTTTAATATAATGAAACACGGTATTTCAATTGTCGGTTAATATAACCCGAATCATGTTAGAACGTGAATTTATATGGTCAATATTATATGCAAAGGTCTAAAAAATAATTTTATAAATTCCATGCATAATCCCGGAAAACCCTTTACGTTACTATGCCAATGTATGGATATGTTACTTGTAGGCTCTATGTTGATGGCAGAATTTTACGAGAGAATTTTAAGTACATTCAGTAGGTGCCCGATGACTGTCTTAGTAGGTGGTGTCAACACCGGGAAGTCATTATTATCCAAGATTGGCCTCAGTCTCTTAAATTTACACCAGACGGGTATATATAAGACAATAACAGAAGCCAAAATTGATGAACTGCTGTCTGAAACCCTTGCCTTTGTCTATAATGATCCCGGGCACAGTTCTGAGATTAAAGAACTTATAATGAAGGTTAGTAAAATATCAACTTGTAAAACCACCATTTCATAGAATCAGGAAGAAGATAAAACAAATGCATTCCCCAACCAGTGTATTATTATATTATATACTATTCAAAAAAAGTAGGGGATATTTGATTTTTAAGTGTTATTAAAGTCACCTAATGAAACTGACGAAGAAACAAATGACAAAATGAAATGAAGTTCACATTCATCGATTTATTCCAAATGATCGTTAGACTAAGTAAGGCACAGACTGACCATTATAAGGGTAAAATGATACCCGGGGTCAAACAGCAAAGTTACCACAGCATCACAACAAAGTCAGTAACGGGTAAATCCTCCTCTGTTTGCCAAACAAGCATTGATCCGACGTGGCATACTCCTAATGAGACGTCTAAGGTCATTTTGGTCCAGATTGTCCCATTCCTGTTGCAACGCAGCAGCAAGTTTTTGGACATTGGCAGGACGTTGTTGACGTTGACGTAACCTCTGTCCAAGCATGTCCCAGACATGCTCGATGGGGGAGAGGTCGGGACTCAGTGCTGGCCAAGGTAATCATAATAATAATTCTTTATTACCTTGACAGGAATTCTTAAGCAGAGACAAGAGTTGAGAAATATAATACAAAATAATAAATAGAAATAAATATTTCATAATACATGGATATATGTTGACAAATGACAGCCTATTGCATTTCGTCAGATATTGCTTGGTTTAGTATGCATATGCTTTGGGGGATAAACGATGACTGACATCTTTTTGTTTTAAATTTTGGCACTCTGTAGCGACGTCCTGAGGATAGTAGTTCGTATTCACTATAAAGAAAATGTGTTTCATCAAAGGCTATTTTTTTGCCCACATTTAATACAAATTTATTGTGCAATCTACTGAGTGGGGTGTGCTGAACTCCTGAAATTTTGCTTGCCGTGTTAACAATTTTGTTTAGCTTAGCTTTGTTTTGGACGGTGAGGGAGGGATACCAACACTGAATAGAAAAACAAAGAATGCTTTGTATAAATGAAGAATAAAAAAGTGAAAGTATGGTTTGGTTGACGTGAAAAGATCTCAATTTGCGCATGTGGTGATGTTCTGTTGTTGGAGGTAACCTGTAACGATCCTGGCCCTGTGACATCTTGCGTTGTCATCTTGGAAGATGAAACGGCGGCCATGACGTCGTGCGAACGGCACAACATGGACTGCCAAGATGTTGCCCCGGTAGTACTGGCCTGTAACACGCCCTGCAACAACAGTGATGCCTCCCCACACCATAACAGAACCACCCCCAAATCGATCATGTCTGATGACGTTAACGTCTTGGAAATAATAATAAATAATAATAATTTATTTTTATATAGCGCATTACACATAGTTTCAATGCGCTGTACAACGCATTACATATAAAATAGGTACATTTAAAAAAGAATAAAAATGTATAAGAGCAATTAATACAATCAATTCAAACAGGAGTACATACACATATATTCACATACAGACATATTTACATATTCATATACATGCACATAAATACAAACATGTTCACGAGTAGCATTGTCTGAACAAATGTGTTTTTAAACAGCGTTTAAACGGAGCAATTTCTGCGATTACACGGAGGTGTATTGGGAGAGAGTTCCAGAGTTCAGGCGCAGAGTGTTTAAAAGCTCGCGACCCATAAAATTTGGTCTTTGGAGGTTTTGAGGGGTATTGTAGACAATTACCTTGAGCGAACCGGGTGTTTTGGAAGCGCTCGTTTCGACGACGCCACACCCTCCTACGTCTGTCAAAGAAATCAACAGTGAACCTTGACTCATCTGAAAACATCACATTGCTCCAGCGTCGATTATCCCAGTGTTGACGATCCCTACACCAACGACGTCTTGCCTGAATGTGATGATCTCTCAAACAAGGGATCACGCGAAGACGTCGGGCGCGAAGGTGACCCCTATGCAGTCGATTCCGAATCGTCTGGCCACTCACTCTCACACCAGTGTCTGTTTGAAGACGAGCGCTGATCTGATTTGCTGTGATGACACGATTTCTCAAGGCCAAGGTACGGATAAATCGATCCTGGGCTTGAGTTGTCGCCCTTGGTCGACCTGAGCGTGGTCTGTCCTGTACAGATTGTGTATCACGGTATCTGGACCATAGCCTGCTTATGACAGACTGAGAAACATTCATCGTCCGCGCCACAACCGCCTGTGTTGTGCCGATCTGTAGCATGCCAAGGGCACGTAACCTTTCATTTTGGGTAAGCCGACGCATATCAAAATTTGTTTTCTGGTCACTAAAACAATTAAACTGATGTTTCCACCCTGGAATTCAATGCCACAATGACTGTAACATTCAAAGTCAGAGTCGTGCAAATCTTGGGTTGGACCCCCATGATGATCCCAAGCATCACCTGCATTCCATGCGGTAGCTATTGGTGCGTTTGGGCGTCACATGTAACTGGAAATGTTTCTTCTGTTAGGTTCTATAGTGACTTTTTTCGTAGTCATTTGCATATTTTAGTATTATGCCCCCAAAATCAAATATCCCCTACTTTTTTTGAATAGTATATAACGTATTAATTGATGTAAAACTCGAAACAAATACGGCCATGTTGTCATGCTATTTCGTGGTAGTATATACTGCAACGACAAGATACAGGTTAGCATTATCGAGGGATATATCACAGATTTACATCACATGTTTCCATAGTGTGAAATATACCGTATTGGCTACTGCCTTTTATTTAAGTGTCTAATCTGTATTGCACATTTCGTATTTTACAGACATACGAGAAGGGAATGTTATCTAATTGTAAGAAAAGTCGATATCCACAGACTTGTCCACTGGTGACAGCAAATCCTTTTCTTATGACAGAACTAAAGAAAGAAAACGGGTATACATTGATATTTTATTTGTTGTTGTGAATCGAGGTGGTCTATTATGGTGTTCAGTTGTAAAAATACTAAAAATATTATTTCCCCTTCTCAATCTATTATATAAAATACCACGAATAAATATAATCCGTATGCACAGAAATTGATATCGTATTAATATGACTGTTTAAATGTTGAATGGAATTTATAAATTGTAGACTGAGAGAGATTTCACGGTTGACAATCCTGCCAACCACAGCAAGTCAAGAGAACAACAATGGTGGAGCTTTAAACTCAAGAATGAATAAGGCCATAAGTTCTGTTGGTAAGTCACGTGCAGTCATGTCTTTCAAGTGGTCGATTTAATTTAAATCTACTGAAAGGGTCGTGATACCAACAATCTTGGTGTATATCCACTTGTTTGATTCGATAATCGACTAACAATACAGCCTATATAACAAAGTGTGATCTTATATTTTAGGTTCCTTAATAGCGTTGGGCGATGTAATTGAGCAAGAAGGTTGGCAAAGACTACAAGCAATAAAACCGAGATTGCTAGAGTCATTGGGATCCCTGCCAAAGGACCTAGCTGACCGTTTGGCAGGGAATTATGACTGTTTACTTGTGTTGACCGATATGGTAATTATTTATATAGTATTACACCAACAGATGTAGCCATGTATCGTACTACATTTTTAATTTATGGTTACTTATTTAGAGTATAAGTATGATTACATATTTATAATGTTTTATTTCAATTACAGTTTATACAAGCTATAGAATTGGATATACCAATGGATAAATCCCTCGAACACATGACAAACTTCATTATACCACATGGTGCTCTAGTGTTTCAAAATATGTCTCTAGGATTGGTAGAAAGTTCGTTTGTTGCTGCAATAAAGCAGGCATTAGAATTACCAAAAGAAAAGGTATGAGAACATTTTCTAAAATTACAGACTTGTAAGTTACAGACTTGTAACGGTTTCTGCGATTTCCTGGAAACATACATTATGCAAGAAATAAATCTGCCTATCGAAGTCATGTTTAGTCCTTAAATGTTATAAAGACTATTAATTAGACATTTCTTATCATCACACAACCATTACCAGCGGCTTTTTTCAACATAATCTCTTTACGTTATCTGTTATTTCACTATTATTGAGAAACGTGTCATCTCTTTATCTAAGCGTACATAATACCACCCCTTTAACTTTACCATAGGTGGAAAATATAATAAATCCAAAAATGACAACGAAAAAGCTACCAATGACCACTGGGACCTCAACCACTGTTATTGCTATTCGTGTAAAACCTCTTATGCAACTTATAACCGGCGATGAGAGTGAGCTATGTAAGAAACAGGTTGAAAACGTATGCCAAGAAATTATGTCCCTTGGAGGCGACAATGTTGTACGCAGTCAAGGATGGTTTGGTAACCCCAGAAACCATTGCTGCTCCGCACTTTTAATTAGACGCGACTGCTTGCCGGCGACTCTTTTGAATGATGTCCACAGAGGTAATTTAACATTTTATTCTGTAAAACGAACGTGCCCTTCTGGACATTATATATGTTCTCTCAAATCATGATAATTATGGAAAGAAAGCATTTATTGCCATTGAAGATTAACTTATTACCATCCCCAAAGTAACACTGCATACATGTAATTCTTACAGTTGCGAAATTGATGTCTATTTAGCAACTTATATGTACATTATTTATATATTTCAGTTTTTGGGCTTGTGGAAATACAGCAGGTAAGCTTCGTTGAAGATATGTATTATTTTGTCGCCATGCATCCTACACAATCCGTCAACGTTTAAGCTGTAGATCGTATGTAGTAATTTACAAAATAGAATATTTAAACGTCCTAGTATCATGTATCAAATATTGTGGTATCTACTGGCTTGTAGTATTAGCTTCAAGTACACACGATTCAAATAGGTTTTATTATTTACCAAAACTGACTTAAAAGTAAAATATTTCTTACAGGAGGATGATATCGAAAGAAATGTTACCGATCCAATTGTAAGTACACAGATTATACTTATGTTTCCATTCAAATTAAACGACAACCACGAAGGGAAAGACAGATTTGTGCCAGAAGGCGGAAAATTAATAATATCCAATAATGAAGTAAAGTCATTGTATATTTCTTGTATCATTTTACAGGTAGCGCCTTTATACTTCGCCGACAGCAGCAGCAGTGACTGTTCAAGTTCAGACACAGAGGTAAATATATTACCCATAATTTCAGTTGGGACGTATTCTGTACATCAGCAATTGGTTTCGGATTGCGATAGAGGCTAGAGCTTTTGACAGATTCATTTTTTTAAAAATTTGGTGTGAAGCATAAAATTATACTAAATATATTAAAAGTCAGATATTTTTTACACGAGGATGATATCGAAATAAATGTTACCGATCCAATTGTAAGTACACGGATTATACTTTCCATTCAAATTAAACGACAACCACGAAAGGAAAGACAGATTTGTGCCAGAAGGCGGAAAATTAATAATATCCAATAATGAAGTAAAGTCATTGTATATTTCTTGTATCATTTTACAGGTAGCGTCATTATACTTCGCCGACAGCAGCAGCAGTGACTGTTCAAGTTCATATAATTTCAGTTGGGACGTATTCGATACATCAGCAATTGGTTTCGGATTGCGATAGACGCTAGAGTTTTTGACAGATTCATTTTTTTAAATTTGGCGTGAAGCATAAAATTATACTAAATATATTCGATTATTAGTGCTAACGTATGCTAACGTACAGTGTCAATGATTACAATTTCTTAAACATACCGACTCTTAATTGTAAATGTATCGGCCAATTATTTAACACAGTAAAACAATAGTATATTTCTAATATAATTTTACAGACAACACCTTCACATTTTGAGCGCACAGACAGGAGTAGTAGCAGTGAATCAGACCCGGAGGTAAATACGCTTACTTGTATAATTTCAGTATGAGAGTATTATGTCAATGATTGGCTTCTAAACACGATAGAACTTTTTGACATTTGTCTTAAAATACTGTCAAACATTGTTGTAATGAAATAATGAACCCCCATTCTAATTATGTTATACAGATAATGTATATGATCCAAGAGTGTAAATGATAATTCATACCGACCGCTTGATTGTAAATGTATCTCAAACATCATGTGTAACAAACATGACGTAGGTGTTAAAATGGCATGTTGGGGAAATTAGTAAATAGTTGACGGCTCTCGCCATAATAGTTTAGGTAACGTAAATAGAATATGCTAAAAAATTCAATCA
Source organism: Patella ulyssiponensis (assembly GCA_963678685.1). Classification (NCBI taxonomy): domain Eukaryota; kingdom Metazoa; phylum Mollusca; class Gastropoda; family Patellidae; genus Patella; species Patella ulyssiponensis. The sequence continues at coordinate 154,691 of OY783230.1, forward strand.
AATTGCTGCACTCACTCCGAACAGAGATATTGACATTTGATTTTTATGCGAGCCTCGATGACCATCATACCTGAAAAGCGGTATTATCAAGTTTTTGATAATCATTATAAACTACCGATAGCATTGAGTGTTGATTATGGTCCGGATAATTAATGTCTAATTAATAATTCATATAACATTTCAGGCGTAATCTATGTTTAATTACATGTAATATATTTACAGCAACGTATACCAGATAATCAACACACCACCACAGATGATAGGAATATTCTGGAAGACATTGGGGTAGATGTAGAGGAAATACCGCCAATTATACATGAACAGGTATAAGTGACACCTTTCCTTTTTTTAAGTGTAGTTATTGATTATTATTGACATGGTATGTCTAACCGAACATTTACAAAACAAAATCAATGTCTGTATACAGAACCCCCATACAAATGAGAAGTCATATAAGGGCCGTATGTAGGATTTTAAAACTGGGGTTGCCGTAGAGTGATGGGGGGGGGCTAATATAATGTCCGAGTTACTGAGCGCTATATGCGGCGACACCCAGACACACACACAAGTCAATGTCAGACTTAAAGGGACACCGGGGGATGAGTATAGCCGGGTAAAGTTAATAAATTAAATAACAGAGAAAGACTTTTAAAATAGGCAAATTTAGCTCTTGGCATAACGCATGGTTAAAGAATAGTGTACTATATTCTCTATGTTTCCAAATCTTTCTCAAGCATTCAATATGGACATAATAATATACTTCTTTTGGCAGATTTTGGAAGCATTGCATGTACGAGCGGTCGAGAATGAAAATAAAGGTAACCTGATTCGATAACTTGATAGCATTTTAAAGCTTATTATACGGCTGAAAAGATAAATATAATATGAACAGTGTCATAGGTATGACCAACTTGACAATATAACATTATCATTTGTATGTTTGTCCTAGAACTAATATTGTTTTCTCTCTGACCTTCTACATTAAACATGGTGGTGTAATCGTTTTAGGTGTTCGAGACACAGTTCACATAATTAAAGAAGCGGCAAGAAAAAAGGGTAACAGTAATATTTATAGAGTACATGTATATAGTTTCCATTTATATATCTAGACGTGATATAGAGACTGCTTTGAGTATGAAGTCTTGAAAAGACCTAGATTGCCTATCAGTCTTTCTGTCAAAATAACAAATGATAAAGATTGTGTTATTTTATTTATTGTGTAATATACTTACCATCTTTATTTTAGAAAATTACACCCATGAAAATGCGACTGCGGTCAAGACACAGAAAGAAATAAAAAAAAAGAAATGAAGGAAACAAGAACGTTACATTATAAATTCGACCAATACTCTCAGAGCAGCCAAACCAAATTTTTAGCTCCATTATTATTGTTAATGTTATTGTTATTATTATTATTATTATTATTATCAACCTGTATTAGCCTTATTAAATATGTACATTTTTGCCACATTTGTCTGCATATGTAAAATACCATGTCTGATATTAAATAATATGACTGTACTACAAAAATTGATTTATTTTTCTAAGTCTCAAATCTTGTGGATTGTGGGTTCACACAGGCATACAGGAATATAGGGGGTCTGAGAAGAAATTTAAAAAAAAAAGATTTTATCTAGAAAAATATCACAGTCCCAAAATACTGTATCAAACTATTCTAAGTCGAAAATCTTGTGGTACAAAACAGGCATATAGGGGGTCTGAGAGAAAATTTTTTGAAATATCATGTGAAACTCTTGTGGTAAAAACACCACAGACCCAAAACTACTAGCAACTACACAGTAACAATATTTATACATATTTACAAAGTGCATATATATAATCATGTAGCATAAGTTTTGGAGAAAAAAATTATGTGGAACTCTTGTGGTAAAAAACACCACAGAACCATAACACTCTAAAATTATTCTAAGTCGAAAATCCTGTGGAATGTGGTACCACACAGGCATATAGAGAATCTGATAGAAATTTTGGAGAAAATTTTTTTTTTTTAAGTCCAATATCTTGTGGAACTCTTGTGGTAAAAAAACACCACAGACCCATAACACTATCAAAATTATTCTAAGTCGAAAATCTTGTGGAATGTGGTACCACACAGACATATAGAGGGTCTGAGAAGACATTTTGAAAAAAAAAAAAAAAATATTTTTAAGTCCAATATCTTGTGGAACTCTTGTGGTAAAAAACACCACAGACCCATAACACTATCAAAATTATTCTAAGTCGAAAATCTTGTGGAATGTGGTACCACACAGGCATATAGAGGGTCTGAGAAACAATTTTGGACAAAAAAAAAGGATTTTTTTCTAAGTCCAATATCTTGTGGCACTCTTGTGGTAAAAAACACCACAGGCCCAAAACACTATCAAAATTATTCTAAGTCGAAAATCTTGTGGAATGTGGTACCACACAGGCATTTTTTTCTAAGTCGAAAATCTTGTGGAATGTGGTACCACACAGGCATATAGAGGGTCTGAGAAAAAATTTGGACAAAAAAAAAAGATTTTTTTCTAAGTCCAATATCTTGTGGCATTCTTGTGGTAAAAAACACCACAGGCCCAAAACACTATCAAAATTATTCTAAGTCGAAAATCTTGTGGAATGTGGCACCACACAGATAGAAGGTCTGAGAAGAAATTTTGGAATTTTTTTTTTTTTTTATAAGTCCAATATCTTGTGGAACTCTTGTGGTAAAAAACACCACAGACAAATAACACTATCAAAATTATTCTAAGTCGAAAATCTTGTGGAATGTGGTACCACACAGGTATATAAGGGGTCTGAGAAGAAATTAATGATTTTTTTTTGATTTTTTACTAAGTCTAATACCTTTGGATCTCAGGGGGTCTGAGATGAAATGTTTGAGAGGACACAACAGAATAAAATTTTGTAGAATATATTTTCCCCACATTTTACATTATTATTGTTTAAGCAAATTTTTCATGGTCCACTTTTCAAAACGCCCCCAAACCTTGCCATGTCTATCTTTGTGGGTATAGGGTATAAAGATTAATATCACCGAAATATTAAAACAAAACGCTATTGGCCAAGAAATGGGATGGTTAGGTCATATTCACGGCAGAAAAACACCGAAGTGTACTGAATGGCGCTTTCATTCAAAATTGGCGCTATTTTTGTCACAGTCAGTGAGGTACCGGTAACTCTAGTAAAGAAGATTTATTACTTATTAGACGGTGAGTACAATTTACGTTTTGTTAAATTATAAGTAACTGCAATAAGACTGAGGTTGTTGTTAGTGGTTTTTTTTACGTCTGCTTGTATAAACTTTGTTTGTTTGACCGTACACTGTAGTAAGTCAGTAGACATAGCTAAACTTGCCCAGTTTTAGCTAGACTAGTAGATGATTTAGTAGTAGTATTATATAGGGTTACTAAACTGGTCTAGATCTAATACGAATATTAATAGTTTGAAATCTATATAAACCCATAAACTGCCCATTTTTGTAGGTTGTTTGGAATGTTGAAAAGTCAATTTTGTTAAAAAGCCCCAATAACACTCTTGTTGTAATTGAACAATATGTCCCATTTTTTATTCTGGTCAACAAATCGAATTATTTTACAATATTCAAATAAATTGATTATACAAATTTCATCGTAGCACACCTAATTTAAAAAATTGGAAAAATTCAACTACATGATTTGAAAAGGTTAAAGTAAACCTTTTTAAATGTGACTTGGATTTTAATATATTTTCGAACCCTCTGGACAAGTAAAATATGTTGTAATGGATAATTTACACAACAGGTAGGACACATAAACATCTGGTACTTAGAATAAGACTATTATTTATTTTCTAGAGCTGCCAAGCCAGCAAGAGTGTTATTGTCCCTTTAATATTCATTGTTTAAATAAAAATTTCAAAGAATTCTTAGAAGTATTTACGAAAAAAAAAATTGGTTCTGATCACCAGGTAGGGCCTACCAAAGTACCAACACCAATTTGCAGGCTAGGCCTATATCATGACGCAGTCTTGTGTCGGTATTCAAATCGGTTCTCAATAAATTGTTAATTTTAAAGTAGCAAAGTCTCTGAACTCAATATCATCCAAAATCTTCAACATTGAAAACACGAATTAATTGTCAATTTAAATCAACATTGATGATGTGATCTTATCGGAAAAAAAGGGGGTTGGGATGGGCTAGTGGTCTAGAGTGCCGCGCTTCGACATCTAGCTGGCCGGTCACCTCTGGCTTGCGGCTGTGGTTTCAATCCCTGGTGTGAGCGTATGTGACATGGAGATAGGGGCGCCTTCTCAACCTCCTCCCACTGCTAAAGACCCCTACGCGCAAGCGAATTGTTGAAATAAAATTGAAACCATATGTTGGTCCCAGAATGACCTAGTTTGTGTCGAGTGGACGTTAAACCGCATTTCTCTCTCTCTCTTTATCGGAAAAAGATGGGCTTCTGATATCCAATATTTTAAGACAAAATAAACATTTTATCATTGGTACACGAATCGTGTACCATAATGCGTTTCAGTCTCAACTCTAGCAAGAGACTCGAGGAACGAGGCTAGAAAAAAATTGCACCAAATCCAACGGCGTATGTGGACTGGAATAACCAGGCGCTAGAAATTTGCATTCGATTTAGACTGTTGGCTAATTTAGCTGAAATTAGAGTAAAAACGGAAACCATTGAATGTAATCAGTTTCTATACATTCATATACTGTATTGTATGAGCTGCGTCCCACTTGTGTCAATTTCTAGGTCCGAAAAATTAGCGATTTAGCTACTTTAAATGCGATGATTTGCTTGACAAGATGACAATTAGTAATAGTGGGCCTACATGAAACCTATTGTACAGTACAGGCTAAAATTGTAAGTTTAACGTCCTACTGTTCTGCTCCTAAACTGGGCTACTGAAGACGGGCATACGCAATACACAGTGTGCTATGAGGGAAATTTTGCCAGGGCAGCGGCGCTACGTCCTACCCTTAATATCGAATACCAACTGCCAAGGGATCTTTGATGTGTACACGGGACCTCACTGTTTTTTGGGTCCCGTACTTCCATTGGAACAACTAGACAGCTGTTTATGTCAGGACCTCAGTTCTGCATCACTGACCAGGGGAAACTACGATCTCCAGGTTAGCATCTTACCCACGTGATCCTCGGACGATCTTCTTACTTGAGGATTGTTGTGTTGGTCTACTTTACTCTGGGGTAATGTGAAAGTTAGAGTTAAAGGTTCGCCAATATTAAGGCTAAGGGGGTCACAGTGGGTAAGATGTGAATCTATTAGTGAAGTACATGCTAAAAAGAGATATCGATAATCACTCCAGTAACAAGCTACATTTTGACACCAAAACACTGTTCATTATTGTTTACCTTCAAACAAGATTTTGTGAATTGGGTTTCATGTCCACAACAAATTTTAAAATTCAATAATTCGGACGCAAAAGTAAATATCTACTTCAGTGCAATACTCTGTCGCTCTAATCATTTTATTATACATTCAATTCCTTCTGACGTCATACATGTAGACTTCAACGATCCAGTCTAAGTCATTGGAATTCGATATAGTAAGAGTAGGCTGTAGTACTTGCTGCTGTCTGGGCAAAATTTCTCTCCCTAACCCTATGACATACATGTTTGCCCGTCTGCATCTTCATAAGTCCAGTTTGGAGCAGAACAGTAGGACGTTAAACTCCATTTCATTTCATTGTGTCTAATGGCTCCTCCAATTTTGATTTCCAAATAATTTGTGAAGTTTTAACCAAATCCACTATTATTTCAACTTGTATCACAATTATTTACATGTAATCAAATGTTGGATAATATAAGCTTGCTGTTTTTTGTATGCACACATTTTGGAAGTTTCTCACATTTTCATTTGACCGGTATGTCATGTCGTCCACCTCACTTTCCCCGTGAGTGCTCTACAGGTCACAATTTTTATCCGTAATTTTCCAAAGATCTTGGTTTCTTTCGAAATTGGCATGTGACGCACCACTTTAAAATATTGTTTATGGCCACTGATTGCACTGGAAATCACGTTTTTACTTTGTATATAGCTGGACGTATATTGTCGTCCGTCCGTCCACAATTGTTTGTGGACACTCTACAGGTCACAATTTTTATCCGATTTCAATGAAACTTGATAGTTTTATCATTCTAAGATCTTGGTTCTTTTCGACATCGGCATGTATTGAATTGTAACTTCGTGGATTATGGGCCCTGATTATACGAAAAATCTTGGTTTTAGCTTGTGAACACTGTCTAGTTCCCAATTTGGAACCGATTTTGATGAAACTTGAAGTTCCTCCTTATTACCTAGGCATGTTTTTTTCTGTTTTTTAACGGATTTCCGCGATATTACAGTCATCCAGGGGTCATTCTTGTGATTCGTCTAAATTTGCAATAAAAAAAAATGGGGGGGGGGGTAATGCATGTCGGCCAAGTCTTAGTCTTTATCCTCAAAAGAGAGAGAGAAATAAGGTTTAACATCCACTCGACACACACTTGGTGATTTCGGAACTAACATATGGTTTGATAATTTTTTAAATAATTCGCTTGCGGGTAGGGGTCTTTACCAGTGGGAGGACCCGGAGAAAATCCACACTAGGTTGGACAGGCGACCCTACTCCTTGTCACGTACAACCAGGGCTTCGAAACCGGGCTATCTGACTCAATGACAGGCCTTTCTCCTGGAACCTGATGTTAACAGTAAACACAGTTTACTTCATTATCAAGGCTCTTGATGGTTATTACCGTCCTGGATAATGAAGAATCTGAGGTACGCGATTGAGACTAATAATTGTCTAATGAAATTCCAAGAAATCATAATGTGCTAATTACTGCCTGTTTAAATCTACTCACAAGCATGAAGAATATCTAACTGCCTTATCTGTAAAATATAGACGCTATTTTGTTAGATTTAGATGTCGAAGTCACAGACTACCGATCGAGTCTGGAGTGTTTTTACAAATCCCCAGAGAAAATCGAATCTGTGACCTTTGTTAGGTTAACGAAATATGCGATGAATTTCATGCAGTTTTTAAGTGTCCATTTTTCCAGAGTGACCGAATAAAATATTTAAAACCTTATTATCATCATCATCCTTCCTATGTAAAGATGTACGAACTTTTTAATTGTCATGGTGCCGAGTTAGAAAACCTATGTAAATTGATATCAGTTATTGTAAATAAGTTTAAAGGAACTGTCTAATGTAGATAACTCAGTTAAATAGAAATTTATATTATTGTGAACAAGTTTAAATGAACTGTCCAATGTCGATATAACTTATATAATATACAAATAAGCGTAAATGAATTGTCGATTGTAAATAAATATATATGAATGTTACGTATTGTCCAAAACCTGCCATTGATTGTATGAATGATTTTTGTAAATTGTATTCATATGTCTCATTGTGAGATTTGAATAAAGATTATTATTATAATCTGCGGGAAATTGCCCTGTAGAGTTGTTTCGTGTCTGTGTGAGTTAATTCATAATACTTATCACGTCACGCGCGTTTGGAACGAAATATTGACTTTTTCTATGTGATTTTAAAATAAAACAAACCTTTGATTATCACCGTTAAACAGTAATGAAGGTTGACTTCGAATTTCACGAAAATCGGACCAAAACTGCCGGACAAAATGATCGCCACTTGTACCCGAAGAGTGTAAAAATATATTATATCGAGTTTGTGGACCCTGTAGAGGTCACAATTTTAATGAAACTTGAAGTGCATGTTTATTGTATAACCGAAAGATCTTTGGTCCTTTTGATATTTGCGCATATCGGATCGTAGCTTCCTTAGGATATTTGCGCATATCGGATCGTAGCTTCCCGAATTATGGATTCTGATTGGCTGAAAAATGGCCTTTTTTAGATTGTGGTCCTTATGGAGTTCACAATTATAATCCGATTTAAAAATACTGTTTAACTGTATCACTGTTGAAACGAGTTCAAATTTCGTGAAAATCAGACCAATACTGCTGAAGACAAAATGGCCGCCGCTTGTACGCAAATAGTGTTAAAATATGATATATATCAAGTTTGTTTGTGGACCCTGTCACAATTTTAATCTGATTTTGATGAAACTTGAAATGCATCTTTATAATCCAAAGACCTCTAAGAGGTCACAATTATTATCCGATTTAAAAAAGCGTTCGAATATATCACTGTTTCACTGTTATGAAGGTTGAGTTCGAATTCCGTGAAAATCGACCAAAACTACCCGACAAAAAGGCTGCTCTGTCTACACCAATTGTGTAATACATAATACCAACTTTGTGGACTCTCCAGAGGTCACAATTTTTATACGCCCACATTTTCATGTGGACGTATATTGCTGTCGCCCCTGTTCGTGCATCTGTCCACAGTTGTTTGTGAACAGTCTACAGGTCACAATTTTTTTATCCGATTTCAATGAAACTTAAAATATAGGTTGATCAACCTGAGATCTTGGTTCCTTTCGATATTGGAATGTATCGGACTGTAACTTCATGAATTATGGCCCCTGATTGTACGAAAAATCACGTTTTTCGCTTGTGAACACTGTAGAGGTCCGATTTTGATGAAACTTGAAATGCATGTTTATAACCCAAAGATCTTGTTTCCTTTCTATATTTGCGCATTTCGGATTGTAACTTCCTGAATTATAGCCCCTGATTGTACGAAAAATCACCTATTTTATCCTGTGGTCTTTCTGGAGACCAAAATTATTATCTGATTTAAAAAAAAGTCTGATTATATCACCATTACACCATAGTGAAGGTTGAGTTCGAATTTCGCGAAAAATCGGACCAAAATTGCCGGACAAAATGGACCCCACTTGTACGCGATTAGTGTTAAAATATGGTGTACTATAACAAGGTTGTGGACCCTGTGTAGGTAACAATTTTAATCTGATTTTCAAAATTGACGCATGTTTATAACCTAAAGATCTTGGTCCCTTTCGATATTTGCGCATGGATTATGGCCCCTGATTGTATGAAAAATCACATTTTTCGCTTGGGAAGACTGTAGAGGTCACAATTTTGATGAAACTTGAAATGCATGTTTATAACCCAAAGATCATGGTTCCTTTTGATATTTGCGCATATTGGATTGTAACTTCCTGAATTATAGCCCCTGATCCAATTTTAAAAAACGTTTGATTATGTCACCATTACAGTGTAATGACGGTTGAGGTCGAATTTCGAACGAAATATGTCGGACAACATGACTGCCTCTAATACCCTGTAGAGGTCACAATTTTAATCCATTTGATGAAATTTGAAATGTAAGTTTATAATCCAAAGATTGCGGTTCCTTTCGATATTCGGGCACATTGGACCAACATTTCCTTAATTATGGCCTCTGATTGTACGAAAAATCATGTTTTCTACCTTGTGGACCCTATGGAGGTCACAATTTTATTCTGAATTAAAAAAATGTTTGACTGTATCCCGTTGCACATTAATGATGGTTGATTTTGAATTTCTTGAAATCGATAATTGAACAGCTAAAACCATAATATTAAATGTTTCGTATACTGCACGTTAGCATGGGGCAGAACTTTTAAAACAGAAAATTTCGCCCTGTTGAAATGTTTCTTGCTATAAGTCAGCAATTTTCCGATTTTAGGGAGGCTGAATGGTTAGCATGTGCGCGCTGTATCGTAACGTCTGTCATTGAGTCAACCGGCGTCGTTTCGATTTCCAGGCCTCTCTTAGGAGACTGGCCAAGCTCCTACCGTACGAGCAGGAGAGATGAAGTTGTCTTGTGTCGCTCTCGCATAGGTCATACTTTTTTAACACATATTTTCATTTTAAAGCGAGAGCCTCAACCAGAATGTGAACACTGTCATGTCCTTTTGACAGTTAAGCACATTTTGATTGAGTGCAAGCATCTCAATGAAACAAGATTACGGCATTACCGTTGCCAATCATTGCATCAGTTGTTTGCCCAACCGGGTCTGTGTTGTAAAGCGTTAGACTTTTTAAAGCAGACAAATTTTTATCGCAAATTTTAATTGTATATATCTGATTTTTCCTTTCATGTTTTAAATATATATACATAAAGTTTATATTTATTTTTATTTGATATTGACTGTGATATTTGTTTTTATTTATGTATATATAGATAATATTGTGATTACATTTTTCTAGTTTGTCTCGAGAAAGCTCACCATATGTTTGGCGCAATATAGCCCGTTTACTGATAAATATCATTCTATAGACAGTCTGTCCGCGGATAATTTGCTTGTATTGTTAACAGATATAGGCTAAAAGTAGGCCCAAACTGATCCTCTGTGAAACAAATTGAGGTAGGCCTACTAGTACTAATAATAATAATAATGTATATTTGTAATGCGCTTAGTAATCCATCCATGTACGCATGCTCAAAGCGCAGCATTTAAAGAGTCTCTCGTCAATAAAAACACGTATAAACAATCTGTTTCTAATCTGGATAATAGAGTTTAAACAAATGAGTTTTAAGTTGTGACTTAAAGATCGTGAAAGTCTGAGATTCTTTAATGTTTACTGGTAACTGATTCCATAGGCGAGGTGCAGCAGCACTGAAACTCTTATCACCAAATTGTTTTAGTTTTGTTTTGGGAACAGCAAGTATATTTTTGCCATACGACCTTAGCGTACGTTGGGGTTTATAGTTTGTCAAAAGTTCAGACAAATATAAGGGAGCAATATTATTTTGACATTGATACACTAATGACAGAACTTTATACTGAATCCGGGGTTCGACAGGCAACCAGTGAAGAGACTTTAACACTGAAGTTATGGATGAATATTTTGAAGTTCTTGTAACAATTCTGGCAGCAATGTTCTGGATTCTCTGTAATTTATTTGTAAGTGTTTGGGTGAGCCCGAAGAGCAGACTGTTTGTATAATCAATACGGGACAGTATTAGCGCCTGAACCATTGTTTTAGCAGCATCAGTCGTGATCAGGTGCCGAATGTTTCTGATACAATGTATATGATAGAAACATATACGGCACAATTCATCAACGTGAGTTTCCATAGTAAGTGTTGATTCTAGGAAAACACCAAGGGTTTTCAGGCTGACAGAGAAGTCGATCATTGAATCCCCAATTGTCGCTTTCTTTTCTGTTATTTTCAGTAGTTTTTTAGAGGTTCCAACTAACATAGCTTCAGTTTCTTCATCATTTAATTTTAGACTGTTGTTTGTCATCCAGGACTTAATGGACTGCGAACATGCTGCTGTACGATTTAAGGATTCTTTTATTTGAGTGTGATTGAAAACGTCAACTAGCTGTGTATCATCGGCATAGGAGTAATGTTGGATACAATGTTGGTTAGTAATAGTACCAAGGGGTGTAGTGTATAGTACAAATAATACAGGACCAAGCACTGATCCCTGTGGCACCCCACAGGACAAAGTAATATCATCTGATTTTTCTTTGTTGACCAGAACAGACTGGGTTCTATTTCTCAAATATGATGAAATCCAGGCTAGAGAAGTACCGGATATATTAAAATTTTTGTGCAGATGATTCAAACGAATTTTATGATCAACAGTATCAAAAGCTGCTGATAGGTCAAGGAGGATTAAAGAAGCTGTTTTACCATCATCAACAGCACATCGCAGATCATTTACTACTCTAAGAAGTGTAGTTTCTGTGCTGTGGTTGGGTCGATATGCAGACTGAAACTTATCAAGGAGATCATGTGTTGAAAGGAAGGAACGCAATCTTATATTAACTGCTTTCTCCACAATTTTTCGATAAAAATGACAAGTTTGAGACTGGACAATAGTTTTTGAGAATGCTAGGATCCAGTGATTCTTTTTTAAGTAGTGGTTTTACGATAGCTTGTTTCAATATGTCAGGAAATACTCCGGTTGTCAGACTAGTATTTATAAGTGACGTTATTATGGGAATTAAAACATCCAAGTATTCGAGCAGAAATCTGGTTGGAATTGGGTCTAAAGAACATGTGGTTTTCTTTGCTGATTTGATTATATTCTTGATATCATTTTCACTGAATGGATCAAAGTGTGAGAATGGTTCACAATCAGGTTCTACAATATTTATAAACGTATCTGTCTGAGAATTCTTGTCAAGTTGATTCCGAATTTGAACAATTTTATCAATGAAGAAATCTGAGAATTTATTTGCAAGTTGAGAGCTGTTATCAGAGTCCGGCAATTTTGATACAGATTTCTTGCCTAAAAGTGATTTCATAAAACGATGGTATTGGGCAGGATTGTTTTGACAAATAGCTAGTTTTGCTCGGCAATAACGGATTTTTACAGCTCGAATGAGATGATTGGCATGGTTTCGAGCAGACTTATAAATCTGACGATGAACCTCTAGGCTAGATTTCCGTCACTGTCTTTCAGCTTGTCTGCGTTCCCTCTTCGCCAAATGTATCTCCTCGTTGTACCATGATGAACCTGATCGAGTGACGACTTTTCTTGTGACAAGTGGTGCATGTTTATCTAGAATGCCAGATAGAGTCACATTATATAAATCGGTTAGATCATTGTGGTCATCAGGGGGGTTACAAATCAGATCAGAGGATCTGAGGTCATTCAACAACTGTTCTCTACTGATGTTCTTTAAGTTCCGACACAATTGAAGAACACCTTCTTGTTTGGGTTTAGTTATATTCCATAACATGGTAATGAAATAATGGTCCGATATTTGTATGTCACGTACGTCAACATGTTCAATCACATTACAGCTATCTGGGGTAATAACCCAGTCCAAAATATGACCTGATTTATGAGTAGAAGTAAGTATGTGTTGATTTAAACATTAGCTACTACACTGGCTCGAGTACTACACCGGCTCGAGTTCGACATTGATTGACGAGTGTTGAGTTTTTTCCGTCGATTGACAAGTAGTCACAGGTGTAATTATTATTACAATGTCACTATGCCTATTTATTCGGCTAAGAAGCACAGGCAAGCAGACATAGATGGTCGTTTACAAATATGAATTTGGGAACAGAGCAGATTAGGTGGGTAGAATTGCAAGACTAATACATAATGTCAATGATAAAGCCGAAGAATTGGCAACCAGGTAAAGCTGTTATTATATCTAATGACACAGGCAATTTGAAAAAAAAAATTATCAGTAAAAACTAATTTCAACCTATTCTTTGCTATGGATTTTTTTTTTTCAAAAACATAATAAATTCTTTGTTTGTAAAAGAATCAAAATATTGTATCTATTCTTTTGCAATTCAAGGGCTGATCTAGTGGGGCATGCACCACATTCCACTGGAAATGGCTTCTTATTTTTTCGAAATTTTCTGGGGGAGGCCTACCTGGGCTTCGTACTGGTAAAGTTTGACTTTATCGCCCGTGTGCCATCTGTATCCATGATCTCTGAATCTGCCTTTGTAATTGTTTATTTTCCATTTTTATTCCTTATTGTTGACATGCTTTTAATTTAGTTGGTAAATAAATCATCTAAGCTAATGTTTATACAAGTAACCTGCATTTAAATTATTACAGGAGGAGGTGTTTGACGATCATTATTTCAATGTTTTTACTACAGTAGCAAATATCCCAGCAATAACTGAAAAACAAGGCTTTTATTTGTTATTCTAAAGAATGTTAAGCATGTCGTACAATAATTAAGCCCCAAAACAATAATTTCAATCTTTCAGGTACCACAGAAAATACTTGCAATACATTTATGGCAAGGTTTGGGGGCATCAAACTGGGCTTTTGCACCAATGAAAAGAGCCAAGCATTATAGCTTCATGTTATCCTTGCTATATAATATGGTGAAGGCCCTGGGTCCAGATGCCAGTCAAATCAACAAACCTTAGCCTCTCGGCAGATCACAACACCGATTGCAACGCAGGCCAGACTGAGCACGCTTGCCATATTACGGTTTCCCACACAAACCCCATTTGAAATTTTACCTTGGATGCCACTCTGCAAAAGGCAATGTGTCTTTATTTAAGGAAACAAAATCTAAAAGGCCTATCAATTATTGACCACACATTTCCTACCCATACTGGTCAAAGCCTACTATGTGGCTTCTCTGCCAAATTCTACAGAAACACTTGTCTGCGATATCACCTTAATGGAAACAGGCATTAAACCTAAAGCCCCCTCCCCCCTCATCTTTCCCATTCAGGATGAAGCATAAAGGCAAATAATGAAGGAAAACACCTCTTGATGGGCCCCAACTTCAGAAATAGCCAAGAAAGAGAACCAGAATTTGATGTAAGAATTTATTTATTTTTAAAAATAGTCTTCTTGAATTAAAACAATCTCCATATATTCAGGAAACAAAATGAGGATTTTAGGTCTATTCCTTATAGTACCAAGGCGTCACATCACAAAGTACCTTTAAGCCATGTGTCGTCTCCGCGATTAATATCTTCATCCTTACCAATTGCCATTGGCAACAACCCGATCAAAATACAAAACTATGTTCCATTTATTTTTTTTATATACTTTTGATGGCCCACACAACATGAAGATGATAGTGTAAGACAAGTGAAACAAAATTTTGAACTATAAAAAAATGAAACGAAATAATATCTGTGTTTTTAATCAGATTGCATTGGCAAGATCCAGAATTTTTGGCTCTCTAAACCATACTCTTCAAACTCCTGAAAAATATTCAATTAAACATACATAATGCAAGTGCTAAATCTGTCTAATGCAGGTCTTTCCTTAGGCCTGAAATGTTATCTAAATTATTAATTAGACATTAATTTATTTATTCACACCATAGCCTTGATCGCTAGCCTGCAATATTTGGAATCTGATCTGCGGCTTAACGCCCATTGATGATTAAATAAAAAAATGAATAATCGAGACAATGTATTTTATTGTACCGACTTTATTTATGATGATCGAAGCTGGGCCTAAAATTCAATCGCTAAATTCTCGGTTCCGATTGGATCAATTTGACTGAAATTTTCAAAAATGTCCCTTTACATTATCAGGCCCCGAGTTCACAAAGCATTCTCAGACTTAAGTCAAGAATTTACTCAAAATTGTTCGCCTTATTGTAACTAAAATATAGCCCTTTATAAAACTTTTGTTGTTTTAATTTATCAAATACCCTAATAAGAATCTATATGCAAAGTTTTGTGTTTCTGGGTTAAAGATATTTCTGATAAAGAGCGATTGAAAGTTGAGTAAATTCTCAACTTAAGTCTGAGAATGCTTTGTGAACTTGGGGCCTAGTTATTTACTATTATAGTGAGAACAGTCATCTCTAATTTCCCATAATGCATAATGTATCTTTAACTATTTTTAAATTTTATTTGCAGTAAACCATGTGATTTGAAAAGGTGCAAATGACGGGGTTCCTTGATGAAATCTTTCGAAGGGTATTATGACAGAAAAGAATCACTTACCCGTTGTAATGAAATAAAATTCTCTGGTCTGAAGGCATGACTACACATCTGCCGCAGAAATATAGGATTTGGTGATTGGCTTGACTGTTTATATGCAATTTCTTCCAAAGTGTCAAACAAAATTAAAGGCATTATTTCAGCAAAAGGCAACAAGTCTCTGTCATCCATCTACATTTGTACTTCTACACGTACATGTAGCTCATTTACCATTTTCTGAAATTAGAAAATTGTGAATGCAATTTGTAAATAATTATCCCCCAACTCATATACTGTTTGAATATGATTATTGTCAGAAATGATCATACATATTTTTGTATTTCTATTTACATGTAAATCAGCAGCTTATATATTTATACAATTAATTATAAGAAAATAACTGTTCCTCTTGAGCTTATATTTTGGGTTTTTCATATAATAATAAGAATGTGTGTAAAAAATAATCCATTGTGAGTTTACAATTTTTCTTATGATTTCTTTGTAAATATTCCTCTATACCAGTATGCTGTTTTGCATAAGTAGCTTCTGCCATAGTTGCTAAAGTAGGTGGGGGTGTCAATACCAGGTATAGTATTGAATCTATTGATTCCACCTGGCATGTCCAACACAAAAACGGTAGATATCAATCCAGTTTTAACTTATCTCGTATCGACTGCTTTCGAAATACCTGTAGTGTAAAACCAAAATGCAAATGTAAATAAATAAGGTTTTCCAGAATTCATATAAAATTCTAGTCAATATGTCTTATTAAAGAAATAATTATATGCCAGATATTTTTCTTATCCGTCCCAACTTCAGAAATAAATCTTGTGTCACGAATGATTTAGCTTGATTGAGTTGACTGTCTGAGGGTTCTGTGATCCAATCAATAATAATTAAAAAATGCAGCTTGGTGAAGTCATGCCAAGATTAGGCCAAATCAAAGGTAATAATTGAGACAATCACCTAATTTTAAAAATAATCAGGCAGTTTGATCTGTCAATTTACGACAATTTAAAAAACTAGGCAAACCCGGTGATAACCCGTTTACTTGTTCAACTTTGTTGTGACGAAGTATTATTACAAATGCAATTTGTCCCCGGTTTAGAAGGCTAGAGAGTATAAGTAAATAACTTAAACTTACCTGAAAGAATGGAATCATCGTTTGGGATGCATCGTAGCAGGTTATGCTTTCTAAAATTTAAACTGTCAGTCATGATCTGTCATATCATAGCCAGAAGCGAGCTGTCAGTAGTAAGGTGACATCTTACGCATGCGCGGCAATGGGATTTCCCCGTTTCCTGTCTGTAGACAGATTTTACAATTTACAAGTCTCACTGATTGTGAAAACGCTCAAGTCCTAGTTGAATTTTTCCAATTTTTTTAATTAGGTGTTTTAAGATGAAATTTGTGTCATCAATTGATTGGAATAATGTAAAATAGTACAATTTGTAGACCAGAATGAAGATTGGGACATATTATTCAGTTACAGCAAGAGTGTTATTGCCCCTTTAATTAACAATAAATGGTTTGATTAATTAGGTTTTTGTATATTGATACCTGAGTTTAATTAACTTTGTGTCATGTGTATTTGTGTATATTGGTAAGATTTTTTTTTTACACATTTCTCAAACATAGTGTATTGCATTCAACGCCTGTCTAAATCAGGAGAGTCTCTGTCTCGGCCAGTTGGTTAGATTACGTTCATCAGAATATATAAATATGATGGAAAATGTGCTCACATCATTGCTTCCTGAAACTTGGTTCAAGATGCCTTGAATGATATTTACTGATTACAAGAACAATCTGGTCCCAATCAGAAGAGGAATGTGAAGCATCTTCTCCATGATTTAATTCATTGGTATTGAAGAAATTACACTATTTTTTGTCATTATCAAATTTATGCAAACATATTTTAAATACCCTCGTCATTTAAATAATGGCCCGAATCGGCCTTATCGTGGTCCCAATCAGCTGATTATCGTATAGACACAAAAATTAAAATGCTTCAATACAAATACATACACAGGATAATATACAAATTTGGTAAAAAGTCTACAACATTATGCTTTTTTGTCAGTCAAGAACTGAAACCGTTAATCATCTATTTATTTACTGCTCTTACTCACATACGTTATGTAAAATACTTCACAATATACTGACTATAAATAACATTTATAGTAATCTTTGTCCCTCTGTAATACATCTTGGCTTATACGAATCGCATGACCACCTATCTAAATTCAGCGATCCTTACCAAATACTATTTTAACTTAAATAGTACATTAAATCAAAATTATCAGAAGTACTTATCGTTTCTTTTATCAAGAGCGAGTTTAGAACTTAATTTAAATAACGATTCTTGCAAAATAATACTTAACAAACTTCATCGACCACCGTAAATTAAAAATAAACCAATATTGATAACTAAGAATGTAACTGTATTGTTGTATTAAAATGTTTAAGGAAAGACAACTAGGTTTTTGTATTTGTGAGCACTTTCCGCTTTATTAAGCTTCAGACAAATTTTGTGGGATGCTTGGAAATTTCGGGAGATTTTATTTGTATTCCTCAAGAAGAATTGAGTGGTTATATACCCTCCACTCAGAATAGGGGCGAATATGATTTTTTGTTTCGTGTTTTGCTTAAGAAATGGATAGATAACTCGTTATTAATTTCGATAAATTCTTTCAAAAATATCTTATTTAAGAGTGGTGAAATGTGTCCAGTACCCTGTTTCACAAAAACTTAAGCTAAAATCACTAAAATAGATTCTAACTAAAATCAAAATGAAATTTTAAATTTTATACGTTTCACTAAGATTGATTGTAACTTAAAATGCGATTTTAATAGATTTTAGTTAAAATCGCTTGCACATTTCCGCTGCGGGTACCTACGGTGAAAGCAAATACGCTTCGAAACTGAAAACTGTTGACAGGTTGAATTAACGGTTGCAATATCAATGGGGAGAGTTTCATACGTTCAAGCAATGTTTGCACACGGTCAGACATTCGTAGAGAGGTGAAATAAATGAATGTACTGCGTAATATGTGATTCGAAAGTATCGGTTGGTTGGCCTTGAACTTTGCATTTGATTTAGGCTTCAATGGTAATAAAGTGTATCCATATACTAAATCGCATGGATTTGTAGTTATTTTTGTTGTTTTATTAACGTAAGACTTCATTAAGAAATAATAATAAATTTATATTAAAATTTAATTTCAAATAGGCCTAGGCCTAGGCCTATAACATTTTTCAATAAACACATTTGAGATTATTGATTTATCTCTTTAAATATCGTCATAACCCCCAAAGTATGCGTAAATACTACATATGGTTTGCCTAGTATTATAGGCCTTTAGGCCTTCTATAACCAAGAAATGGGCCATATTAAACCATTGTACACGAACATATTTTCTTTATAGACAAGAGGGCTCTTCTTTCCAAGACATTGGATATGAATAAATGAGTTTCTTTTAGTGTTTAATTACTAGGGGTTTGAGGGGTTTTTTTCTTGGAGTTCTAATATGGAGCGCTATCCAAATGCTAAATTGACTTACAATCAAATAAACGGGTGGAAATAATTTGAATGAGAATTGTACGGAGCCCCTTAAGTGCACGATTCCACTCTTATATAATTTTTTCGTACATGATTCCACTCTTATATAATTATTTCGTTTAAACGAAATATTAATTCGTTTAAACGAAATATTAATTCCTTTAAACGAAATATTAATTCGTTTAAACGAAATATTAATTCGTTTAAACGAAATATTAATTCGTTTAAACGAAATATTAATTCGTTATAACGAAATAATTAATTCGTTTAAACGAAATAATTAATTCGTTATAACGAAATAATTAATTCGTTATAACGAAATAATAATTCGTTTAAACGAAATATTATTTCGTTATAACGAAATATTATATCGTTATAACGAAATATTATTTCGTTTAAACGAATTAATATTTCGTTATAACGAATAAATTATTTCGTTATAACGAATAAATTATTTCGTTATAACGAATTAATTATTTCGTTTAAACGAAATAATTATTTCGTTTTAACGAATTAGCTATTTCGTTTTAACGAATTAATTATTTCGTTTTAACGAATTAATTATTTCGTTTTAACGAATTAATTATTTCGTTATAACGAATTAACATTTCGTTATAACGAATTAACATTTCGTTATAACGAATTAACATTTCGTTATAACGAATTAATTATTTCGTTATAACGAATTAATTATTTCGTTATAACGAATTAATTATTTCGTTATAACGAATTAATTATTTCGATATAACGAATTAATATTTCGTTATAACGAATTAATATTTCGTTATAACGAATTAATTATTTCGTTTTAACGAATTAATTATTTCGTTTTTACGAAATAATATTTCGTTATAACGAATTAATATTTCGTTATAACGAATTAATATTTCGTTATAACGAATTAATATTTCGTTTAAACGAATTAATTATTTCGTTTAAACGAATTAATTATTTCGTTTAAACGAATTAATTATTTCGTTTAAACGAATTAATCGTTTCGATTAATCGAATTAATCAATGTCGATTTAACACGTCGACTAACCCCAATGCTCCAAACAACGAAGTTGAAAAACAAATTTAAAAAACAAACAATCGTGATCTCTATCGTTATCGATATACGGGATATAACCGTGGTTCATATTTATCTCAATAATTCGTTTACGCGTAAGGATATGTAGCAGTGGGCCCGGGGAGAATCCACGAGGTTGGACAAGCGATCCTGCTGCTTGTCGCGTAGAGGCGGTTAATTGAAATAACGGCACTTGACCCAATAACAGACCTCATGTTTACACTGTTTTCGTACTGGGGATTATGTGATTGGTATGAACTCTATGAAGCATTGGTGACATAAAGATATGGCCCGGGTTCCTCCTCCCCCTATTCTGAGGATACACTTTAAATCAGTTTTTTTCTCTTCATAGGTTTTCGTAATGGGGATCATGTGATGGATATTGAGTCTATGAAGCATTGGTGGCATAAAGAGATGGCCCGGGTTCCTCCCCCCCCCCCTATTGTGAGGATACACTTCAAATCAGTTTTTTTTTCTTCATATATTGGTGTGAAGCATAGGGGTTAATGAGAGAACGGATCCTATCGTTTCCGCTACCTACTTCTCCAGAGACCCAGTTCCCAAACATTATCCCCCTTACGAAAACCCTGTGAACCCTTTAGTTTTTAACATATATTTTAGGGAATTAACCATTGGGTTCACAAGCTTTAGAGGTCGCTGGTACGTTCCCGGTGTTGGCGGAAAAAGTTCATCTGGTTTTTATCAGTGATGCAGGACGGAGGGCTTGACAAGGAGAACTGTCAAGAAAGTTCATCTGGTTTTTGTCAGTGGTGCAGGACGGAGGGCCTGAAAAGGAGAGCTGTCAAGTTCGGACTGGACGAACAAACGAAGTCCAGTGTACACCCAAATGCTCAAAACACCAAATTTGAAAATAAAAGATGTTAAAAAAAAAAAAAAAACCCAAAAACTTTATCAATTTGCGGTGGGTTTGAGTCTGTAATCTTGGAACAGAGACACAAACTAGGTCATTTCGGGACTAACACGTGTAATCCGCTTTCGCGTAGGGGTATTTAGCAATGGGATGAAACTGAAGACCCACGAGGATGTACAAGCAGTCATACTTCTTGTCACGTACATGCAGTCAACCGATACAACGCCCCTTGACCCATTGGCGCACCACTAGACCACCCAACATTCATTTCGCTGGAACGGCAAGTCACGTAACACTAACAAATCGATAGGGTGTATACCCTTATGAAATGGGCTTAAACGTCCTACTGTTCTGCTTTGAGTTTCACTGGGCTACTGAAGATGGGCATACGCCAAATATTGTGCTTTGGGGGATGTTTTGCCCAAACAAAATCGCTACAGCCTACACTTATATGAAATTGCAGCTGCCAAGGGATCTTTGTTGCGCACGCCAATCTGTACACGGGACCTCGAATTTTTCGTACCATCCAAAAGACTAGACAGTTGCCCTTGTCAGACCCTCCTTCCTGCATCACTCACAACTGGAAACCACGAAGAACACCCCAGATGAACTTTCTCCGCCAACACTGGGGCGAATAAGCGACCTCCTGGCTAGCGCGCTAGCGTCTTATCCACTTAGCCACCGTGGCTCCTACATACGCTTATAAACCAAACGGTTGATACCCCAAAACATATGTTAAAACATTTGCTGCTATCTGTTTAATAAGGATCATGTTGGGGGACATGAGGCCTGACAGGGTCACTTGTCTAACCTCAACGGTTCTTTCTGGGTCTACCTGCTAAATAGCATTACGCACAAGCGAATTAATGATATAAAAATGAACCATGTGTATATCCCGTATATCAATAACGATAGAGATCACGATTGGTTTTTATTAAGTTTTTTTTCAACTTCGTTGTTTGGAGCATTGGGGTTAGTCGACGTGTTCAATCGACATTGATTAATTCGATTAATCGAAAAGATTAATTCGTTTAAACGAAATAATTAATTCGTTTAAACGAAATAATTAAATCGTTTAAACGAAATAATTAAATCGTTTAAACGAAATATTAATTCGTTATAACGAAATATTAATTCGTTATAACGAAATATTAATTCGTTATAACGAAATATTAATTCGTTATAACGAAATAATTAATTCGTTAAAACGAAATAATTAATTCGTTTAAACGAAATATTAATTCGTTATAACGAAATAATTAATTCGTTATAACGAAATAATTAATTCGTTATAACGAAATAATTAATTCGTTATAACGAAATAATTAATTCGTTAAAACGAAATAATTAATTCGTTATAACGAAATATTAATTCGTTATAACGAAATATTAATTCGTTATAACGAAATGTTAATTCGTTATAACGAAATAATTAATTCGTTAAAACGAAATAATTAATTCGTTAAAACGAAATAATTAATTCGTTAAAACGAAATAACTAATTCGTTAAAACGAAATAATTAATTCGTTATAACGAAATAATTAATTCGTTATAACGAAATAATTTATTCGTTATAACGAAATAATTTATTCGTTATAACGAAATATTAATTCGTTTAAACGAAATATTAATTCGTTTAAACGAAATAATATTTCGTTATAACGATATAATATTTCGTTATAACGAAATAATATTTCGTTTAAACGAATTATTATTTCGTTATAACGAATTAATTATTTCGTTATAACGAATTAATTATTTCGTTTAAACGAATTAATTATTTCGTTATAACGAATTAATTATTTCGTTATAACGAATTAATATTTCGTTTAAACGAATTAATATTTCGTTTAAACGAATTAATATTTCGTTTATACGAATTAATATTTCGTTTAAACGAAATAATTATATAAGAGTGGAAACATGTACGAAAAAATTATATAAGAGTGGAATCGTGCACTTAAGGGGCTCCGTAGAATTGTTTTTGTGGATGGTGGTTGGAATATTAAAATTATGTGACCCGGGCCGTTCACAATATTATCATTATTCTACGGAGCCCCTTAAGTGCACGATTCCACTCTTATATAATTTTTTCGTACATGATTCCACACTTATATAATTATTTCGTTTAAACGAAATATTAATTCGTTATAACGAAATATTAATTCGTTTAAACGAAATATTAATTCGTTTAAACGAAATATTAATTCGTTATAACGAAATAATTAATTCGTTATAACGAAATAATTAATTCGTTTAAACGAAATAATTAATTCGTTTAAACGAAATAATTAATTCGTTTAAACGAAATAATTAGTTCGTTATAACGAAATATTAATTCGTTTAAACGAAATATTATTTCATTTAATTAATCATTTCGTTATAAAGAATTAATTATTTCGTTATAACGAATTAATATTTCGTTTAAACGAATTAATTATTTCGTTTAAACGAATTAATATTTCGTTTAAACGAATTAATATTTCGTTTAAACGAATTAATTATTTCGTTATAACGAATTAATTATTTCGTTATAACGAATTAATTATTTCGTTATAACGAATTAATTATTTCGTTATAACGAATTAATTATTTCGTTATAACGAATTAATTATTTCGTTATAACGAATTAATTATTTCGTTATAACGAATTAATTATTTCGTTTAAACGAATTAATTATTTCATTATAACGAATTAATCATTTCGATTAATCGAATTAATCAATGTCGATTTAACACATCGACTAATCCCAATGCTCCAAACACCGAATTTGAAAAAAGAAATGTTAAAAAAAACAATCGTGATCTCTATCGTTATCTATACGGGATATACATATGGTTCATTTTTATATCATTAATTCGCTTGTGCGTAATGCTATTTCGCAGGTAGACCCGGAAAGAACCCTTGAGGCTAGACAAGTGACCCTGATCCATATCACGTAGAAGCGGTCAATTGAAACAATGCCACTATTTTCAATGTCAGGCCTCGTGTCCCTCAACATGATCCCCATTACGAAAACCTTGTTAACCTGATAGCAGCAAATGTTTTAACATATGTTTTAGGGTATCAACCGTTTGGTTTATAAGCGTATGCAGGAGCCATGGTGGCTTAGTGGATAAGACGCTAGCGCGCTAGCCAGGAGGTCGACGATTCGCCCAAGTGTTGGCGGAGAAAGTTCATCTGGGGTGTTCTTCGTGGTTTCCAGTTGTGAGTGATGCAGGAAGGAGGGTCTGACAAGGGCAACTGTCTAGTCTTTTGGATGGTACGAAAAATTCGAGGTCCCGTGTACAGATTGGCGTGCGCAACAAAGATCCCTTGGCAGTTGCAATTTCATATAAGAGTAGGCTGTGGTGATTTTGTTTGGGCAAAATATCCCCCAAAGCACAATATTTGGCGTATGCCCATCTTCAATAGCCCCGTCAAACTCAAAGCAGAACAGTAGGACGTTTAAGTCCATTTCATAAGGGTATACACCCTATCGATTTGTTAGTTTTACGCGACTTGCTGTTCCAGCGAAATGGAAGTTGGGTGGTCTATTGGTGCGTGTGAAACTATGAGGTCTGTCATTGGGTCAAGCAGCGTTGTTTCGGTTGACTGCATGTACGTGACAAGAAGTATGGCTGCTTGTACATCCTTGTGGGTCTTCAGTTTCATCCCATTGCTAAATACCCCTACGCGAAAGCGGATTACATGTGTTAGTCCCGAAATGACCTAGTTTGTGTTTCTGTTCCAAGATTACCGACTCAAACCCACCGCAAATTGATAAAGTTTTTTGTTTTTTGAGGTTTTTTTTAACATCTTTTATTTTCAAATTTGGCGTTTTGAGCATTTGGGTGTACACTGGACTTCGTTTGTTCGTCTAGTCCGAACTTGACAGCTCTCCTTGTCAGGCCCTACGTCCTGCACCACTGACAAAAACCAGATGAACTTTCTTGACAGCTCTCCTTGTCAAGCCCTCCGTCCTGCATCACTGATAAAAACCTGTTGAACTGTTTCCGCCAACACCGAGAACGTACCAGCGACCTCTAAAGCTTGTGAACCCAATGGTTAATTCCCTAAAATATATGTTAAAAATATAGGGTTCACAGGGTTTTCGTAAGGGGGATAATGTTTGGCAACTGGGTCTCTGGAGAAGAAGGTAGCGGAAACGATAGGATCCGTTTTCTCATTAACCCCAATGCTTCACACCAATATATGAAGAAAACAAAACTGATTTGAAGTGTATCCTCACAATAGGGGGAGGAGTAACCCGGGCCATCTCTTTATGTCACCAACACTTCATAGACTCAATATCCATCACATGATCCCCATTACGAAAACCTATGAAGGGAAAAAACTGATTTAAAGTGTATCCTCAGAATAGGGGGAGGAGGAACCCGGGCCAACTCTTTATGTCACCAATGCTTCATAGAATCCATAACAGTCACATGATCCCCAGTACGAAAACAGTGTAAACATGAGGTCTGTTATTGGGTCAAGTGCCGTTATTTCAATTAACCGCCTCTGCGCGACAAGCAGCGGGATCGCTTGTCCAGTCTCGAGGGTTCTCCCCGGGCCCACTGCTACATATCCTTACGCGCAAACGAATTATTGAGATAAAAATAAACCACGTGTATATCCCGTATATCGATAACGATAGAGATCACGATTGTTATTTTTTTTTTCAACTTCGGTGTTTGGAGCATTGGGGTTAGTCGACGTGTTAAATCGACATTGATTAATTCGATTAATCGAAACGATTAATTCGTTATAACGAATTCATTATTTCGTTTAAACGAAATAATTAATTCGTTTAAACGAAATAATTATTTCGTTTAAACGAAATATTAATTCGTTTTAACGAAATATTAATTCGTTATAACGAAATATTAATTCGTTATAACGAAATAATTAATTCGTTATAACGAAATAATAAATTCGTTAAAACGAAATAATTAATTTGTTTAAACGAAATAATTAATTCGTTAAAACGAAATAATTAATTCGTTTAAACGAAATAATTAATTCGTTATAACGAAATAATAATTCGTTTAAACGAAATATTAATTCGTTATAACGAAATATTAATTCGTTATAACGAAATAATTAATTCGTTATAACGAAATAATTAATTCGCTTAAACGAAATAATTAATTCGCTTAAACGAAATAATTAATTCGCTAAAACGAAATAATTAATTCGTTTAAACGAAATAATTAATTCGTTTAAACGAAATAATTAATTCGTTATAACGAAATATTAATTCGTTTAAACGAAATAATATTTCGTTATAACGATATAATATTTCGTTATAACGAAATAATATTTCGCTTAAACGAATTATTATTTCGTTATAACGAATTAACTATTTCGTTATAACCAATTAATTATTTCGTTTAAACGAATTAATTATTTCGTTATAACGAATTAATTATTTCGTTATAACGAATTAATATTTCGTTTAAACGAATTAATATTTCGTTTAAACGAATTAATATTTCGTTATAACAAAATAATTATATAAGAGTGGAATCATGTACGAAAAAATTATATAAGAGTGGAATCGTGCACTTAAGGGGCTCCGTATTATTCCAATTATCTATATGTCGCAATGTAACTCTAATCAATGTTTGTTAATGTCTTGATTTTAAGTCAGGACAGGGTGACGGCTATCCTTAGTTAAAATTGTCCTTAAAATGGGTTTGTGAAACGCCACTATTTTAAGTTTTTAACTTAAAATATTATTTTAGTGGATTTTAACTAAAATGCTTAAAATCGTTGTTTGAAACTCATCTATCTTAAGTTAGGATGAAATTTTAGTTAAAGACGATTTTAAGGGGATTTAAGTTTTTGTGAAACAGGGCCCAGGTCATTCATTGTTCTTTATCTGGAGGTTAAAACAATGACATCCTATCGTTAACTAAAGTCTGTTTCACTTGCCAATTTGATTAATTGAATTCACCCTGTGATATAATAAGCACAGTTGTAATATTTTATAGCACATGTTATAACAAAAAACTGTCTCGTCAGTCGGTAAGGTCAGGGAAAAGACTACCCGACAAAAACAATCAAAACGACCAATCTTACTCGACTGGCCAAACAGTTTCTTTTATGATACAGCGCTCACGTACTAACCATTTGGCCATCCCCAACATGATAATGACGATGACAATTAAGTTAATAATTTGAATTATATTACTTGTTGCAACAGGGGTGAATACTTACCTTTCAATTCTGTCTTTGAAGAGGCCATTTTCTGAAATCATAGAGATGGAAAATTGAATTTATGTTTACTTAATCAACCTCATGAACAAATCCCCACTCAATTACCAGGATTCTACTCTCCATCGACAGGTCGCAACGCACGGCAAACACTTTGCCCCATTACGGGGATCCTTTTAGTGCCTTTTATGACACGCAGCACATACGAAGGGTATATTCTTATCACACCCTACACCCCAGGGGTACTTGTGTTTATACAACCTTTTAAATAGTGTTGTGGTTGTACTATTATAAATTAAATATTTAACGTTTCAAAGTAATACCAGAATAATACACCAACTATTTGAAATATGCACTGTTTACTTCAACAACTTGCCTTCAAATGATTATCTATTAAAACGCATGTATGTTGTGACATGTTAAGGTTTTTTCCCTAGAATATGATATCACTCGAATAAAGCGCTATATATAATAGTTATATCTTAATATGTAGTACGGCTATGCTCAACGATGTGTCGTAACTGCACACTCTGTCAACTACTCTGCGGTTGGCGACGATAGTCGCAAAGTCATCGGACATACATGTATACTTCCTAAATGAACAAGCACTATTAATTCAAATAAAAAAAGCCTTCAGAAATAAAATGAAATTTTGTGGCATGTCAGCTCCAATCGGTCTATATTGCGCCAAAGATATGGTGAATTTAACAAATCAAATTTAAAGACTATCACGGACATATAATTTCTGTGATATTTATTTTTGTTTACCTTTAATTAAAAACAAATCTTTTCCATGTATAAATATTTAACGCATGATATACAATTACAATTTACTATAAAAATTTGTCTCCTTTTAAAATGTTAGAAATTTATCCGGTTGAACAAATAGCTGACGTACATACTGGCAACGTTAATATTTAGATGTTTGGGATGATTGCACTCAATCAAAGTGTGTTTTACCGTCAAAACAGTTCTGCTGAAGTGCTGTTTCTGTGGGTTGTAGCTTATTCCAACACTAACGACGAACACTCAGATAAATAGTTGAAATTGTACTTTTAATTACGAGTGTCCACAACTGGTTAACGGTGACAATAACGAGATAGGAATTGGTAGGGCGAGCCGGTCACCAGACTAAAGTTACAGTGGACTATTCAAAAAAAGTAGGGGATATTTGATTTTTAAGTGTTATTAAAGTCACCTAATGAAACTGACGAAGAAACAAATGACAAAATGAAATGAAGTTCACATTCATCGATTTATTCCAAATGATCGTTAGACTAAGTAAGGCACAGACTGACCATTATAAGAGTAAAATGATACCCGGGGTCAAACAGCAAAGTTACCACAGCATCACAACAAAGTCAGTAACAGGTAAATCCTCTTCTGTTTGCCAAACAGGCATTGATCCGACGTGGCATACTCCTAATGAGGCGTCTGAGGTCATTTTGGTCCAGATTGTCCCATTCCTGTTGCAACACAGCAGCAAGTTCTTGGACATTGGCAGGACGTTGTAACCTCTGTCCAAGCATGTCCCAGACATGCTCGATGGGGGAGAGGTCGGGACTCAGTGTTGGCCAAGGTAATGTGGTGATGTTCTGTTGTTGGAGGTAACCTGTAACGATCCTGGCCCTGTGACATCTTGCGTTGTCATCCTGGAAGATGAAACGGCGGCCATGACGTCGTGCGAACGGCACAACATGGACTGCCAAGATGTTGTCCAGGTAGTACTGGCCTGTAACACGCCATGCAACAACATGTAAAGCCGTTCTTCCAGCAACAGTGATGCCTCCCCACACCATAACAGAACCACCCCCAAATCGATCATGTCTGATGACGTTAACGTCTTGGAAGCGCTCGTTTCGACGACGCCACACCCTCCTACGTCTGTCCAAAAAATCAACAGTGAACCTTAACTCATCTGACATCACATTGCTCCAGCGTCAATTATCCCAGTGTTGACGATCCCTACACCAACGACGTCTTGCCTGAATGTGAAGATCTCTCAAACAAGGGATCACGCGAGGACATCGGGCGCGAAGGTGACCCCTATGCAGTCGATTCCGAATCGTCTGGCCACTCACTCTCACGCCAGTGTCTGTTTGAAGACGAGCGCTGATCTGATTTGATGTGATGACACGATTTCTCAAGGCCAAGGTACGGATAAATCGATCCTGTGCTTGAGTTGTCGCCCTTGGTGGACCTGAGCGTGGTCTGTCCTGTACAGATTGTGTATCACGGTATCTGGACCATAGCCTGCTTATGACAGACTGAGAAACATTCATCGTCCGCGCCACAACCGCCTGTGTTGTGCCGATCTGTAGCATGCCAAGGGCACGTAACCTTTCATTTTGGGTAAGCCGACGCATATCAAAATTTGTTTTCTGGTCACTAAAACAATTAAACTAATGTTTCCACCCTGGAATTCAATGCCACAATGACTGTAACATTCAAAGTCAGAGTCGTGCAAATCTTGGGTTGGACCCCCATGATGATCCCAAGCATCACCTGCATTCCATGCGGTAGCTATTGGTGCGTTTGGGCGTCACATGTAACTGGAAATGTTTCTTCTGTTAGGTTCTATAGTGACTTTTTTCGTAGTCATTTGCATATTTTAGTATTATGCCCCCAAAATCAAATATCCCCTACTTTTTTGAATAGTATATATACAAGCTTAGGATTAAAATAAATATATAATAACATTTGATAAGAAATGTTAAATTGTACATAGGAAACATATGCTTAAATTCAGAAGATGATATGGAAAAGCATGAACGTGTGTTAACCATAATTATATAATCGTTACATTAATTATAAACCCAAACGGTTAAAATACTTGACAGATCAGTGGTCAATTGCTATTTTGAATTGACATCCTTTGACTTTGACAAGCTTTTGACCCAAAAAGCAAATACATTAATTTATATGGATTTTAAAAATCGTCAAAACAAGGAACTAGAGTATCGGTATGAACATTATGTAAAATTTACATGAAAATGCAAGAAAAACAATTAACAAAAATTTTAAAAGATAATATTTATACAAATTCTCAATCATATTAGGGATAAGTCCGATCAGCATTCGCGTTTGCTGATGTAACAGATATGCAACATGCTGGTCATATTGAGCAATAGACGGGTCAGGTAACTCGCGTCCGGGTATTCTTTTCGCATTGTCCTTTTGTATACTTTAGCCAAATCATTCTCGGACACCCACGAATTCGCCGTTGTTGAGAGACCCCTCCAACAAATTAAACATTCCCGTTTGTCCTCTTTAATTCGTTATCGGACAACTAGACCAGAGGGAGAAGGGGGAGTATTATCCGAAAGGTGGGCAAAAAACGGGAGTTGACTTTTCTAGAAGCATTTTTCCTCAGGAATCCGAAAATACCCGGGGTCAAACAGCAAAGTTACCACAGCATCACAACAAAGTCAGTAACAGGTAAATCCTCTTCTGTTTGCCAAACAGGCATTGATCCGACGTGGCATACTCCTAATGAGGCGTCTGAGGTCATTTTGGTCCAGATTGTCCCATTCCTGTTGCAACACAGCAGCAAGTTCTTGGACATTGGCAGGACGTTGTAACCTCTGTCCAAGCATGTCCCAGACATGCTCGATGGGGGAGAGGTCGGGACTCAGTGTTGGCCAAGGTAATGTGGTGATGTTCTGTTGTTGGAGGTAACCTGTAACGATCCTGGCCCTGTGACATCTTGCGTTGTCATCCTGGAAGATGAAACGGCGGCCATGACGTCGTGCGAACGGCACAACATGGACTGCCAAGATGTTGTCCAGGTAGTACTGGCCTGTAACACGCCATGCAACAACATGTAAAGCCGTTCTTCCAGCAACAGTGATGCCTCCCCACACCATAACAGAACCACCCCCAAATCGATCATGTCTGATGACGTTAACGTCTTGGAAGCGCTCGTTTCGACGACGCCACACCCTCCTACGTCTGTCCAAAAAATCAACAGTGAACCTTAACTCATCTGACATCACATTGCTCCAGCGTCAATTATCCCAGTGTTGACGATCCCTACACCAACGACGTCTTGCCTGAATGTGAAGATCTCTCAAACAAGGGATCACGCGAGGACATCGGGCGCGAAGGTGACCCCTATGCAGTCGATTCCGAATCGTCTGGCCACTCACTCTCACGCCAGTGTCTGTTTGAAGACGAGCGCTGATCTGATTTGATGTGATGACACGATTTCTCAAGGCCAAGGTACGGATAAATCGATCCTGTGCTTGAGTTGTCGCCCTTGGTGGACCTGAGCGTGGTCTGTCCTGTACAGATTGTGTATCACGGTATCTGGACCATAGCCTGCTTATGACAGACTGAGAAACATTCATCGTCCGCGCCACAACCGCCTGTGTTGTGCCGATCTGTAGCATGCCAAGGGCACGTAACCTTTCATTTTGGGTAAGCCGACGCATATCAAAATTTGTTTTCTGGTCACTAAAACAATTAAACTAATGTTTCCACCCTGGAATTCAATGCCACAATGACTGTAACATTCAAAGTCAGAGTCGTGCAAATCTTGGGTTGGACCCCCATGATGATCCCAAGCATCACCTGCATTCCATGCGGTAGCTATTGGTGCGTTTGGGCGTCACATGTAACTGGAAATGTTTCTTCTGTTAGGTTCTATAGTGACTTTTTTCGTAGTCATTTGCATATTTTAGTATTATGCCCCCAAAATCAAATATCCCCTACTTTTTTGAATAGTATATATACAAGCTTAGGATTAAAATAAATATATAATAACATTTGATAAGAAATGTTAAATTGTACATAGGAAACATATGCTTAAATTCAGAAGATGATATGGAAAAGCATGAACGTGTGTTAACCATAATTATATAATCGTTACATTAATTATAAACCCAAACGGTTAAAATACTTGACAGATCAGTGGTCAATTGCTATTTTGAATTGACATCCTTTGACTTTGACAAGCTTTTGACCCAAAAAGCAAATACATTAATTTATATGGATTTTAAAAATCGTCAAAACAAGGAACTAGAGTATCGGTATGAACATTATGTAAAATTTACATGAAAATGCAAGAAAAACAATTAACAAAAATTTTAAAAGATAATATTTATACAAATTCTCAATCATATTAGGGATAAGTCCGATCAGCATTCGCGTTTGCTGATGTAACAGATATGCAACATGCTGGTCATATTGAGCAATAGACGGGTCAGGTAACTCGCGTCCGGGTATTCTTTTCGCATTGTCCTTTTGTATACTTTAGCCAAATCATTCTCGGACACCCACGAATTCGCCGTTGTTGAGAGACCCCTCCAACAAATTAAACATTCCCGTTTGTCCTCTTTAATTCGTTATCGGACAACTAGACCAGAGGGAGAAGGGGGAGTATTATCCGAAAGGTGGGCAAAAAACGGGAGTTGACTTTTCTAGAAGCATTTTTCCTCAGGAATCCGAAAATGCTGGGTGATCAGTCAGGTGAGGGAGCGTTCAGGAGTTATCGAGGTCAAAAGGTCACCAGAGGTCACAGGAGCTGGCTTATGAATTTAGTCACTTCTGATGCTGTCTGTTGCAGATTTCTTGTTGGAACGCAGCTGAATCATTGAATAAGTGACGAAGGATAATTTGTGAAACCAATTAATCAAATTCTGATGTAATTGAAAAGGTCAAAAGGTTACCCAGGTCAAATTAGCAAGAAAGAAGGATGCACTGAGATTAGGGGCAAAACTAATGTTATTTTCAATATGCAGTACAATTCTGCATGGTCTGGCGAAGTAATTTTATCCAAAATTAACGATTATGTTAAACGAGTGATATGTTACACCATAAGTGTATAATCTATAAGTATATAATCGCGACCATTTTCACAAACTATAAGTATTATTCGTTACCACTTCCGGGTAACCGATTGTGGATTGTGATGGACATTACTCGATATTCACGTCCATGCGTGCACATGACTCCTCATCCGATTCATTATCGTCATGAACGTCATTAGTATCGACATTAATTTCGTCGAAAACGTGGAGGATTTCTCCATCGTCATGAATCAACATTTCGGGTAGAAACTCTCGTTCCCATCATGTAGTGTTGGTGACTCCAGTGCAAGCCTTGGCGAAGACGCACATCGCCACATCCTCGCCACATTGTTGGCTCGACAACACTGGAGCTTGGGGGACTTTGCACGGGGTGGAAGCAAGGTCAGGTCTACTATGCGTCCTTTCTTATAATTGGCCCAGAAAATATTGTATCGAGTCTGATCTACATTCCTAAGGCGAGGCTGGTCGTAGAAAACGCAAACAATTTTACTCAAGGCATTGAACGTGCGTTCCGCCCCAAAAAGGTTCAACTCCTAAAGTTGCGAACGTAGCCAGAGCCTCTTCGTCTATTTTCACTTTGTTCCACAATGGTATTTTTCCTTTGTGGAAGAAGGACAGTACTGGACTGTCATACCTAAGGTTCCTTTTAGTCCTTCGATTTTGGACATACTTTTCATATAACGCACCAAGCTGTTCACTAGTGAGTTCCATGTCGCCTTCAATTCTCCACAAGTCAGTGAGTTCGTCCGATAGGTAGGACAGGAGGAACAAGCCATGCAGAGCCTCGGCTACACGCTCGTGAACCGTCCAAGCGTAGTTGTAATGCTTCCCGGTAAGAATCCCAACAAGTGAACATAACCCAGGCGGGTATAGCGAATTCCGATACAATCCGGAACGCACGTTCAATGCCTTGAGTAAAATTGTTTGCGTTTTCTACAGCCAGCCTCGCCTTAGGAATGTAGATCAGACTCGATACAATATTTTCTGGGCAAATTATAAGAAAGGACGCATAGTAGACCTGACCTTGCTTCCACCCCGTGCAAAGTCCCTCAAGCTCCAGTGTTGTCGAGCCAACAATGTGGTGAGGATGTGGCGATGTGCGTCTTCGCCAAGGCTTGCACTGGAGTCACCAACACTACATGATTGGAACGAGAGTTTCTCCCCGAAATGTTGATTCATGACGACGGAGAAATCACCCACGTTTTCGACGAAATTAATGTCGATACTAATGACGTTCATGATGATAATGAATCGGATGAGGAGTCATGTGCAGGCATGGACGTGAATATCGAGTAATGTCCATCACAATCCACAATCGGTTACCCGGAAGTGGTAACGAATAATAGTTCCAGTTTGTGAAAATGGTCGCGATTATATACTTATAGATTATACACTTATGGTGTAACATATCACTCGTTTAACATAATCGTTAATTTTGGATGAAATTACTTCGCCAGACCATGCAGAATTGTACTGCATATTGAAAATAACATTAGTTTTGCCCCTAATCTCAATGCATCCTTCTTTCTTGCTAATTTGACCTGGGTAACCTTTTGACCTTTTCAATTACATCAGAATTTGATTAATTGGTTTCACAAATTATCCTTCGTCACTTATTCAATGATTCAGCTGCGTTCCAACAAGAAATCTGCATCAGAAGTGACTTAAATTCATAAGCCAACCTCCTGTGACCTCTGGTGACCTTTTGACCTCGATAACTCCTGAACGCTCCCTCACCTGACTGATCACCCATCATTTTCGGATTCCCGAGGAAAAATGCTTCTAGAAAAGTCAACTCCCGTTTTTTGCCCACCTTTCGGATAATACCCCCCTTCTCCCTCTGGTCTAAACTTCCTGGGTCGATTTGGTCGATGTGTCTCGTTTGCGAAGGTAGTTTACATCGGCATTCACTTTTGTGTTTGTCCATCAATTTAAATTGATGGACAAACGCTCTCTATAATCGCTGGTCCTCCGACGTGCGTTTGACAACCTTGCTTCAAACTTTCCACTTCAACAGTTTTAGGCACCCTGGGCCCATTTGTATCACTTCATTTAGAAGAAATTAACGATACCTGCTGAAAGTCAATTTTCCTGGATAGAAAGTCTTGACGACGCCGTTGATCACCACGCTCTTTCTTTCTTTGCTGAAGAACGGGGGAGGGGGGGCTAGTGGTCTAGCGTGCCGCGCTTCGACCTCTAGCTGGCCGATCACCTTTGGCTTGCGGCTGTGGTTTCGATCCCTGGTGTGAGCGTATGTGGCAACCTCGTGGGTTTCCTCCGGTTTCCTCCCACTGCTAAAGACCCCTACGCGCAAGCGAATTATTGCACTAAAATAGAAACCATGTTAGTCCCAAAATGACCTAGTTTGTATCGAGTGGGCGTTAAACCCCATTTTTCTCTCTCTTTTGCTGAAGAACGATGCATCATCTCCGGATTACGATGAGTAGAATTGCGCCACTTAAGACATGTCTGTAGTAATGTTTTTCCTGTCTCAGACCCCAAGTTACATGGTAAGGTGTCCATATACCTGATGGCGGCCAAAGCTGCTGTTGGAAAATAGTGTTCCATATCCATGTCGTTGTGACATTACTCCCTCAGAGGGTTCACCGGAAAATATGATTAACTAAATACCTTATACCCGCTTTCCCCTCCAATTGCCAAAGTGTTGTGTTTGTAGCTTATTCCATTACCAACGAAGAAAACTCAGAATAAATAGTTAAAATTGTACTTTAAAATTGTACGGTCACAATAACGAGAAAGGTATTTCTAGGGCGAGCCGGTCACCAGACTAAAGTTACAGCCGAATATAGAGCTCAATCAAAATGTGCTTTACTGTCAAAGGAACATGACAGGGTTCACATCTTGGTGGAGGCTCCCGCTTTTATATCCAAATGTGTTTTTAAAAAAAGTATGACCAATCCGAGAGCGACACAAAACAACGTCATCTCTCCTGCTCCTAAGAGAGACTTGGTGTGATTTAGTTTATTTGTGTCTGCAAGATCCCAAGACCGCTGCAAGCGGTCATATATAAAATGGTTGATACAAGATTTAAAATGTGTGAAAGGCAAAAGAAGTTGTGATATTGGAATCCCCTTTTTTATGACGCTATATCGCCGATACTGTGAAACGTTACTAAACACTAATTAATATTGTTCTACTGACGTTCAAACCAGTTGTTCCAAGAACGTCAGCTGAACCACATGAATCAACGTTATTTCCCAAGACTGGTCAGAAAACCTAAAAACGTCAATTAATTATGTTCTTCTAACGTAACTATTATAGCGTTTTAACTTATGATTCTTTGAACGTTAGTAATACATCAGACTAATGTTTCAACTAATGTTTTTTATGACGTTATATCGTTGATACTGTGAGGCGTTACTAAACATTAGTTAATATCGTTCTACTGACGTTTACTTTAGAAACGTTCAGATTGGTTG
This sequence comes from Patella ulyssiponensis, assembly GCA_963678685.1. NCBI lineage: Eukaryota > Metazoa > Mollusca > Gastropoda > Patellidae > Patella > Patella ulyssiponensis. Next base: position 190,965 of record OY783230.1, read on the forward strand.
TTCCAAGAACGTCAACTGAACCACCTGATTCAACGTTATTTGTTAAGCCTGGTCAGAAAAACTGTAGACGTTAGTGAATTATGTACTTCTAACGTAACTTTTGTAAAGTTTTAAATTATGATTCTTTGAACGTTGGTAATATACTTGTTTGTGACGTTATATTGATTATATTGAATTTCCGTTTTTAAAACGTTCTGTTTTCCTAATCTTAAAACGTTAAAATTAAACGAAAAATAAACCCTTCCAATAAAGTTCGTAAAACGTTGTATTTATATTTTACATTCTTTACATCTTACATTATTAGAAAACCTTGTATTTAAACATTAGATGAATGTTCCAACCATGTTTTTGTTTGACGTTATACCCTCGGTACCGTTACTAAACATCAATTGATATTATTCTACTGACGTTTACTTAAGAAATGTTCAGATTAGTTGTTGTTCCAAGAACGTCAGCTGAACCATCTGATCAACGTTATTTCCCAAGCCTGGTCAGACAACCTAGAAACGTCAGTAAATTATGTTCTTCTTACATAACTTCTGAAGCGTTTTAATTATGATTCTTTGAACATTAGTAATACATTAGACTAATGTTTTTTTATGAAGTTATATCGTTGATACCGTGAGACGTTACTAAACATTATAGGTGGGTAGAGATAACAATATGATAGGGGTTACCTAGAACAAACTGCAACAGAAATCATTTCCTTGGAAACTGTTCGGGTGTGGTCTCTAGTACTCCCATAACTAAAGCGGCCATTATCGGTCTCGGGGAAATTTGCATAATCAACACCATTCTAAGATGGCCGTCAGTGGACCAGAAAATCGACTAAGTCTCCGAAACGGTTGGCTTTAGTTCAGCTAAATATATACTCCCGAGTTCAAAAATACCGACATTATTTTCGTACGACCTTATCGTTACTAAAGTCCTATATAGGGAAAGTTACGACAACTCGTTTCCAGATGGCGGTCTGCAGGAATTTCTGGAAAGAGATATCTCGCAATCAGTGTGTTTCAGTGGTGGAAGGACAGCGATAATCTCGTAAGATTTGACTTTTGCAATGTCTTTTTATATGGTTTTCGATATCCGAATTTAAAGATAAATTTCTAAAACCCAAAATGGCACCAACACAAATCAGCAGATGTTAATTTAATCGTCATTTCATTTTTCCCTGTTGGATATTACTTGTAACATGTCATTTACACGGTTCGCGATGTCACCGGGTTCAATACTGATCTCAAAATGAATCCATGGTGGCAGAAATTCCATTCACAATGCTACACAATATAGTATACCCCTCCCACTATTGAGAATTGTAATTAAAGAATGTAATAATATCATATGTTTATATGTCTTTGAATCGACCTGCAACCGTATGACACCTTAATTTTTTAAATATGATTATTTCTACAAAGATCCATATATAGTCTTGAATTACACGCTGTTTTCACACGATTCAGTGACTACATTTAGTTTATTCAGTTCGACGTAAGATTTAAACTGAATAGATACAGTTTTTTTGAGTTGAATGAAGATATAAATCACCTGCAAAGGTCACAATTTTAATCCGATTTTGATGAAATTCGAAATGTAGGTTTATAACCCAACGATCGCGGTTCCTTGCGATATTCGGGCACATTGGACCATAACTTCCTGAATTATGGCCCCTGATTTTACGAAACATCATGTTTTTTACCTTGGGGACCCTATGGAGGTCGCAATTTTATTCCGAATTAAAAAAAACCGTTTGACTATATCCCCGTTACACATTAATGGTGGTTGAGTTTGAATTTCTTGAAAATCGATAATTGAACAGCAAAATCCATAATATTAAATGTTTCGTATACTAAACGTTAGTATTGGTCAGAACTTTTATAAAAACCAAACAAATTCTAATGATTTTCTGATAATTACTTAATATGCGACAACTCTTGTTGACTGCCCGGATGATTTAGATGCCATGGGCGTATGTTTCGTTGCCTGGCAACCTATTTTTCCGAAAAGATGTGACTTTTACTAATTCTTATAAATGGATGTCGATGTCTTTGAATTAAAGGTCACCGTCAAGTGCAGAAGTCATGAAACACGCCGTCGGGGGATTTGTTCAAGCCTGTCTCTCCCACAAAATTCATGAAAATTACAAGCCGAAAAACGCGTTGTCTTGCTACGAATTTCGGGCACGAATACAGCAATCTGCAGGTGGTCCATGTTAACGAAGACATCTGAACTCCAATCAACAAATCAATCAGGCTGTTGTCGTTGCATTAACATGTCACCAGAAATTTTCACTGATGAAACAAATATTTCCGAAACCCACGTCGCGCTTAAATTTTTAAAAATTTAAATTACACTGATTTTAAATGTTTTAACCATTGGACAATTTAAATTTCGATTACTAAAATATTGATGATACGATTAAAGATCGATGACCCAAAACTGCAGTCACATTTTTTTCCTCCAACCTTATTGTAACGTCATTATCAAATTTTATTGTAACTTCGCTCGGAAAACCACGAACCGGTGTATAATTTGTATAAAAGAACACATCTTCACCCAAACTGAAACAATATATCATCGTTCATCTATAGCCTGAAGCCACTGTGGTTCAATGCGTCACAGGAAGTGGCCAGAGAAAATGATGACAAGTTCTTCACCCACACAAGTATCATCCCTACCTCCAACTGAAGATGCTGCACAGCAGTCAGGTCAAAATACAGTTTAACCCTCACAAGATTGCTACAAAGAGGTTCTCAACTGATTCTGGTAGGCTTCATTGTAGTTTTTAACATACTAAAAATTTACCCAATTAAGGACCCCCCGGAAAGGTGTTTTTTTCAAGATTACGCCTAAGCGGACACCGAAACCTAATGATCATAACTCTGTAACTATCAACCCAAATTTGATGATCTTGGTGTCTATCCCTAGGTTTTTGGGAGCAGAGAACACATCAAAGTCATTGAAAATGGTGTTGGCTTTGAAAATAATCCATTGCAACTGTTCAGTGGGATGCAAAGCCTTTCGATGCAGCAGCAGATGCAATAGACACTCCTCTACTACTGTATGTGGCCCTTGCCAAGCTGGAAACTGTGACAAGCCAAACAACACTCATGAGGCCCATATAGAGGAGGATGACACTTAAAACTGAACGCTCTGAAACTTATTCTATGGACAGAGGTGTTTGTGTATTGAGTGATAGTGGACAGCTGGATGTCATAAATTTAATTTCACAATGATTCAACAGGTAAGTGTGATAACCAAAGTTTTCTTAATGTGTTTCTTGTCCCCCCCAAAACCGGGCATAGACATCCTACTTTGGTAAACTTTTAGTACATTGTATGTTATGAAGTACATTAAACCTTACCAGAATCAATTGAAAAACTTTTTGTAGCAATATTTGGGGGGTTGAGGGGAAATTTCCATATATCGAGTGGGTTACAATATCACAGCTACCTAGTGTACCAGCAGGTTCAAACCTGGACTAACGTTGTCACAGAACTAAATCTAGAACATTTTGGTTGACAACTTTCTAACAAAAAATACGTTTCGAAGACGATGGACAGCCCCCGTGCGCCCAAATCACTGCTGCAAATCATACGTTGTAACTGCAAAGGGGGATGTAATTCCAAGCGATGTAGGCCGTAAGCATGGTCTGGCTTTCACTGCTGGATGTGGAAAATATATGGATATAGCTTGTGCAAACACCGAAACAGTAATAATTTAAGCCTTTGAAGATGTGGGCGATATTTTCTATTTTTGGGTCTCATAAGATGGCCCTGGAAACATCAGATGCAGCGCTCACGCTGTCGATCGCCATTTCCGCCAATTGCGATAAAAATATAATTTTGGCGTTAAAATATTCAATCTGGCGAAATTTTTGGCGATTCTTTTTTAACCATGGCTAAAAAATTTTCTTGCCACAAAGTTTTGATTTCCACGCCGTGCATACACGTTACAATCTATCACGCTTGGTTCAATCAGTTATCAATCAATCAAGTACTAGTCCTTAATTGTCTCCTGATCAATCTCGGATTAGCGTTGATTAGTATATACATTTAGTAATAAACTAATCAAGAGACAAACGATTTAATTGTTTGTCTCCAAATACGAATCGGTGGCTTTTTTGACGGTTTCTATATATTCAAAATGGCGGACACCGTGAATAATACTCGTTCGATTTGTTTGGGATTATTGGATTATGACGTCTGTTTTATCTTTTTCTTATTCCTGTTGCCCGTTATGGTTAATAATTAAAACCAGGTTTGTTGTTAAAGTTTATATGGAAGTCGATATTAAACGCCAGAAACGAACGAACGAAAGTCAGTTATTTTCTAATCACGGGCCGTAAGCGAAAACTTGAACAGCCTTTGTCAACGTCCGATAGAAGAATTTCAAACTTACATGTATTTATTTTTTGTATTTCACCACCAAAATACTCCCGAACTGACTATATAATAGTTAAAAAATAGATAACGTGAATGAAATATGCCGAAAATTTGAGTCAATTTGCTTCCTTTGAACCGAAATTATTAGCTTTTTTTTTTTTTGTATTTCACCACCAAAATACTCCCGAACTGACTATATAATAGTTAATAGTTAAAAAATAGATAACGTAAATGGAATATGCTGAAAATTTGAGTCAACATCTGATTCAGATGTGTTTTATTTCATTGATATTTCTAAATATTAAGATGCCGATTTTATATATTTGGGTTTTCATATTCCAAGTAGGTGGATTATTCTTATCGGCTTTTAATAGATGAAATGGGTTTTAACGTCCTACTGTTGTGCTCCAACTGGGATAATAATACATGTGCTATAAGGGATTACGACCTACTCTTATACTGAATTCCAACTGCCAAGGGAACCGTAAATTGCACGCCAATGTGAACACGGCTTTCCGTAACCATCCGAAGGACTATACGTTGTCCCTTGTCAGACCCTCTGTCCTGCACCACTGACAGGGGAGAACCACGCCGGAACGTCCCGATGAACTTTCTCGGCCAACGCAGGGATCAAACACTGAATCCCAGATAAGCAAGCTAACGTCTTACTCGCTGAGCCACCGTTGCCCCCGCTATAGATGAACGATGATATTTAATTTCAGTTTTGGGGAAGACGTGTTCTTTTATACAAATTGTACAGCGGTTCGTGGGTTCCAGCAGTTTTCCGAGTACAGTTACAATAAAATTTGATGACGTCACGAGAACAACGTAATGCCGTCAAAATGACGTTACGACGACAGAAAAAAATGTCGGCATTTTTGAACTCGCGAGTATCGATTTCCTATAGGTCGGTAATACATTTATTTGTTCTAAAGTCAACCGTTTCGGAGATTTCGGCGATCTTCTGGTGGCCATCTTCGATTTATGGTAATTATGCAAATTTCCCCATGACCGATAATGGCCGCTTTTGTTATGGGAGTACTAGAGACCATACCGGAACAGTTCCCAAAGAAATAATTTCTGTTGCAGTTTGTTCTATGTGCTTTTTATCTTTACCCGCCTATTAGTTAATATCGTTTTATTGACGTTTAAGTTAGAAACGTTCAGATTAGTTGTTCCAAGAACGTCAACTGAACCACCTGATTCAATATTATTTGTCAAGCCTGGTCAGACAAACTTTAAACGTCAGTAAATTATGTTTTTCTAACGTAACTTTTGTAGCGTTTTAACTTATGATTCTTTGAACGTTAGTAATATATTTTTGGTGGAAGTTATAATTATTATTATTGATTACATTGAATTTCAGTTTTTAAAACGTTATGTTTTTCTAATCTTAAAACGTTGAAATTAAACGAAAAATAAACCCTTCCAGTAAAGTTCGTAAAACGATGTATTTCTACTTTACATTCTTTACATCTTACATCATTTGCAAACGTTGCATTAAAACATTAGATTAATGTTTCAACCCTGTTTTTGTGACGTTATTTCGTCGATACTGTGAAACGTTACTAAACATCAATCAATATTATTCTACTGACGTTTACTTTAGAAATGTTCAAATCAGTTGTTCCGAGAACGTAAGCTCAACCACCTGAATCAATGTTATTTCCCAAGTCTGGTCAGACAATTTATAAACGTCAGTAAATTATGTTCTTCTAACGTAACTATTGACTGTAGTGTTTTAACTTATGATTCTTTGAACGTTAGTAATATATTTGTTAGTGGCCTTATATTGATTATATTTAGAAAATTTGCAAGGACATCATTGAAGTCGCATTAACAAGATCTACTAACGTTCTAAATTTCACGAAAATCGCACAACTATATGAAATATGAAAGCTTAATAATCTTAACAGAAACAATAAGTTTTCATATGAAATAATAATACTAATAAACTAGACCTGCATGCAGGAATGACGGGTTTCACTAGTGTCACGTTGCCCTTGAACATGTCACTTCCGGTGCCAAGTTACCCTTGAACATACGTCACTTCCGGTACCAACGAAACCACTAAACAGGTTTCCAAATAAACATTGCTCACATCAAATAAAATGGACGCAGAATCAACCAAATCCAGCAATATCAATTCATTTTATACATTTGTTACCTGTAAATGATCTTGACAAAATTACAATACTTCCGGTGTTAATGAAAATGTTCAATTAGTTTTATGAAATCCGAAATGGCATAGATATCATATAGTGAAAATTTTATGTAAATCGAATAATAATTGCCACTTTTAAAGACCAAAAAACTTGAAAAGTGACTTGTAGAAAATCGGCTATTTCTCGGCAACCGTACAAGTTAAAAACTGTATGATCATATCTGTATGATCATATGGGTTCATTCTATTTGTTGATTGGCATCAAATATCATGATTTGAACAAGATTTCAAAACAGACTCATTTGAATAAAATATCTGTTTTGAAGGCTAAAAATACAGTTTTTGTCAAAATGACGTTACTTCCGGTGATAATGAAAATCTTAAATTACTTGTATGAAATCCTAAATGGCATTAGGTATAACATGGTGTAAAGTTTATGAAAATCGAATAATAATTGATACTTTTATGGCTCCCAAACCTTCAAAAGTGACCTTTAGAAAACCGTCTATTTCTCGGCAACCGAACAAGTTAGAAACAATTTTATGATATCTATATGACCATAGGAGTTGTGTTTATATGTGAATTTAAACCAAAAGTTAAAATTATTAATACATATTAAATAATTCTTGGTTGAATAAAACATTGATTTAAAAAGTTAAAAATGCAGTTTTTGACCAAATGACGTCACTTCCGATGTCAATTTTAAATTGTAATCAACTTGATATGACGCTACATGCTTTTTGAATCAAATGAAATGAAATGAAATGAAATGTGGTTTTATGGCACTTCGGCACCAACCGAGCTATATTGCGCCAAACCTACAATGATTTATACGAGACAAGTTAAATAAATATCACAGAAAAGGTTTTTATATGCATAAATAAAAGCAATATCACAGTAAATAAAATTAAAAATCAAATAAATCTTTTATGCATATAAATATTTAAAATATAAAAAATGAAATGATAAATATACAATTAAAATTTATAATAAAAGCTTGTCTCTTTTAAAAAATCTAACAATTCACAATATAAGCCCGGTTGGGCAAACAATTGATGCAGAGACTGGCAACGGTAATATTTCGATCTTAGGCTCTTGAGATGCTTGCACTCAATCAAAATGTGCTTCACTGTCAAAGGAACATGACAGTGTTTACATTCTGGTTGAGGCTCTCGTTTCAAAATGAAAAAGTGTGTTAAAAAAGTATGACCTATACGAGAGCGACAGAACAACTGTGACGGTCCCGAGCTTGACGATCACGGACGACGTATCAAGCAACAGTTAATTGAAGCTAAAGCACGTTAAACTAGCTTTTACAACTATACGGATAAAAGATTGTCCTAAACAGCGTTAACTGGTTTGACTAACCTAAATACCCAAACATAAATAAACTACTTTGTGTAAAAAATCAAGTCTTTAATGACGCAAACATTGAATGACATATGAAATACAATTGAACAAAATCATATAACGACCAATCTTCAATTCATGTGTATTACATGTATTTATGATGTGTAGTGTAGTATTATTAATATTTAATTTTAATTGCACATAAATAATAGCATAGGCCTATAAATAAACTTTATCAAGGTGTTGCTTTCCTATTGAAGTCTGAAATATTCCCCTTTGTTCAAATCCTGAACAAGACAAAATCCCCTTAGTTATGATTCATACCCAGAATCTACTAACTAAGAAAATAACAATTATTAATAAGCCTGATTACTGCAGAATCCAGTCAACTCCACCATGAAAGCTGTCCAAAATCCCTTGAAAACTTGTAATCCTTAGATCTATACTTCCTTTATCTTATAATAACTAAAAATGGAATGACTTGTGTACTTATAATACTTATATTAATAATGCAACTAATGAAAAAACTCTTATATAAAATATAATAAAACTCTCACTCTGCATCTAAACCCCCTCTACTCGAATTGTGAAAATCATCTGACGGCCCCCTAGTTCCGCGCGTTAATTACCTTATATAGACACACCGATTCCAACGACGTTGGAAAAGCTCGCTGAAAATGTTGGAAAGGTGGGAAACTGTGGGAAATATTCCACAGAATATAATAGGCCTACAACTGAGCAAAATTCATGTAGGAAAAATATATGGAAATACATAGTGACTTTAATAATATACAGTACAAATAGCAGTGGTAATATACAAACAGTAATGAATTAAACGTCCGTAAATAATTAAAAGATTACGGCCGAATATTTGTAAAGGCCGCCGTAACTATGAAGGTTGCTATGGACTGATCGCGTCTACCGGAAGTATCGTCCGAAAACGTAAACAAACATGGCCGCGCCCATGAAATCGGCCACAAATTGTTCACGGAAATAAAATAAAGTGTGTAGTCGTTAATACGCTAATGACAAAAAGGAAATGTGATATACAGGTTAATCCGACGTCGTAACACCAACGAATATAAAATATGCAATAGAATAACATGCAATGACAAAGTGGTTGTGTAATTCAAACCGTGAACTGATGTGATATGGGAAGATGGAGAAGCCGGTCATGACACAACTTCATCTCTCCTGTTTGATAGGAGTTTGGCCAATCTCCTAAGAGAGGCTTAATGTGATGAAGTTTGTTTATGCCTGCAAGATCCCAAGACCGTTTCCAGCGGTCATAAATAAAATGATTTATTGCCGATTTAAAATCTCTAAATGGTAATAAAAATGGTGATTGGGGAAGATCTAAAGCAGCTTTGGCAGCAAAATCTGCTTTATCATTCCCCCGTATATCAACGAGACTGGGAAGCCAGCAGAAGACGACGTCTTTGCTGCTGAGCTCGTACGATAGTAGCAGACGATAAACATCTGCTACTAATGGGTGTTCAAGCTGTTTATTGTTAATTGCTTGAAGCGAGGACAAAGAATCAGTAAAAATGATATGCTTTAAAGCTGAAGAGGACTGAATGAACTCCAAGGCCTGAAGAATGGCATGGAGTTCAGCTGTAAATGTGGAAGCAGCAGGGGGGAGACACACAGAAATGGTCTCAGATGGCGTCACTGTAGCCGAAGATACCCGATCACCATCCTTAGAACCATCTGTGTAAATAGGAGCATAATCACCATATTTAGACCTTACTTCTTCGACGAGAGTTTGAAACACTGTGGAACTAGTATCTGTCTTAGGGGGAGATATAGCCCATGGTGGTGTCTCAAAGAAAGGGGTATTCGCAATACTGTCAAGGCTGATACCAGCCTCGGACAGAAGGAGTTGTATGCGAATACCAAATGGTGGAATGACTTATTAAGTCTTGAGCAGATATAAATGCTCATGATAGGGTCTAAATATGGTGTTAAATGAAATATGATTTGGTAAAGATGCTATTTTCGTAGCATACTGCAGGGCCAGCTTATCACGTCTGTTGTGCAGTGAGCGCTCATGCGCCTCGACGTATAAACTGTCCACTGGAGAAGTACGAGAGGCTCCTAAACTGATTCTAAGTCCTTGGTTGTGTATGGTGTCGAGCTCTTTTAGATAAGACTCGCGGGCAGACCCATACACTATACACCCATAATCGAGTTTTGATCTTATTAACGCTCGATATAATCTAAGCAAGACCTTGCGGTCTGCTCCTCAGTCAGTATTTGATAAGACTATCAATATGTTAAGGGCTTTCAGACATTTCTTCTTTGGGTTTTTAATGTGGGGGATAAATGAATGATAAAAATATTTTAAAATCTGAAAAGCCTGAATGGGCTGTACATAGGTCAATTTTACGCCTTTTTTCACCTCTTAATCCAATTTGCTAGAAAATGAAATAGAAATTAAAAAAACTGCTTCCGACATTTTTTGCGCCTTTAAAGGACAAACTCTTTGAGTCATATAATTTTTCAAAAAAATAATATTTGTTTTCGAAAAAATGGTACCTAACTGTCAAAATTGTAGTTTTTGGTAAAATTATGCCACTTCCGGTGCCGACAGATAACACTTTCGGTAATAAAAAAATGACAATTGAGACAACGAAGCATATGAACTTTGTTTTATACAAATCGAACATTAAAAAATTAATCTAGGACTGAAAAACTGAATTAGCCAATAGCGGCCAAGGAAAATTACTGAGACAAATTTTTTTAACATTTTTGCGCTATAAAAAAGTTTTTAGTAAAATTTTAAATTTTCGAAATTTGGCGCCTAATATCTTCGAAGATTTTCCAAAAATCAAAAATCGAAAATAGCGTAGCTATGTGCCATGTCTCCGGCTATGCCAAAATGTATCGAAAGTTAAAATCCAATGATTATTGTTAAAATTACTGCAATATTTTTAAAAACGATAACTTCGGTGATTTCGGACATTTTGCATCGTCGCAGAACGTTCAAAATAGCTTTATCCTCTAAGACACACCCACTTTTCTAGTAAAACCGAAGAAATCGTAACGATGCGACAAGCAGTTGCTGAGATCTACTCAAAACAAAAGGAGAATAATAGTAATAATAATAAGAACTAGATCTGCTACTGTCCCATGCAGATATGAAAGCTTTCATATTCACAGACACTTCCTGTCACATGTCATGGGTCATATAAATAATCCGAACAAGAAAAAATAAATCATTAAAATCGGTCACAATCTAGCGAAATTAATGTGATTTTTCATACGTAAACAACTTTGTCGGCACGAAAAACATCAAAGGCGAAATTCGAATTTTTGAAATATTCAAATACCAAAAATTCGACCCGCATCCAAGCTATCCTGAAATGTATTAAATTGTAGACATAGGAGACGCATTGAACATACTATGCCGTATTGTGTTGGTTTACAAGTCCGTAAATGTCGATTTTTTCACTATGTTTCATATTCACTTCTAAATGGCGAACATCAGCTGACTTAAATCCAAATTTTGCTCTGAATGTTTTTTAGGTTTTCCTTCAAGGATTCAGAAAATGTAACTCCCATGTCTGTAAGTGCAATATCGCAAAAGTTCTATTGTTTTTTCACGTTTCAAGATGGTGGCACTTCCGGTTCGATCGACAAACTCCATGTTTTGTGTACGAATCAGTAATTACTTGTCTAGTATCGAATATAAAAATTAGGTCATTCTGACCTTTATTTCGACGATATTTTTGAAAAATTTGATTCTCAATTTCATCAGGGGGAGATAATTTAGAAAATTTTAAAAGTCATTTTTCAAGTCGCATCAATAATGTCTACTTAAATACTAAATTTCATGAAAATCGTACAACTATTAAAGAAGTTGTCAAGTTGGTCTCAACTTCCGGTTTGAAATCACAGCGTCGAATTTTCAAATATTACAAAACTTTTAAAAATATGCTCCCCCTGACCAGCTTAATTGTTCGCATTAAACGTTTGCCCCCTAAAATCGACAAATTGCTGACTTTAAAGTGAGAAAAATTACAACCGGGTGAAATTTTCTGTTTTATCACTTTTACAATACTTTTGATTACCAACCGATTATTGCAAAACTTTAAAAATAAAAGAGAAAGAGAGAAATGCGGCTTAACGTCCATTCGACACAAACTAGGTCATTTCGGGACTAACATATGTTTTTTGATTTTATTTAAAAACTTCCCTTGCGCGTACGGGTCTTTAGCCATGGGAGGAAACCGAAGGACACGGAGAAAACCCACGAGGTTGGACACCATACTCCATGTCACGTGCAACGTGGAAATCGAAACGACGCCGGTTGACTCAATGACAGACGTTACGATACAGCGCGCGTATGCTAACCATTCAGCCTCCCTAAAATCGGGAAATTGCTGACTTATAGCAAGAAACATTTTAACTGGGCGAAATTTTCTGTTTTAACAGTTTAATTTGCACGATACTTTAATTACCAACCGATTATTACAAAACTTTTGAAAATAAGCTCCAACTAACCAGCTTAATCGTATGCAGTAAACGTTAAGCCTGAATTGAAAGTTCTGCACCGAGAAAGTTCTGCACCGAGAAAGTTCATCTCGATTTTCCGGCGTGGTTCCCCCTTGTCAGTGAGGCAGAACGGAGGGCCTGACAAGGACAGCTGTCTAGTCGTTCGCATTGGACGAAAAACCAAGGTCCCTTGTACACATTGGAGTGCACATAGAATATCCCTAAGCAGTTGGAATTCGAATAAGCTCTATACGATGACTAAATGTGCAGATTGTAGTCACCCACAATGAAAGGGTGCCGTTTTCAATGTTCGATCCTTTTATTCTTCTACTCCTGATATTTGGGACTGTTTTCATATAAAAGACTACCGATAAGACTCGTTGTAGGAGAAGTTCCCACAAAATGTAATGTTGACTTTATAAATGCTCCAAATCGTACAAATACGACATTTTGGATTTTCGATCTTTTTTTTTTCTGCTATCCCTGATATATAAAAAAAATGATACAACGATTTCAAACAACAGGCTATCTATTAGACTCTCGATTTACAAGAGTTTCGCCGCCCTCTCTTCATTATAACCGAAGTTATCTTGCCCTAAAGAATCAACAAATCAGCATGCTTATCTCTGCTTACCCTAGGCAGAAAATGCTCATCTTTGAACCCAATCATGACATTGACCTCGTGAACGTCTACACCGAGAGTGAACATTCTAGCTCAATTAGAAGGAGAGTTATTGTGTTTCAAAGTCTCGGCCCTTCAAATTACTACTACTTTTTATATCCACTTCAAAATGGCAACCAATCAAAATTCTGCTCTGAACTTATTTTTGGGCCATCTTTCAAGGATTCAGAAAATATAACTGCCGTGTCTGTAAGTAAAATAGCAAAAAAGCCTTAGGCATTTTTCACGTTTCAAGATGGTGGCACTTCCGGTTCGATCGACAAACTCCATATTTTGTGTACGAATCAGTAATTACTTGTCTAGTATCGAAAAAAAAATCAGGTCATTCTGACCTATATTTCGTCAATTTTTTTGAAAAGTTTGATCCTTATTTTCTCCAACGGGAGATAAGTTAGAAAATTTCTAAAGTCATTTTTCAAGTCGCATCATTAAGGTCTACTTACATATTAAATTTCATGAAAATCGTACAACTACTAAAGAAGTTGTCGAGTTGGTGTAAACTTCCGGTTCGAAATCACAGCGACGAATTTTCGAAATTCGAAAATCCGAAATTGCAGATTTTAGGTAAATGTCTTAGGATACTCAAAGAAAAAAGAATTAGTAAAATAGATCAAATAGTCACAAAGTTACAGCATTGTAGGTCAAATGCATTCGTTCGTAAAATTCGGTGATTTTGGATTCGTAAAACGTTTTGAAAATATATTTAATCAAGGTTCGCACCCCATTTCTTTGGGGGGGGGGGGGGTAGGTCAAAATTTCAGAAAGATCCTATGGATAGATTCTGAGAAATCCGATTTGCAGAAAACACACAAACGAAAAAATAATAACTAGATCTGCTACTGTCCCATGCAGATATGAAAGCTTTCATGTTCATCGTCACGTGTCATTGATTGTATCAAGTATTCCCCAAAAAATTATAAGAAGAAAATATTATCAAAATTGGTCAAAAACTCGCGAAGTTACAAGTCTAAATACAGTATGAAACACTGCACCCAGGCATAACAATCTGAAAACTAAAGGGAAATAACTGAAACTTGTATTACTGTAATGAGACGGGTGAGAAAATGAAATGAAAATGGCGGGAAAAAATTAAAAATGGCAGGTTGGACAGGCGACCTTACTCCTTGTCACGTACAACCGGGCATTCGAAAACACGCTAGTTAACTCCATGACAGACGCGCGTGCTAACCATTCAGCCACCCAACTCCCCTTTGAAATCAGACACGTGCAATATGTCATATAGGAAGAATAACAAGTCGCTCACAACAAAATGGTAAATTAATGAGTTTAGGTCAAAAAGACCAATAAAATTAGGATTTAATAATGCCAGACTAATATTAAAAAAAAGTTTTAAATCAAGAATAATTAATTATTGGTCTAATGCAATGAAATGCTTTGATTTAACGGATGAAATGTACGATGGGTGTCCACACTATGTGGCTAAGGCGTTGGCCTGCTAGCCAGGAGGTCGGGTGTTCGATCCCTGCATTGGCCGGGAAAGTTCATCTCGATTTTCTGGCATGTCCCCCAAACCCACCGTGTACACATTGGAGTGTACGTAAAAGATCCCTTAGCAGATGGAATTCGATACTGTTGAATAAGCTCTATACGATGACTAAATGTGCAGATTGTAGCCACCCACACTGCATGTTTTGCTTAACAATGAAAGGGTGCCGTTTTCAATTTCCGATCCTTTTATTCTTCTACTCCTGATATTTTGGACTGTTGATCGATGGTTTCATATAAAAGACTACCGATAAGACTCTTTGTAGAAGAAGTTCCCAAAAATATTATGTTGACTTTAAGAGAAAAGAACCTTTAAAAATGCTCCAAATCGTAAAAATACGACTTTTTGGATTTTCGATCTCTTTTTTCTGCTACCCCTGATATTTAAAAAAAATGATACAATGATTTCACACAACAGGCTAGCTATTAGACTCTCGATTGACAAGAGTTTCACCACCCTCCCTTCATTATAACCGAAGTTATTGTACCCTAAAGAATCAACAAATCAGCATGCTTATCTCTGCCTACCCTATGCAGAAAATGTTCATCTTTAAACTCAATCATGACATTGACCTACTGACCGTCTTCACCAAGATTGAACATTCTAGCTTAATTAGAAGGAGAGATATTGTGTTTCAAATTCTCGGCCCTTCAAATTGCTACTACTTTTCATATTCACTTCAAAATGGCAACCATCAGTTGACCTAAATCAAAATTCTGCTCCCGGCGATTTTTTGGGCATCCTTCAAGGATTCAGAAAATATAACTCCCGTGTCTGTAAGTAAAATAGCAAAAAAGCCTTAGGGATTTTTCATGTTTCAAGATGGTGGCACTTCCGGTTCGATCGACAAACTCCATATTTTGTGTAGGAATCAGTAATTACTTGTCGAGTATCGAAATTTTTTTTTAGGTCATTCTGGCCTATATTTCGACCATTTTTTTTTAAACTTTGATCCTTAATTTCACCAAGGGGAGATAATTTAGAAAATTTCTCATTATATTTTTGAAGTCACATCGGTAAGATCTACTTATATACTAAATTTCATGAAAATCGTACAACTATCAAAGAAGTTGTCAAATTGGTCTAAACTTCTGGTTCGATACCACAGCGATGAATTTTCGAAATTCGAAAATGTGAAACTGCAGATGAAAATGTTTTTTTTCAGGGTATTCAAAGAAAAAAGAATTAGTAAAATCGGTCAAAAAATAGCAAAGTTACGACTATGCATTGTAAGTTTTTTCGTTCGTAAAATTCGGTGATTTAGAATTCGCAAAACGTTTTGAAAATATATTTAATCAACAGCTACCACCAATTTTTTTTTTTGAGGGGGGGGGGCGGCGCGGGGGGGGGGGGGGGTAGGTCAAAGTTTCAGAAACATCCTATGGTTAGATTCTGTGAAATCCGATTTGCAGGAAAAACACACAAAAAAATAATAACTAGATCTGCTACTGTCCCATGCAGATATGAAAGCTTTCATATTCACTGTCACTTCCTGTCACATGTCTTGGGTCATATAAATAATCCGAACAAGATAATATAAATCATTAAAATCGGTCACAATCTAGCGAAATTAATGTGATTTTTCACTCGTAAACAACTTTGTCGGCACGAAAAACATCAAAGGCGAAATTCGAATTTTTGAAATATTCAAATACATAAATTTCGTCCCGTATCCCGTCTATCCTGAAATTGAAATGTATTAAATTTTAGACATATTGTGTTTGTTTACATGTCCGTAAATGTCGATTTTTCACTATGTTTCTTATTCATTTCAAAATGGCGACCATCAGTTGACCTAAATCAAAATTCTGCTCTGAACGTTTTTTAGGTTTTCCTTCAAGGATTCAGAAAATGTAACTCCCATGTCTGTAAGTGCAATATCGCAAAAGTTCTATTGTTTTTTCACGTTTCAAGATGGTGGCACTTTTAGAAAATTTTAAAAGTCATTTTTCAAGTCGCATCAGTAATGTCTAGTTACATACTTAATTTCATGAAAATCGTACAACTATTAAAGAAGTTGTCAAGTTGGTCTCAACTTCCGGTTCGAAATCACAGCGACGAATTTTCGAATATTACAAAACTTTTAAAAATAAGCTCCCCCTGACCAGCTTAATCGTTCGCAATAAACGTTTGCCCCTTAAAATCGGCAAATTGCTGACTTTAAAGTGAGAAACATTACAACCGGGCGAAATTTTCTGTTTTATCACTTTTACAGTACCATTGATTACCAACCGATTATTACAAAACTTTAAAAAAAAAGAGAAAGAGAGAAATGCGGCTTAACGTCCATTCGACACAAACGAGGTCATTTCGGGACTAACATATGTCTTTTAATTTTATTGAAAAACTTCCCTTGCGCGTACGGGTCTTTAGCCGTGGGAGGAAACCGAGGGACACGGAGAAAACCCACGAGGTTGGACACCATACTCCATGTCACGTGCAACCTGGAAATCGAAACGACGCCGGTTGACTCAATGACAGACGTTACGATACAGCGCGCACATGCTAACCATTCAGCCATTCAGGCTCACTAAGATCGGGAAATTGCTGACTTATAGCAAGAAACATTTCAACCGGGCATTTCAATCCAAACAACGCCAGTTGACTCAATGACAGACGTTACGATACAGAACGCAACCTCCCTAAATTTGGCAAATTGCTGGCCTACAGCGAGAAACATTTCAACCTGGCGAAATTTTCTATTTTAACAGTTTAATTTGCACGGTACCTTTAATTATCAACCGAATATTACAAAACTTTTAAAAGTAAGCCCCCCCCCCCCTGACGAGCTTAATCGTTCGCAATAAACGTTTGCCCCCTAAAATGGGCAAATTGCTGACCTTAAAGTGAGAAACATTACAACCGGGCGAAATTTTCTGTTTTATCACTTTTACAGTACAGTACAGTACAGTGCAATACAGTACAGTACAACCGATTATTACAAAACTTTAAAAATAAAAGAGAAAGAGAGAAATGCGGCTTAACGTCCATTCGACACAAACTAGGTCATTTCGGGACTAACATATGGATGGAACGAAAAACCAAGGTCCCGTGTTCACATTGGAGTGCACGTAAAATATCCCTAAGCAGTTGGAATTCGATACTGTTGGATAAGCTCTATACGATGACTATGAATGTGTTAAAATGTACAAAATATAAACAGTATTAATCTAAATCAATAACATAAATGATTACAAATTTTTTTTTTAGATAGTTTTAAAATAGAAAACAAATAATTATATCAAATCAAACCTATTCAATTTCAATTAATATGAAGACTGGCTGCAAAGGTCTAAGCCTATGTGTGCAAGACCTATATAATGTTGATGTTTCCTTTTATTTTTCTATATAGTTTCCATCCAATCTCAATTTTTTCATCAGTTATTTTCGGTGATTTTGGATTCGCAAAACATTTTGAAAATATATTGATACCAAGGCCACCACCCATTTTTGAAAGGAGGCTAACCAGAAATGTATTGATTTCCGATATTTGAGACGAAATCGCGAATCTGCGATCTATTTGATTATTTTCAAGCCGTTAATCGGAGTTATTCACGCGAAAACAACTTTGTCGGCACGGAAAACATCAAAGGCGAAATTTGAAATTTTGAAATTTGCAAATACCAAAAATTCGACAATGAGCCAGGCTATCCCCAAATGTATTTATTTCAAAGATAGGAAACGAATTCAACAAACTACGGTCTACTCTGATAATTTACATGCCCGTTAATGTCCACTTTTTCACTATTTCTGATATTTAATTCAATATGGTGACTATCCATTGACTTAAATCAAAATTCTACTGCCAACATTTTATAGCCATCCCTTCAAGGATTCAGAAAATATAACCCTCGTGTCTGTATGTAAAATAGCAAAATGGCGTTTGAGGTTTTTACATTTCAAGATGGTGGCACTTCCGGGTTGAGCTACAAACTCCATTTTTTGTGTACGAATCAGTGGTCTCGTAGCTAGTAACCGAAATAAAATTCAAGATGATTTGACCTATATTTCGTCGATTTTTTTGAAAATTTCGATCCTCAATTTCTCCAAGGGGAGATAATTTAGAAAATTTCTAAAGTCATTTTTCAAGTCGCATCATTAAGGTTTACTTACATGTTAAATTTCATGAAAATCGTACAACTACTAAAGAAGTTGTCGAGTTGGTCTAAACTTCCGGTTCGATATCACAGCGACGAATTTTCGAAATTCGAAAATCCGAAATTGCAGATTTGAAGTAAATGTCTCAAGGTACTCATAGCAAAAAGAATTAATTAAATAGGTCAAATAGTCACAAAGTTACAGCATTGTAGGTCAAATGCATTCGTTCGTAAAATTCGGTGATTTCGGATTCGTAAAACGTTTGAAAATATATTTAATCAAGGTTCGCACCCCATTTATATGGGGGGGGTAGGTCAAAGTTTCAGAAAGATCCTATCGTTAGATTCTGAGAAATCCGATTTGCAGAAAATACACACAAAAAAAAAATAATAATAATAACTAGATCTGCTACTGTCCCATGCAGATATGAAAGCTTTCATATTCATCGTCACGTGTCATTGATTGTATCAAGTATCCTAAATAAAAGGATAAGAAGAAAAAATTATCAAAATTGGTCAAAAACTCTCGAAGTTACAAGTCTAAATATAGTATGAAACATTGCACCCAGGCATAACAATAATCTGAAAACTAAAGGGAAATAACTGAAACTTGTATTACTGTAATGAGACGGATGAGAAAATGAAATGAAAATGGCGGGAAAAACAAATTAAAAATGGCAGGTTGGACAGGCGACCTTACTCCTTGTCACGTACAACCGGGCATTTGAAAACACGCTAGTTAACTCAATGACAGGCGCGCGTGCTAACCATTCAGCCACCCAACCCCCCTTTGAAATCAGACACGTGCAATATGTCATATAGGAAGAATAAGAAGTCGCTCACAAGAAAATGGTAAATTAATGAGTTTAGGTCAAAAGGTTGAGCTACTGTTTTAGAGTATTTAATAGTTTTAAAGAGACACGTTAAGGGTTGTTCATAGTTAAATGAAAGTTTAATTTTAAATAAGACCAATAAAATTAGGATTTAATAATGCCAGACTAATATTTCCAATAAGTAGGAAATCGTGACGACTTCTTAAGCATGTTTTAAACAAAGGATCATAGACTGAATTATACAAGAATGGCACTCTGCAATAAAAAAACTGGCCAAAGCAAGATTTCTATGCAGAAATTAAATAATTGCTAGAACCAGAAAAATATTTATCCACTATAATAAATAAGCAACATAGAGAAAATGAAATGAAATTGAATGGGGTTTAACGTCCTACTGTTCTGCTCCTAAAATGGGCTAATGAAGACGGGCATATGCCATAAAGTGTGCAATGAGGGAAATTTTACCCGGGCAGCGGCGTTACGGCCTACGAAGTTGCACAGGCGAACATACTCCTTGTCACGTACAACCAAGAAATCGAAACAACGCCAGTTGACTCAAAGACAGACGTTATTCAGCCACGCAACCTCCCTAAAATCGGCAAATTGCTGACCTGCAGCGAGAAACAGTTCAACCGGGCCAAATTTTCTATTTTAACAGTTTAATTTGCACGGTACCTTTAGTTATCAACCCAATATTACAAAACTTTTAAAAATAAGCTCCCCTTGACCAGCTTAATCGTTCGCAATAAACGTTTGCCCCTTAAAATCGGCAAATTGCTGACTTTAAAGTGAGAAACATTACAACCGGGCGAAATTTTCTGTCTTACCACTTTTACAGTACCTTTGATTACCAACCGTTTATTACAAAACTTTAAAAATAAAAGAGAAAGAGAGAAATGCTGCCTAATGTCCATTAGACACAAACTAGGTCATTTCGTGACTAACATATGTTTTTTAATTTTATTTAAAAACTCCCCTTGCGCTTACTGGTCTTTAGCCGTTGGGAGGAAACCGAAGGACACGGAGAAAACCCACGAGGTTGGACATCATACTCCATGTCACGTGCAACCTGGAGATCGAAATGACGCCCGTTGACTCAATGACAGACGTTACGATACAGCGCGCACATGCTAACCATTCAGCCATTCAGAGTCCCTGAATTCGGAAAATTGCTGACTTATAGCAAGAAACATTTCAACCGGGCGAAATTTTCTGTTTTAACAGTTTAATGTGCACGGTACTTTAATTACCAACCGATTATTACTAAACTTTTGAAAATATGCTCCAATTGACCAGCTTAACCGTATGCAATAAACGTTTGGCCTGAATTGAAAGTTCTGCACGGAAAAAGTTCATCTTGATTTCCCGGCGTGGTTCCCCGTTGTCAGTGAGGCAGAACGGAGGGCCTGACAAGCACAGCTGTCTAGTCGTCCGGATGGGACGAAAAAAAATATCCCTAAGCAGTTGGAATTCGATACTGTTGAATAAGCTGTATACGATGACTAAATGTGTAGATTGTAGTCACCCACACTGCATGTTTCGCTTAACAATGAAAGGATGCCGTTTTCAATGTTCGATCCTTTTGTTCTTCTACTCCTGATATGTTGGATTGTTGATCGATGGTTTTATATAAAAGACTACCAATAAGACTCTTTGTAGAAGAAGTTCCCCAAAAATATTAAGTTGACTTTACGAGAAAGACCTCTAAACATGCTCCAAATTGTAAAAATACGACTTTTTGGATTTTCAATCTCTTTTTTTCGCCTATCCCTGATATTTAAAATAAATGATACAATGATTTTACACAACAGGCTAGCTATTGGACTCTCTATTGACAAAAGTTTCACAGCCCTCCCTTCATTATAACCGAAGTTATCGTGCCCTAAAGAATCAACAAATCAGCATGCCTATCTCTGCTTACCCTAGGCAGAAAATGCTCATCTTTGAACTCAATCATGACATTGACCTAGTGAACGTCTACACCAAGTTTGAACATTCTAGCTCAATTAGAAGGAGAGTTATTGTGTTTCAAAGTCTCGGCCCTTCAAATTGCTACTACTTTTCATTTTCAATTCAAAATGGTGACCATCACGTGACCGAAATCAAAATTCTGCTCCCTACGATTTTTGGGCCATCCTTCAAAGATTCAGAAAATATAACTCCCGTGTCTGTAAGTAAAATAGCAAAAAAGCCTTAGGGATTTTTCATGTTTCAAGATGGTGGCAATTCCGGTTCGATCGACTAACTCCATATTTTGTGTAGGAATCAGTAATTACTTGTCGAGTATCGAAATTTTTTTTTAGGTCATTCTGACCTATATTTCGACAATTTTTTTGAAAACTTTGATCCTTAATTTCACCAAGGGGAGATAATTTAGAAAATTTCTAATTATATTTTTGAAGTCACATCGGTAAGATCTACTTGTATACTAAATTTCATGAAAATCGTACAACTATTAAAGAAGTTGTCAAATTGGTCTAAACTTCCGGTTCGA
This sequence comes from Patella ulyssiponensis, assembly GCA_963678685.1. Classification (NCBI taxonomy): domain Eukaryota; kingdom Metazoa; phylum Mollusca; class Gastropoda; family Patellidae; genus Patella; species Patella ulyssiponensis. Next base: position 212,971 of record OY783230.1, read on the forward strand.
AATCACAGCGACGAATTTTCGAAATTCGAAAATGTGAAACCGCAGATGAAAACGATTTTTTTCAAGGTATTCAAAGAAAAAAGAATTAGTAAAATCGGTCAAAAAATAACAAAGTTACGACTATGCATTGTCAGTTTTTTCGTTCGTAAAATTCGGTGATTTCGGATTCGTAAAACGTTTTGAAAATATATTTAAACAACGTTCGCACCCCATTCTTGGGGGGGTAGGTCAAAGTTTCAGAAAGATCCCATGGTTAGATTCTGAGAAATCCGATTTGCAGAAAATACACAAAAAAAAAAAAATAATAACTAGATCTGCTACTGTCCCATGCAGATATGAAAGCTTTCATATTCATCGTCACGTGTCATCGATTATATCAAGTATCTCAAATAAAAGGATAAGAATAACAAACTATTAAAATTGGTCTAAAACTCGCGAAGTTACAAGTCTAAATATAGTATGAAACATTGAGTAATCTGAAAACTAAAGGGAAATAACTGATACTTGTGTTGCTGTAATCGGGATGACTTCCCACTTCAAAACTTTCAGAAAAATGAAATGAAAATGGTAAGAAAACATCGAAAAATTAAATGAGATAACTTTGAACAAAACTAAAACAGGTTGAACTCAACTGTTTGAATATGTACGTTAAATATGTAGATTTGGAAAATTATAAAGACATAATATCAAAATCGGTCAAAAACTCACAAAGTTACAAATTTAAATGTAGTTAGAAACATTGCACCCGGGCAAAAAAATAATCTTTAAACTAAAGGGAAATAACTGAAACTTGTAAAGCTGTAATCGGGCTTCCAAGATATGTTATATAATTATGGTTTCCAATATGTTCGGTTATAAGTAGGAAATCGTGACGACTTCTTAAGCATGTTTTAAACAAAGGGTCATAGACTGCAATATACAAGAATGGCACTCTGCAATAAAAAAAACTGGCCAAAGCAAGATTTCTATGCAGAAATTAAATAATTGCTAGAACCAGAAAAATATTTATCCACTATAATAAATAAGCAACATAGAGAAAATGAAATGAAATTGAATGGGGTTTAACGTCCTACTGTTCTGCTCCTACAATGGGCTAATGAAGACGGGCATACGCCATAAAGTGTGCAATGAATGAAATTTTACCCGGGCAGCGGCGTTACGGCCTACGAGGTTGGACAGGCGACCATACTCCTTGTCACGTACAACCAAGAAATCGAAACAAGGCCACTTGACTAAATGACAGACGTTATGATACAGAGCGCACGTGCTAACCATTCAGCCACGCAACCTCCCTAAAATCGGCAAATTGCTGACCTACAGCGAGAAACATTTCAACCGGGCCAAATTTTCTATTTTAACAGTTTAATTTGCACGGTACCTTTAGTTATCAACCGAATATTACAAAACTCTTAAAAATAAGCTCCCCCTGACCAGCTTAATCGTTCGCAATAAACGTTTGCCCCTTAAAATCGACAAATTGCTGACTTTAAAGTGAGAAACATTACAACCGGGCCAAATTTTCTGTTTCATCACTTTTACAGTACCTTTGATTACCAACCGATTATTACAAAACTTTAAAAATAAAAGAGAAAGAGATAAATGCGGCCTAACGTCCATTCGACACAAACTAGGTCATTTCGGGACTAACATATGTTTTTTAATCTTATTTAAAAACTCCCCTTGCGCGTACCGGTTTTTAGCCGTTGGGAGGAAACCGGAGAAAACTCACGAGGTTGGACATCATACACCATGTCACGTGCAACCTGGAGATCGAAACGACGCCGGTTGACTCAATAACAGACGTTACGATACGGCGCACACATGCTAACCATTCAGCCATTCAGCCTCCCTGAATTCGGAAAATTGCTGACTTATAGCAAGAAACATTTCAACCGGGCGAAATTTTCTGTTTTAACAGTTTAATGTGCACGGTACTTTAATTACCAACCGATTATTACAAAACTTTTGAAAATAAGCTCCAACTGACCAGCTTAATCGTATGCAATAAACGTTTTGCCTGAATTGAAAGTTCGCCACGGAGAAAGTTCATCTCGATTTCCCGGGGTGGTTCCCCTTGTCAGTGAGACAGAACGGAGGGCCTCACAAGCACAGCTTTCTAGTCCTTCGGATGGGACGAAAAACCAAGGTCCCGTGTAGACATTGGAGTGCACGTAAAATATCCCTAAGCAGTTGGAATTCGATACTGTTGAATAAGCTCTATACGATGACTAAATGCGTAGATTGTAGTCACCCACACTGCATGTTTCGCTCAACAATGAACGGGTGCCGTTTTCAATGTTCGATCCTTTTGTTCTTCTACTCCTGATATGTTGGACTGTTGATCGATGGTTTCATATAAAAGACTACCAATAAGACTCTTTGTAGAAGAAGTTCCCAAAGAATAGTATGTTGACTTTACGAGAAAGACCTCTAAACATACTCCAAATTGTAAAAATACGACTTTTTGGATTTTCAATCTCTTTTTTTCGGCTATCCCTGATATTTAAAAAAAATGATACAATGATTTCACACAACAGGCTAGCTATTAGACTCTCTATTGACAAAAGTTTCACCGCCCTCCCTTCATTATAACCGAAGTTATCGTGCCCTAAAGAATCAACAAATCAACATGCTTATCTCCCTAAAATCGGCAAATTGCTGACCTACAGATAGAAACATTTCAACCGGGCGAAATCTTCTATTTTATTAGTTTAATTTGCACGGTACCTTTAGTTATCAACCGAATATTACAAAACTTTTAAAAATAAGCTCCCCCTGACCAGCTAAATCGTTCGCAATAAACGTTTTCCCCTTAAAATCGGCAAATTACTGACTTTAAAGTGAGAAACATTACAACCGGGCGAAATTTTCTGTTTTATCACTTTTACAGTATGTTTGATTACCAACCGATTATTACAAAACTTTAAAAATAAAAAAAAGAAAGAGAGAAATGTGGCTAAAAGGTCCATTCGACACAAACTAGGTCATTTCGGGACTAACATATGTTTTTTAATTTTATTTAAAAACTCCCCTTGCGCGTACTGGTCTTTAGCTGTTGAGAGGAAACCGAAGGACACGGAGAAAACCCACGAGGTTGGACACCATACTCCATGTCACGTGCAACTTGGAAATCGAAACGACGCCGGTTGACTCAATGACAGACGTTACGATACAGCGCGCGTATGCTAACCATACAGCCTCCCTAAAATCTGGAAATTGTTGACTTATAGCAAGAAACATTTTAACCGGGCGAAATTTTCTGTTTTAACAGTTTAATTCGCACGGTATTTTAATTACCAACCGATTATTACAAAACTTTTGAAAATAAACACCAACTGACCAGCTTAATCGTATGCATGTCCATGTCACGTACAATCTCGAAATCGAAACGACGCCCGTTGACTCAATGACAGACGTTACGATACAGCGCGCACATGCTAACCATTCAGCCATTCAGCCTCCCTTAAAAATAAGCTCCCCCTGACCAGCTTAATTGTTCGCAATAAACATTTGCCCTCTAAAATCGGCAAATTGCTGACTTTAAAGTGAGAAACATTACAACCGGGCGAAATTTTATGTTTTATCATGATTACCAACCGATTATTACAAAACTTTAAAAATAAAAGAGAAAGAGAGAAATGCGGCTCAACGTCCATTCGACACAAACTAGGTCATTTCGGGACTAACATATGTTTTTTAATTTTATTTATAAACTTCCCTTGCGCGTACGGGTCTTTAGCCGTGGGAGGAAACCGAAGGACACGGAGAAAACCCACGAGGTTGGACACCATACTCCATGTCACGTGGAACTTGGAAATCGAAACGATGCCGGTTGACTCAATGACAGACGTTACGATACAGCGCGCGTATGCTAACCATTCAGCCTCCATAAAATCTAGAAATTGCTGACTTATAGCAAGAAACATTTTAACCGGGCGAAATTTTCTGTTTTAACAGTTTAATTCGCACGGTATTTTAATTACCAACCGATTATTACAAAATTTTTGAAAATAAGCCCCAACTGACCAGCTTAATCGTATGCAATAAACGTTTGGCCTGAATTGAAAGTTCTGCAACGAGAAAGTTCATCTCGCTTTTCCGGCGTGGTTCCCCTTGTCAGTGAGCAGAACGGAGGGCCTGACAAGGACAGCTGTCTAGTCGTTCGGATGGGACGAAAAACCAAGGTCCCGTGTACACATTGGAGTGCACGTAAAATATCCCTAAGCAGTTGGAATTCGATACTGTTGAATAAACTCTATACGATGACTACATGCGTAGATTGTAGTCACCCACACTGCATGTTTCGCTTAACAATGAAAGGGTGCCGTTTTCAATGTTTGATCCTTTTGTTCTTCTACTCCTGATATGTTGGACTGTTGATCGATGGTTTCATATAAAAGACTACCAATAAGACTCTTTGTAGAAGAAGTTCCCAAAAAAAAGTATGTTGACTTTACGAGAAAGACCTCTAAACATGCTCCAAATTGTAAAAATACGACTTTTTGGATTTTCAATCTCTTTTTTTCGGCTATCCCTGATATTTAAAAAAAATGATACAATGATTTCACACAACAGGCTAGCTATTAGACTCTCTATTGACAAAAGTTTCACCGCCCTCCCTTCATTATAACCGAAGTTATCGTGCCCTAAAGAATCAACAAATCAGCATGCTTATCTCTGCTTACCCTAAGCAGAAAATGCTCATCTTTGAACTCAATCATAACATTGACCTAGTGAACGTCTACAACAAAGTCGAACATTCTAGCTTAATTAGAACGAGAGTTATTGTGCTCCAAAGTCTCGGCCCTTCAAATTGCTTCTATTTTTCATTTTCAATTCAAAATGGTGACTCCCGGTTGACCTAAATCAGAATTCTATTCGCGACATTTTTTAGGCCTTCCTACAAGGATTCAGAAAATATAACTCCCGAGTCTGTAAGTAAAATAGCAAAATAGCCTTATTGATTTTTCACGTTTAAAGATGGTGGCACTTCCGGTTCGATCGACAAACTCCATATTTTGTGTACGAATCAGTAATTCCTTGTCTAGTATCGAAAAAAAAAACTAGGTCATTCTGACCTATATTTCGACGATTTTTTTGAAAATTTTGATCCTTAATTTCACCAAGGGGAGATAAGTTACAAAATTTCTAAAGTCATTTTTCAAGTCGCATCATTAAGGTCTACTTACATATTAAATTTCATGAAAATCGTACAACTACTAAAGAAGTTGTCGAGTTGGTGTAAACTTCCGGTTCGAAATCACAGCGACGAATTTTCGAAATTCGAAAATCCGAAATTGCAGATTTGAAGTAAATGTCTTAGGATACTCAAAGAAAAAAGAATTAGTAAAATAGATCAAATAGTCACAAAGTTACAGCATTGTAGGTCAAATGCATTCGTTCGTAAAATTCGGTGATTTCGGATTCGTAAAACGTTTTGAAAATACATTTAATCAAGGTTCGCACCCCATTTTTGGGGGGGTAGGTCAAAATTTCAGAAAGATCCTATGGATAGATTCTGAGAAATCCGATTTGCAGAAAACACACAAAAAAAAAAAATAATAATAATAATAACTTTAACAGAAACAATAAGCTTTCATATGTAATACATATGAAAGCTTAATAATCTTAACAGAAACAATAAGCTTTCATATGTAATATGAAAGCTTAATAATAACTTTAACAGAAACAATAAGCTTTCATATGTAATATGAAAGCTTAATAATAACTTTAACAGAAACAATAAGCTTTCATATGAAATATGAAAGCTTAACTAGATCTGCTACTGTCCCATGCAGATATGAAAACTTTCATATTCATCGTCACGTGTCATTGATTGTATCAAGTATCCTAAATAAAAGGATAAGAAGAAAAAATTATCAAAATTGGTCAAAAACTCGCGAAGTTACAAGTCTAAATATAGTATGAAACATTGCACCCAAGCATAACAATAATCTGAAATCAGCCGTGGGAGGAAACCGAAGGACACGGAGAAAACCCACGAGGTTGGACACCATACTCCATGTCACGTGCAACCTGGAAATCGAAACGATGCCGGTTGACTCAATGACAGACGTCACGATACAGCGCGCACATGCTAACCATTTAGCCATTCAGGCTCCCTAAAATCGGTAAATTGCTGACTTATAGCAAGAAACAGTTCAACCGGGCATTTCAATCGAAACAACGCCAGTTGACTCAATGACAGACGTTACTATACAGTGCGCAGGTGCTAACCATTCAGCTACGCAACCTCCCTAAATTTGGCAAATTGCTGACCTACAAGGAGAAACATTTCAACCGGGCGAAATTTTCTATTTTAACAGTTTAATTTGCACGGTACCTTTAATTATCAACCGAATATTACAAAACGTTTAAAAATAAGCTCCCCCTGACCAGATTAATCGTTCGCAATAAACGTTTGCCCCCTAAAATGAGCAAATTGCTGACTTTAAAGTGAGAAACATTACTACCGGGCGAAATTTTCTGTTTTATCACTTTTACAGTACAGTACAACCGATTATTACAAAACTTTAAAAATAAAAGAGAAAGAGATAAATGCGGCTTAACGTCCATTCGACACAAACTAGTTCATTTCGGGACTAACATATAGATGGGACGAAAAACCAAGGTCCCGTGTACACATTGGAGTGCACGTAAAATATCCCTAAGCAGTTGGAATTCGATACTGTTGAATAAGCTCTATACGATGACTATGCAAACCATTATTAATCGATGAAGGTGTTAAAATGTACACAATATAAACAGTATTAATCTAAATCAATAACATAAATGATTACAAATATTTTTTTAGATAGTTTTAAAATAGAAAACAAATAATTATATCAAATCAAACCTATTCAATTTCAATTAATATGATGACTGGCTGCAAAGTTCTAAGCCTATGTGTGCAAGACCTATATAATGTTGATGTTTCCTTTTATTTTTCTATATAGTTTCCATCAAAGCTCAATTTTTTCATCAGTTATTTTCGGTGATTTTGGATTCGCAAAACGTTTTGAAAATATATTGATTTCAAGGCCACCACCCATTTTTGAAAGGAGGCTAACGAGAAAAGTAAAATAGATCACAAAATCACGAAGTAACACAGCTGTCAAGGTCATTTTTTTCATCAGTTGTTTTCGGTGATTTTGGATTCGCAAAACGTTTTGAAAATATATTGATTCCAAGGCCACCACCCATTTTTTAAAACAGGCTAACCAAAAATGTATTGATTTCCCAGATTTGAGACGAAATCGCGAAACTGCGATCTATTTGATTATTTTCAAGCTGTTAATCGGAGTTTTTCACGCGAAAAAACTTTGTCGGCACGGAAAACATCAAAGGCGAAATTTGAAATTTTGCAATTTTCAAATGCCAAAAATTCGACAATGAGCCAGGCTATCCCCAAATGTATTAATTTCAAAGCTAGTATCTAAAAAAAAAATCAAGATGATTTGACCTATATTTCGTCGATTTTTTTGAAAATTTCGATCCTCAATTTCTCCAAGGGGAGATAATTTAGAAAATTTCTAAAGTCATTTTTCAAGTCGCATCATTAAGGTTTACTTACATGTTAAATTTCATGAAAATCGTACAACTACTAAAGAAGTTGTCGAGTTGGTCTAAACTTCCGGTTCGAAATCAAAGCGACGAATTTTCGAAATTCGAAAATCCGAAATTGCAGATTTGAAGTAAATGTCTCAAGGTACTATCATTGTTTTTTAAATATCAGGGGTAGCCGAAAAAAAAAGATTGAAAATCCAAAAAGTCGTATTTTTACAATTTGGAGCATGTTTCCCAGCAAACACAAAACGTTTTGGTAACATTCGTAGTTGGTTCTAATATGGTTGCGTTCAGAATGTTTGTTTAAGCACGTTCTCCGAACGTTCAGAAAGGGTTCAGAGATAGACTGTACTTTTTCTAAACGTTCCAGAAACATCGCCAAAATGTTGTCTTTTGACGTTTTAATTTTACTTTCATTCAACAATGACGGAACGTTATTTTGAATGTTTTTATAATGTTCCATCGGCAAACGTTGCATTAAAACATTAGATTAATGTTTTTTTTATGACGTTATATCGTTGATATTGTGATACGTTACTAAACATTAGTTAATATCGTTCTACTGATGTTTATTTTAGAAACGTTCAGATTAAGTGTTCCAAGAACGTCAACAGAACCACCTGATTCAACGTTATTTGTCAAGCCTGGTCAGACAAACTGTAGACGTCAGTAAATTATGTTCTTATAACGTAACTTTTGTAACGTTTTAAATTATGATTCTTTGAACGTTGGTAATACATTTGTTTGTGACGTTATATTGATTATATTGAATTTCAGTTTTTAAAACGTTCTGTTTTCCTAATCTAAAAACGTTAAAATAAAACGAAAAATTAACCCTTCCAATAAAGTTCGTAAAACGTTGTATTTCTATTTTACATTCTTTACTTCTTACATCATTAGCAAACGTTGCATTATAACATTAGATTAATGTTTCAACCATGTTTTTAATGACGTTATATCGTCGATACTGTGAAACGTTACTAAACATTAATTAATATTGTTTTACTGACGTTTACTTTAGAAACGTTCAAACCAGTTGTCCTGAGAACGTCAGCTGAACCACCTGAATCAACGTTATTTCCCAAGGCTAGTCAGAAAACCTGGAAACGTCAGTAAATTATGTTCTTCTACCGTGACTTCTGTAGCGTTTTAACTGATGATTCTTTGAAGGTTAGTAATACATTAGACTAATGTTACGACTCCGTTTTTTATGACGTTATATCGTTGATACTGAGAGACGTTACTAAACATTAGTTAATATCGTTCTACTGACGTTTACTTTAGAAACGTTCAGATTAGTTGTTCCAAGAACGTCAACTGAACCACCTGATTCAACGTTATTTGTCAAGCCTAGTCAGACAAACTGTAGACGTCAGTAAATTATGTTCTTCTAACTTAACTTTTGTAACATTTTACATTATGATTCTTTGAACGTTGGTAATACATTTGTTTGTGACGTTATATTGAATATATTGAATTTCAGTTATTAAAACGTTCTTTTTTCCTAATCTAAAAACGTTAAAATTAAACGAAAAATAAAGCCTTCCAATAAAGTTCGTAAAACGTTGTATTTCTTTTTTACATTCATTACATCTTACATCATTAGCAGACGTTGCATTAAAACATTAGAGTAATGTTTCAATCCCGTTTTTTTATGACGTTATATCGCCGATACTGTGAAACAATACTAAACATTAATTAATATTGTTCTACTGACGTTTACTTTAGAAACGTTCAAACCAGTTGTTCCAAGAACGTCAGCTGAACCACATGAATCAACGTTATTTCCCAAGGCTGGTCAGACAACCTAAAAACGTCAATTAATTATGTTCTTTTAACGTAACTATTGTAGCGTTTTAACTTACGATTCTTTGAACGTTAGTAATACATCAGACTAATGTTTCAACTCCGTTTTTTATGACGTTATATCGTTGATACTGTAAGGCGTTACTAAACATTAGTTAACATCGTTCTACTGACGTTTACTTTAGAAACGTTCAGATGGGTTGTTCCAAGAACGTCAACTGAATCACCTGATTCAACGTTATTTGTCAAGCCTGGTCAGAAAAACTGTAGACGTTAGTATATTATGTACTTCTAACGTAACTTTTGTAACATTTTAAATTATGATTTTTTGAAGGTTGGTAATATATTTGTTTGTGACGTTAAATTGATTATATTGAATTTCCGTTTTTAAAACGTTCTGTTTTCCTAATCTTAAAACGTTAAAATAAAACGAAAAATAAAAACTTCCAGTATAGTTCGTAAAACATTGTATTTATATTTTACATTCTTTACATCTTACATTATTAGCAAACGTTGCATTTAAACATTAGATGAATGTTCCAACCATGTTTTTGTTTGACGTTATACCCTCGGTACCGTGAACCGTTACTAAACATCAATTAATATTATTCTACTGACGTTTACTTAAGAAACGTTCAGATTAGTTGTTCCAAGAACGTCAGCTGAACCACCTGATCAACGTGATTTCCCAAGCCTTGTCAGACAACCTAGAAACGTCAGTAAATTATGTTCTTCTGACGTAACTTCTGAAGCGTTTTAACTTATGATTCTTTGAACGTTAGTAATACATTAGACTAATGTTTCAACTCCGTTTTTTTTATGAAGTTATATCGTTGATACTGTGAGACGTTACTAAACATTAGTTAATGTCGTTTTATTGACGTTTACGTTAGAAACGTTCAAATTAGTTGTTCCAAGAACGTCAACTGAACCACCTGATTCAATATTATTTCTCAAGCCTGGTCAGACAAACTTTAAACATCAGTAAATTATGTTTTTCTTACGTAACTTTTGTAGCATTTTAACTTATGATTCTTTGAACGTTAGTAATATATCTTTGGTGAAATTATAATTATTATTATTGATTACATTGAATTTTAGTTTTTAAAACTTTCTGTTTTCCTAATCTTGAAACGTTAAAATTAAACGAAAAATAAACCCTTCCAGTAAAGTTCGTAAAACGATGTATTTCTACTTTAGATTCTTTACATCTTACATCATTTGCAAACGTTGCGTTAAAACATTAGATTAATGTTTCAACCCTGTTTTATGACGTTACTGTATACGTTACTAAACATCAATCAATATTATTCTACTGACGTTTACTTTAGAAATGTTCAAATCAGTTGTTCCGAGAACGTCAGCTGAACCACCTGAATCAATGTTATTTCCCAAGTCTGGTCAGACAATTTATAGACGTCAGTAAATTATGTTCTTCTAACGTAACTATTGACTGTAGTGTTTTAACTTATGTTTCTTTAAAAGTTAGTAATATATTTGTTAGTGGCCTTATATTGATTATATTTGATTTCAGTTTTCAAAACGTTCTGTTTTTATTATCTAAAAGCGTTGAAATTAAACGAAAATAAAAACCTTCGAATAAATTTTGTAAAATGTTGTATTTCCTTTTTCGACATCTTACATCATTAGCAAACGTTGCATTAAAACATTAGATCAATGTTTCAAACCCGTTTTTTTTTTACCTTATATCGCCGATACTGTGAGGGGTTGCTAAGCATTAATTAATATTGTTCTACTGACGTTTACTTTAGAAAAGTTCAGATCAGTTGTTTCAAAAACTTCAGCTGAACCACCTGAATCAACGTTATTTCCTAAGCCTGGTCAGACGACCTGGCAACATCAGTAAATTTTGTTCTTCTAACGTAACTACTGTATAGCGTTTTGACTTATGATTCCTTGAACGTTAGTAATATATTTGTTTGTGACGTTATATTGATTATTGGATTTAGTTTTTAAAACGTTCTGTTTTCCTACTCTAAAAACGTTCATTTTTCCTAATCTAAAAACGTTGAAATTGAGTTCGTAAAATGTATTTCCATTTTACATCTTTTTTACATCTTACATCGTTAGCAAAAGTTGTATTAAAACATTAAATCAATGTTTCAAACCCGTTTGTTATGATGCTATATCGTTGATACTGTGAGGCGTTACCAAGCATTAATGATTTTCGTTCTAGCGACTTTTACTTTAGAAACGTTTGGATTACTTCTTCTTCCAAGAACATCAAATGAACCATCTAATTCAACGTTGGTTCCTAAGCCTGGTCACACAACCTGTAAACGTCAGTAAACTATGTTCGTCTAACGTAACTTTCGTAGCGTTTTAGCTTATGATTCTTTGGGTGCCATTAATATATTTATTTGTGACGTTATAATATTGGATTTTAGTTTTTAAATCGTTCTGTTTTTTCTTTTCTAAAAACGTTGAAATTAAACGAAAATATAAACAGACTTACAATAAAACTCGCAAAACATATTTCCATTTTACGTCCTTTTTTACATCTTACATCATTAGCAAACGTTGCATTCAAACATACGATTAATGTTTTCACCCCGTACTGTTATGACTTTATATCGTTGATACTGTGTAACGTTACAAAACATTAATTGATATCGTTTTAGTGACGTTTACATTAGGAACGTTCAGATTAGTTGTTCCAAGAACGTCAACTGATCCACCTGATTAAACGTTATTTCCCAATCAGACAACCTGTAAACGTCAGTAATTTATGTTCTTCTAACGTAACTTTCGTAGCGTTTTAGCTTATGATTCTTACAACGTTGGTAATATATTTGTTTGTGACGTTATATTGATTTAGCGTTTAGCTTATGATTCTTTGAACATTATTAATATATTTGATTGTGACGTTATATTGATTATATTGAATTTTTGTTTTTAAAACCTTCTGCTTTTCTAATCTTAAAACGTTGAAATAAAGCCAAAAAAAAAAAACCCAAACAAACTTCCAATTGAGTTCGTAAAGCATTTTCCATTTCACATCTTTTTCCTGTAATTCAACAATGACCTGATGTTATTTTAATGTTCATTGGCAAACGTTGCATTGAATTATTGGACGTTATCAAACATTACGTAATATCGTTCTTGTGACGTTATATTTCCATGTTACATCGTTTTTGTTTTGTTTCTTGTTTTTGCCGTTTTATCGTTGATACTGTGGGACATTATTAAACATTAATTAGTATCGTTCTATTGACGTTTATTTTAGAAACATTCAGATTAATTGTTCAAAGAAAGTCAAATAAAGCACCTGATTCAGGGTATTTCCCAAGACTGGTCAAACAACCTGTTACATCGTCAGTATAGGTTGCATTAAAACATCAGATCAATGTTTAAAACACGTTTTTTACCTTATATTGTTGGTACTGTGAGGCGTTATAATAAGCATTAATTATAATCGTTCTAGCGACTTTTACTTCAGAAACGTTGGGATTAGTTGTTCCGAGAACGTCAAATGAACCATCTGAGTTATTTCCCAAGGCTGGTCAGACAACCTGTAAACGTCAGTAAACTATGTTCGTCTAACATAACTTTTGTAGCGTTTTAACTTATAATTCTTTGAACGTTATTAATATTTGTGTTTGTAACCTTATATTGATAATATTGGATTTTGGTTTTTAAAGACATTCCATGTTCTTAATATAATAAACGTTTAAATTAAACAAACAAAAATAACCGTCCAAAAATGTTCGTAAATCGTTTTATATTTAGATGGGTTTTACTGACAAGAACTGCATTTAAACTTACGATTAACGTTTAAAGTGCGTTTTATTTGACATTTCGTCGTTGAAACTATCAGAAGTTACTAAACGTCCAGATTACAGTGCACATTAGTAAAATATTTCTTATAAAATAAAGTATGTAACGTTTTAACTTATAATTCTTTGAACGTTATTTGTATATTTATTCATGACGTCATATTGATTCTGTTGGATCCTAGTTTTTTTTAAACGTTGCGTTTTCATAATTCTAAAAACGTTAAATTAACTTTTGTAACCTTTTGATTTATGATTCATTTAACGTTACGAAACATTCATTAATATGTTCTGTTCACGTAAATTTTAGAAACATTCAAAAAGAATGTCAAATAAATAATCTACCTCAACGTTATAGGCCTAATTCTTTGAAGGTTGTTGATTTTTTTTATTATTATTTACGTTCTATTAATTCCATTGAATCTTGGCTTTTTAAACGTTCCGTTTTCCTGGTCTAAAACGTTTAAATTAAACGAACAAAAACATCCTTCCAATAAAGTTTGTAAAGCGTTTAATTTTGACGTTAAATCTTGTTCCTTTAATTTGACAATGACTATATAACTAAATGTCATTTTTGGTGTTTTCTAATGTTTCACTGATAAACGCTGCATTAAAGCATTATATTATTAATGTTTGAACCATGTCATTTTTGGCGTCAGGTCGTTGAAACTCCCGAGACGTTATCAAACATTAATTATTGATGTCTTTCTATAGGCGTTTACTTTACAAACGTTCATATTAGTTGTTTTAAGAACATCGAGTGAACCTCCTGACGCAATATTATTTCCCAAGTCTGATCAGATCGCCTGTAAACGTTAGTAAACTATTTTGCTGGAACATAAATTGTGTAATATTGTAATTTAAATTCTTTGAACGTTATTGAATCATTCATTCATGACGTTCTATTGATTCTATTAGAACTTAATAATCTGAACGTTCCGTTTTCTTTATCTAAAAACGTTTTTAATTCAATGATCAAAAATTATCCTCTAACGATGTTACATCTTAATTGAAAAAATGTTTTTCTGGGTGTTTTACTAGATTTTGAAACAGTCGGAAAACTTTAATGTCTAATGTTTTATTTGAAGTTACATTGTTGATACTGTGAAACGTTACTAAACATTTATTAATATCGATCTAGTGACGTTTGTAAACTTTTAAAACATTCATATTTCATCTCCGGATGAACCATCTGATATAAAATCAGTACACGACTTAGGAATAAAAAATTTCAAGGTCATCGGTGGTCATCCGAAAATTCTACCTCAACATTATTCCCTGTATAAAATTTTGGCAAAGTACGACACAAATCGATTACACGTACATTTTAAAAATCCTCAACAAATAATCAAGGTCATCAGAAGTCATACGAAAAGTACAAACATTTTGCTAAAGTAAAATTTTGACGTAGATCCTTATTTTTTGCACTACCCACGCCGTAATAATCAGTCAACGAAAGTTGACAAAATTTGGCCATGCAGTTTTTAATATGCTGAAACACTGACAATTCTTTGCGTAACTGACATTATCACCTTGATCTCTGGGGCATGTTTCTACAAGGAACTTTCCGTTTTGAGATATAGTAAGTAAATGTGGGAGGTAAGGTCAAAACCAAAGGTTCGAACATTTACCTGAAAAAAGAAATTTTATTTCGGAGTCATTTTTCATTCAGTAGATTTGATGGTCATTTAATGTTCCTTTCACCCATGAATTTGAACCAGGTCAAAAGTCCCATCTTAAACTGAATATACGGCCAAACACAAGTTCAGGGTCACTTCTTGGTTGGCAATTACATGGACTTTAACACATTAGTGGTCAATTTACCTGACTTTATCACAGGTGTCACAGTAAAGTCGAGGAAAATTCATATTTGTTTTCCATTTTTGAACAATTTTCAAGTTTGATATGACTTTGACCTCTGAGATAAAATGCATGGCGATGTTCTGGTTCACCGTGGACGATTTAGTTGGGATAGCCGGAGTCTTAAAGTTGTACCAATATTTGTCAACTTCGGTTAGCAGGGGTGGGGTGGGGATTTTATACCCCGGGGGATGTTTATGGTATAAGGACGGACTTTAACACCGTGGATCGGCTTCTCCGACATAATTTTCAGAAGTAGCCTGGATAGATGCGCCGTAAACTTAATTTGGGCTACCATCTTTTTTTTCAAACTGGTTGCTCTTTGGGTGGCGCATATTTTATAAAGGACATTTGTAATAGGTATCTACGTGTCTAAGTGGGTAAGGTGTTGGCTCGCTACCCTGGGGGTTGGGTGTTCGATCCCTGCATTGGCCGAGATTTTCCGGCGTGGTTTCCCCTTGTCAATGATGCAGAACGGGAGGACCTGACAAGAGCAGCTGTCTTGTTCGGATGGGACGAATAACCTAGGTCCCGTGTACACATTGGCGTGTGTAAAAGATCCCTTGTCAGTTGGAATTCGATATAAGAGTAGGCCTTAGCGCCACTGCCCGGGCAAAATTTCCCTCATGGCACACTGTATGCCCGTCTTCCATTAGCCAAGGTTAGGTGCAGAAAGTAGGACGTTAAACCCCAGTTCATTTTTG
This sequence comes from Patella ulyssiponensis, assembly GCA_963678685.1. Taxonomy (NCBI): domain Eukaryota; kingdom Metazoa; phylum Mollusca; class Gastropoda; family Patellidae; genus Patella; species Patella ulyssiponensis. Next base: position 228,701 of record OY783230.1, read on the forward strand.
CCTTGACATCTGGGACATGCATCTACAAGACCTTTGCATTTTGAGATAGGCTATAGCTAAACAAATAAAGGACCTAAAGCCAAGTTCAAGATCATTAAGGTCAAGGCCAAGGGGTGGAAAATTGACCTTGAATAAAAAAAGTTTTATTTCAAAGCCAGTTTAACTTATTTGACCTTGGCCCAGGACCTTAAGACAGTTCAGATGGGTTGAAGTTATCTAATGTTCTTTTGAACCACGACCTTGAATTTAGTCAAACACCCTCTCTTTAAGGTCTCAAATAAATGATCTATTTTGGGGGAGGGGATGTTTTTAAAAAGCAAATATTATTCAATTTTATCTCTAAAGTATTTTACGTTTTTTTATTCTCTTACCCAACTTTGTTCAAGAAAAAAAAAGATCATGGAGTTCATCATAAAATTATACCCACAAAGAGCCATTTTATTCAATTTTATCTCTAAAGTATTTTACGTTTTTTATTCTATTACCCAACTTTGTTCAAGAAAAAAAATGTTCAAGATCATGAAGTTCATCGTAAAATTATACCCACAAATGGCTCTTTGTGGGTATAGGGTATAGAGATTAATATCACCGGAATATTAAAACAAGACGCTATTGGCAAAGAAATGTGATGGTTCGGTCATATTCACGGCTGAAAAATACCGAAGTGTACTGAATGGAGCTTTCATTCAAATTTGGCGCTATTTTTGTCACAGTCAGTGATACCGGTAAAGTCAAAGAAGATTTATTACTTATTAGACGGTGAGTACAATTTATGTTTTGTTAAATTATAAGTCATTGCAATAAGACTGAGGATGTTGTTAGTGGTTTTTTTTACGTCTGCTTGTATAAACTTTGTTCGTTTGTGACCGTACACTGTACATGTAGTAACTTAAGTAAGTCAGTAGACATAGCTAAACTTGCCCAGTTTAGCTAGACTAGTACTAGTAGTAGATGATTTAGTAGTATTATTATATAGGGTTACTAAACTGGTCTAGATCTAATACGAATATTAATATAGTTTGAAATCCATATAAACCCATAAACTGCCCATTTTTGTAGGTTGTTTGGAATGTTGAAAAGTCAATTTTGTTAATATTCATTGTTTAAATACAAATTTCACAGAATTCTTAGAAGTTTTTACGAAAAAAAAAATTGGTTATGATCACCAGGTAGGGCCTACCAAAGTACCAATACCAATTTGCAGGCTAGGCTTACCCTATATCATGAGTCGCAGTCTTGTGTCGGTATTCAAATCGGTTCTCAATAAATTGTTAATTTTATAGTAGCAAAGTCTCTAAACTCAATATCATCCAAAATCTTCAACATTGAAAACACGAATTAATTGTCAGTTTAAATCAACATTGATGCTGTGATCTTATCGGAAAAAAGGGGGGTTGGGATGGGCTAGTGGTCTAGAGTGCCGCGCTTCGAACTTTAGCTGGCCGGTTAGTTCAGCTCTGAATGTCGGTCTCATTACACTCACCCTGAACATTCAGGGACTGTCCCATTGAATCAATGTCGAAAAAAACTGGAGAACAGTCAATTTTACTGGACGACTTTTCACTGCTAAACGATTGTAAAGCCTGTACATTTCGTTTCGTCTTGTATGACCGACATTCCTGAATGTGGACGTTGACCTACAGTTAGAGCGTCATGACGGCGAGAATGTAACTTGATAGGAGGGGACGTATTTTTAACAGCGTGTTGTGTCACTCATACTGACTCTAGCGAAGTAAGCAAGGTCTTATTTTCTCACTAAGATGTTCGTTTACATTGTACACGCGTCCACACGGATTGACACCCCATCGTTTAGCAGTGAAAAGTTGCCTAGTAAAATTGACTGGGGCTCCAATTATTTTCGACATTGATTGAATGGGACAGTCTCTGAATGTTCAGGGTGAGTGTAATGAGACCGACGTTCAGAGCTGAACTACTGGCCGGTCACCTCTGGCTTGCGGCTGTGGTTTCAATCCCTGGTGTGAGCGTATGTGACATGGAGATAGGGGCGCCTTCTCAACCTTGTGGGTTTCCTCTGGGCACTCCGGTTTCCTCCCACTGCTAAAGACCCCTACGCGCAAGCGAATTATTGAAATAAAATTGAAACCATATGTTGGTCCCAGAATGACCTAGTTTGTGTTGAGTGGACGTTAAACCCCATTTCTCTCTCTCTTTATCGGAAAAAGATGGGCTTCTGATATCCAATATTTTAAGACAAAATAAACATTTTACCATTGGTACACGAATCGTGTACCATAATGCGTTTCAGCCGCAGCTCGAGCAAGAGACTCGAGGAACGAGGCTAGAAAAACATTGCACCAAATCCAATGGCGTATGTGGACTGGAATATGTGCACCAGTCCAATTGATTTAGACTGCGGGCTAATTTAGCTGAACTTGAAATTAAATTAGAGTAAAAACCGAAACCATTGAATGTAATCAGTTTCTATACATTCATATACTGTATTGTATGCGTTGCGTCCCACTTGTGTCAATTTCTAGGTCCCAAAAATTAGCGATTTAGCTACTTTAAATGCGATGATTTGCTTGACAAGATGACAATTAGTAATAGTCGGCCTACATGAAACCTATTGTACAGTACAGGCTAAAATTGTAAGTTTAACGTCCTACTGTTCTGCTCCTAAACTGGGCATACGCAGTACACAGTGTGCTATGAGGGAAATTTTGCCAAGGCAACGGCGCTATGTCCTACCCTTAATATCGAATTCCAACTGCCAAGGGATCTTTTATTGTGTACACGGGACCTCACTGTTTTTTTTGGTCCCGTACTCCCATTGGAACAACTAGACAGCTGTTTATGTCAGGCCCTCAGTTCTGCATCACTGATCAGGGGAAACTACGACCTCCAGGCTAGCGAGCCGGCATCTTACCCACGTGATCCTCGGACGAGCTTCTTACTTGTAGATTGTTGTATTGGTCTACTTTACTCCTGGGTGATGTGAAAGTTAGAGTTAAAGGTTCGCCAATATTAAGGCTAAGGGGGTCACAGTGGCTAAGTGGGTAAGATGGGAATCTAGCCTATTAGTGAAGTACATGCTAAAAAGAGATATCGATAATCACTCCAGTAACAAGCTACATATTGACACCAAAACACTGTTCATTATTGTGAATTTGTGAACTGGGTTTCATGTCCACAACAAATTTTAAAATTCAACAATTCGGACGTAAAAGTAAATATCTACTTCAGTGCACTACTCTGCCGCTCTAAAAATCTTTTTAATTATACATTCAATTCCTTCTGACGTCATACATGTAGACTTCAACGATCCAGTCTAAGTCATTGGAATTCGATATAATAAGAGTAGGCTGTAGTACTTGCTGCTGTCTGGGCAAAATTTCTCTCATAGCACACTGTATGGCATACATGTTTGCCGGTCTGCATCTTCATAAGTCCAGTTTGGAGCAGAACAACAGTAGGACGTTAAACTCCATTTCATTTCATTGTGTCTAATGGCTCCTCCAAATTTGATTTCCAAATTCCCAAGTAATTTGTGAAGTTTTAACCAAATCCACTATTATTTCAACTTGTATCACAATTATTTACATGTAATCAAATGTTGGATAATACATGTGTATAAGCTTGCTGTTTTTTGTATGCACACATTTTGGAAGTTTCTCACATTTTCATTTGACCGGTATGTCATGTCGTCCACCTCACTTTCCCTGTGAGTGCTCTACAGGTCACAATTTTTATCCGTCATTTTCCAAAGATCTTGGTTTCTTTCGAAATTGGCATGTGACCCACCACTTTAAAATATTGTTTATGGCCACTGATTGCACTGAAAATCACGTTTTTACTTTATATATAGCTGGACGTATATTGTCGTCCGTCCGTCCACAATTGTTTGTGAACACTCTACAGGTCACAATTTTTATCCGATTTCAGTGAAACTTGATAGTTTATCATTCTAAGATCTTGGTTCTTTTCGACATAGGCATGTATTGAATTGTAACTTCGTGGATTATGGGCCCTGATTATACGAAAAATCTTTGTTTTAGCTTGTGAACACGGTCTAGTTGGAACCAATTTTGATGAAACTTGAAATTCCTCCTTATTACCCAGGCATGTTTTTTAACGGATTTCCGCGATATTACAGTCATCCACGGGTCATTCTTGTGATTCGTCTAAAGTTGCAATTAAAAAAATGGGGGGGGGGGGTAATGCATGTCGGCCAAGTCTTAGTCTTTCTCCTCAAAAGAGAGAGAGAAATAAGGTTTAACATCCACTCGACACACACTTGGTCATTTCGGAACTAACATATGGTTTAATAATTTTTTAAATAATTCGCTTGCGCGTAGGGGTCTTTACCAGTGGGAGGACCCGGAGAAAATCCACTAGGTTGGACAGGCGACCCTACTCCTTGTCACGTACAACCAGGGCTTCGAAATCGGGCCATCTGACTCAATGACAGGCCTTTCTCCTGGAACCTGATGTTAACAGTAAACACAGTTTACTTCATTATCAAGGCTCTTGATGGTTATTACTGTCCTGGATAATGAAGACTAATAATTGTCTAATGAAATTCCAAGAAATCATAATCTGCGGGAAATTGCCCTGTAGAGTTGTTTCTTGTCTGTGTGAGATAATTCATAATACTTATCACGTCACTTATTGACTTTTTCTATGTGATTTAAAGAAAAACAAACCTTTGATTATCACTGTTAAACAGTAATGAAGGTTGAGTTAGAATTTCACGAAAATCAGACCAAAACTGCCGGACAAAATGATCACCACTTGCACCCGAAGAGTGTAAAAATATGTTATATCAAGGTTGTGGACCCTGTAGAGGTCACAATTTTAATGAAACTTGAAATGCATGTTTATTGTATAACTGAAAGATCTTTGGTCCTTTTGATATTTGCGCATATCGGATCGTAGCTTCCTTATGATATTTGCGCATATCGGATCGTAGCTTCCTGAATTATGGATTCTGATTGGCTGAAAAATTGCCTTTTTTAGATTGTGGTCCTTATGGAGTTCACAATTATTATCCGATTTAAAATAACTGTTTAACTGTATCACTGATGAAACGAGTTCAAATTTCGTGAAAATCAGACCAATACTGCTGAAGACAAAATGGACGCCGCTTGTACGCAAATAGTGTTAAAATATGATATCAAGGTTGTTTGTGGACCCTGTCACAATTTTAATCTAATTTTGATGAAACTTGAAATGCATCTTTATAATCCAAAGACCTCTAAGATTTCACAATTATTATCCGATTTAAAAAAACGTTCGAATATATCACTGTTTCACTGTTATGAAGGCTGAGTTCGAATTCCGTGAAAATTGACCAAAACTACCTGAGAAAAAGGCTGCTCTGTCTACACCAATTGTGTAATACATAATACCAAGATTGTGGACTCTCCAGAGGTCACAATTTTTATACGTATATTGTTGTCGCCCCTGTTCGTGCATCTGTCCACAATTGTTTGTGAACAGTCTACAGGTCACAATTTTTTTATCCGATTTCAATGAAACTTAAAGTTACATTATGGGAGATAAGATAAAGAGATGGCAGTTCTCACTATAATAGTTAAAAACTAGATAGTGTAAAGGTAATTTGCTGAAAATTTCAGTCAAATTAATCCATTATTAGCCGAGAAAAAAGCGTTTGAAATATTCACATAGCCTTGGTCATCATTACTCAAATCATTAATATAAACAGCATAGTCTCGATTATCCACTTGATTGATTTAATTATCAACGGCCATTAAGCGGCATATAGGAATTCAATCCGCCAACATCGAAGGCTAGCCTTGACTTTAAGAGTTTATTATGGTCTGGATATGTGAATTAATGTCTAATTGATTTTTTAGATAACATCTCAGGCCTAAAGAGAGACCTGTAATAAGCAGATTTTGCTCTTGCATAATGCTATTTTAAAATATAGGTTGATCAACCTAAGATCTTGGTTCCTTTCGATATTGGAATGTATCGGAGTGTAACTTCATGAATTATGGCCCCTGATTGTATGAAAAATCGCGTTTTTCGCTTGTGAACACTGGAGAGGTCCGATTTTGATGAAACTTGAAATGCATGTTTATAACCCAAAGATCTTGTTTCCTTTCTATATTTGCGTATTTCGGATTGTAACTTCCTGAATTATGGCCCTTAATTGTACGAAAAATCACCTGTTTTATCTTGTGGTCTTTCTGGAGGCCAAAATTATTATCTGATTTTAAAAAAAGTCTGATTATATCACCATTACACCATAATGAAGGTTGAGTTCGAATTTCGCGAAAAATCGGACCAAAATTGCCGGACAAAATGGACCCCACTTGTACGCGATTAGTGTTAAAATATGGTATAACAAGGTTGTGGACCCTGTGTAGGTAACAATTTTGATCTGATTTTGAAAATTGATGAATGTTTCTAACCTAAAGAGCTTGGTTCCTTTCGATATTTGCGCATATCAGATCCTAACTTCATGGATTATGGCCCCTGATTGTATGAAAAATCACGTTTTTCGCTTGTGAACACTGTAGAGGTCACAATTTTGATAAAACTTGAAATGCATGTTCATAACCCAAAGATCATGGTTCCTTTTGATATTTGCGCATATTGGATTGTAACTTCCTGAATTATAGCCCCTGATTGTACGCAAAATCGACTTTTTAAGCTTGTGGTCCCTCTAGAGGTCTCTATTATTATCCAATTTTAAAAAACGTTTGATTATGTAGAGGTCACAATTTTGATAAAACTTGAAATGCATGTTTATAACCCAAAGATCATGGTTCCTTTTGATATTTGCGCATATTGGATTGTAACTTCCTGAATTATAGCCCCTGATTGTACGCAAAATCGACTTTTTAAGCTTGTGGTCCCTCTAGAGGTCTCAATTATTATCCAATTTTAAAAAACGTTTGATTATGTCACCATTACACTGTAATGACGGTGGAGGTCGAATTTCGGACCAAATATGTCGGACAACATGACTGCCGCTAATACCCTGTAGAGGTCACAATTTTAATCCATTTGATGAAATTTGAAATGTAAGATTATAATCCAAAGTTTGTGGTTCCTTTCAATATTCGGGCACATTGGACCAAAACTTCCTGAATTATGGCCCCTGATTGTACGAAAAATCATGTTTTATACCTTGTGGACCCTATGGAGGTCACAATTTTATTCTGAATTAAAAAAGTTTGACTGTATCCCGTTACACATTAATGATGGATGATTTTGAATTTCTTGAAAACCGATAATTGAACAGCTAAAACCATAATATTAAATGTTTCGTATACTAAACGTTAGCATGGGGCAGAACTTTTATAAAAACCAAACAAATTCTAATGATTTTCTGATAATTACTTAATATGCGACAACTCTTGTTGACTGCCCGGACGATTTAGCTGCAGTGTTTCGTTGACTGGCAACCTATTTTTAACCAATTTTGATCAATCTTGAATTGTATACATGTGTATAACCCAAAGATCATAGTTCCTTTTGACATTCGCTCATATCAGACCGTAACTTCCTGTATTACGGTATGGCAACCTGACTGAACAAAATATGCGTTTTCAGCTTGTGGTGCCTTTGGAGGTTATGATTTTTATCAAAAAAATTTGAATATATCACGGTTACACTCAAAAGTGATGGCGTAGTTTAAATTTTGTGAAAATCGGACAGAAGGTACCTGACAAAATGGCTGCTCTTTGTACACAAATAGTGTAATAGTTTGTACATGTAGCCTAATACCCATGTTCCTTAAGCAACGTCCGCAAGTTTTACAACATCTAACCATTACTTCAATACTCAGCAATTCATGAACTTTTGCGCAGCTACTAATTAGCATTGTCCAATCCGTGGTCGTGGCACATACATTGTAAAACACTGCAAATAAACAAATATACAGGCTGCTCCTTGTACACAAATAGTGTAATAGATTGTACATGTAGCCGAATACCCATGTTCCTTAAGCAACGTCCGCGAGTTTTACAACAAAGTTTGTTTTTTTTAAATTGAGAAATTCACGGAAAACAAGTAACCTTGCCATTGATCGATCTTTGAACTTTGCAACTCGATTGTCACATGTAAACATTTTAGCTAAAAGCGCAAGACTTGGTATTCACGATGACCGATGAATCTGATAGGCTCCCAAGCTGGGCTTGTTACCCAATCAAACTTAGTGGCGAAATATGCAGGGTATTACGTGAAGGGCTTGATAAGATGTACGTAGTTAAGGCGAGATCAAGCCTTCTATTGAAGATGCCTAATACCAAGGTTATTGTGCACCCTCTAAAAGTTGTAAATTTTATCAGGTTTTGATGAAACTTATTGGAATTTTATGTTTTTATCCAAATGATCTTGGTTCCTTTTGATATTTATGCATATCGAAACGTCATTTGCTGGTTAATGGTCCCAGATTGTACAAAAAATTACTTTAATTTTTTAGCTTGTCCATCTTTTGCAAAATGTGGGCCTATATTATCTTGCATGGCAACCGCTTGTTATGCTAAATTGTCACTTTTAAGGGCGTTGGGCAGTCTACGCTACACACTAAATTTTCAACACCAAAAATATTAAGACTTTTCAGTTGCACACTTGTTCCTTGTATAAAATAAATAATAAATATACTATATTTTGTGTATTACAATTTGAATTAAGGTTTTGATCTGTAGAAATATGGTAGCATCTACCAGTAACGGAGCTACTAAATGTGTGGGCTTCATTGTAATCAGTACATAATTTACCCTGTCTAGTTACAAGCACCGAAAGACAGCCTAAAAAATTCACAATTTATATTTGAACATATTGAATTACTAGTTTGACTACTTTGATTACCCGTATGGGTAAGATTATTTGTTGCATTATTCGAGATTCCTCCCCCCCGTCGACCAATCAAATTTCTTAATGCTCTGCTTGCCCAGAGCAGAAAATGTTCATTAGTCAAGGTATTGATGTGATAAAACTATACACCAAGTTTCCTCACTCTAAATTAACCTAAAGCAGAAAATTCTCATCTTCAAACTCCATCATGGCATTTACCCAATAAACATCTATTCCAAGTTTGAACATTCTAGCTCTGTTTGAATGAGAGTTGTCATATTCCAAAGTCTTGAGTCTCTCGACCAATCAAATTGCTCATATTATTGCTCTGCTTACCCGGAGCAGAAAATGTTTAGTATCGAACTTAGTCAAGGTATTGATGTAATCATGTAATAAAACTATGCACCAAATTTCATCACTATCACATCTCACTTAATTAGAACTAAAGTTATCATCTCCCACAGCATAAACCAATGAAATTGCTTATCTCTGCTTACACCTACACCAAGTCTGAGATAGATAGAACTGGGGTTTACTAAGGTCCACTCGACACAAACTAGGTCATTTCGGGATGAACATATGGTTTAATTTTATTTCAATAATTCGTTTGCGCGTATTTGACTTTAGCAGTGGGAGGAAACCGGAGTACCCAGGGAAAACCCACGAGGTTGGACAGGCGACCCTTCTCCTTGCCATGTACAACCAGGGATTCGAAACCACACCAGTTGACTCAATGGCAGGCCATTTGATACATTAAGCGCACGCTAACCATTCGGCCACCCTACCCCCCGCCAACTTTGAACATTTTCGGTCAATTTGTTGAATATGTCCATGACAAGTTCTAAATACAACAATTCGGACGTAAAAGTAAATATTTCCTTCGGTGCACTACTCTGCCTTCGATCATCAATATGAAATTCAGCCATGTTCCAATCACGATAGATGGTAGACCTGGATAATCGTGTCTCACAGCAAATTCCTTCTGATTTTTCTCCGCTTGTAGCCTACCTCAAACCGTCGGACTGTTATGTTTTGCATGGTCTCAAAAACTTATAGTTTTTTATATTTTAACGTTATTTTATCTGGATTATCGCCCTTTTATCGGGAAATTGCACCTTCTAACCCACGACGTCATAACAACTATTACGGCAGATTCACGTCACGTCACTCAGTCAGCAGACGGCTGTCTCCCTAGATGGTCTACATTCCTTTGCTTCTCTGTATTCAGTTTTGTTTGTTTCTGTGACGGTTGTAATGTGCGTCCTAAATGCATTCAACATACTTCAATCCTCTTCTTTATTGATTTAGTTTTTTGAACTAGGCCTACTTCTTTGATACATTTAACGGTGTGGTTACTTGAATAGCGGAATTTATACAACAGTATGCTTGCATTCGTAATTCTTGCAACATATAATACATGTAGATCATGACTCATGCTGACATTATATAATTATTTCTTTGGGTTGCATTCCCAATCGTTTTCAAATATGAGTGAAGTCTGTGTCACCACAGGCCCGGGACTGTACAGCGCAGTGGACGCTTACGGCTAGCCCCCGGATCCATTCACTCTTTTTGAATTGTTTATGTTTGTGGTCTCTGAGTATGATGTCTTGTCCATATATTTGTTTTTGTGTAGAATTGTGTGCGGTGCAGCCCTCCTGCACTTACTACTAGAACACAATAACTCTCCTTCTAATTGAGGTAGAATGTTTAAACAAAGTGTAGGCGTTCATAAGGTGAATGCCTTGGTGGAGTTCAGATATTGTCTGCTTACGGTAAGCTGGAATAAGCAATCTGATTGGCTGATGCTTTGGCTTTGGGGCACATTAACGTTGGTTATAATTAAGTGAAACTCTGAAAATAGATTCATCATATCATTACCTTGACTAACTTCGATGATGAAAATTTTCTGATTGTATGAAATATCATGTTTTTAATTTGTTAACCCTCTAGAGGTCACAATTTTTATTTGATTTTAAAAAACGTTCAAATATATCACTGTTAAACCGTAATGACATTTGTGTTTGGATTTTGTGAAAATGGTACTGAAACTGCCAGGCAAAATGGCTGCTTCTTGTACATCAATACTGTAAAATTAGGTAAACTGATAAAACTCCAAATGTATGTTTACATGTATATCCTGAAACTTGTGGTTCCTTTTTGGTATTGTCGCATGTCAAGACCATAACATCCTGGATAATGGCTCCTGATTGTTTGAAAAATCACTTTTTGTCCCCCTTCTTTCGAAGAAAGCAGAGGACTATTAGAATGGGTTCGTCTTTCACACTTTTGGGGACACAATAACTCTCTTTCTAATTGGGCTAGAATGTTCAAACTTGGTGTAGGTAGTTGTGTATTAGGTCTATGCCTTGATGGAGTGTGAAGATGAACATCTGCTGCTTAGGGTAAGCAGACATAAGCAATTTGATTGGTTGATGCTTTCGGACACGATAGCTTTAGTACTAATTAAATGAGAGTGATGAAACTTGGTGTATAGTTTCTGTAGATCAATACCTTGACTAAGTTTGATAATAAAATCTTCTGCTGAGGGTAAGCAGGGCGATAAGCAATTTGATTGGTCGAGACTTTGGAACACAATAGCTCTCCTTCTTAATGAGGTAGAATGTTCAAACTTGATGTAGGTGTTCATTAGGTCAGTGCCTTGATGGAGTTCGAAGATGAACATTTTCCGCTTAGGGTTAACAGAGATAAGCAATGTGATTGGTTGATTCTTTGGGGCACGATAACTTTAGTTATAATGAAGTGAGAGCAATGAAGCTCTTAATATAGATTCATTATATTATTACCTTGACTTAATATAGATTCATTATATTATTACCTTGACTTAATTCGATGATGAGAATTTTCTGCTAAGGCTAAGGAGCAACAAGCAATTTGATTGGTCAAGACATTGGAACATAACAAATGCACTTTTATTTGAGGTAGAATTTTTAAACTTGATCTAGATGTTCAATAGGAGCTAAGCAATTTCATTGGTTGATGCTTTGGGACAAGTTAACTTTGATTAAGAAGCAACAAGCAATTTGATTGGTCAAGACGTTGGAACATAACAAATGCACTTTTAATTGAGGTAGAATGTTTAAACTTGATCTGGATGTTCATTAGGAGCTAAGCAATTTCATTGGTTGATGCTTTGGGACAAGATAACTTTATATCAGATAGAGATTGATAAAACTTAATGTATAGTTTGATTACTCGGTTCCTTTGATTTGGAAGAAATAAATGTCAATTGTCATCTATTTATTTTGGGATTTCACCTGTGGGGAATCAGCCTCGTCGTTGGCTTGTTTTAGCTTCTTCTCTGTCCATTTCGGTGTTGTCATTGCAACCGATTGTTCTTTTTAATAATAATAATAATGATAATGAATATTTATATTGCGCGCATTCCATCCAAACAGTATGCTCATGGCTTACAATTTTGTATTCCAGAGCATACATGATAAGCTTAAGCTTGTACAAACATCAACCTAATTATTATACATTACATGTAGTAGTAGTGCATTTTGCTCATCAGAAGTTTTTCTGTTGAATGACTTTTGTATTTCTACCACAACACCTAGAATAAGAAGGCCTTTTGAATTCAACAAAATCATAATCTGAAAATATTTATTTTACACGCCGTTTATGCTCACGAGAGTTTCAATGTTTTCCAATAATTACTGCCCAGGTTATTGCCCTTGATAACTTTAAAAAATTTGGTGGAGGCTGAAGTTTTAACTTGTGACAATTGCTATCGAAACATATAGCTTTAGTAGAAGTTGAGCAAAACATGTATTGTCTTGTTTTGTAAATAATGAAAAATTTAATCCTGTTGCGAGAGAGAGAAATGGGGTTTAACGTCCAATCGACACAAACTAGGTCATTTTGTCTAATTTTATTTCAATAATTTGCTTGTGCGCAGGGGTCTTAAGCAGTGGGACTGGGAGGAAACCAGAGTACCCGGAGAAAACCCACGATGTTGGACAGGCGACCCTACTCCGTGCCACGTACAACCGGGGATTCGAAACCACGCCAGTTGACTCAATGGCAGGCCGCATGATACAGAGTGCGCACACTAACCATTCGGACACCCAACCCCACTTTAACCTGTTGAAGTAGAAAAGCTGTTATTTGAAACAGCACATGTTTAACTAATCTTAAATTTGATTTCAGAAGTCTGTAGAAAATTGCATATAAACAGGGCTGTTAAAGAGATAATGATTTCATGGAAGATACCCTCAAATAAGCTCAGGTAATCCATTTTATCATATTTTCAATTTGAGAGAATATTGTTGCCATAAAAGTCAGTTCATCAGTCTGTAAAATTCCAGTTATTGTGAAACTTCATTTGGCCAGAGAAAATCATAAGTCCTAAACTTAAGTGACTGTAGTCCAAAGATCTGTCTTATCTACAATGCGGAGATCTAAAGAGAAACAGACTTGCGAAAATCTTAGCTGAGAAGTATTTAAAACTTTTACTTCATACATTTATCAGGAATCATAACACATATTCAAATGTTATTGCGGCCATGCTTCTTAAGAACATGATTTGGAAAACTGCGAATCAAATTTAGGAAATTAATTATCAATTTCCGGTTTTGATTAGCAATATTTGGGGAAAATTGTGATTAAATAATGTCTGTGTTGAATTTACAATATAATGTAAAGCTTTATTGAAGTATAAATATTTCAAAACTTATAATTATAAATATAGATTTCAAAATTTGCCCACTGTTTTCTATACTTGCATGTGTTACAAATACTTTCTTCAAAGCAGTGGCAGTTGAGACACTGGTTGTAAGCTTATCGGAATAGTTTAGATATGATATTTCTGCAGGCCTGGAAATAACTGTGTATATGTATCTGACATTTTCAACTTAGTGTCGGGCATGTATTAATAATATCATTAAAAAGACAAATCAGTGCCTGGCAACATGACAGGCACCAGAGGTTTAGTGCTTGACAAAGCCTGAATCTGTGCCTGACATTGTCAGTGACAGGTGCCTAATTTCCAGGCTTGTATTTCTGGGTTGATTTGTAGTTTGGAAATGACATGAAATGAAATTGGGTTTAATGTCACAATAAGCACAACCATATTATGCACTGTCATCCACTCATTGGTTTACTGGATATTTGTATAGATATTTCATGCCAAAGCTAACTTGTCTCATTTTGTTTTATTATTGCAGAAGAGTTACCTTACAAGATACAGAGGTAGTGATGAGTCATACATGTAATTATATATTGATTCTATGATACTGCATGATTTTCTGTTAAATCTGTGATACGTTATGACAATATATAAACTGATTCTGTGATACTGTATGTAGTATGACAATATTTATACTGATTCTGTACTGTATGATAATATACTGGTTTTGTGTCTCTGATTCTGTGATATTATATGATTGTATACAGATTTCGTCATTCTGCATGATTATATACTGATTCTGTGATACTATATGATTATATACTGATTCTGTGGTTGTGATACTGTATGATTATATATACTGACTCTGTGATTCCCATTTCTGTGAAACTGTATGAGTATAATAAAAATCTGTGATTAAATATGATAATATACTTATACTGTGGTACTGTATGATAAGATAGTGATTAGAGAGATACTAGGATAATATACTGATTCTGTAATAGTAGTAATACTATCTGATAATATACTGATTCTGTGATACTTTGGGATTATATACTGATACTGTATGATAATATACTGATTCTGTGATACTTTATGATTAGATACTGTATGATAATATACTGATTCTGTGATACTTTATGATTATATACTGTATGATTATATACATACTGATTCTGTGATACTTTATGATTATATACAGATACTGTATGATAAAACATGTATACTGATATTGTATGATAATATACTGATATTGTATGATAATATACTGATTCTGTGATACTTTATGATTATATACTGATACTGCCTAATAATATATTGATTTTGTGATACTTTATGATTGTATACTGATACTGCATAATAATATATTGATTTTGATTATAATACTCATACTATATCATTATAATACGGATACTGCATCATTATACATGTATACTGATTCTGTGATTCTGATTACTGTAGGATTATTTACCCTTTCTGTGATATCGATGTATGATTTCTGTGGTATTGATTTATACTTTTTAATGTTGTTATCATTACTTATTAAATTTATTTTTAAAATATATTCTTGTTAATGTTCATATTTTTGATGATAGAATTAAGCTGACCTTTGAAGAAATGATATTACATGTTATACTTGAATTACACGTTATCGGTAACGTGTAGGGGAAGAATGTAGTACATGCTATAGACGTTATAGAGAACGTTCCAGGGGGAGAATTAAAAACCTGCTATAGACGTTATCGGTAACGTATTAGGGTGGGAATTTAGCATATAATATAGACGTTACAGAGAACGTTTCAGGGGGGGAATTAAAAACGTGCTATAGACGTTATCGGTAACGTATTAGGGTGGGGATTTAGCATATAATATAGACGTTATATAGAACGTTTCAGGGGGAGAGTTGAACACCTGCTATAGACGTTATGGAGAACGTTAACGGAAGGGGGTGTCATGCATGCTGTAGACGTTATGGGGAACGTTTACCCAGAGGATTGTTAAACCTGCACTAGACGTTATCTGTAACGTTAAAGGATGGAAATAAAACACGTGCTATCGACGTTGTCAGAAACCTTACAGGGGAGGAATTTAAAACATGATATAGACGTTATCAGGAACGTTTAAGGAGGGGGATTTACCACATCCTATTGACGTTATCCCGAACGTTAAGGGGTGAATTTTAACACATGCTATAGAAGTTAATGGTAACTTTTATGGCTTACGTCCGATGAACATTCAAAACTAAGGTAAAGTAACAGAATAACTAATGTTTTCAAAACGTTAAAATTAATGTTCAGTTAACTTATCCTGTAACGTTTGTAAATAACGTTTGCCTTACGACAACAAAACTTTCCTGGCTTACGTCAGATGAACATTCAAAACTAACGTTAAATAACAGAATAATTCATGTTTTCAAAACGTTAACATTAATGTTTTCCAAACGTTAACGTCAATGTCCAGTAAATGTATCCTATAACGTTTTTGAAAACGTTAACGTTACGACAACAAAACTTTCCTGGCTTACGTCAGATGAACATTCAAAACTAACGTTAAATAACAGAATAATTGATGTTTTCCAAACGTTACCATTAATGTTTTCCAAACGTTAACGTTAATGTCCAGTAAACGTATCCTATAACGTTTTTAAAAACGTTAACGTTACGACAACAAAACTTTCCTGGCTTACGTCAGATTAACATTCAAAACTAACGTTAAATAACAGAATAATTGATGTTTTCAAAACGTTAACAGTAATGTTTTCAAAACGTTAACAGTAATGTTTTCAAAACGTTAACAGTAATGTCCAGTAAACGTATCCTATAACGTTTTTAAAAACGTTAACGTTACGACAACAAAACTTTCCTGGCTTACGTTAGATGAACATTCAAAACTAACGTAGAATAACTAATGTTTTCAAAACATTAACATTAATGTTTTCAAAACGTTAACGTCAATGTTTTCAAAACGTTAACATTAATGTTTTCATAACGTTAACATTAATGTTTTCAAAACGTTAACATTAATGTTTTCAATACGTTAACATTAATGTTTTCAAAACGTATCCTGTAACGTTTGTAAAAACGTCAACGCGACAACAACAAAACTTTCCTGGGTCACGTGCCTCAAACATTCACAGGGAACGTTAAATAACGAAAGAATAATGTTTTGAAAACGTTCGGAAAACTAAATTTTGTTAGCTGGGTTAGAGGTCTTTCTCACACAACAGGCTAGCTATTAGACTCTCTATTGACAAAAGTTTCACCGCCCTCCCTTCATTATAACCGAAGTTATCGTGCCCTAAAGAATCAACAAATCAACATGCTTATCTCTGCTTCTCTTGCGCGTACGGGTCTTTAGCCATGGGAGGAAACCGAAGTACACGGAGAAAACCCACGAGGTTGGACACCATACTCCATGTCACGTGCAACCTGGAAATCGAAACGACGCCGGTTGACTCAATGACAGACGTTACGATACAGCGCACGTATGCTAACCATTCAGCCTCCCTAAAATCGGGAAATTGCTGACTTATAGCAGAAACATTTCAACTGGGCGAAATTTTCTGTTTTAACAGTTTAATTTGTACGATACTTTAATTACCAACCGATTATTACAAAACTTTTGAAAATAAGCTCCAACTAACCAGCTTAATCGTATGCAGTAAACGTTAAGCCTGAATTGAAAGTTCTGCACCGAGAAAGTTCATCTCGATTTTCCGGCGTGGTTCCCCCTTGTCAGTGAGGCAGAACGGAGGGCCTGACAAGGACAGCTGTCTAGTGGTTCGCATTGGACGAAAAACCAAGGTCCCGTGTACACATTGGAGTGCACGTAAAATATCCCTAAGCAGTTGGAATTCGAATAAGCTCTATACGATGACTAAATGTGCAGATTGTAGTCACCCACAATGAAAGGGTGCCGTTTTCAATGTTCGATCCTTTTATTCTTCTACTCCTGATATTTGGGACTGTTTTCATATAAAAGACTACCGATAAGACTCGTTGTAGGAGAAGTTCCCAAAAAATATAATGTTGACTTTATAAATGCTCCAAATCGTACAAATACGACTTTTTGGATTTTCGATCTCTTTTTTTCTGCTATCCCTGATATTTAAAAAAAACTGATACAACGATTTCAAACAACAGGCTATCTATTAGACTCTCGATTAACAAGAGTTTCACCGCCCTCTCTTCATTATAACCGAAGTTATCTTGCCCTAAAGAATCAACAAATCAGCATGCTTATCTCTGCTTACCATAGGCAGAAAATGCTCATCTTTGAACCTAATCATGACATTGACCTCGTGAACGTCTACACCGCGATTGAACATTCTAACTCAATTAGAAGGAGAGTTATTGTGTTTCAAAGTCTCGGCCCTTCAAATTAGTACTACTTTTCATATCCACTTCAAAATGGCAACCAATCAAAATTCTGCTCTTAACAATTTTTAGGCCATCTTTCAAGGATTCAGAAAATATAACTGCCGTGTCTGTAAGTACTTCCGGTTCGATCGACAAACTCCATATTTTGTGTACGAATCAGTAATTACTTGTCTAGTATCGAAAAAAAAATCAGGTCATTCTGACCTATATTTCGTCAATTTTTTTGAAAAGTTTGATCCTTTTTTTCTCCAAGGGGAGATAAGTTAGAAAATTTCTAAAGTCATTTTTCAAGTCGCATCATTAAGGTCTACTTACAAATTAAATTTCATGAAAATCGTACAACTACTAAAGAAGTTGTCGAGTTGGTGCAAACTTCCGGTTCGAAATCACAGCGACGAATTTTCGAAATTCGAAAATCCGAAATTGCAGATTTTATGTAAATGTCTTAGGATACTCAAAGAAAAAAGAATTAGTAAAATATATCAAATAGTCACAAAGTTACAGCATTGTAGGTCAAATGCATTCGTTCGTAAAATTCGGTGATTTCGGATTCGTAAAACGTTTTGAAAATATATTTGATCAAGGTTCGCACCCCATTTTTTTGGGGGGGGGGGAGGTCAAAATTTCAGAAAGATCCTATGGATAGATTCTGAGAAATCCGATTTGCAGAAAACACACAAACGAAAAAATAATAACTAGATCTGCTACT
This sequence comes from Patella ulyssiponensis, assembly GCA_963678685.1. Classification (NCBI taxonomy): domain Eukaryota; kingdom Metazoa; phylum Mollusca; class Gastropoda; family Patellidae; genus Patella; species Patella ulyssiponensis. The sequence continues at coordinate 247,230 of OY783230.1, forward strand.
GTCCCATGCAGATATGAAAGCTTTCATGTTCATCGTCACGTGTCATTGATTGTATCAAGTATCCTAAATAAAATGATAAGAAGAAAAATTATCAAAATTGGTCAAAAACTCGCGAAGTTACAAGTCTAAATACAGTATGAAACACTGCACCCAGGCATAACAACAATCTGAAAACTAAAGGGAAATTTGTATTACTGTAATGAGACGGGTGAGAAAATGAAATGAAAATGGCGGGAAAAAATTAAAAATGGCAGGTTGGACAGGCGACCTTACACATTGGAGTGCACGTAAAATATCCCTAAGCAGTTGGAATTCGATACTGTTGAATAAGCTCTATACGATGACTAAATGTGCAGATTGTAGTCACCCACGCTGCATGTTTCGCTTAACAATGAAAGGGTTTTCAATGTTCGATCCATATATTCTTTTACTCCTGATATTTTGGACTGTTGATCGAAGTTTTCATACTCTTTGTAGAAGAAGTTCCCAAAAAATATTATGTTGACTTTAAGAGAAAAGAACCTTTAAAAATGCTCCAAATCGTAAAAATACGACTTTTTGGATTTTCGATCTCTTTTTTTCTGCTATCCCTGATATTTTAAAAAAAGAATACAACGATTTCACACAACAGGCTAGCTATTAGACTCTCGATTAACAAGAGTTTCACCGCCCTCCCTTCATTATAACCGAAGTTATCTTGCCCTAAAGAATCAACAAATCAGCATGCTTATCTCTGCTTCTCCTACGCAGAAAATGCTCATCTTTGAACTCAATCATGACATTGACCTAGTGAACGTCTACACCAAGATTGAACATTGTAGCTCAATTAGAATGAGAGTTATTGTGTTTCATAGTCTCGGCCCTTCAAATTGCTACTACCTTTCATATTCACTTCAAAATGGCAACCATCAATTGACCTAAATCAAAATTCTGCTCTGAACAATTTTTAGACCATCCTTCAAGGATTCAGAAAATATAACTCCCGTGTCTGTAAGTAAAATAGCAAAAAAGCCTTAGGGATTTTCACGTTTCAAGATGGTGGCACTTCCGGCTGGATCAACAAACTCCATATTTTGTGTACGAATCAGTAATTACGCGTCTAGTATCTAAGAAAAAATCAGGTCATTCTGACCTATATTTCGTCAATTTTTTTGAAAAATTTGATCCTTAATTTCTCCAAGGGGAGATAAGTTAGAAAATGTATAAAGTCATTTTTCAAGTCGCGTCATTAAGGTCTACTTACATATTAAATTTCATGAAAATCGTACAAATAATAAAGAAGTTGTCGAGTTGGTGTAAACCTTCGGTTCGAAATCTTAGCGACGAATTTTCGAAATTCGAAAATCCGAAATTGCAGATTTGAAGCAAGTGTCTTAGGATACTCAAAGAAAAAAGAACAAGCCAACAGTGAGGCTAATGTCCCCCGCCGAAATCCCAAAATAAATAGATGACACATATTAATTAATCGCACATTTATTTTTTTCAAACGTATCGAGCAATCAAACTGTACAAAGTGTCATCCAAAAGTGTTTTATAAAGAAAAATGCTAAAACCGACGAGAAAAATGAAAATGTACCCTAGTTAGGGGGACCCTAAAGTCAGACAAAAGGGCCCCACGCTTGACAAAAGGGCCCCTCTGGCTAAGGGAAAGGGCCCTCGTGTCCATGTCAATCGTTTCTATACACTATTACTGTCGAATCCATTACTGAATGAGAATGCAGTCATTGTATTGGCATACAAATCATCAATCAAGATGAACCTAATTTATCTTGTCCCAAAGTATCAACCAATCAAATTGCTTATCTCTGCCTACCCTAAGAAGAAAATGCTCATCTTCGAACTCCATTAAGGCATTGACCTAATAAGCATACACACCAATTTTGAACATTTTAACTCAATTTGAAGGAGAGTTATTGTGTTCCAAAGTTTCGGCAAATCAAATTGCTTATCGCTCTGCTTACCCTGAGCAGAAAATACTCATTATCGATCTTAGTCAAGGTATTACTGTAATGAAATTATACGCCAAGTTTCATCAATCTCACTTAATTAGAACTAAAGTTATCGTGTCCCAAAGCATCAACCAATCAAATTGCTTATCTCTGCTTACCCTAAGCGGAAAATGCTCATCTTCGAACTCCATCAAGGCACTGACCTATTAAACACGTGTACCAAGTTTGAACATTCTAGCTCAATTAGGAAGAGAGTTATTGTGTCCCAAAAAGTGTGACGGACAGACAGACAGACAGACGGACGAACCTATTTTAATAGTCCCCCAACTTTCTTCGAAAGGCGGGGGACAATTAGTAAAATAGATCAAATAGTCACAAACTTACAGCATTGTAGGTCAAATGCATTCGTTCGTAAAATTCGGTGATTTCGGATTCGTAAAACGTTTTGAAAATATATTTAATCAAGGTTCGCTCCCCATTTTCTTTTTGGGGGGGGGGGGGGGGGTAGGTCAAAATTTCAAAAAGATCCTATGGATAGATTCTGAGAAATCCGATTTGCAGAAAACACACACAAAAAAATAATAATAATAACTTTAACAGAAACAAAAAGCTTTCATATGTAATACATATGAAAGCTTAATAATAACTTTAACAGAAACAATTAGCTTTCATATGTAATACATATGAAAGCTTAATAATAATTTTAACAAAAACAATAGTGTTTCACACAAGCTTCGCAGTGTGAAGCCCTAATAATTTTAACAAAAACAATAGTGTTTCACACAGGCTTCGCAGTGTGAAACCCTAATAATAATTTTAACAAAAACAATAGTGTTTCATACAAGCTTCGCAGTGTGAAACCCTAATAATAATTTTAGTAATCACAATAGGCTTTCCGACGAAAGACCTGCAAAGCAAATATTAAAGCTTTCATATTCACGGCCACTTCCTGTCACATGTCATAGGTCATGTAAATAATCTCATCAAGAAAAAGATATCATTAAAATCTGTCAAAATATAACAAAGTTTTTATGATTTTTCACTCGTAAACAACTTTATCGGCACGAAAAACATCAAAGACAAAATTCGAAAATGTGCCATTTTCAAATAACAATAATGCGACCCTGATCCCGGCTATCCAGAAATGTATTCATTTACGTGCTCGTTAATGTCGATTTTTCACCTTTTCTCATATTCAGTTCGAAATGGTGACAATCATGTGACCGAAATCAAAATTCTGACCTATATTTCTTCGATTTTTTTTTAAACTTTTTGAAACGTTGATCCTTAATTTCACCAAGATCTACTTACATACTAAATTTCATGAAAATCGTACTATTAAAGAAGTTGTCAAGTTGGTCTCAACTGCCGTTTCGAATCACAGCGACGAATTTTCGAAATTCGAAAATCTGAAACTGCAGTTGAAAATGATTTTTGTCAAGGTACTCACAGAAAAAAGAATTAGTAAAATAGGTTAAATAGTCACAGGGTTACAGTAATGCAGGTCAAATTCATTCGTTCGTAAAATTCGGTGATTTCGAATGCTTAAAACGTTTTGAAAATATATTTAATCAATACTCACCACCCATTTTTTTTGGGGGGGGGGGGAGGTCAAAGTTTCAGAAACATCCTATGGTTAGATTCTGAGAATTCCGATTTGCAGGAAACACATGTTGACTTTACGAGAAAGAACTCTAAACATGCTCCAAATTTTAAATCTCTATTTTTCGGCTACCCCGGACATTTAAAAAAAAATGATACAATGATTTCACACAACAGGCTATATGCTATTAGACTCTCGATTGACAAGAGTTTCATCACCCTCCCTTCATTATAACCAAAGTTATCGTGCCCTAATGAATCAACAAATCAGCGTGCCTATCTCGCTTACCCTAAGCAGAAAATGTTCATCTTTGAACTCAATCAAGACAGTGGCCTAGTGAACGTCTACACCAAGTTTGAACATTCTAGCTCAATTAGAAGGAGAGTTATTATGTTCCAAATTCTCGGCCCTTCAAATTGCTTCTATTTTCACTTTCACTTCAAAATGGCGACCATCAATTGACCTAAATCAAAATTCTGCTCCCAACGTTTTTTAGGCCATCCTTCAAGGATTCAGAAAAAATAACTCCTGTGTCTGTAAGTAAAATAGCAAAAAAGCATTAGGGATTTTTCACGTTACGAGATGGTGGCACTTCTGGTTCGATCTACAAACTTCATAATTTTTGAATGGCATTTAGCGATTGAACGTAATATAACAAAAAACACAGTTCTATGGATAACAATCACTATATTATACACACACGACGTTTCGACGAGAATTCACTGGTCGTTACCAAGCATACAAATTACTAATGAGGAAAAATGTGACAGTGTTATATACAGGTACATTAAACAATAATAAGAGAAACCATAAGTAACAATGATGAAACCCTAGCTTAATTGGTTATGAAAAAGTAATTATACTAAGATTAATTATGATGGCACATAGTGTAGTAACTACAGCGGATAAAGGATCAAAGAGAAATTAATAAAAACATACATGATGGGTGAAACCTACTTGGTGAAGCCATAAGGTAAGTCTCTGGACATCACAGAGCATACAGTGAATGGTGAAAAAAGATCTTTATTATTATGATATTCATATAGGACTTATTGCATAGTGAGATAAAGTGGCATATACAATGTTCATACAGACAAATGAAGGATCGAATTGCATCGTATACACATAATTGCTTGTTAGGAAACTTTTATGAAATTATATAAGGCTGAAAAATAGTTTTATAATATGATATGAAACATTGTTACTTATGGTTTCTCTTATTATTGTTTAATGTACCTATATATAACACTGTCACATTTTTTCCTCATTTGTAATTTGTATGTTTGATAACGACCAGTGAATTCTTGTCGAAACGTCGTGTGTGTATAATATAGTGATTGTTATCCGTAGAACTGTGTTTTGTGTTATACAAACTCCATATTTTGTGTACGAATCGGTAATTACTTGTCTAGTATCTAAAACAAAATAGGTCATTCTGACCTATATTTCTTTGATTTTTTTGAAAAATTTGATCCTTAATTTCGTCAAGGGGAGATAATTTAGAAAATTTATAATTATATTTTTGAAGTCACATTGGTAAGATCTACCTTTATACTAAATGTCATGAAAATCGTACAACTATTAAAAAGTTGTCAAATTGGTCTAAACTTCCGGTTCGAAATCACAGCGACGAATTTTCGAAATTCGAAAATGTGAATCTGCAGATGAAAATGATTTTTTACAAGGTACTCAAAGAAAAAAGAATTAGTAAAATCGGTCAAAACAAAACAAAGTTACGACTATGCATTGTCAGTTTTTTCGTTCGTAAAATTCTGTGATTTCGGATTCGTAAAACATTTTGAAAATATATTTAATCAAGGTACGCGCCCCTTTTTTTGGGGGGGGGGGGGCGGGGGTGGTAGGTCAAAATTTCAGAAAGATCTTATGGATAGATTCTGAGAAATCCGATTTGCAGAAAACACACACACACAAAAAAAATAATAATAACTTTAACAGAAACAATATGCTTTCATACGCAGTGTGAAACCCTAATAACGACATAGAATAAAACAGATAATCTTTAAATTTTGTACAAACTAGTAGTATAAAATAATTTTAAAATAGTATAAAATAATTTTAAAATAGTATAAAATAATTTTAAAATAGTATAAAATAATTTTAAAGTAGTATAAAATAATTTAAAAAATGAAAGGAGACTAGGAATAAGTGGAGCGAAATAAATGAGTTTTCAATTTACATTTAAAAGTGTTAAAGATTTTAATAGCACGAATAGAATCTGGTAGGCTGCCCCACAGCCGTGGTGCACAGACAGTAAAATATCTGTCACCGTACGTTTTCAGTGTTCTGGCTACTGGATGATTAAGTTGAATTTCTTTATTATCTCCTAAAGAATGTGTGGGCACACGGACACTCACGAGCTCGGTCAGGTAGGCCGGTGCACCTCCATGTATTGCTTTGGATGTGATGCACAGAATTTTGAATATGATGCGGGCATCAATTTTGAGCCAATGAAGACTGTACAGAACAGGAGTGATATGTTCACGCATCTTGGTTCTGGTCACGAGTCCAGCCGCCGAATTTTGAATAAGTTGAAGTTTCTTGATCTGCTTAGAAGGAAGGCCGAAAAGCAGACTATTGCAATAATCTAAACGAGATGTCACAAAAGTATGGATCAGTTTTTCAGTTGTCTGCAAGTCCAAAATCTTACGAAGTTTTGCTATTCTGGCAACAGGAGTCTCCAAGGTACCTCCTGAATCAATCATTACACCCAAATCACGAACGGTTTCGGAAGGATGAACTGTGATGTCACCCACTCGGACACCACCCGAGGCCCCAGCAGCCATCTTGTACTTAGATGAGAACCAAATAAGTTCGGTTTTGTCGTCATTCAATGCTAGCATATTTGCGCGCATTGAATGACGAATCTCATCCACACAGTCCTCAACACGGGCAGTACAAGAAGTGTCAGTGCGCGAGTCACAGACGATGTACAGTTGGGTGTCATCAGCATAAATTACACAGTTTAGTCCGTGACGACTATTGACATCCTCAATGGGTGCCAAATATAATGAAAAAAGCACAGGACCTAAAACAGAGCCCTGTGGTACACCGAAATGTAAAGGTTTCGTTTCGACTGCGACACGACTGATATACAGTTGGGTGTCATCAGCATAAATTACACAGTTTAGTCCGTGACGACTAATGACATCCTCAATGGGTGCCAAATATAATGAAAAAAGCACAGGACCTAAATCAGACCCCTGTGGTACACCGAAATGTAAAGGTTTCGACTCCGACACGACTGAACGGATCACTACTCTCTGCATGCGTCCTTTGAGCTAAGAATTCAGCAACTCTAGGGCTGTTCCGTCAATTTCATCACGACAACGCAGTCTGTCAATGAGAATACCGTGGTCAATCGTATCGAAGGCAGCTGATAGATCTAGAAGTAACAAAATTACACGGGGGGGTTGGGATGGCCTAGTGGTCTAGAATGCCGCGCTTCGACCTCTAGCTGGCCGGTCACCTCTGGCTTGCGGCTGTGGTTTCGAGCCCTGGTGCGAGCGTATGTGTCATGGAGATAGGGGCGTCTTCTCAACCCCATGGGTTTCCTACGGGGACTCCGGTTTCCTCCCACTGCTAAAGACTCCTACGCGCAAGCGAATTATTGAAATAAAATTAAACCATATGTTAGTCCCGAAATGACCTAGTTGTGTCGAGTGGACGTTAAACCCATTTCTCTCTCTCTCTCTCTCTCTCTCTCTCTCTTTCTCTCTCTCTCTCTCTCTCACAAAATTACATCCTTTTGCTTGTCAAGAGCGAGCATAATACGCCCAGAAGATTAGCACAAAAGCATTTTAAAATGTTATCACACTAGTGATGAAAAAATCCGTTCGTGTCGGCATACCTTTTATCTTTTCATTGTTTAATGTGAAGCAAAGTAGTGCAGCTTTACGGTTGTGCTAACAATTATGTTTTTTTATATAGTTTAATTAATTCTTTTGAAAAACAAAAGATTATCAACTTGTTCATGTTGGATTTTGTTAAACATAAATTTAGAAGCATATTTTAATAAAACATCCAGCCGCTCGTTAATCGCGGAGAAGGAGCATTTTACGAGGAAAAGAAAACTTTAATCTAAAAGCTATGACAATAACCTATACTTTAAAAGGCATGACAAAGAGCAATCGTTTCTCCGGGAAATATAATTTCTTTCAAATAAAACCTCGGTTTGTCACTTTAACCCAGACAAAACGTCAAAGTATGCAGGTGAAGCACGTGACGTAACCAGCGCCCATAAAGATAAAAAAAAAGTCTTTTAATGGCAAGGTCATTGGTATGCAAGGGCAAAGTCATGATAGATTATCAAAAGAACGGTTTCCCGATAAATTGGGCAAATTACGCATATAGATGATATTCGTTTTACATTTGTGTGACACTATGAGGCCACAGAGGTGACAATGATCGTCTAGGGTTTTCTTCTAGGGTTTTCTTCGGACTTCACGTGATCAATTATTCCGATCTTCAATTAACTGACACTGGAACACTTTTTACGTTAAATATGTTTTTGTTATCTATCTAACATCCATAATACAGGTAACTACAATATTATTGAATATAAGTTCAATATCCTTGGCTTGTGTTCTGAGGCGGCATTTCCTCGCCTCTCAGCCGGGAAGGCTGTGGTGTTCTCCCAACCTCCCAAAGGTATCTATTTTCTACCGCCTCATCATGATATCTGAATCCGGCCTGTGAGCCAGGGCAGCTCACGGTATGAACTTCCCCTTGAATCTCTCGAATGATATCTAAAGAATCTTAAACTTCGAATGTTCTTATAAAGAGGTTACGTGCATGAGTCAGAATTGAGCCCCGGGAAATTGACCAGGTGCTTCCTTTATCGGATTGGTCAACTGCACAGATGCTACCCTGGATTTCAAGACAGTGTACTTATATGGGCACCTAGGAGAGTAGATAACCACGTTTTTAACTCATGGGATTACCATATTTGGATTATCAGACTTATGATGTCATTGCCCTACTTTAAACTTCCAGACATATTCTTGTTAGCCTAGTTCTTGTTGTCACTAACAATCTCAATACATAAACCAGAAGATATTTAACAAACTAAGGTAACCTCTACAGTATATAGGGTCTATAGTGTAACATTTGTACCATAATTATAACTGATGTGAGCATAAAAATAGTTATTTAAAACTTAAAAATCTAAGAGTCGTGTTACGTGCAATAAAAGGGATGAATAACTTTTGTAGTAGTAAATTCAGTGCAACAAAACTGGAGGGCACGGGTGTTTGCATTATGAGTAACAGGATATGTTTTGTTCAAATGAATTCCATTCAATTTCATGATGAGGCTATAACGTATGGATGGGTGTCGCTGCCGATATTAAATGCTCTGCGACAATGTCTTTTCCAATGATTATATGTTAAAAGTACAATGTACACAGTCTTCATACCGGTATTGATAAAGTCAAAATACCCCGAATGGCAAATGTTTTGTGTGAAAATGCTGTTTTTTGACGAGTCTACATTTTACTTTTCTCTCACTACATTTTGCATTTGCGCTCTGCCGTTTCACGCTTTCACGATGGTATCAGAACATTATTTCCATATTCACAAATAGAAATGAACGCGCTTTTCACTAATATGGAAGATGATATCTGGAATTTCGTATGAAGATTCGTATTATGACATTGCACAAGCCCACCCCTACGGTAATCATAGTAAAATAGTTAAGCGCCTACATTTGCATATCGAGTTGATGCTGTGCGAAAGATGCTATGTAGAAAGCGTGAAAGGGCAAATGGGATGAGGCAGAGCGCAAATGTAAAATGTAGACACGTCAAAAAACAGCATATTTTCACAAAATATTTGTCATTTGACACTTAAGATTTGACGTTTTACATTTAAGTCTTGTCTTTTGACTTTATCATTACCGGTAATAGGACCTCGCACATTGTACCTCTTACATATAATCAATGTCGCAGAGCATTTAATATTGGCAACGATACCCTTCCATAATAATGCAGGTCGATTGCACAGGTTTTCTTCCCACGCACATAATAACAGGTGGGCATAAACATGATACAATAACCGCACAGGTAACAGGATGTTCTTTTGATAAACTTTATTTAACTTCACGACACCACTATAATGAAGGTCCCTCACACGCATATTAAATACCATAATACTTGTCTTCAAATACACGATAAAGCATTAATGTATGAATCAATAATGAATTGCCACATGTAAAAATATATATATACAGTATTCGCTGGAGAGTGTTTGATCTTTTGTTCATTTAAACTGTCAAAAAATGATATAAAAGATTTAAGGGGGTGAGGGTTGTCATACACTAAGCAGGGTAAATTTATTCTTTATGAAACTGAAATGGGGTTTAACGTCCTACTTCAATGTGTTTTGTACCAACCCATCCGTCCTGCACCACTGACTGATAAGAGGGAAACCAAGCCACAAACACCCGAGGAATTTTTTGGCAGTTTGAATTTAACTCGAGTTTAGTTCTTCGATATTGGCGAATAACGAAAAACAACTAGTTCATTTTTCGATATTGGCGAATATCGAAAAACAAACTACTCGTTTTTCTTATATTTTAACTTGAATCTCAAAACAAACCAAAAACAGAATTAATGAACGTCTATCTACAGAATGTCTCCAAAAACACATTTGATTAAATCAGGGTTCTAAAACAAACTAAAGATATCATTAATGAGGATGCCTTAGCAGTGGATTCAAATAAAAAATGCTCTTTCTCCTTGTTTTTTGATATTGACGAATCTCGAAAAACGAGCTACTGGTTTTTCGACATTCAGACTTGAATCTCAAAAATATAGATTTTAATCATGTATTTCTACAGAATGTCCCTAAAACACATTTGATTACATCAGTATTCTAAAACGAAATAAAAATATCAAAAATGGGCATGCCTGAACAGTGGTTTCGCATAAAAAAAAGCCTTTTCTTCTTGATTTTTTGATATTGGCAAATCTCGAAAAACGAGTATTCAAACAATGCCTACGTCGGTTTTATCTGTGTCCATGCTCCCGCCAAATTCATAATCACGTCGACAGATACGTGTTTTCCGGTCACAGTGTAGCGTCGGTTTCTCCGATTCGGATTTCCGGAAATCTGGATTTAACTCACTATCATCAAGACGAAAAGGGCACAGTCTTATTCTTATGTATAAAATGGTCAATAATATGGTTACCCCCTTGATTAGTATCACCCAAAACTTCTGATGTAAACCTTTACTCTGTTCGTAATATAATTTTGATGCTTACACTAATTATTATATGAAAAAAAACCTTGCCTTCCTAATGATACACAAAACGCCTCAAATATACGAATTTCTAAAATTAAAATAAATGTGAATGATTATAAAATATCCGAATATTACTACTTCGATGAACGTAAATTTAGCCATCTTCATAAGCCCACTCGGAGCAGAACAGTAGGCCGTTAACGTCCATTTTATTTTTGTCAATGTATCATGGCAGGCGATTGTGATTTATGATAAAGGGTGTTATGTTCCTGATCCTGATGGTGTTTTTATTATTTATTTACTTATTTATTAGGTAAGCTACACTTTTGATATTACTAATTTTACTGAAATGTACAAATTACCTCGAGTTCAAGTTAAATAGGCTTCGGCCTGATTTCATATCCATTATATCAGTATCGTATATGCTCGAAATAAGATATTATTTTAAATCATATAAAACATTTTATAGAAAACACTATGTGTCAACACAAACCTGTATTTTTTTTACAATACATTAACACAAACTGGTGTTTTTTGCATCGTTGTAACATAAACGTATCAATATGACAAGATAATTTGGTGAACTATAAGGAATCCATAGACTTTCCATGGTGATTTAAGATTGCAAAATCTGCACTGTTCATGGAGGAGAGGGCGTAAGAGTTTAGAAATTTTGTAAACTGAAATTTTTAAACGCGCCAACTTTATCGGTGTTAAATAGTAGAGACTGTTGCCAATCGTAACTTCCTAGTACGTATCGCGTATCCGTATGGATTTTGCGTGTGACGTCATCAATGTGTGTGCATTTCTCATACGTGATACGACACACGGATATGGCAGCCCGTTTCGAACAGCTTCCATATGGAAAAGGTCCATATAACATTGTCGTCTTTTGAGACGCTGAAATTTTGTGTCATAGCGTTTTGATGAATCCTGGAACAGGAAGGTATATATTTGATGTGAATTTAACCGTAATAAAGACTGGAATTTAATCATTAATTGTTGTGGGTTTTTCTCGGAATTTTCATACTTTCCTGTCTCTCTGTCGGAGATATAGGACCTTGCAAATCTGTAAATGATGTGATTCTATGGGAAAGGGGTATAAATGATATATTAGTGAAACCAAAAATAGCTGTCGAGTCGAAGTCAAATATTTTTTTTTTTAATAATATACGACATTATTTTTTTTTAATAGCTAAGCGACTGTCGAGCGACTTCATTCAATCCGAGAAATTGTAGTCTAGACACTTGACTACTACTGATGGTGATCTTGGTAGATAACTGCCATCATGCTGTAATAGAACTAAGCTCTGCTCAGTGACGCATACGTATGCGACGCGAGAATCTGCCAAAACTGGATTGACTGACCAGTCGTTAGGTAAACCCCCGATAGAACATCGAGAATATATTATGTCAATGGAATTAGGTCAATACACCAGTTAGAATTACATGTAGCTAAAAAAAAAGGCTAAATAACCGTGACGAATTTTTATTTGATATACATGCTGATAGAGGCTTAAGTGTAAAAATAGTGTCGTTCTATTGACGAATGAGTTGCATGATAGATACTACTAATTCCATAGTGCCGTATCATCTTAATTTCTGATACTGATAGTAGTAGAAAAATCCTAATATTTTAGGTCGGTTGATGACACACTAACGTTTCATCGAATTTATTCAAAAATATTACTGACGCAAACTTCAAGTCTGTATGTGAATTAAATATGGAAGATTTTCAAAAAGTGTATTTGTCATTATTTTACTGGTAATCACATACATTAAAATAAAAAATTACTAAGAAATATTTGTGTTGAAGTCTGATTATATTAAAGGGAATAGAAGCTTATAATGGGACCTCATTTGACCGGTTCGTTTGAAAACGAATTAAGAACCTGGTTAAGAGTAAAGGCATTCCCTCTCGTTTCAAATATATTATCTCACATAACGCCTTAGACAGGAATGGATTAAGCAACGGTCCCGTCTCTTGGAGCAATGTTTTCGAAATATACCGCAGATAAGGCGGCACAGCCAGATTTGATAACATCTTTCGTCTTACATGTATTTTTATAGCCCAAAATATTCAATGCCACGAATTCAACATGAAACAATAGGGGGGGGGGATTGGGTAGGTTGGGCCACTTGCCACAAAACAGCTCTGACGTGTAAAGCATCCATAATTTGCTGCCAGAATTGACTTGGCTACATATTTGCAGAAGTTGTTCATCATTATCCAGCCAATTAATATGCTGGAATAAACTGGTTGGGTCCCAAAAATATCTTTACATATATGTATGATAACGATCGTATGCAATTTACTCATATTAGAAGCAACTATTAAAAATTGAATAAGATTCATCAGCACTGAATTGTCGTTATCAGAGTATTAAATCAGGCAAGATACGCCCAAGCGATGGATAGAGAACAACCTAGAAAAATATACGCGAGTTGTTGTACAATCAGGAGCCTTAGTTCAGCAAAATATGGTCTGATATGCGCGAATATCGAAATGGACTGGGATCTTTAGGAAAAAAAGATATATTTTAAGTTTCATCAAAATCGGGCAAAAATAATGACCGTCGTATTACATACTTTTACACAATATGCTTACAAGAAGCGTCCATTTTGTCGGGCAGGGGGATTGGGTGGCCGAATGGTTAGCGTGCGCCCGCTGTATCATACGGCCTGCCATTATTGAGTCAACTGGCGTGGTTTCAAATCCCTGGCTGTACGTGGTAAGGAGTAGGGTCGCCTGTCCAACCTCGTGGGTTTTCTCCGGGTAACTACTACTGCTAAAAAACCCTACGCACGAGCGAATTATTGAAATAAAATTAAAACCATATGTTAGTCCCGAAATGACCTAGTTTGTGTCGAGTGGACGTTAAACCCCATTTCTAAAGTTCTTTTTTTTTTAACGGGCAGTTTCGTTTCAACGTCTATACTGATGATATATTTAAACGTTTTTATACGGCCACATTTTCATGTGGACGTATTATGCCGTCGCCCCTGTCCATCCGGACGTCCGTCCGTCCACAATTGTTTGTAGACTCTCTACAAGTCACAATTCTTATCCGATTTTGACGAAACTTGAAATATAGTATCCCCTTAAGATCTCGACTGCTTTCGATAATGGCATGTATCGGATCGAAACTTCGTGGATTATGGTTTTTGAACCGGTTTTGATGAAACTTGACATGTATGTTTATAACCCAATTTTGATCTTGGTTTCTTTCGATATTTGCGCCCATCGAGTTGTATCTTTCTTAATTATGGCCCCTGATTGTCCGAAAAATCGCCTTTTTTAGCTTGTGGTCACAATTATTTTCTGATTTTTAAAAATAGGTTGCCAGGCAACGAAACATACGCCCAGACAGCAACTAAATCGTCCGGGCAGTCAACAAGAGTTGTCGCATATTAAGTAATAATCAGAAAATCATTAGAAATTGTTTGGTTTTTATAAAATTCTGCCCCATGCTAACGTTTGATATACGAAACATTTAATATTATTTCTAAAATTGGATAATAATTGAGATCTCTAGAGGGACCACACGCTAAAAAAGTCAATTTTGCGTACAATCAGGGGCTATAATTCAGGAAGTTACAATCCGATAAAATTAAAACCATATGTTAGTCCCGAAATGACCTAGTTTGTGTCGAGTGGACGTTAAACCCCATTTCTAAACTTCTTTTTTTTAACGGGCAGTTTCGTTTCAACGTCTATACTGATGATATATTTAAACGTTTTTATACGCCCACATTTTCATGTGGACGTATTATGCCGTCGCCCCTGTCCATCCGGACGTCCGTCCGTCCACAATTGTTTGTAGACTCTTTACAAGTCACAATTCTTATCCGATTTTGACGAAACTTGAAATATAGTATCCCCTTAAGATCTCGACTGCTTTCGATAATGGCATGTATCGGATCGAAACTTCGTGGATTATGGTTTTTGAACCGGTTTTGATGAAACTTGACATGTATGTTTATAACCCAATTTTGATCTTGGTTTCTTTCGATATTTGCGCCCATCGAGTTGTATCTTTCTTAATTATGGCCCCTGATTGTCCGAAAAATCGCCCTTTTTAGCTTGTGGTCACAATTATTTTCTGATTTTTAAAAATAGGTTGCCAGGCAACGAAACATACGCCCACACAGCAACTAAATCGTCCGGGCAGTCAACAAGAGTTGTCGCATATTAAGTAATAATCAGAAAATCATTAGAAATTGTTTGGTTTTTATAAAATTCTGCCCCATGCTAACGTTTGATATACGAAACATTTAATATTATTTCTAAAATTGGATAATAATTGAGACCTCTAGAGGGACCACACGCTAAAAAAGTCAATTTTGCGTACAATCAGGGGTTATAATTCAGGAAGTTACAATCCGATATTATCTGTTGTATATCAAAAGGAACCAAGATGTTTGGGTTATAAACATGCATTTCAAGTTTCATCAACATCAGATTAAAATTGTGACCTCTACAGGGTTCACAACCTTGATATACCATATTTTTATAGTATTCGTGTACAAGCGGCGGCCATGTTGTTTGTCAGTTTTGGTCCGATTTTCACGAAATTCGAACTCAACATTCATTACATTGTAACGGTGATATAATCAAACGGTTTTTTAAATCGGGTAATAATTTTGACTTCCAGAGGGACCATAATCTAATAAAGGCGATTTTTAGTATACAATCAGGGGCCATAATTCGTGAAGTTATGCGCAAATATCGAAAGAAAGCAAGATCTTTAAATTATAAACATGTATCTCAAGTTTCATCAAAATTGATTTATAATTGTGACCTCTACGGGTTCCACAACCTATATACAATATTTTTACACTTTTCGGGTACAAGCGGCGGCCATTTTGTCAGTCAATTTTGGTCCGATTTTCACAAAATTTGAACTCAACCTTCATTACTATGTAACGGTGATGTAATCAAACGGTTTTTAAATCGGATAATAATTTTGACCTCCAGAGGGATCACACGCTAAAAAGGGTAATTTTTCGTACAATCAGGGGCCATGATTCAGGAAGTTATGATCCTTGGGTTATAAACATACATGTCAAGTTTCATCAAAATCGGTTCAAAATTGTGACCTCTATAGGGTCCACAAGCTAAAAACATGATTTTTCGTACGATCAGGGGCCATAATCCATGAAGTTTCGATCCGATACATGCCAATATCGAAAGCAGTCGAGATCTTATGGGGATAAACCTATATTTGAAGTTTCGTCAAAATCGGATAAGAATTGTGACATGTAGAGAGTCCACAAACAAATTGTGGACGGACAGGGGCGACGACAATATACATCCACATGAAAATGTGGGCGTATAAAAACCGTTTGGTTATATCATCGTTACACCGTAATGAAGGTTGAGTTCGAATTTCGGGAAAATCGGACAAAATGGCCGCCGCTTGTACCCGAAAAGTGTAAAATTATTATTATTATTATCATTATTCCAAACATTTGTTATAGCCCCTCTTTCACATACACGTGCTCAGAGGTGCTTTACAATGGTACAAATATAAAACACAAGAATCAATATGAATTGTAAAATATATATACATTTAAAATGCTTGAAGAAATAAATGGGTTTTCAGTTTTTTCTTAAAAGCACTAACATTATTACAGGACCTAATATCATAGGGTAACTTATTCCATAAAACTGGTGCTTGGACACTAAAAGATCTTTGACCAAAAGTCAACAGCATTGAATATTTGGGTTTTAATAGAAAATTATCATCTGAAGAACGTAAACATCGCCCTGGTGTATACACATTTAAAAGATCAGATAAATAAACAGGTGCTAATTTGTTCAAACATTTAAACGTTAACAATAAAATTTTAAAATCAATTCTATAAGAAATAGGTAACCAATGTAATTTTTTTAAAATTGGGGTAATATGATCATATTTTTTAATGCGTGTAATAAGACGTGCAGTTGTATTTTGGACTCGTTGAAGTTTATCTAAAAGTTTGGCTGGAAGACCAGCTAACAACGAATTAAAATTGTCCAGTCTAGACGTGACCAAAGCATTGACAAGTGTTTTTATGGAGTCTAAAGGGATAAATTTGCGTATTCTACCAATATTTTTTATATTACAATAACACAATTTACATATACAATTTACTTGAGCTTCCATACTCATATTCATATCAAATATTACACCAATATTACGTGCAGATGACGAGGGATTAATTTCACTATTACCAATTAAGAAGGGAGATTTACAGTCAATTTTTGACAATTGTTTATTTGAACTTATTAATAAATATTCAGTTTTATCATCATTGAATTTTAGAAAGTTTTTTGACATCCACAATTTAAATTCAGATATACATTCTTCAATAACTACTTTTGAACTGGCATAAGAATCTGGATTTTTAGGTGAAAAGGAAATATATAATTGGGTGTCATCTGCATATAGATGAAATTGTAAATCATATTTTCTAACTATATTCCCAAGCGGTGAGGTGTATAACGTGAATAAAATAGGACCAACAACACATTGCTGCCTACCAATTAAATAACTTTCTAAAAGATTAAGAGCTGAGTTATTTATACCAAATCTAAAACGAAGACGATTTAAAAGAATGCTGTGGTCGACTATGTCAAAGGCAGCAGATAGGTCTAATAATAATAAAAGAATACATTTTTGGTTATCAAGGGATAAAAGAATATCATTTGAAACACGGGTTAAAGCAGTTTCAGTATTGTGGAATTTTTTCTATGCACTCTGTAGAGGCTCATGAAGGGAATTATCTTCAATATGACACTTCAACTGACTAGCAATACATTTTTCAAATATTTTAGATATGAAACTTAAATTTGAGACCTGCCTGTAATTTTTCAAAACATTACAATCAAGATTAGTCTTTTTAATTAAAGGAGTTACAAAGGCAAGTTTGAATACATCTGGAACAGTGTTAGTATTTATGCAGGAATTGATTATATCAGTAATTACTGGAACTATTTCAGGTAAACAAGTCTTCAGGATGTGTGTGGGAAGGGGATCAAGTGCACACGACTTTGGTGGTGAGGCCTTTAACAGATTCGAGGGTTAGGGTATATATATCAAGTTTGTGGACCCTGTAGAGGTCACAATTTTAAATCAATTTTGATGAAAATTATAATACATGTTTATAACCTAAAGATCTTGGTTAAATTTTTACAAGCACATATTAAGTACATTTGTATCTCAAATGATAAAATACATTGTTCTATATAAATGGTGAGTCGCAGGGTTCCTACTATACACAGATCTAAGTGCATAAATCCATCAATGGGGAATCGTTATGGAGGCAGTCTGTCAATTCTTAAAAAGATATTTCCATTTATTTGTGTATAATTCCGGAGATATCTCAATCTCCATTTTAGCATGTTCTACTAAAAAGCTTTCATACTGATTAATATAAGTATTTCGTTTCGTAGTTTAGCCCGATATATATAGAATTTAATTAAAATAATTACATGATTAATAAACATCCATTCAGTATTATTTATATAATTGAGTTGGTTAGTTAGACCAAGGTGTATTATATGTGTTTTTATATTTATCTTTATATTACCATGATCTAGGATAGTATGAAAATGATTCCATATTATTTGTGAAAATGGGCAAAGAACAAAAAGATGTTCTACATTTTCTATTTAAGATTCACAGAAAGTGCAGAGTGTGTTATCAACTTTTCTAATTTTGAGTAATTTATCATTTGTGAATATAATCCTACGGAGATATTTGTATTCAAAACTCCTCAGTTTTGTACTAAGACATACAGCGTTTATTATTTTAAATATATTTTCTACGTCTAAATCGCTTAACTCTGTATCTAGAATGTGTTCCCATTCTTTAATAGCTTTTGGCCTGCTGAAGTTAGCTTTTATCCGGCTATCATAAATATCTTTTGAGTCTACGGTGTTAAAATCGGTATTATATATTTTGTGAAAATTAGTATTTATATCTTCCAAAGGAGTTCTATTACAATTAAAATTTGTATGTACCGCAAGATACACTTTTCTATTCCTTTTAAGATAAATTGATGTTTTTCTAAATATTGATTATCGATCTTATTTATTTTATCAAAATATTCACTAACGTATCGAATATTATTGTTAAAAAAAGAAATTTTAAAAATATAATTTTATTATTAATCTTTATATTTGTGTTATTCCAAATAATTTGATTTTCGGTATGTGCAATGTTCTTTATATGCTTTGTGTAAATTGTATACCAGTTGGCATACAGTTTTTTTTTATAAAAAGGAATGTTTAAATTTAAATCATCTGGAAAGTTGCATGCAGGTAATAAATTTCCACCTTCAGCCATAATGAATTCATATGGTATGAGCCATGTTTGGATTGGTGACTGGTATGTTTTTTTAATCCAAAAAATGCTATTACATGTTAGGAGTTCTTTAAAGTAAATCATTTTTAATCCGCAATTTTTATGTTGAGTTCGAATTTCGTGAAAATCGAACCAAAACTGATAGACAAAATGGCCGCCGCTTGCACGCGAATACTTTAAAAATATGGTATATCAAGGCTGTAGACCCTATGGGAGTTACAATTTTAATCTGATGTTGATGAAACTTTAACTGCGTGTTTATAATTCACAGCAAAAGTCAGCCCCACGCACGTGATTTCGGATGTCGCAGCAAATATACGTCACACGAGGTATTTTACACACATATATTGTTATATAAAGCCGAGTAAAAATACACTCATTATGGGCTTCGACGTGTGTGTTTATTTAAAAACGAACGTGAGCAGAAATTTCAATTGCACTGTTTGATTTAATTTTTGCTTTTGGCGATTTGGGCGATTTCGATCCAGAGCTAGCTGTAATAGTTTCGTTTCATTTCTAACTTTCAAGTACATGAGAGAGTACCTCTTCCAACAATCCTTATAAACTACGTAACTCCGACCACATTACACAAATTAAATGTAAAACTAATATTTATAAAAACTCGTTTTTGCCGTCTACTATAAAAGCGTGGAATACTTTAGGTAATGAAATGAAAAAAGGCCTCGTCTGTTTCTGATTTTACAACTAAACTGTATCCAACCTTATTTCCCAAAGTTAACAAACTATTTTTCTACCGTGAACGACAATCCAAAATTATCCACTGTAAACTACGTAATAATAAAAGTGATACCATAAGATACCATAAGTTCCTTATGCATATATATGGCAATCCTCGATGTGACTGTGATCTCGAGCTTGAAATCACTGAACACTTTTTACTCTACTGTCCAAACTACACCGTTCAGCGAAATAATACCATTACTTTATAACCAATGTATTAAGATACGAAAAGTTTTACTCTTGTCAGAGTTGTAAACGACATCAGATCTTCTGTGGATAGTGGTTCTATAACAGCACTTATTCTATTGGATCTATCTGCAACATTTGACACCGTTGATCACAAGATTCTTTCCGGTCGTCTCAGAAATGAGTTTCGCATAATTGGAATTGCACACTCTTGGTTCATGTCATACCTCCAAAATCGCCATCAGCAGGTTCAAATAAATGATGTAAAGTCTATGGCGGGGGAAAGCGGCAAAAACCTAATGCTATGTAGAAATGTCTAATTCAAAACACACATGTAACATAATGCCATACCAAATACCTAAAACGTCTAATGCAAAAAACAAAATACAAGAAACCTATAATACAAAATACCTCATACGTCTATTGCAAAAGACAAAATACAAGAGACATCTAATACAAAATACATATAACCTCTTATGCACAATTGATTTTACAATCTGAAACATCTACCATAAGCATTAGATGACATATCTCGTTGTCATTACTTAC
This sequence comes from Patella ulyssiponensis, assembly GCA_963678685.1. Taxonomy (NCBI): domain Eukaryota; kingdom Metazoa; phylum Mollusca; class Gastropoda; family Patellidae; genus Patella; species Patella ulyssiponensis. The sequence goes on from OY783230.1 coordinate 267,869, forward strand.
GTTTCTCCACTGAATTATCTTTATTTAGGTCAATGTCAAGGTCACCGAACACAACTTGGCGACCTATTCGGCTAGCGAGCTATTCGACCGATCCAGCTGGCAACCTGTTCGTTGGCAACCTATTCAGAATTAAGACAACAGTCGCCCAAACTCATCTATTTTTAACAACCAATAAAATAGAATAAGTAGAATAATATATTATTTTTATCAATTCCTTTAGCTCAGAATAGAGATGTGATTTCGCATTATCGTACAAAATTCTAGACATCCAACTAAATATATTCCGAAAGGTAATTAAATAGGCTTTCTAAGTATTATCAGTAAAAATTGGCACATTCATATTAAAGGGGTGCACTCTCTTCCTAAATTTTAAAGGGAAAAACTGTTAATATCCCGTGTCAAAATTCATACCATCGTACAAAATTCTGATGATCCAACTAAATATATTCTAAAAGGTAATTGAATAAGCTTTCCAAATATTATTAGTAAAAGTTGGCACAATCATATTAAAGGGGTGCGCTCTCAACCTGAACATCGCCACTTTTTTAATATTTTAAAGTGAAAGAACGGTAATATTCCGAGTCAAAATTCGGACCATCGTACAAAATTCTGAGCATCCAGCTACATGTATATAAATTCGGAAAGGTATTTGAATAAGCTTTCCAAATATTATTAGTAAAAGTTCGCACAATCATAATAAAGGGGTGCGCTCTCAACCTGAACATAGCCAATTTCTCAATATTCTATATGTAAAGATAGACCGGAATTTTGTTTGAAGTCCAAATTCGGACCATTGTACAAAATTTGGAGCATCCAGCTATATATATTCTGAAAGTTAATTGAATAAGCTTTCCAAATATTATTAGTAAAAGTTGGCACAATCATATTAAAGGGGCGCGATCTCAACCTGAACATAGCCAATTTTTCAATATTCTATGTGTGAAGATAGACCGGTATTTTGTTCGAAGTCCGAATTCGGACCATCGTACAGTTGGCAGAATCATATTAAAGGGGCGCACTCTCAACCTGAACATAGCCAATTTTTCAATATTCTATATGTGAAGATAGACCGGTATTTTGTTCGAAGTCCGAATTCGGACCATCGTACAAAATTCTGAGCATCCAGCTATATATATTCTGAAAGGTAATTGAACAAGCTTTCTAAAAATTATTAGTAAAAGTTGGCACAATCATATTAAAGGGGCGCGCTCTCAACCTGAACATCGCCACTTTTTTAATATATTGGTCCGAATTTGGACTTCGAAAAAAATTCCGGTCTATCTTTACATATAGAATATTGAAAAATTGGCTATGTTCAGGTTGAGAGCGCACCCGTTTAATATGATTGTGCCAACTTTTACTAAAAATATTTGGAAAGCTTATCCAATTACCTTTCAGAATATATATAGCTGGATGCTTCAAATTTTGTACGATGGTCCGAATTCGGACTTCGAAAAAAATACCGGTCTATCTTTACATATAGAATATTGAAAAATTGGCTATGTTCAGGTTGAGGGCGCGCCCCTTTAATATGATTGTGCCAACTTTTGCTAATAATATTTAGAAAGCTTATTTAATTACCTTTCAGAATATATTTAGTTGGATCATCAGAATTTTGTACGATGGTCCGAATTTTGACACGGGATATTAACAGTTTTTCCCTTTAAAATTTAGGAAGAGAGTGCACCCCTTTAATATGAATGTGCCAATTTTTACTGATAATACTGACACTTTAAAATTAAAAATATTGAAAAATTGGCTATTTTCAGGTGAGAGCGCAATAATATTTGGAAAGCTTATTCAATTAACTTTCAGAATATATATAGCTGGATGCTCCAAATTTTGTACGATGGTCCGAGTTTTGACTTCGAAAAAAAATTCCGGTCTATCTTTACATATAGAATATTGAAAAATTGGCTATGTTCAGGTTGAGAGCACACCCCTTTAATATGATTGTGCCAACTTTTACCAATAATATTTGGAAAGCTTATCCAATTACCTTTAAGAATATATATACCTGGATGCTCAGATTTTTGTACGATGGTCCGAATTTGTACTTCGAAAAAAATACCTGTCTATCTTCACTTATAGAATATTGAAAAATTTGATATGTTCAGGTTGAGGGCGCGCCCCTTTAATATGATTGTGCAAATTTTTCCTAATAATATTTGGAAAGCTTATTCAATTACCTTTCCGAATTTATATAGCTGGATGCTCCGAATTTTGTACGATGGTCCGAATTTTGACTCGGAATAGTACCGTTCTTTCACTTTAAAATATTAAAAAAGTGGCGATGTTCAGGTTGAGAGCGCACCCCTTTAATATGATTGTGCCAACTTTTACTAATAATATTTGGAAAGCTTATTCAGATACCTTTCAGAATTTTGTACGATGGTTCGAATTTGGACTTCAAAAAAAAAATACCGGTCTATCTTCACATATAGAATATTGAAAAATTGGATATGTTCAGGTTGAGGGCGCGCCCCTTTAATATGATTGTGCCAACTTTTACTAATAATATTTGGAAAGCTTATCCAATTACCTTTCAGAATATATATAGCTGGATGCTCCAAATTTTGTACGATGGTCCGAATTCGGACTTCGAAAAATATACCGGTCTATCTTTACATATAGAATATTGAAAAATTGGCTATGTTCAGGTTGAGAGCGCACCCCTTTAATATGATTGTGCCAACTTTTACTAATAATATTTGGAAAGCTTATTCAAATACCTTTCCGAATTTATATAGCTGGATGCTCAGAATTTTGTACGATGGTCCGAGTTTTGACTCGGAATATTACGGCTCTTTCACTTTAAAATATTAAAAAATTGGCGACGTTTAGGTTGAGAGCGCACCCCTTTAATATGATTGTGTCAACTTTTACGAATAATATTTGGAAAGCTTATCCAATTACCTTTAAGAATATATATAGCTGGATGCTCAGAATTTTGTACGATGGTCCAAATTCGGACTTCGAAAAAAATTCCGGTCTATCTTTACATATAGAATATTGAAAAATTGGCTATGTTCAGGTTGAGAGCGCGCCCCTTTAATATGATTGTGCCTACTTTTACTAATAATATTTAGAAAGCTTATTGAATTACCATTCAGAAAATATATAGCTGGATGCTCAGAATTTTGTACGATGGTCCGAATTTCGACTCGGAATATTACCGTTCTTTCATTTTAAAATATTGAAAAATAGGCTATGTTCAGGTTGAGAGCGCGCCCCTTTAATATGACTGTGCCAACTTTTACTAATAATATTTAGAAAGCTTATTCATTTACCTTTCAGAATATATATAGCTGGATGCTCAGAATTTTGTGCGATGGTCCGAATTCGGACTTCGAAAAAAATACCGGTCTATCTTCACATATAGAATATTGAAAAATTGGCGATGTTCAGGTTGAGAGCGCGCCCCTTTAATATGATTGTGCCAACTTTTACTAATAATATTTAGAAAGCTTATTCAATTACCTTTCAGAATATATATAGCTGGTTGCTAAGAATTTTGTACGATGGTCCGAATTTCGACTCGAAATATTACCGTTCTTTCACTTTAAAATATTGAAAAATTGGCTATGTTCAGGTTGAGAGCGCACCCCTTTAATATGATTGTGCCAACTTTTACTAATAATATTTGGAAAGCTTATTCAATTACCTTTTAGAATATATTTAGTTGGATCATCAGAAATTTGGACGATGGTCTTAATTTTGACACGAGATATTAACAGTTTTTCCCTTTAAAATTTTTAAAAAATTGGTCATGTTTAGGAAGAGAGTGCACCCCTTTAATATGAATGTGCCAATTTTTACTGATAATACTTAGAAAGCCTATTTAATTACCTTTCGGAATATATTTAGTTGGATGTCTAGAATTTTGTACGATAATTCTGAATAGGTTGCCAACTGGATCGGTCGAATAGCTCGCTAGCCGAATAGGTCGCCAAGTTGTGTTCGGTGACCTTGACATTGACCTAAATAAAGATAATTCAGTGGAGAAACGTAAGTAATGCATGAGAGATATGTCATCTAATGCTTATGGTAGATGTTTCAGATTGTAAAATCAATTGTGCATAAGAGGTTATACGTATTTTGTATTAGAGGTTTCTTGTATTTTGTCTTTTGCAATAGACGTATGAGGTATTTTGTATTAGAGGTTTCTTGTATTTTGTTTTTTGCATTAGACGTTTTAGGTATTTGGTATGGCATTATGTTACATGTGTGTTTTGAATTAGACATTTCTACATAGCATTAGGTTTTTGCCGCTTTCCCCCGCCATAAAAGTCTAATCCAGTTGTACTTAAATATGGAGTACTCTTTCTACTGTACTCGTCATGTGTTTCGGAAATCATCTGTCAACACGGCATCGACCATTTTTCTTATGCTGACGATACACAACTAATGTCATCTTTCAAAAGAAATAAAATTACCAGTGCCATAAATATTATAACCCAGTGCTCTCACGATATAAAATCTTGGATGTCATCAAATGAATTAAAATTAAACGATGATAAGACCGAAGCGATCATTTTTGGAACAAAAAAGCAACTACATGATCTACCAAAAATCAGTACAACCATTGGAGATTCCGGCATCCAGGTTTCGGAGGATGTTAAAAATCTTGGCGTAGTTCTAGATTCCTCTCTTAATCTAGAAGGACAGGTCGATCACCTGTGCAGATCATGCTACTTTCAATTGAAACGTATAAGCGGAATACGAAACATCATCACTGTTGAAGCGGCTAAATCATTAGTTCAATCTCTCGTCCTTTCAAAATTCGACTATTGTAACAGTATACTAGCTGGAAGTACTCAGTCCACACTATATAAGCTACAAATACAGCAGCCAGGATCATTACTAGAACAAACAAATCATCACACATCACCCCTGTCTTAAAATCCCTGCATTGGCTTCCGATTCATGCACGTATTGAATTTAAGATGTTGTGTTTGACTTACCAGTGTCAACAGGGTACTGCACTCTTGTATCTTTCAGAACTATTAACTATATACCAGCCTATCTGTACTTTGAGATCTCAACATCAAAACCTTTTATGCATTCCGACATCAAAATTGAAACAATTTGGAGATAGAAGTTTCAGTGTTGCTGCACCCAAACTCTGGAATAGTTTGCCAATCAATATCCGTGATTGTAAAACTCTATCAAGTTTTAAATCACAATTAAAAACTTACATGTTAAACTCTCTTATCCAGACTAAATTAATTGATATGTTATTCACTCCTTTCTTAATAGCGCTTTGAGCATGCTTGTGGATGGATTTGGCGCTCTAGAAAACGACATTATTAAGCTTTCATATTACATATGAAAGCTTATTGTTTCTGTTAAAGTTATTATTAAGCTTTCATATTACATATGAAAGCTTATTGTTTCTGTTAAAGTTATTATTATTAAGCTTTCATATTACATATGAAAGCTTATTGTTTCTGTTAAAGTTATTATTAAGCTTTCATATTACATATGAAAGCTTATTGTTTCTTTTAAAGTTATTATTAAGCTTTCATATTACATATGAAAGCTTATTGTTTCTGTTAAAGTTATTATTATTATTATTATTATTTTTTTTTGTGTATTTTCTGCAAATCGGATTTTTCAGAATCTAACCATAGGATCTTTCTGAAACTTTGACCTACCCCCCAAAAAATGGGGTGCGAACCTTGATTAAATATATTTTCAAAACGTTTTTCGAATCCGAAATCACCGAATTTTACGAACGAATGCTTTTGACCTACAATGCTGTAACTTTGTGACTATTTGACCTATTTAATTAATTCTTTTTTCTATGAGTACTTTGAGACATTTACTTCAAATCTGCAATTTCGGATTTTCGAATATCGAAAATTCGTCGCTGTGATTTCGAACCGGAAGTTTAGACGAACTCGACAACTTCTTTAGTAGTTGTACGATTTTCATGAAATTTAATATGTAAGTAAACCTTAATGATGCGACGTGAAAAAATACTTTAGAAATTTTCTAAATTATCTCCCCTTGGAGAAATTGAGGATCGAAATTTTCAAAAAAATCGACGAAATATAGGTCAAATCATCTTGAATTTTTTTTTTAGGTACTAGCTACGAGACCACTGATTCGTACACAAAAAATGGAGTTTGTAGCTCAATCCGGAAGTGCCACCATCTTGAAATGTAAAAACCTCAAATGCCATTTTGCTATTTTACATACAGACACGGGGGTTATATTTTCTGAATCCTTGAAGGGATGGCTATAAAATGTTGGCAGTAGAATTTTGATTTAAGTCAATGGATAGTCACCATATTGAATTGAATATCAGAAATAGTGAAAAATGGACATTAACGGGCATGTAAATTATCAGAACAGACCGTAGTTTGTTGAATTCGTTTCTCATCTTTGAAATTAATACATTTGGGGATAGCCTGGCTCATTGTCGAATTTTTGGTATTTGCAAATTTCAAAATTTCAAATTTCGCCTTTGATGTTTTCCGTGCCGACAAAGTTGTTTTCGCGTGAATAACTCCGATTAACAGCTTGAAAATAATCAAATGGATCGCAGTTTCGCGATTTCGTCTCAAATCTGGGAAATCAATACATTTCTGGTTAGCCTCCTTTCAAAAATGGGTGGTGGCCTTTTCAAAACGTTTTGCGAATCCAAAATCACCGAAAACAACTGATGAAAAAATTGACCTTGACAGCTGTGTTACTTCGTGATTTTGTGATCTATTTTACTTTTCTGGTTAGCCTCCTTTCAAAAATGGGTGGTGGCCTTGGAATCAATATATTTTCAAAACGTTTTGCGAATCCAAAATCACCGTAAATAACTGATGAAAAAATTGAGCTTTGATGGAAACTATATAGAAAAATAAAAGGAAACATCAACAATATATAGGTCTTGCACACATAGGCTTAGAACTTTGCAGCCAGTCCTCATATTAATTGAAATTGAATAGGTTTGATTTGATATAATTATTTGTTTTCTATTTTAAAACTATCTAAAAAAAATATTTGTAATCATTTATGTTATTGATTTAGATTAATACTGTTTATATTGTGTACATTTTAACACCTTCATCGATTAATAATGGTTTGCATAGTCATCGTATAGAGATTATTCAACAGTATCGAATTCCAACTGCTTAGGGATATTTTACGTGCACTCCAATGTGTACACCGGACCTTGGTTTTTCGTCCCATCTATATGTTAGTTTGTGTCGAATGGACGTTAAGCCGCATTTATCTCTTTCTCTTTTATTTTTAAAGTTTTGTAATAATCGGCTGTACTGTACTGTAAAAGTTATAAAACAGAAAATTTCGCCCGGTAGTAATGTTTCTCACTTTAAAGTCACCAATTTGCTCATTTTAGGGGGCAAACGTTTATTGCGAACGATTAAGCTGGTCAGGGGGAGCTTATTTTTAAAAGTTTTGTAATATTCGGTTGATAATTAAAGGTACCGTGCAAATTAAACTGTTAAAATAGAAAATTTCGCCCGGTTGAAATGTTTCTCCTTGTAGGTCAGCAATTTGCCAAATTTAGGGAGGTTGCGTGGCTAAATGGTTAGCACCTGCGCACTGTATCGTAACGTCTGTCATTGAGTCAACTGGCGTTGTTTCGATTGAAATGCCCGGTTGAAATGTTTCTTGCTATAAGTCAGCAATCTATCGATTTTAGGGAGCCTGAATGGCTGTATGGCTAGCATGTGCGCGCTGTATCGTAACGTCTGTCGTTGAGTCAACCGGCATCGTTTCGATTTCCAGGTTGCACGTGACATGGAGTATGGTGTCCAACCTCGTTATTGTTATGACTGGGTGCAATGTTTCATACTATATTTAGATTTGTAACTTCGCGAGTTTTTGACCAATTTTGATAATTTTTTCTTCTTATCCTTTTATTTAGGATACTTGATACAATCAATGACATGTGACGATGAATATGAAAGCTTTCATATCTGCATGGGACAGTAGCAGATCTAGTTATTATTAAGCTTTCATATGTATTACATATGAAAGCTTATTGTTTCTGTTAAAGTTATTAAGCTTTCATATGTATTACATATGAAAGCTTATTGTTTCTGTTAAAGTTATTATTATTAAGCTTTCATATGTATTACATATGAAAGCTTATTGTTTCTGTTAAAGTTATTAAGCTTTCATATGTATTACATATGAAAGCTTATTGTTTCTGTTAAAGTTATTATTATTATTTTTTTTTTTTGTGTGTTTTCTGCAAATCGGATTTCTCAGAATCTATCCATAGGATCTTTCCGAAATTTTGACCTACCCCCCCAAAAATGGGGTGCGAACCTTGATTAAATATATTTTCAAAACGTTTTACGAATCCGAAATCACCGAATTTTACGAACGAAAAAACTGACAATGCATAGTCGTAACTTTGTTATTTTTTGACCGATTTTACTAATTCTTTTTTCTTTGAGTATCTTGAAACATTTACTTCAAATCTGCAATTTCGGATTTTCGAATTTCGAAAATTCGTCGCTGTCATTTCGAACCGGAAGTTATTACCAATTTGACAACTTCTTTAATAGTTGTGCGATTTTCGTGAAATTTAGAATGTTAGTAGATCTTGACAATGCGACTTCAATGATGTCCTTGGAAATTTTCTAAATTATCTCCCCTTTGTGAAATTAAGGATCAAAGTTTTCAAAAAAATCGTCGAAATATAGGTCAGAATGACCTAATTTTTTTTTCGAATACTAGAGAAGTAATTACTAATTCGTACACAAAATATGGAGTTTGTCGATCGAACCGGAAGTGCCACCATCTTTAAACGTGAAAAATCAAAAAGGCTTTTTTGCTATTTTACTTACAGACTCGGGAGTTATATTTTCAGAATCCTTGAAGGAATGCCTAAATATCACGTGATGGTCACCATTTTGAATTGAAAATGAAAAATAGAAGCAATTTGAAGGACCGGGACTTTGGAATACAATAACTCTCCTTCTAATTAAGCTAGATTGTTCAAACTTGGTGTAGACGTTCACTAGGTCAATGTCATGATTGAGTTCAAATATGAGCATTTTCTGCTTAGGGTAAGCAGAGATAAGCATGCTGATTTGTTGATTCTTTAGGGCACGATAACTTCGGTTATAATGAAGGGAGGGCGGTGAAACTTTTGTCAATAGAGAGTGTAATAGCTAGCCTGTTGTTTGAAATCATTGTATCATTTTTTTTAAATATCAGGGATAGTCGAAAAAAAGAGATTGAAAATCCAAAAAGTCGTATTTTTACAATTTGGAGCATGTTTAGAGGTCTTTCTCGTAAAGTCAACATACTATTTTTTGGGAACTTCTTCTACAAGGAGTCTTATTGGTAGTCTTTTATATGAAACCATCGATCAACAGTCCAACATATCAGGAGTAGAAGAACAAAAGGATCGAACATTGAATACGGCACCCTTTCATTGTTAAGCGAAACATGCAGTGTGGGTGACTACAATCTACGCATTTAGTCATCGTATAGAGCTTATTCAACAGTATCGAATTCCAACTGCTTAGGGATATTTTACATGCACTCCAATGTGTACACGGGACCTTGGTTTTTCGTCCCATCCGAACGACTAAACAGCTGTGCTAGTCAGTCCCTCCGTTCTGCCTCACTGACAAGGGGAACCACGCCGTTGAAATGTTTCTTGCTATAAGTCAGCAATTTTCCGAATTCAGGGAGGCTGAATGGTTAGCATGTGCGCGCTGTATCGTAACGTCTGTCATTGAGTCAACGGGCGTCGTTTCGATCTCCAGGTTGCACGTGACATGGTGTATGATGTCCAACCTCGTGGGTTTTCTCCGTGCTCTTCGATTTCCTCCCAACGGCTAAAGACCAGTACGCGCAAGGGGAGTTTTTATATAAAGTTAAAAAAACATATGTTAGTCCCGAAATGACCTAGTTTGTGTCGAATGGACGTTAGGCCGCATTTCTCTCTTTCTCTTTTATTTTTAAAGTTTTGTAATAATCGGTTGGTAATCAAAGGTACTGTAAAAGTGATAAAACAGAAAATTTGGCCCGGTTGTAATGTTTCTCACTTTAAAGTCAGCAATTTGTCGATTTTAAGGGGCAAACGTTTATTGCGAACAATTAAGGTGGTCAGGGGGAGCTTATTTTTAAAAGTTTTGTAATAATCGGTTGATAACTAAAGGTACCGTACAAATTAAACTGTTAAAATAGAAAATTTCGCCCGGTTGAAATGTTTCTCGCTGTAGGTCAGCAATTTGCCGATTTTAGGGAGGTTGCGTGGCTGAATGGTTAGCACGTGCGCTCTGTATCATAACGTCTGTCATTGAGTCAACTGGCGTTGTTTCGATTTCTTGGTTGTGCGTGACAAGGAGTATGGTCGCCTGTCCAACCTCGTAGGCCGTAACGCCGCAGCCCGGGTAAAATTTCCCTCATTGCACACTTGATGGCGTATGCCCGTCTTCATTAGCCCATTGTAGGAGCAGAACAGTAGGACGTTAAACCCCATTCAATTTCATTTCATTTTCTCTATGTTGCTTATTTATTATAGTGGATAAATATTTTTTTGGTTCTAGCAATTATTTAATTTCTGCATAGAAATCTTGCTTTGGCCATTTTTTTTATTGCAGAGTGCCATTCTCGTATATTGCAGTCTATGACCCTTTGTTTAAAATATGCTTAAAGTTGGGTTCCCGGATACAAACTGGGTGATTTGATGATATATTAGAATTAAAAACATATTCAAACTAATTATCTTATCATAATTTTGCTTCAAATCGTTCTCATAACATTTTTATTGACGAGAATAGCCTGCTATAAAAATCTATCGAAAGAGACCATGTTTGCTTCAGGCGATTACCCCTCGCCGTAACCAATGGCAAAGGTGGCAGACGACAGGGGAGAATGCATTGCATACACAAGACGATGTTGTCTGTAAGCGCTGACTATTTACTACAAATATAGAATCCTAATTAAATTCTCGGATTATCCACTCCATGCGTCTTTTTCCGTGATTTTTACCCCAGAAATTGTTGTATGTCTAACTCTTCATAAAGTTTTTCAAAATGTACACAAATCACTCAAGTTCGCGTGCAGCCTTCAACGCCAAGCGTGCAGGTACCCTTATTCGTCGGGTTGACTATTAAGGGAACCCCTTACATTTTTGTCCTGTTTACGCTCCATGAGTGTTTTTCAGGGAATCCAGTATTTTTCTAGTAAGATTGGATATCTCTTCTTTCCATATATACCAAAATTGACATACTTTTATAGGCAATGACCACCCGATAAATACTTATCTGGGAACCTAACTTTAAGAAGTCGTCACGATTTCCTACTTATAACCGAACATATTGGAAACCATAATTATATAACATATCTTGGAAGCCCGATTACAGCTATACAAGTTTCAGTTATTTCCCTTTAGTTTAAAGATTATTTTTTTGCCCGGGTGCAATGTTTCTCACTACATTTAAATTTGTAACTTTGTGAGTTTTTGACCGATTTTGATATTATGTCTTTATAATTTTCCAAATCTACATATTTAACGTACATATTCAAACAGTTGAGTTCAACCTGATTCAAAAAGTTTTAGTTTTGTTCAAAGTTATCTCATTTAATTTTTCGATGTTTTCTTACCATTTTCATTTCATTTTTCTGAAAGTTTTGAAGTCGGGATTCATCCCGATTACAGCAACACAAGTATCAGTTATTTCCCTTTAGTTTTCAGATTACTCAATGTTTCATACTATATTTAGACTTGTAACTTCGCGAGTTTTTTACCAATTTTGATAGTTTGTTATTCTTATCCTTTTATTTGAGATACTTGATATAATCGATGACACGTGACCATGAATATGAAAGCTTTCATATCTGCATGGGACAGTAGCAGATCTAGTTATTATTATTTTTTTTTTGTGTGTGTTTTCTGCAAATCGGATTTCTCAGAATCTATCCATAGGATCTTTCCGAAATTTTGACCTACCCCCCTAAAAATGGGGTGCGAACCTTGATTAAATATATTTTCAAAACGTTTTACGAATCCGAAATCACCGAATTTTACGAACGAAAAAACTGACAATGCATAGTCGTAACTTTGTTATTTTTTGACCGATTTTACTAATTCTTTTTTCTTTGAGTATCTTGAAACATTTACTTCAAATCTGCAATTTCGGATTTTCGAATTTCGAAAATTCGTCGCTGTCATTTCGAACCGGAAGTTATTACCAATTTGACAACTTCTTTAATAGTTGTGCGATTTTCGTGAAATTTAGAACGTTAGTAGATCTTGCCAATGCGACTTCAATGATGTCCTTGGAAATTTTCTAAATTATCTCTCCTTTGTGAAATTAAGGATCAAAGTTTTCAAAAAAATTGTCGAAATATAGGTCAGAATGACCTAATTTTTTTTTCGAATACTAGAGAAGTAATTACTAATTCGTACACAAAATATGGAGTTTGTCGATCGAACCGGAAGTGCCACCATCTTTAAACGTGAAAAATCCAAAAGGCTTTTTTGCTATTTTACTTACAGACTCGGGAGTTATATTTTCAGAATCCTTGAAGGAATGCCTAAAAATCTGTCGGATCCGAATTTTGATTTCGGTCACGTGATGGTCACCATTTTGAATTGAAAATGAAAAATAGAAGCAATTTGAAGGGCCGAGACTTTGGAGCACAATAACTCTCATTCTAATTAAGCTAGAATGTTCAAACTTGTTGTAGACGTTCACTAGGTCAATGTTATGATTGAGTTCAAAGATGAGCATTTTCTGCTTGGGGTAAGCAGAGATAAGCATGCTGATTTGTTGATTCTTTAGGGCACGATAACTTCGGTTATAATGAAGGGAGGGCGGTGAAACTTTTGTCAATAGAGAGTCTAATAGCTAGCCTGTTGTGTGAAATCATTGTATCATTTTTTTTAAATATCAGGGATAGCCGACAAAAAAGAGATTGAAAATCCAAAAGGTCGTATTTTTACAATTTGGAGCATGTTTAGAGGTCTTTCTCGTAAAGTCAACATACTATTTTTTGGGAACTTCTTCTACAAAGAGTCTTATTGGTAGTCTTTTATATGAAACCATCGATCAACAGTCCAACATATCAGGAGTAGAAGAACAAAAGGATCGAACATTGAAAACGGCACCCTTTCATTGTTAAGCGAAACATGCAGTGTGGGTGACTACAATCTACGCATTTAGTCATCGTATAGAGTTTATTCAACAGAATCGAATTCCAACTGCTTAGGGATATTTTACGTGCACTCCAATGTGTACACGCGACCTTGGTTTTTCGTCCCATCCGAACGACTAGACAGCTGTGCTTGTCAGGCCCTCCGTTCTGCCTCACTGACAAGGGGAACCACGCCGGGAAATCGAGATGAACTTTTTCCTTGCAGAACTTTCAATTCAGGCAAAACGTTTATTGCATACGATTAAGCTGGTCAGTTGGTGGTTATTTTCAAAAGTTTTGTAATAATCGGTTGGTAATTAAAGTACCGTGCACATTAAACTGTTAAAACAGAAAATTTCGCCCGGTTGAAATGTTTCTTGCTATAAGTCAGCAATTTTCCGAATTCAGGGAGGCTGAATGGCTGAATGGTTAGCATGTGCGCGCTGTATCGTAACGTCTGTCATTGAGTCAACCGGCGTCGTTTCGATCGCCAGGTTGCACGTGACATGGTGTATGATGTCCAACCTCGTGGGTTTTCTCCGTGTTCTTCGGTTTCCTCCCAACGGCCAAAGACCAGTACGCGCTAGGGGAGTTTTTAAATAAAATTAAAAAACATATGTTAGTCCCGAAATGACCTAGTTTGTGTCGAATGGACGTTAGGCCACATTTCGCTCTTTCTCTTTTATTTTTAAACTTTTGTAATAATCGGTTGGTAATCAAAGGTACTGTAAAAGTGATAAAACAGACAATTTCGCCCGGTTGTAATGTTTCTCACTTTAAAGTCAGCAATTTGCGGAATTTAAGGGGCAAACGTTTATTGCGAACAATTAAGCTGGTCAGGGGGAGCTTATTTTTAAAAGTTTTGTAATATTCGGTTGATAACTAAAAGTACCGTGCAAATTAAACTGCTAAAATAGAAAATTTGGCCCGGTTGAAATGTTTCTCGCTGTAGGTCAGCAATTTGCCGATTTTAGGGAGGTTGCGTGGCTGAATGGTTAGCATGTGCGCGCTGTATCGTAACGTCTGTCATTGAGTCAACGGGCGTCGTTTCGATCTCCAGATTGCACGTGACATGGTGTATGATGTCCAACCTCGTGGGTTTTCTCCGTGTTCTTCGGTTTCCTCCCAACGGCTAAAGACCAGTACGCGCAAGGGGAGTTTTTAAATAAAATTAAAAAACATATGTTAGTCCCGAAATGACCCAGTTTGTGTCGAATGGACGTTAGGCCGTATTTCTCTCTTTCTCTTTTATTTTTAAAGTTTTGTAATAATCAGTTGGTAATCAAAGGTACTGTAAAAGTGATAAAACAGAAAATTTCGCCCGGTTGTAATGTTTCCCAATTTAAAGTTAGCATTTTGCCGATTTTAAGGGGCAAACGTTTATTGCGAACGATTAAGCTGGTCAGGGGGAGCTTATTTTTAAAAGTTTTGTAATATTCGGTTGATAACTAAGGATACCGTGCAAATTAAACTGTTAAAATAGAAAATTTGGCCCGGTTGAAATGTTTCTCGCTGTAGGTCAGCAATTTGCCGATTTTAGGGAGGTTGCGTGGCTGAATGGTTAGCACTTGCGCTCTCTGTCATTGAGTCAACTGGCGTTGTTTCGATTTCTTAGTTGTACGTGACAAGGAGTATGGTCGCCTGTCCAACCTCGTAGGCCGTAACGCCGCTGCCAGGGTAAAATTTCCCTCATTGCACAATTTATAGCATATGCCCGTCTTCATTAGCCCATTTTAGGAACAGAACAGTAGGACGTTAAACCCCATTCAATTTCATTTCATTTTCTCTATGTTGCTTATTTATTATAGTGGATAAATATTTTTCTGGTTCTAGCAATTATTTAATTTCTGCATAGAAATCTTGCTTTGGCCTGTTTTTTTATTGCAGAGTGCGATTCTTGTATATTGCAGTCTATGATCCTTTGTTTAAAACATGCTTAAGAAGTCGTCACGATTTCCTACTTATAACCAAACATATTGGAAACCATAATTATATAACATATCTCTAATTTTGGAAGCCCGATTACAGCTATACAAGTTTCTCTTTAGTTTAAAGATTATTTTTTTGCCCGGGTGCAATGTTTCTCACTACATTTAAATTTGTAACTTTGTGTGTTTTTGACCGATTTTGATAATTATGTCTTTATAATTTTACAAATCTACATATTTAACGTACATATTCAAACAGTTGAGTTCAACCTGATTCAAAAAGTTTTAGTTTTGTTCAAAGTTATCTCATTTAATTTTTCGATGTTTTCTTACCATTTTCATTTCATTTTTCTGAAAGTTTTGAAGTCGGAAGTCATCCCGATTACAGCAACAAAAGTATTAGTTATTTCCCTTTAGTTTTCAGATTATGCAATGTTTCATACTATATTTAGACTTGTAACTTCGCGAGTTTTTGACCAATTTTGATAGTTTGTTATTCGTATCCTTTTATTTGAGATACTTGATATAATCGATGACACTTGACGATGAATATGAAAGCTTTCATATCTGCATGGGACAGTAGCAGATCTAGTTAAGCTTTCATATGTATTACATATGAAAGCTTATTGTTTCTGTTAAAGTTATTATTATTATTTTTTTTTTTTGTGTGTTTTCTGCAAATCGGATTTCTCAGAATCTATCCATAGGATCTTTCTGAAATTTTGACCTACCCCCCCAAGAATGGGGTGCGAACCTTGATTAAATATATTTTCAAAACGTTTTACGAATCCGAAATCACCGAATTTTACGAACGAATGCATTTGACCTACAATGCTGTAACTTTGAGACTATTTGACCTATTTTACTAATTCTTTTTTCTTTGAGTATCTTGAAACATTTACTTCAAATCTGCAATTTCGGATTTTCGAATTTCGAAAATTCGTCGCTGTCATTTCGAACCGGAAGTTATTACCAATTTGACAACTTCTTTAATAGTTGTGCGATTTTCGGGAAATTTAGAATGTTAGTAGATCTTGCCAATGCGACTTCAATCATGTCCTTGGAAATTTTCTAAATTATCTCCCCTTGGTGAAATTAAGGATCAAAGTTTTCAAAAAAATCGTCGAAATATAGGTCAGAATGACCTAATTTTATTTTTTGATACTAGACAAGGAATTACTGATTCGTACACAAAATATGGAGTTTGTCGATCGAACCGGAAGTGCCACCATCTTTAAACGTGAAAAATCACTAAGGCTTTTTTGCTATTTTACTTACAGACTCGGGAGTTATATTTTCTGAATCCTTGTAGGAAGGCCTAAAAAATGTCGCGAATAGAATTTTGATTTAGGTCTACCGGGAGTCACCATTTTGAATTGAAAATGAAAAATAGAAGCAATTTGAAGGGCCGGGACTTTGGAACACAATAACTCTCCTTCTAATTAAGCTAGAATGTTCAAACTTGGTGTAGACGTTCACTAGGTCAATGTCATGATTGAGTGCAAAGATGAGCATTTTCTGCCTAGGGTAAGCAGAGATAGGCATGCTGATTTGTTGATTCTTTAGGGCACGATAACTTCGGTTATAACGAAGGGAGGGCGGTGAAACTTTTGTCAATAGAGAGTCCAATAGCTAGCCTGTTGTGTGAAATCATTGTATCATTTATTTTAAATATCAGGGATAGGCGAAAAAAAGAGATTGAAAATCCAAAAAGTCGTATTTTTACAATTTGGAGCATGTTTAGAGGTCTTTCTCGTAAAGTCAACTTAATATTTTTTGGGAACTTCTTCTACAAAGAGTCTTATTGGTAGTCTTTTACATGAAACCATCGATCAACAATCCAACATATCAGGAGTAGAAGAACAAAAGGATCGAACATTGAAAACTGCATCCTTTCATTGTTAAGCGAAACATGCAGTGTGGGTGACTACAATCTACACATTTAGTCATCGTATAGAGCTTATTCAACAGTATCGAATGCTTAGGGATATTTTACGTGCACTCCAATGTGTACACGGGACCTTGGTTTTTCGTCCCATCCGAACGACTAGACAGCTGTGCTTGTCAGGCCCTCCGTTCTGCCTCACTGACAAGGGGGAACCACGCCGGGAAATCAAGATGAACTTTCTCCGTGCAGAACTTTCAATTCAGGCCAAACGTTTATTGCATACGATTAAGCTGGTCAGTTGGGGCTTATTTTCAAAAGTTTTGTAATAATCGGTTGGTAATTAAAATACCGTGCGAATTAAACTGTTAAAACAGAAAATTTCGCCCGGTTAAAATATTTCTTGCTATAAGTCAGCAATTTCCAGATTTTAGGGAGGCTGAATGGTTAGCATACGCGCGCTGTATCGTAACGTCTGTCATTGAGTCAACCGGCGTCGTTTCGATTTCCAAGTTGCACGTGACATGGAGTATGGTGTCCAACCTCGTGGGTTTTCTCCGTGTCCTTCGGTTTCCTCCCACGGCTAAAGACCCGTACGCGCAAGGGAAGTTTATAAATAAAATTAAAAAAACATATGTTAGTCCCGAAATGACCTAGTTTGTGTCGAATGGACGTTGAGCCGCATTTCTCTCTTTCTCTTTTATTTTTAAAGTTTTGTAATAATCGGTTGGTAATCAAAGGTACTGTAAAAGTGATAAAACAGAAAATTTCGCCCGGTTGTAATGTTTCTCACTTTAAAGTCAGCAATTTGCCGATTTTAGAGGGCAAATGTTTATTGCAAACAATTAAGCTGGTCAGGGGGAGCTTATTTTTAAGGGAGGCTGAATGGTTAGCATGTGCGCGCTGTATCGTAACGTCTGTCATTGAGTCAACGGGCGTCGTTTCGATTTCGAGATTGTACGTGACATGGACATGCATACGATTAAGCTGGTCAGTTGGGGCTTATTTTCAAAAGTTTTGTAATAATCGGTTGGTAATTAAAATACCGTGCGAATTAAACTGTTAAAACAGAAAATTTCGACAGATTAAAATGTTTCTTGCTATAAGTCAGCAATTTCCAGATTTTAGGGAGGCTGAATGGTTAGCATACGCGCGCTGTATCGTAACGTCTGTCATTGAGTCAACCGGCGTCGTTTCGATTTCCAAGTTGCACGTGACATGGAGTATGGTGTCCAACCTCGTGGGTTTTCTCCGTGTCCTTCGGTTTCCTCCCTACAGTTAAAGACCAGTACGCGCAAGGGGAGTTTTTAAATAAAATTTAAAAACATATGTTAGTCCCGAAATGACCTAGTTTGTGTCGAATGGACGTTTAGCCGCATTTCTCTCTTTCTTTTTTTTATTTTTAAAGTTTTGTAATAATCGGTTGGTAATCAAAGATACTGTAAAAGTGATAAAACAGAAAATTTCGCCCGGTTGTAATGTTTCTCACTTTAAAGTCAGCAATTTGCCGATTTTAAGGGGAAAACGTTTATTGCGAACGATTTAGCTGGTCAGGGGGAGCTTATTTTAAAAAGTTTTGTAATATTCGGTTGATAACTAAAGGTACCGTGCAAATTAAACTAATAAAATAGAAGATTTCGCCCGGTTGAAATGTTTCTATCTGTAGGTCAGCAATTTGCCGATTTTAGGGAGGTTGCGTGACTGAATGGTTAGCACGTGCGCTGTGTATCATAACGTCTGTCATTGAGTCAACTGGCGTTGTTTCGATTTCTTGGTTGTACGTGACAAGGAGTATGGTCGCCTGTCCAACCTCGTAGGCCGTAACGCCGCTGCCCGGGTAAAATTTCCCTCATTGCACACTTTATGGCGTATGCCCGTCTTCATTAGCCCATCTTAGGAGTAGGACGTTAAACCCCATTCAATTTGATTTCATTTTCTCTATGTTGCTTATTTATTATAGTGGATAAATGTTTTTCTGGTTCTATTAATTATTTCATTTCTGCATAGAAATCTTGCTTTGACCAGTTTTTTTTTTATTGCAAAGTGCCATTCTTGTATATTGCAGTCTATGACCCTTTGTTTAAAACATGCTTAAGAAGTTGTCACGATTTCCTACTTATAACCAAACATATTGGAAACCATAATTATATAACATATCTCTAATTTTGGAAGCCCGATTACAGCTATACAAGTTTAGGTTATTTCCCTTTAGTTTAAAGATTATTTTTTTGCCCGGGTGCAATGTTTCTCACTACATTTAAATTTGTAACTTTGTGAGTTTTGACCGATTGAGAAATTATGTCTTTATAATTTTCCAAGTTTACATATTTTACGTAAATATTCAAACAATTGGGATCAACCTGATTCAAAATTTTTTTAGTTTTGTTCAAAGTTATCTCATTTAATTTTTCGATGTTTTCTTACCATTTTCATTTCATTTTTCTGAAAGTTTTGAAGTGGGAAGTCATCCCGATTACAGCAACACAAGTATCAGTTATTTCCCTTTAGTTTTCAGATTATGCAATGTTTCATACTATATTTAGACTTGTAACTTCGCGAGTTTTTGACCAATTTTGATAGTTTGTTATTCTTATCCTTTCATTTGAGATACTTGATATAATCGATGACACGTGACGATGAATATGAAAGCTTTCATATCTGCATGGGACAGTAGCAGATCTAGTTAAGCTTTCATATGTATTACATATGAAAGCTTATTGTTTCTGTTAAAGTTATTATTATTATTTTTTTTTTGTGTGTGTTTTCTGCAAATCGGATTTCTCAGAATCTATCCATAGCATCTTTCTGAAATTTTGACCTACCCCCCCAAAAATGGGGTGCGAACCTTGATTAAATATATTTTCAAAACGTTTTACGAATCCGAAATCACCGAATTTTACGAACGAATGCATTTGACCTACAATGCTGTAACTTTGAGACTATTTGACCTATTTTACTAATTCTTTTTTCTTTGAGTATCTTGAAACATTTACTTCAAATCTGCAATTTCGGATTTTCGAATTTCGAAAATTCGTCGCTGTCATTTCGAACCGGAAGTTATTACCAATTTGACAACTTCTTTAATAGTTGTGCGATTTTCGGGAAATTTAGAATGTTAGTAGATCTTGCCAATGCGACTTCAATCATGTCCTTGGAAATTTTCTAAATTATCTCCCCTTGGTGAAATTAAGGATCAAAGTTTTCAAAAAAATCGTCGAAATATAGGTCAGAATGACCTATTTTTTTTTTTGATACTAGACAAGGAATTACTGATTCGTACACAAAATATGGAGTTTGTCGATCGAACCGGAAGTGCCACCATCTTTAAACGTGAAAAATCACTAAGGCTTTTTTGCTATTTTACTTACAGACTCGGGAGTTATATTTTCTGAATCCTTGTAGGAAGGCCTAAAAAATGTCGCGAATAGAATTTTGATTTAGGTCAACCGGGAGTCACCATTTTGAATTGAAAATGAAAAATAGAAGCAATTTGAAGGGCCGGGACTTTGGAACACAATAACTCTCCTTCTAATTAAGCTAGAATGTTCAAACTTGGTGTAGACGTTCACTAGGTCAATGTCATGATTGAGTGCAAAGATGAGCATTTTCTGCCTAGGGTAAGCAGAGATAGGCATGCTGATTTGTTGATTCTTTAGGGCACGATAACTTCGGTTATAACGAAGGGAGGGCGGTGAAACTTTTGTCAATAGAGAGTCCAATAGCTAGCCTGTTGTGTGAAATCATTGTATCATTTATTTTAAATATCAGGGATAGGCGAAAAAAAGAGATTGAAAATCCAAAAAGTCGTATTTTTACAATTTGGAGCATGTTTAGAGGTCTTTCTCGTAAAGTCAACTTAATATTTTTTGGGAACTTCTTCTACAAAGAGTCTTATTGGTAGTCTTTTATATGAAACCATCGATCAACAATCCAACATATCAGGAGTAGAAGAACAAAAGGATCGAACATTGAAAACTGCATCCTTTCATTGTTAAGCGAAACATGCAGTGTGGGTGACTACAATCTACACATTTAGTCATCGTATAGAGCTTATTCAACAGTATCGAATGCTTAGGGATATTTTACGTGCACTCCAATGTGTACACGGGACCTTGGTTTTTCGTCCCATCCGAACGACTAGACAGCTGTGCTTGTCAGGCCCTCCGTTCTGCCTCACTGACAAGGGGGAACCACGCCGGGAAATCAAGATGAACTTTCTCCGTGCAGAACTTTCAATTCAGGCCAAACGTTTATTGCATACGATTAAGCTGGTCAGTTGGGGCTTATTTTCAAAAGTTTTGTAATAATCGGTTGGTAATTAAAATACCGTGCGAATTAAACTGTTAAAACAGAAAATTTCGCCCGGTTAAAATGTTTCTTGCTATAAGTCAGCAATTTCCAGATTTTAGGGAGGCTGAATGGTTAGCATACGCGCGCTGTATCGTAACGTCTGTCATTGAGTCAACCGGCGTCGTTTCGATTTCCAAGTTGCACGTGACATGGAGTATGGTGTCCAACCTCGTGGGTTTTCTCCGTGTCCTTCGGTTTCCTCCCACGGCTAAAGACCCGTACGCGCAAGGGAAGTTTATAAATAAAATTAAAAAACATATGTTAGTCCCGAAATGACCTAGTTTGTGTCGAATGGACGTTGAGCCGCATTTCTCTCTTTCTCTTTTATTTTTAAAGTTTTGTAATAATCGGTTGGTAATCAAAGGTACTGTAAAAGTGATAAAACAGAAAATTTCGCCCGGTTGTAATGTTTCTCACTTTAAAGTCAGCAATTTGCCGATTTTAAGGGGAAAACGTTTATTGCGAACGATTTAGCTGGTCAGGGGGAGCTTATTTTTAAAAGTTTTGTAATATTCGGTTGATAACTAAAGGTACCGTGCAAATTAAACTAATAAAATAGAAGATTTCGCCCGGTTGAAATGTTTCTATCTGTAGGTCAGCAATTTGCCGATTTTAGGGAGGTTGCGTGACTGAATGGTTAGCACGTGCGCTGTGTATCATAACGTCTGTCATTGAGTCAACTGGCGTTGTTTCGATTTCTTGGTTGTACGTGACAAGGAGTATGGTCGCCTGTCCAACCTCGTAGGCCGTAACGCCGCTGCCCGGGTAAAATTTCCCTCATTGCACACTTTATGGCGTATGCCCGTCTTCATTAGCCCATCTTAGGAGTAGGACGTTAAACCCCATTCAATTTGATTTCATTTTCTCTATGTTGCTTATTTATTATAGTGGATAAATGTTTTTCTGGTTCTATTAATTATTTCATTTCTGCATAGAAATCTTGCTTTGACCAGTTTTTTTTTTATTGCAAAGTGCCATTCTTGTATATTGCAGTCTATGACCCTTTGTTTAAAACATGCTTAAGAAGTTGTCACGATTTCCTACTTATAACCAAACATATTGGAAACCATAATTATATAACATATCTCTAATTTTGGAAGCCCGATTACAGCTATACAAGTTTAGGTTATTTCCCTTTAGTTTAAAGATTATTTTTTTGCCCGGGTGCAATGTTTCTCACTACATTTAAATTTGTAACTTTGTGAGTTTTGACCGATTTTGATAATTATGTCTTTATAATTTTCCAAGTTTACATATTTTACGTAAATATTCAAACAATTGGGATCAACCTGATTCAAAATTTTTTTAGTTTTGTTCAAAGTTATCTCATTTAATTTTTCGATGTTTTCTTACCATTTTCATTTCATTTTTCTGAAAGTTTTGAAGTGGGAAGTCATCCCGATTACAGCAACACAAGTATCAGTTATTTCCCTTTAGTTTTCAGATTATGCAATGTTTCATACTATATTTAGACTTGTAACTTCGCGAGTTTTTGACCAATTTTGATAGTTTGTTATTCTTATCGTTTCATTTGAGATACTTGATATAATCGATGACACGTGACGATGAATATGAAAGCTTTCATATCTGCATGGGACAGTAGCAGATCTAGTTAAGCTTTCATATGTATTACATATGAAAGCTTATTGTTTCTGTTAAAGTTATTATTATTATTTTTTTTTTTTGTGTGTTTTCTGCAAATCGGATTTCTCAGAATCTATCCATAGGATCTTTCTGAAATTTTGACCTACCCCCCCAAAAATGGGGTGCGAACCTTGATTAAATGTATTTTCAAAACGTTTTACGAATCCGAAATCACCGAATTTTACGAACGAATGCATTTGACCTACAATGCTGTAACTTTGTGACTATTTGATCTATTTTACTAATTCTTTTTTCTTTGAGTATCCGAAGACATTTACTTCAAATCTGCAATTTCGGATTTTCGAATTTCGAAAATTCGTCGCTGTGATTTCGAACCGGAAGTTTACACCAACTCGACAACTTCTTTAGTAGTTGTACGATTTTCATGAAATTTAATATGTAAGTAGACCTTAATGATGCGACTTAAAAAATGACTTTAGAAATTTTCTAACTTATCTCCCCTTGGTGAAATTAAGGATCAAAGTTTTCAAAAAAATCGTCGAAATATAGGTCAGAATGACCTAGTTTTTTTTTTCGATACTAGACAAGGAATTACTGATTCGTACACAAAATATGGAGTTTGTCGATCGAACCGGAAGTGCCACCATCTTTAAACGTGAAAAATCAATAAGGCTTTTTTGCTATTTTACTTACAGACTCGGGAGTTATATTTTCTGAATCCTTGATGGAAGGCCTAAAAAATGTCGCGAATAGAATTCTGATTTAGGTCAACCGGGAGTCACCATTTTGAATTGAAAATGAAAAATAGAAGCAATTTGAAGGGCCGAGACTTTGGAGCACAATAACTCTCATTCTAATTAAGCTAGAATGTTCAAACTTGTTGTAGACGTTCACTAGGTCAATGTTATGATTAAGTTCAAAGATGAGCATTTTCTGCTGAGGGTAAGCAGAGATAAGCATGCTGATTTGTTGATTCTTTAGGGCACGATAACTTCGGTTATAATGAAGGGAGGGCGGTGAAACTTTTGTCAATAGAGAGTCTAATAGCTAGCCTGTTGTGTGAAATCATTGTATCATTTTTTTTAAATATCAGGGATAGCCGAAAAAAAGAGATTGAAAATCCAAAAAGTCGTATTTTTACAATTTGGAGCATGTTTAGAGGTCTTTCTCGTAAAGTCAACATACTATTTTTTGGGAACTTCTTCTACAAAGAGTCTTATTGGTAGTCTTTTATATGAAACCATCGATCAACAGTCCAACATATCAGGAGTAGAAGAACAAAAGGATCGAACATTGAAAACGGCACCCTTTCATTGTTAAGCGAAACATGCAGTGTGGGTGACTACAATCTACGCATTTAGTCATCGTATAGAGTTTATTCAACAGTATCGAATTCCAACTGCTTAGGGATATTTTACGTGCACTCCAATGTGTACACGGGACCTTGGTTTTTCGTCCCATCCGAAGGACTAGACAGCTGTGTTTGTCAGGCCCTCCGTTCTGCCTCACTGACAAGGGGAACCACGCCGGGAAATCGAGATGAACTTTTTCCGTGCAGAACTTTCAATTCAGGCAAAACGTTTATTGCATACGATTAAGCTGGTCAGTTGGAACTTATTTTCAAAAGTTTTGTAATAATCGGTTGGTAATTAAAGTACCGTGCACATTAAACTTTTAAAACAGAAAATTTCGCACGGTTGAAATGTTTCTTGCTATAAGTCAGCAATTTTCCGAATTCAGGGAGGCTGGATGGCTGAATGGTTAGCATGTGCTCGCTGTATCGTAACGTTTGTCATTGAGTCAACGGGCGTCGTTTCGATCTCCGGGTTGCACGTGACATGGTGTATGATGTCCAACCTCGTGGGTTTTCTCCGTGTTCTTCGGTTTTCTCCCAACGGCTAAAGACCAGTACGTGCAAGGGGAGTTTTTAAATAAAATTAAAAAACATATGTTAGTCCCGAAATGACCTAGTTTGTGTCGAATGGACGTTAGGCCGCATTTCTCTCTTTCTCTTTTTAAAGTTTTGTAATAATCGGTTGGTAATCAAAGGTACTGTTAAAGTGATAAAACAGAAAATTTGGCCCGGTTGTAATGTTTCTCACTTTAAAGTCAGCAATTTGTCGATTTTAAGGGGCAAACGTTTATTGCGAACGATTAAGCTGGTCAGGGGGAGCTTATTTTTAAAAGTTTTGTAATATTCGGTTGATAACTAAAGGTACCGTGCAAATTAAACTGTTAAAATAGAAAATTTGGCCCGGTTGAAATGTTTCTCGCTGTAGGTCAGCAATTTGCCGATTTTAGGGAGGTTGCGTGGCTGAATGGTTAGCACGTGCGCTATGTATCATAACGTCTGTCATTGAGTCAACTGGCCTTGTTTCGATTTCTTGGTTGTACGTGACAAGGAGTATGGTCGCCTTACCAACCTCGTAGGCCGTAACGCCGGTGCCCGGGTAAAATTTCCCTCATTGCACACTTTATGGCGTATGCCCGTCTTCATTAGCCCATTGTAGGAGCAGAACAGTAGGACGTTAATCCCCATTCAATTTCATTTCATTTTCTCTATGTTGCTTATTTATTATAGTGGATAAATATTTTTCTGGTTCGAGCAATTATTTAATTTCTGCATAGAAATCTCTGGTCAGTTTTTTTTATTGCAGAGTGCCATTCTTGTATATTGCAGTCTATGACCCTTTGTTTAAAACATGCTTAAGAAGTCGTCACGATTTCCTACTTATAACCAAACATATTGGAAACCATAATTATATAACATATCTTGGAAGCCCGATTACAGCTATACAAGTTTCAGTTATTTCCCTTTAGCTTAAAGATTATTTTTTTGCCCGGGTGCAATGTTTCTCACTACATTTAAATTTGTAACTTTGTGAATTTTTGACCGATTTTGATATTATGTCTTTATAATTTTCCAAATCTACATATTTAACGTACATATTCAAACAGATGAGTTCAACCTGATTCAAAAAGTTTTAGTTTTGTTCAAAGTTATCTCATTTAATTTTTCGATGTTTTCTTACCATTTTCATTTCATTTTTCTGAAAGTTTTGAAATCGGAAGTCATCCCGATTACAGCAACACAAGTATCAGTTATTTCCCTTTAGTTTTCAGATTACTCAATGTTTCATACTATATTTAGACTTGTAACTTCGCGAGTTTTTGACCAATTTTGATAGTTTGTTATTCTTATCCTTTTATTTGAGATACTTGATATAATCGATGACACGTGACGATGAATATGAAAGCTTTCATATCTGCATGGGACAGTAGCAGATCTAGTTATTATTATTATTTTTTTTTTTTGTGTGTTTTCTGCAAATCGGATTTCTCAGAATCTATCCATAGGATCTTTCTGAAATTTTGACCTACCCCCCCAAAAATGGGGTGCGAACCTTGATTAAATGTATTTTCAAAACGTTTTATGAATCCGAAATCACCGAATTTTACGAACGAATGCATTTGACCTACAATGCTGTAACTTTGTGACTATTCGATCTATTTTACTAATTCTTTTTTCTTTGAGTATCCTAAGACATTTACTTCAAATCTGCAATTTCGGATTTTCGAATTTCGAAAATTCGTCGCTGTGATTTCGAACCGGAAGTTTACACCAACTCGACAACTTCTTTAGTAGTTGTACGATTTTCATGAAATTTAATATGTAAGTAGACCTTAATGATGCGACTTGAAAAATGACTTTAGAAATTTTCTAACTTATCTCCCCTTGGTGAAATTAAGGATCAAAGTTTTCAAAAAAATCGTCGAAATATAGGTCAGAATGACCTAGTTTTTTTTTTCGATACTAGACAAGGAATTACTGATTCGTACACAAAATATGGAGTTTGTCGATCGAACCGGAAGTGCCACCATCTTTAAACGTGAAAAATCAATAAGGCTTTTTTGCTATTTTACTTACAGACTCGGGGGTTATATTTTCTGAATCCTTGTAAGAAGGCCTAAAAAATGTCGCGAATAGAATTCTGATTTAGGTCAACCGGGAGTCGCCATTTTGAATTGAAAATGAAAAATAGAAGCAATTTGAAGGGCCGAGACTTTGGAGCACAATAACTCTCATTCTAATTAAGCTAGAATGTTCAAACTTGTTTTAGACGTTCACTAGGTCAATGTTATGATTGAGTTCAAAGATGAGCATTTTCTGCTTAGGGTAAGCAGAGATAAGCATGCTAATTTTTTGATTCTTTAGGGCACGATAACTTCGGTTATAATGAAGGGAGGGCGGTGAAACTTTTGTCAATAGAGAGTCTAATAGCTAGCCTGTTGTGTGAAATCATTGTATCATTTATTTTAAATATCAGGGATAGCCGAAAAAAAGAAATTGAAAATCCAAAAAGTCGTATTTTTACAATTTGGAGCATGTTTAGAGGTCTTTCTCGTAAAGTCAACATACTATTTTTGGGAACTTCTTCTACAAAGAGTCTTATTGGTAGTCTTTTATATGAAACCATCGATCAACAGTCCAACATATCAGGAGTAGAAGAACAAAAGGATCGAACATTGAAAACGGCACCCTTTCATTGTTAAGCGAAACATGCGGTGTGGGTGACTACAATCTACGCATTTAGTCATCGTATAGAGTTTATTCAACAGTATCGAATTCCAACTGCTTAGGGATATTTTACGTACACTTTAATGTGTACAAGGGACCTTGGTTTTTCGTCCCATCCGAAGGACTAGACAGCTGTGCTTGTCAGGCCCGCCGTTCTGCCTCACTGACAAGGGGAACCACGCCGGGAAATCGAGATGAACTTTTTCCGTGCAGAACTTTCAATTCAGGCAAAACGTTTATTGCATACGATTAAGCTGGTCAGTTGTGGCTTATTTTCAAAAGTTTTGTAATAATCGGTTGGTAATTAAAGTACCGTGCACATTAAACTGTTAAAACAGAAAATTTCGCCCGGTTGAAATGTTTCTTGCTATAAGTCAGCAATTTTCCGAATTCAGAGAGGCTGGATGGCTGAATGGTTAGCATGTGCTCGCTGTATCGTAACGTTTGTCATTGAGTCAACGGGCGTCGTTTCGATCTCCAGGTTGCACGTGACATGGTGTATGATGTCCAACCTCGTGTGTTTTCTCCGTGTTCTTCGGTTTCCTCCCAACGGCTAAAGACCAGTACGTGCAAGGGGAGTTTTTAAATAAAATTAAAAAACATATGTTAGTCCCGAAATGACCTAGTTTGTGTCGAATGGACGTTAGGCCGCATGTCTCTCTTTCTCTTTTTAAAGTTTTGTAATAATCGGTTGGTAATCAAAGGTACTGTTAAAGGGATAAAACAGAAAATTTGGCCCGGTTGTAATGTTTCTCACATTAAAGTCAGCAATTTGTCGATTTTAAGGGGCAAACGTTTATTGCGAACGATTAAGCTGGTCAGGGGGAGCTTATTTTTAAAAGTTTTGTAATATTCGGTTGATAACTAAAGGTACCGTGGAAATTAAACTGTTAAAATAGAAAATTTGGCCCGGTTGAAATGTTTCTCGCTGTAGGTCAGCAATTTGCCGATTTTAGGGAGGTTGCGTGGCTGAATGGTTAGCACGTGCGCTCTGTATCATAACGTCTGTCATTGAGTCAACTGGCCTTGTTTCGATTTCTTGGTTGTACGTGACAAGGAGTATGGTCGCCTTACCAACCTCGTAGGCCGTAACGCCGCTGCCCGGGTAAAATTTCCCTCATTGCACACTTTATGGCGTATGCCCGTCTTCATTAGCCCATTGTAGGAGCAGAACAGTAGGACGTAAAACCCCATTCAATTTCATTTCATTTTCTCTATGTTGCTTATTTATTATAGCGGATAAATATTTTTCTGGTTCTAGCAATTATTTAATTTCTGCATAGAAATCTCTGGGCAGTTTTTTTTTTATTGCAGAGTGCCATTCTTGTATATTGCAGTCTATGACCCTTTGTTTAACACATGCTTAAGAAGTCGACACGATTTCCTACTTATAACCAAACATATTGGAAACCATAATTATATAACATATCTTGGAAGCCCGATTACAGCTATACAAGTTTCAGTTATTTCCCTTTAGTTTAAAGATTATTTTTTTGCCCGGGTGCAATGTTTCTCACTACATTTAAATTTGTAACGTTGTGAGTTTTTGACCGATTTTGATATTATGTCTTTATAATTTTCCAAATCTACATATTTAACGTACATATTCAAACAGTTGAGTTCAACCTGATTCAAAAAGTTTTAGTTTTGTTCAAAGTTATCTCATTTAATTTTTCGATGTTTTCTTACCATTTTCATTTCATTTTTCTGAAAGTTTTGAAATCGGAAGTCATCCCGATTACAGCAACACAGGTATCAGTTATTTCCCTTTAGTTTTCAGATTACTCAATGTTTCATACTATATTTAGACTTGTAACTTCGCGAGTTTTAGACCAATTTTGATAGTTTGTTATTCTTATCCTTTTATTTGAGATACTTGATATAATCGATGACACGTGACGATGAATATGAAAGCTTTCATATCTGCATGGGACAGTAGCAGATCTAGTTATTATTATTTTTTTTTGTGTGTTTTCTGCAAATCGGATTTCTCAGAATCTATCCATAGGATCTTTCTGAAATTTTGACCTACGCCCCCAAAAATGGGGTGCGAACCTTGATTAAATGTATTTTCAAAACTTTTTACGAATCCGAAATCACCGAATTTTACGAACGAATGCATTTGACCTACAATGCTGTAACTTTGTGACTATTTGATCTATTTTACTAATTCTTTTTTCTTTGAGTATCCTAAGACATTTACTTCAAATCTGCAATTTCGGATTTTCGAATTTCGAAAATTCGTCGCTGTGATTTCGAACCGGAAGTTTACACCAACTCGACAACTTCTTTAGTAGTTGTACGATTTTCATGAAATTTAATATGTAAGTAGACCTTAATGATGCGACTTGAAAAATGACTTTAGAAATTTTCTAACTTATCTCCCCTTGGTGAAATTAAAGATCAAAATTTTCAAAAAAATCGTCGAAATATAGGTCAGAATGACCTAGTTTTTTTTTCGATACTAGACAAAGAATTACTGATTCGTACAGAAAATATGGAGTTTGTCGATCGAACCGGAAGTGCCACCATCTTTAAACGTGAAAAATCAATAAGGCTTTTTAGCTATTTTACTTACAGACTCGGGAGTTATATTTTCTGAATCCTTGTAGGAAGGCCTAAAAAATGTCGCGAATAGAATTCTGATTTTAGGTCAACCGGGAGTCACCATTTTGAATTGAAAATGAAAAATAGAAGCAATTTGAAGGGCCGGGACTTTGGAGCACAATAACTCTTGTTCTAATTAAGCTAGAATGTTCGAACTTGTTGTAGACGTTCACTAGGTCAATGTTATGATTGAGTTCAAAGATTAGCATTTTCTGCTTAGGGTAAGCAGAGATAAGCATGCTGATTTGTTGATTCTTTAGGGCACGATAACTTCGGTTATAATGAAGGGAGGGCGATGAAACTTTTGTCAATAGAGAGTCTAATAGCTAGCCTGTTGTGTGAAATCATTGTATCATTTTTTTTAAATATCAGGGATAGCCGAAAAAAAGGGATTGAAAATCCAAAAAGTCGTATTTTTACAATTTGGAGCATGTTTAGAGGTCTTTCTCGTAAAGTCAACATACTATTTTTTGGGAACTTCTTTTACAAAGAGTCTTATTGGTAGTCTTTTATATGAAACCATCGATCAACAGTCCAACATATCAGGAGTAGAAGAACAAAAGGATCAAACATTGAAAACGGCTCCCTTTCATTGTTAAGCGAAACATGCAGTGTGGGTGACTACAATCTACGCATTTAGTCATCGTATAGAGTTTATTCAACAGTATCGAATTCCAACTGCTTAGGGATATTTTACGTGCACTCCAATGTGTACACGGGACCTTGGTTTTTCGTCCCATCCGAACGACTAGACAGCTGTCCTTGTCAGGCCCTCCGTTCTGCTCACTGACAAGGGGAACCACGCCGGAAAATCGAGATGAACTTTTCGTTGCAGAACTTTCAATTCAGGCCAAACGTTTATTGCATACGATTAAGCTGGTCAGTTGGGGCTTATTTTCAAAAGTTTTGTAATAATCGGTTGGTAATTAAAATACCGTGCGAATTAAACTGTTAAAACAGAAAATTTCGCCCGGTTAAAATGTTTCTTGCTATAAGTCAGCAATTTCCAGATTTTAGGGAGGCTGAATGGTTAGCATACGCGCGCTGTATCGTAACGTCTGTCATTGAGTCAACCGGCGTCGTTTCGATTTCCAAGTTGCACGTGACATGGAGTATGGTGTCCAACCTCGTGGGTTTTCTCCGTGTCCTTCGGTTTCCTCCCACGGCTAAAGACCCGTACGCGCAAGGGAAGTTTATAAATAAAATTAAAAAACATATGTTAGTCCCGAAATGACCTAGTTTGTGTCGAATGGACGTTGAGCCGCATTTCTCTCTTTCTCTTTTATTTTTAAAGTTTTGTAATAATCGGTTGGTAATCAAAGGTACTGTAAAAGTGATAAAACATAAAATTTCGCCCGGTTGTAATGTTTCTCACTTTAAAGTCAGCAATTTGCCGATTTTAGAGGGCAAATGTTTATTGCGAACAATTAAGCTGGTCAGGGGGAGCTTATTTTTAAGGGAGGCTGAATGGCTGAATGGTTAGCATGTGCGCGCTGTATCGTAACGTCTGTCATTGAGTCAACGGGCGTCGTTTCGATTTCGAGATTGTACGTGACATGGACATGCATACGATTAAGCTGGTCAGTTGGGGCTTATTTTCAAAAGTTTTGTAATAATCGGTTGGTAATTAAAATACCGTGCGAATTAAACTGTTAAAACAGAAAATTTCGCCCGGTTAAAAATGTTTCTTGCTATAAGTCAGCAATTTCCAGATTTTAGGGAGGCTGAATGTTTAGCATACGCGCGCTGTATCGTAACGTCTGTCATTGAGTCAACCGGCGTCGTTTCGATTTCCAAGTTGCACGTGACATGGAGTATGGTGTCCAACCTCGTGGGTTTTCTCCGTGTCCTTCGGTTTCCTCTCAACAGCTAAAGACCAGTACGCGCAAGGGGAGTTTTTAAATAAAATTAAAAAACATATGTTAGTCCCGAAATGACCTAGTTTGTGTCGAATGGACGTTTAGCCGCATTTCTCTCTTTCTTTTTTTTATTTTTAAAGTTTTGTAATAATCGGTTGGTAATCAAAGATACTGTAAAAGTGATAAAACAGAAAATTTCGCCCGGTTGTAATGTTTCTCACTTTAAAGTCAGCAATTTGTCGATTTTAAGGGGCAAACGTTTATTGCGAACGATTTAGCTGGTCAGGGGGAGCTTATTTTTAAAAGTTTTGTAATATTCGGTTGATAACTAAAGGTACCGTGCAAATTAAACTAATAAAATAGAAGATTTCGCCCGGTTGAAATGTATCTATCTGTAGGTCAGCAATTTGCCGATTTTAGGGAGGTTGCGTGACTGAATGGTTAGCACGTGCGCTGTGTATCATAACGTCTGTCATTGAGTCAACTGGCGTTGTTTCGATTTCTTGGTTGTACGTGACAAGGAGTATGGTCGCCTGTCCAACCTCGCAGGCCGTAACGCCGCTGCCCGGGTAAAATTTCCTTCATTGCACACTTTATGGCGTATGCCCTTCTTCATTAGCCCATTTTAGGAGTAGGACGTTAAACCCCATTCAATTTGATTTCATTTTCTCTATGTTGCTTATTTATTATAGTGGATAAATGTTTTTCTGGTTCTATTAATTATTTCATTTCTGCATAGAAATCTTGCTTTGACCAGTTTTTTTTCCATTTCATTTTCTCTATGTTGCTTATTTATTATAGTGGATAAATATTTTTCTGGTTCTAGCAATTATTTAATTTCTGCATAAAAATCTCTGGCCAGTTTTTTTTTATTGCAGAGTGCCATTCTTGTATATTGCAGTCTATGACAATTTGTTTAAAACATGCTTAAGAAGTTGTCACGATTTCCTACTTATAACCAAACATATTGGAAACCATAATTATATAACATATCTCTAATTTTGGAAGCGCGATTACAGCTATACAAGTTTAGGTTATTTTCCTTTAGTTTAAAGATTATTTTTTTGCCCGGGTGCAATGTTTCTCACTACATTTAAATTTGTAACTTTGTGAGTTTTGACCGATTTTGATAATTATGTCTTTATAATTTTCCAAATTTACATATTTAACGTAAATATTCAAACAATTGGGATCAACCTGATTCAAATTTTTTTTTAGTTTTGTTCAAAGTTATCTCATTTAATTTTTCTATGTTTTCTTACCATTTTCATTTCATTTTTCTGAAAGTTTTGAAGTGGGAAGTCATCCCGATTAGAGCAACACAAGTATCAGTTATTTCCCTTTAGTTTTCAGATTATGCAATGTTTCATACTATATTTAGACTTGTAACTTCGCGAGTTTTTGACCAATTTTGATAGTTTGTTATTCTTATCCTTTCATTTGAGATACTTGATATAATCGATGACACGTGACGATGAATATGAAAGCTTTCATATCTGCATGGGACAGTAGCAGATCTAGTTAAGCTTTCATATTACATATGAAAGCTTATTGTTTCTGTTAAGATTATTAAGCTTTCATATTACATATGAAAGCTTATTGTTTCTGTTAAAGTTATTAAGCTTTCATATTACATATGAAAGCTTATTGTTTCTGTTAAAGTTATTATTATTAAGCTTTCATATTACATATGAAAGCTTATTGTTTCTGTTAAAGTTATTATTATTATTATTATTTTTTTTTGTGTATTTTCTGCAAATCGGATTTCTCAGAATCTAACCGTAGGATCTTTCTGAAACTTTGACCTACCCCCCAAGAATGGGGTGCGAACCTTGATTAAATATATTTTCAAAACGTTTTACGAATCCGAAATCACCGAATTTTACGAACGAATGCCTTTGACCTACAATGCTGTAACTTTGTGATTATTTGAGCTATTTAATTAATTCTTTTTTCTATGAGTACCTTTAGACATTTACTTCAAATCGCTGTGATTTCGAACCGGAAGTTTAGACCAACTCGACAACTTCTTTAGTAGTTGTACGATTTTCATGAAATTTAATATGTAAGTAAACCTCAATGATGCGACTTGAAAAATGACTTTAGAAATTTTCTAAATTATCTCCCCTTGGAGAAATTGAGGGTCGAAATTTTCAAAAAAATCGACGAAATATAGGTCAAATCATCTTGAATTTTTTTTTAGGTACTAGCTACGAGACCACTGATTCGTACACAAAAAATGGAGTTTGTAGCTCAACCTGGAAGTGCCACCATCTTAAAATGTAAAAACCTCAAACGCCATTTTGCTATTTTACATACAGACACGGGGGTTATATTTTCTGAATCCTTGAAGGGATGGCTATAAAATGTTGGCAGTAGAATTTTGATTTAAGTCAATGGATAGTCACCATATTGAATTGAATTTCAGAAATAGTGAAAAATGGATATTAACGGGCATGTAAATTATCAGAATAAACCGTAGTTTGTTGAATTCATTTCCTATCTTTGAAATTAATACATTTGGGGATAGCCTGGCTCATTGTCGAATTTTTGGCATTTGAAAATTGCAAAATTTCAAATTTCGCCTTTGATGTTTTCCGTGCCGACAAAGTTGTTTTCGCGTGAAAAACTCCGATTAACAGCTTGAAAATAATCAAATAGATCGCAGTTTCGCGATTTCGTCTCAAATCTGGGAAATCAATACATTTTTGGTTAGCCTCTTTTAAAAAAATGGGTGGTGGCCTTGGAATCAATATATTTTCAAAACGTTTTGCGAATCCAAAATCACCGAAAACAACTGATGAAAAAATTGACCTTGACAGCTGTGTTACTTCGTGATTTTGTGATCTATTTTACTTTTCTGGTTAGCCTCCTTTCAAAAATGGGTGGTGGCCTTGAAATCAATATATTTTCAAAACGTTTTGCGAATCCAAAATCACCGAAAATAACTGATGAAAAAATTGAGCTTTGATGGAAACTATATAGAAAAATAAAAGGAAACATCAACATTATATAGGTCTTGCACACATAGGCTTAGAACTTTGCAGCCAGTCATCATATTAATTGAAATTGAATAGGTTTGATTTGATATAATTATTTGTTTTCTATTTTAAAAAAATATTTGTAATCATTTATGTTATTGATTTAGATTAATACTGTTTATATTGTGTACATTTTAACACCTTCATCGATTAATAATGGTTTGCATAGTCATCGTATAGAGCTTATTCAACAGTATCGAATTCCAACTGCTTAGGGATATTTTACGTGCACTCTAATGTGTACACGGGACCTTGGTTTTTCGTCCCACCTATATGATAGTCCCGAAATGACCTAGTTTGTGTCGAATGGACGTTAAGCCGCATTTATCTCTTTCTCTTTTATTTTTAAAGTTTTGTAATAATCGGTTGTACTGTACTGTAAAAGTGATAAAACAGAAAATTTCGCCCGGTAGTAATGTTTCTCATTTTAGGGGGCAAACGTTTATTGCGAACGATTAAGCTGGTCAGGGGGAGCTTATTTTTTAAAGTTTTGTAATATTCGGTTGATAATTAAAGGTACCGTGCAAATTAAACTGTTAAAATAGAAAATTTCGCCCGGTTGAAATGTTTCTCCTTGTAGGTCAGCAATTTGCCAAATTTAGGGAGGTTGCGTGGCTGAATGGTTAGCACCTGCGCACTGTATAGTAACGTCTGTCATTGAGTCAACTGGCGTTGTTTCGATTGAAATGCCCGGTTGAACTGTTTCTTGCTATAAGTCAGCAATTTACCGATTTTAGGGAGCTTGAATGGCTGAATGGTTAGCATGTGCGCGCTGTATCGTAACGTCTGTCATTGAGTCAACTGGCATCGTTTCGATTTCCAGGTTGCACGTGACATGGAATATGGTGTCCAACCTCGTGGGTTTTCTCCGTGTCCTTCGGTTTCCTCCCACGGCTGATTTCAGATTATTGTTATGCCTGGGTGCAATGTTTCATATTATATTTAGACTTGTAACTTCGCGAGTTTTTGACCAATTTCGATAATTTTTTCTTCTTATCCTTTTATTTAGGATACTTGATACAATCAATGACACGTGACGATGAATATGAAAGCTTTCATATCTGCATGGGACAGTAGCAGATCTAGTTAAGCTTTCATATTACATATGAAAGCTTATTGTTTCTGTTAAAGTTATTATTAAGCTTTCATATGTATTACATATGAAAGCTTATTGTTTCTGTTAAAGTTATTATTAAGCTTTCATATTACATATGAAAGCTTATTGTTTCTGTTAAGATTATTATTATTTTTTTTTTTGTGTATTTTCTGCAAATCGGATTTCTCAGAATCTAACCATGGGATCTTTCTGAAACTTTGACCTACCTCCCCAAAAATGGGGTGCGAACGTTGTTTAAATATATTTTCAAAACGTTTTTCGAATCCGAAATCACCGAATTTTACGAACGAAAAAACTGACAATGCATAGTCGTAACTTTGTTATTTTTTGACCGATTTTACTAATTCTTTTTTCTTTGAATACCTTGAAAAAAATCATTTTCATCAGCAGTTTCACATTTTCCAATTTCGAAAATTCGTCGCTGTGATTTCGAACCGGAAGTTTATACCAATTTGACAACTTCTTTAATAGTTGTACGATTTTCATGAAATTTAGTATATAATTAGATCTTACCGATGTGACTTCAAAAATATAATTAGAAATTTTCTAAATTATCTCCCCTTGACGAAATTAAGGATCAAATTTTTAAAAAAAATCAAAGAAATATAGGTCAGAATGACCTAAATTTTATTTTGGATACTAGAGAAGTAATTACTGATTCGTACACAAAATATGGAGTTTGTCGATCGAACCGGAAGTGCCACCATCTTTAAAAGTGAAAAATCAATAAGGCTTTTTGCTATTTTACTTACAGACTCGGGAGTTACATTTTCGGAATCCTTGAAGGAATGCCTAAAAATCTGTCGGATCAGAATTTTGATTTCGGGCACGTGATGGTCACCATTTTGAATTGAAAATGAAAAATAGAAGCAATATGAAGGGTCGGGACTTGGGAACACAATTACTCTCCTTCTAATTAAGCTAGAATGTTCAAACTTGGTGTAGACGTTCACTAGGTCAATGTTATGATTGAGTTCAAAGATGAGCATTTTCTGCTTAGGGTAAGCAGAGATAAGCATGCTGATTTGTTGATTCTTTAGGGCACGATAACTTCGGTTATAATGAAGGGAGGGCGGTGAAACTTTTGTCAATAGAGAGTCTAATAGCTAGCCTGTTGTGTGAAATGATTGTATCATTTTTTTAAAATATCAGGGATAGCCGAAAAAAAGAGATTGAAAATCCAAAAAGTCGTATTTTTACAATTTGGAGTATGTTTAGAGGTCTTTCTCGTAAAGTCAACATACTATTTTTTGGGAACTTCTTCTACAAAGAGTCTTATTGGTAGTCTTTTATATGAAACCATCGATCAACAGTCCAACATATCAGGAATAGAAGAACAAAAGGATCGAACATTGAAAACGGCACCCTTTCATTGTTAAGCGAAACATGCAGTGTGGGTGACTACAATCTACACATTTAGTCATCGTATAGAGCTTATTCAACAGTATCGAATTCCAACTGCTTAGGGATATTTTACGTGCACTCCAATGTGTACACGGGACCTTGGTTTTTCGTCCCATCCGAACGACTAGACAGCTGTGCTTGTCAGGCCCTCCGTTCTGCCTCACTGACAAGGGGAACCACGCCGGGAAATCGCGATGAACTTTCTCCGTGCAGAACTTTCAATTCAGGCAAAACGTTTATTGCATACGATTAAGCTGGTCAATTGGAGCTTATTTTCAAAAGTTTTGTAATAATCGGTTGGTAATTAAAGTACCGTGCACATTAAACTGTTAAAACAGAAAATTTCGCCCGGTTGAAATGTTTCTTGCTATAAGTCAGCAATTTTCCGAATTCAGGAAGGCTGAATGGTTAGCATGTGCGCGCTGTATCGTAACGTCTGTCATTGAGTCAACGGGCGTCGTTTCGATCTCCTGGTTGAACGTGACATGGTGTATGATGTCCAACCTCGTGGGTTTTCTCCGTGTTCTTCGGTTTCCTCCCAACGGCTAAAGACCAGTACGCGCAAGGGGGAGTTGTTAAATAAAATTAAAAAACATATGTTAGTCCCGAAATGACCTAGTTTGTGTCGAATGGACGTTAGGCCGCATTTCTCTCTTTCTCTTTTATTTTTAAAGTTTTGTAATAATCGGTTGGTAATCAAAGGTACTGTAAATGTGATAAAACAGAAAATTTGGCCCGGTTGTAATATTTCTCACTTTAAATTCAGCAATTTGTCGATTTTAAGGGGCAAACGTTTATTGCGAACGATTAAGCTGGTCAGGGGGTGCTTATTATTAATATTCGGTTGATAAATAAAGGTACTGTGCAAATTAAACTGTTAAAATAGAAAATTTGGCCCGGTTGAAATGTTTCTCGCTGTAGGTCAGCAATTTGCCGATTTTAGGGAGGTTGCGTGGCTGAATGGTTAGCACGTGCGCTCTGTATCATAACGTCTGTCTGGCGTTGTTTCGATTTCTTGGTTGTACGTGACAAGGAGTATGGTCGCCTGTCCAACCTCGTAGGCCGTAACGCCGCTGCCCGGGTAAAATTTCCCTCATTGCACACTTTATGGCGTATGTCTGTCTTCATTAGCCCATTTTAGGAGCAGAACAGTAGGAAGTTAAACCCCATTCAATTTCATTTCATTTTCTCTATGTTGCTTATTTATTATAGTGGATAAATATTTTTCTGGTTCTAGCAATTATTTAATTTCTGCATAGAAATCTTGCTTTGGGTGCTATTCTTGTATATTGCAGTCTATGATCCTTTGTTTAAAACATGCTTAAGAAATCGTCACGATTTCCTAACATATCTCTAATTTTGGAAGCCCGATTACAGCTATATAAATCTCCCTTTAGTTTAAAGATTATTTTTTTGCCCGGGTGCAATGTTTCTCTCTACATTTAAATTTGTAACTTTGTGAGTTTTTGACCGATTTTGATAATTATGTCTTTATAATTTTCCAAATCTACATATTTAACGTACATATTCAAACAGTTGAGTTCAACCTGATTCAAAAAGTTTTAGTTTTGTTCAAAGTTATCTCATTTAATTTTTCGATGTTTTCTTACCATTTTCATTTCATTTTTCTGAAAGTTTTGAAGTCGGAAGTCATCCCGATTACAGCAACACAAGTTTCAGTTATTTCTCTTTAGTTTTCAGATTATGAAATGTTTCATATTATATTTAGACTTGTAACTTTGCGAGTTTTTGACCAATTTTGATAGTTTGTTATTCGTATCCTTTCATTTGAGATACTTGATATAATCGATGACACGTGACGATGAATATGAAAGCTTTCATATCTGCATGGGACAGTAGCAGATCTAGTTAAGCTTTCATATTACATATGAAAGCTTATTGTTTCTGTTAAGATTATTAAGCTTTCATATTACATATGAAAGCTTATTGTTTCTGTTAAGATTATTATTATTTTTTTTTTGTGTATTTTCTGCAAATCGGATTTCTCAGAATCTAACCATGGGATCTTTCTAAAACTTTGACCTACCCCCCCAAAAATGGGGTGCGAACGTTGTTTAAATATATTTTCAAAACGTTTTACGAATCCGAAATCACCGAATTTTACGAACGAAAAAACTGACAATGCATAGTCGTAACTTTGTTATTTTTTGACCGATTTTACTAATTCTTTTTTCTTTGAATACCTTGAAAAAAATCATTTTCATCTGCAGTTTCACATTTTCGAATTTCGAAAATTCGTCGCTGTGATTTCGAACCGGAAGTTTATACCAATTTGACAACTTCTTTAATAGTTGTACGATTTTCATGAAATTTAGTATACAAGTAGATCTTACCGACGTGACTTCAAAAATATAATTAGAAATTTTCTAAATTATCTCCCCTTGGTGAAATTAAGGATCAAAGTTTTCAAAAAAATGGTCGAAATATAGGTCAGAATGACCTAATTTTTTTTTCGATACTAGACAAGGAATTACTGATTCGTACACAAAATATGGAGTTTGTCGATCGAACCGGAAGTGCCACCATCTTTGAACGTGAAAAATCAAAAAGGCTTTTTTGCTATTTTACTTAGAGACTCGGGAGTTATATTTTCGGAATCCTTGAAGGAATGCCTAAAAATCTATCGGATCCGAATTTTGATTTCGGTCATGTGATGGTCACAATTTTGAATTGAAAATGAAAAATAGAAACAATTTGAAAGGCCCGGAATTCGGAACACAATAACTCTCCTTCTTATTAAGCTAGAATGTTCAAACTTGGTGTAGACGTTCACTAGGTCAATGTTATGATTGAGTTCAAAGATGAGCATTTTCTGCTTAGGGTAAGCAGAGATAAGCATGCTGATTTGTTGATTCTTTAGGGCACGATAACTTCGGTTATAATGAAGGGAGGGCGGTGAAACTTTTGTCAATAGAGAGTCTAATAGGTAGCCTGTTGTGAGAAATGATTGTATCATTTTTTTTAAATATCAGGGATAGCCGAAAAAAAAGAGATTGAAAATCCAAAAAGTCGTATTTTTACAATTTGGAGCATGTTTAGAGGTCTTTCTCGTAAAGTCAACATACTATTTTTTGGGAACTTCTTCTACAAAGAGTCTTATTGGTAGTCTTTTATATGAAACCATCGATCAACAGTCCAACATATCAGGAGTAGAAGAACAAAAGGATCGAACATTGAAAACGGCACCCTTTCATTGTTGAGCGAAACATGAAGTGTGGGTGACTACAATCTACGCATTTAGTCATCGTATAGAGCTTATTCAACAGTATCGAATTCCAACTGCTTAGGGATATTTTACGTGCACTCCAATGTGTACACGGGACCTTGGTTTTTCGTCCCATCCGAAGGACTAGACAGCTGTGCTTGTCAGGCCCTCCGTTCTGCCTTACTGACAAGGGAACCACGCCGGGAAATCGAGATGAACTTTCTCTGTGCAGAACTTTCAATTCAGGCAAAAAGTTTATTGCATACGATTAAGCTGGTCAGTTGGAGCTTATTTTCAAAAGTTTTGTAATAATCGGTTGGTAATTAAAGTACCGTGCACATTAAACTGTTAAAACAGAAAATTTCGCCCGGTTGAAATGTTTCTTGCTATAAGTCGGCAATTTTCCGAATTCAGGGAGGCTGGATGGCTGAATGGTTAGCATGTGCTCGCTGTATCGTAACCTTTGTCATTGAGTCAATGGGCGTCGTTTCGATCTCCAGGTTGCACGTGACATGGTGTATGATGTCCAACCTCGTGGGTTTTCTCCGTGTTCTTCGGTTTCCCCCCAACGGCTAAAGACCAGTACGTGCAAGGGGAGTTTTTAAATAAAATTAAAAAACATATGTTAGTCCCGAAATGACCTAGTTTGTGTCGAATGGGCGTTAGGCCGCATCCCTCTTTCTCTTTTTAAAGTTTTGTAATAATCGGTTGGTAATCAAAGGTACTGTTAAAGTGATAAAACAGAAAATTTCGCCCGGTTGTAATGTTTCTCACTTTAAATTCAGCAATTTGTCGATTTTAAGGGGCAAACGTTTATTGCGAACGATTAAGCTGGTCAGGGGGAGCTTATTTTTAAAAGTTTTGTAATATTCGGTTGATAACTAAAGGTACCGTGCAAATTAAACTGTTAAAATAGAAAATTTGGCCCGGTTGAAATGTTTCTCGCTGTAGGTCAGCAATTTGCCGATTTTAGGGAGGTTGCGTGGCTGAATGGTTAGCACGTGCGCTCTGTATCATAACGTCTGTCATTGAGTCAACTGTCCTTGTTTCGATTTCTTGGTTGTACGTGACAAGGAGTATGATCGCCTTACCAACCTCGTAGGCCGTAACGCCGCTGCCCGGGTAAAATTTCCCTCATTGCACACTTTATGGCGTATGCCCGTCTTCATTAGCCCATTATAGGAGCTGAACAGTAGGACGTTAAACCCCATTCAATTTCATTTCATTTTCTCTATGTTGCTTATTTATTATAGTGGATAAATATTTTTCTGGTTCTAGCATTTAATTTCTGCATAGAAATCTCTGGCCAGTTTTTTTTATTGCAGAGTGCCATTCTTGTATATTGCAGTCTATGACCCTTTGTTTAAAACATGCTTAAGAAGTCGTCACGATTTCCTACTTATAACCAAACATATTGGAAACCATAATTATATAACCTATCTTGGAAGCCCGATTACAGCTATACAAGTTTCAGTTATTTCCCTTTAGTTTAAAGATTATTTTTTTGCCCGGGTGCAATGTTTCTCACTACATTTAAATTTGTAACTTTGTGAGTTTTTGACCGATTTTGATATTATGTCTTTATAATTTTCCAAATCTACATATTTAACGTACATATTCAAACAGTTGAGTTCAACCTGATTCAAAAAGTTTTAGTTTTGTTCAATGTTATCTCATTCATCCCGATTACAGCAACACAAGTATCAGTTATTTCCCTTTAGTTTTCAGATTACTCAATGTTTCATACTATATTTAGACTTGTAACTTCGCGAGTTTTTGACCAATTTTGATAGTTTGTTATTCTTATCCTTTTATTTGAGATACTTGATATAATCGATGACACGTGACGATGAATATGAAAGCTTTCATATCTGCATGGGACAGTAGCAGATCTAGTTAAGCTTTCATATGTATTACATATGAAAGCTTATTGTTTCTGTTAAAGTTATTATTATTATTTTTTTTTTTGTGTGTTTTCTGCAAATCGGATTTCTCAGAATCTATCCATAGGATCTTTCCGAAATTTTGACCTACCCCCCCAAAAATGGGGTGCGAACCTTGATTAAATATATTTTCAAAACGTTTTACGAATCCGAAATCACCGAATATTACGAACGAAAAAAATGACAATGCATAGTCGTAACTTTGTTATTTTTTGACCGATTTTACTAATTCTTTTTTCTTTGAGTATCTTGAAACATTTACTTCAAATCTGAAATTTCGGATTTTCGAATTTCGAAAATTCGTCGCTGTCATTTCGAACCGGAAGTTATTACCAATTTAACAACTTCTTTAATAGTTGTGCGATTTTCGTGAAATTTAGAATGTTAGTAGATCTTGCCAATGCGACTTCAATGATGTCCTTTGAAACTTTCTAAATTATCTCCCCTTTGTGAAATTAAGGATCAAAGTTTTCAAAAAAATCGTCGAAATATAGGTCAGAATGACCTAATTTGTTTTTTGAATACTAGAGAAGTAATTACTAATTCGTACACAAAATATGGAGTTTGTCGATCGAACCGGAAGTGCCACCATCTTTAAACGTGAAAAATCAAAAAGGCTTTTTTGCTATTTTACTTACAGACTCGGGAGTTATATTTTCAGAATCCTTGAAGGAATGCCTAAAAATCTGTCGGATCCGAATTTTGATTTCGGTCACGTAATGGTCACCATTTTGAATTGAAAATGAAAAATAGAAGCAATTTGAAGGACCGGGACTTTGGAATACAATAACTCTCCTTCTAATTAAGCTAGAATGTTCAAACGTGGTGTAGACGTTCACTAGGTCAATGTCATGATTGAGTTCAAAGATGAGCATTTTCTGCTTAGGGTAAGCAGAGATAAGCATGCTGATTTGTTGATTTTTTAGGGCACGATAACTTCGGTTATAATGAAGGGAGGGCGGTAAAACTTTTGTCAATAGAGAGTGTAATAGCTAGCCTGTTGTTTGAAATCATTGTATCATTTTTTTTAAATATCAGGGATAGCCGAAAAAAAGAGATTGAAAATCCAAAAAGTCGTATTTTTACAATTTGGAGCATGTTTAGAGGTCTTTCTCGTAAAGTCAACATAATATTTTTGGTGAACTTCTTCTACAAAGAGTCTTATTGGTAATCTTTTATATGAAACCATCGATTAACAGTCCAACATATCAGAAGTAGAAGAACAAAAGGATCGAACATTGAAAACGGCACCCTTTCATTGTTAAGCGAAACATGTGTGGGTGACTACAATCTACACATTTAGTCATCGTATAGAGCTTATTCAACAGTATCGAATTCCAACTGCTTAGGGATATTTTACGTGCACTCCAATGTGTACACGGGACCTTGGTTTTTCGTCCCATCCGAACGACTAGACAGCTGTCCTTGTCAGGCCCTCCGTTCTGCCTCACTGACAAGGGGGAACCACGCCGGAAAATCGAGATAAACTTTCTCGGTGCAGAACTTTCAATTTAGGCCAAACGTTTATTACATACGATTAAGCTGGTGAGTTCGAGCTTATTTTCAAAAGTTTTGTAATAATCGGTTGGTAATTAAAGTACCGTGCAAATCAAAGTGTTAAAACA
Source organism: Patella ulyssiponensis (assembly GCA_963678685.1). Lineage (NCBI taxonomy): Eukaryota > Metazoa > Mollusca > Gastropoda > Patellidae > Patella > Patella ulyssiponensis. The sequence continues at coordinate 312,169 of OY783230.1, forward strand.
GAAAATTTCGCCCGGTTGAAATGTTTCTTGCTATAAGTCAGCAATTTCCCGATTTTAGGGAGGCTGAATGGCTGAATGGTTAGCATGTGCGCGCTGTATCGTAACGTCTGTCATTGAGTCAACCGGCGTCGTTTCGATTTCCAGGTTGCATGTGACATGGAGTATGGTGTCCAACCTCGTGGGTTTTCTCCGTGTCCTTCGGTTTCCCCCCAACAGCTAAAGACCAGTACGCGCAAGGGAAGTTTTTAAATAAAATTAAAAAACATATGTTAGTCCCGAAATGACCTAGTTTGTGTCGAATGGACATTAAGCCGAATTTCTCTCTTTTATTTTTAAAGTTTTGTAATAATCGGTTGGTAATCAAAGGTACTGTAAAAGTGATAAAACAGAAAATTTCGCCCGGTTGTAATGTTTCTCACTTTGAAGTCAGCGACTTGCCGATTTTAGGGGGCAAACGTTTATTGCGGACGATTAAGCTGGTCAGGAGGAGCTTATTTTTTTAAAGTTTTGTAATATTCGGTTGATAATAAAGGTACCGTGTAAATTAAACTGTTAAAATAGAAAATTTCGCCCGGTTGAAATGTTTCTCGCTGTATGTCAGCAATTTGCCAAATTTAGGGAGGTTACGTGGCTGAATGGTTAGCACCTGCGCTCTGTATCGTAACGTCTGTCATTGAGTCAACTGGCGTTGTTTCAATTGAATGCCCGGTTGAATGTTTCTTGCTATAAGTCAGCAATTTCCCGATTTTAAGGAGGCTGAATGATTAGCATATATGCCCTGTATCGTATCGTCTGTCATTGAGTCAACCGGCGTCGTTTCAATTTCCAGGTTGCACGTGACATGGAGTATGGTGTCCAACCTCGTGGGTTTTCTCCGTGTCCTTCGGTTTCCTCCCACTCCTGAAGACCCGTACGCGCAAGGGAAGTTTTTAAATAAAATTAAAAGACATATGTTAGTCCCGAAATGACCTCGTTTGTGTCGAATGGACGTTAAGCCGCATTTCTCTCTTTCTCTTTTATTTTTAAAGTTTTGTAATAATCGGTTGGTAATCAATGGTACTGTAAAAGTGATAAAACAGAAAATTTCGCCCGGTTGTAATGCTTCTCACTTTAAAGTCAGCAATTTGCCGATTTTAATGGGCAAACGTTTATTGCGAACGATTAAGCTGGTCAGGGGGAGCTTATTTTTAAAAGTTTTGTAATATTCGAAAATTCGTCGCTGTGATTTCGAACCGGAACTTGACAACTTCTTTAATAGTTGTATGATTTTCATGAAATTAAGTATATAAGTAGATCTTACCGATGCGACTTCAAAAATAAGATTAGACATTTTCTAAATTATCTCCCCTTGACGAAATTAAGGATCAAATTTTTCAAAAAAATCTACGAAATATACGTCAGAATGACCTAATTTATTTTTGTTCGATACTAGATAAGTAATTACTGATTTGTACACAAAATATGAAGTTTGTCTATCGAACCGGATGTGCCACCATCTTGAAACGTGAAAAGTCCGTAAGGCTTTTTTGCTATTTTACTTACAGACTTGGTAGTTATATTTTCTGAATCATTGAGGGAAGGCCTAAAAAACGTTTAGAGTAGAATTTTGATTTAGGTCAACTGGTAGTCACTAATTTGAAGTGAATATGAAACATAGTGAAAAATCGAAATTTACGAACTTGTAAACAAACACAATAGATCATAGAATGTTCAATGCGTCTCCTATGTCTGAAATTAATACATTTCAGGATAGCCGGGATACAGGTTAAATTTTTGGTATTTGAATATTTCAAAAATTCGATTTTTGCCTTTGATGTTTTTCGTGCCGACAAAGTTCTTTACGAGTGAAAAATCACATTAACTTCACTAGATTGTGACTGTGAATATGAAAGCTTTCATATCTGCATGGGACAGTAGCAGATCTAGTTATTATTTTTTTTTTTGTGTATTTTCTGCAAATCGGATTTCTCAGAATCTAACCATGGGATCTTTCTGAAACTTTGACCTACTCCCCCAAAAATGGGGTGCGAACGTTGTTTAAATACATTTTCAAAACGTTTTACGAATCCGAAATCACCGAATTTTACGAACGAAAAAACTGACAATGCATAGTCGTAACTTTGTTATTTTTTGACCGATTTTACTAATTCTTTTTTCTTTGAACACCTTGAAAAAAATCATTTTCATCTGCAGTTTCACATTTTCGAATTTCGAAAATTCGTCGTTGTGATTTCGAACCGGAAGTTTAGACCAATTTGACAACTTCTTTAATAGTTGTACGATTTTCATGAAATTTAGTATACAAGTAGATCTTACCGATGTGACTTCAAAAATATAATTAGAAATTTTCTAAATTATCTCCCCTTGGTGAAATTACAGATCAAAGTTTTCAAAAAAATCGTGGAAATATAGGTCAGAATGACCTAATTTTTTTTTTCGATACTAGACAAGGAATTACTGATTCGTACACAAAATATGGAGTTTGTCGATCGAACCGGAAGTGCCACCATCTTTAAACGTGAAAAATCAATAAGGCTTTTTTACTATTTTACTTACAGAATCGGGGGTCATATTTTCGGAATCCCTGAAGGAATGCCTAAAAATCTGTCGGATCAGAATTTTGATTTCGGTCACGTGATGGTCACCATTTTGAATTGAAAATGGAAAATAGAAGCAATTTGAAGGGCCGGGACTTTAGAACACAATAACTCTCCTTCTAATTAAGCTAGAATGTTTAAACTTGGTGTGGACGTTCACTAGGTCAATGTCATAATTGAGTGTAAAGATGAGCATTTTCTGCCTGGGATAAGCAGAGATAAGCATGCTGATTTGTTGATTCTTTAGGGCACAATAACTTCGGTTATAATGAAGGGAGGGTGGTGAAACTCTTGTCAATCGAGGGTCTAATACCTAGCCTGTTGTGTGAAATCATTGTATCATTCTTTTTAAATATCAGGGATAGCAGAAAAAAGAGACAGAAAATCCAAAAAGTCGTATTTTTACGATTTGGAGCATTTTTAAAGGTCTTTTCTCTTAAAGTCAACATAATATTTTTGGGGAACTTCTTCTACAAAGAGTCTTATAGGTAGTCTTTTATGTGAAACCATCGATCAACAGTCCAAAATATCAGGAGTAGAAGAATAAAAGGATCGAAAATTGAAAACGGCACCCTTTCATTGTTAAGCAAAACATGCAGTGTGGGTGGCTACAATCTGCGCATTTAGTCATCGTATAGAGCTTATTCAACATTATCGAATTCCAACTGCTAAGGGATCTTTTACGTGCACTCCAATGTGTACACGCCGGTGGGAGGACACGCCAGAAAATTGAGATAAACTTTCTCGGCCAATGCAGGGATCGAACACCCGACCTCCTGGCTAGCAGGTCAACGCCTTCGCCACATAGTGTGGACACCCATCGTACATTTCATCTGTCAAATCAAAGCATTTCATTGCATTAGACCAATAATTAATTATTCTTAATTCAAAACTTTATTTTAATATTATTAAATCCTAATTTTATTGGTAGACGTTCGTCTTATTTAAAATTAAACTTTCATTTAACTATGAACAACCCGTAACGTGTCTCTTTAAAACAATTAAATACTCTAAAACAGTAGCTCAACCTTTTGACCTAAGCTCATTAATTTACCATTTTGTATGTGAGCGACTTGTTATTCTTCTTATATGACATATTGCACGTGTCTGATTTCAAAGGGGAGTTTGGTGGCTGAATGGTTAGCACGCGCGCGCTGTATCATAAAGCCTGTCATTGAGTCAACTTGTACCTGACATGGAGTAAGGTCGCCTGTCCAACTTGGTGGGTTTTCTTCATTTCCCCCGGTTTCCTTCCACTGCTAAAGACCTCTACGCGCAAGCGAAATATTGAAATAAAATCGAACTATATGTTAGTCCCGAAATGATCTAGTTTGGGACACAATAACTCTCTTTCTAATTCAGCTAGACTTGGTGTGGGTGTTTATTAGGCCAATACCTTGATGACTCTGGAACACAATAACTTTTCTTCTAATTGGGGTACAATGTTCAAACTTGGTATAGGCATTCACTAGGTCAATGTCTTGATGAAGTTCGAAATAGAATTTTGATTTAGGTCAACTGGTAGTCACCATTTTGAAGTGAATATGAAACATAGTGAAAAATCGACATTTACGGACTTGTAAACAAACACAATAGAGCATAGTATGTTCAATGCGTCTCCTATGTCTGAAATTAATACATTTCAGGATAGCCGGGATACGGTATCTGAATATTTCAAAAATTCGATTTTTGCCTTTGATGTTTTTCGTGCTGACAAAATTCTTTACGAGTGAAAAATCACATTAACTTCACTAGATTGTGACCGATTTTAATGATTTTTTTTTCCTTGTTCGGATTATTCATATGACCCATGACATGTGACAGGACGTGACTGTGAATATGAAAGCTTTCATATCTGCATGGGACAGTAGCAGATCTAGTTATTATTAAGCTTTCATATTACATATGAAAGCTTATTGTTTCTGTTAAAGTTATTATTAAGCTTTCATATTACATATGAAAGCTTATTGTTTCTGTTAAAGTTATTATTATTATTATTTTTTTTTTTTGTGTATTTTCTGCAAATCGGATTTCTCAGAATCTAACCATAGGATCTTTCTGAAACTTTGACCTACCACCCCAAAAATGGGGTGCGAACCTTGATTAAATATCTTTTCAAAACGTTTTTCGAATCCGAAATCACCGAATTTTACGAACGAATGCTTTTGACCTACAATGCTGTAACTTTGTGACTATTTGACCTATTTAATTAATTCTTTTTTCTATGTGTACTTTGAGACACTTACTTCAAATCTGCAATTTCGGATTTTCGAATTTCGAAAATTCGTCGCTGTGATTTCGAACCGGAAGTTTAGACCAACTCGACAACTTCTTTAGTAGTTGTACGATTTTCATGAAATTTAATATGTAAGTAAACCTTAATGATGCGACGTGAAAAAATACTTTAGAAATTTTCTAAATTATCTCCCCTTGGAGAAATTGAGGATCGAAATTTTGAAAAAAATCGACGAAATATAGGTCAAATCATCTTGAATTTTTTTTAGGTACTAGCTACGAGACCACTGATTCGTACACAAAAAATGGAGTTTGTAGCTCAATCCGGAAGTGCCACCATCTTGAAATGTAAAAACCTCAAACGCCATTTTGCTATTTTACATACAGACACGGGGGTTATATTTTCTGAACCCTTGAAGGGATGGCTATAAAATGTTGGCAGTAGAATTTTGATTTAAGTCAATGGATAGTTACCATATTGAATTGAATATCAGAAATAGTGAAAAATGGACATTAACGGGCATGTAAATTATCAGAACAGACCGTAGTTTGTTGAATTCGTTTCTCATCTTTGAAATTAATACATTTGGGGTTAGCCTGGCTCATTGTCGAATTTTTGGTATTTGCAAATTTCAAAATTTCAAATTTCGCCTTTGATGTTTTCCGTGCCGACAAAGTTGTTTTCGCGTGAATAACTCCGATTAACAGCTTGAAAATAATCAAATGGATCGCAGTTTCGCGATTTCGTCTCAAATCTGGGAAATCAATACATTTCTGGTTAGCCTCCTTTCAAAAATGGGTGGTGGCCTTTTCAAAACGTTTTGCGAATCCAAAATCACCGAAAACAACTGATGAAAAAATTGACCTTGACAGCTGTGTTACTTCGTGATTTTGTGATCTATTTTACTTTTCTGGTTAGCCTCCTTTCAAAAATGGGTGGTGGCCTTGGAATCAATATATTTTCAAAACGTTTTGCGAATCCAAAATCACCGTAAATAACTGATGAAAAAATTGAGCTTTGATGGAAACTATATAGAAAAATAAAAGGAAACATCAACAATATATAGGTCTTGCACACATAGGCTTAGAACTTTGCAGCCAGTCCTCATATTAATTGAAATTGAATAGGTTTGATTTGATATAATTATTTGTTTTCTATTTTAAAACTATCTAAAAAAAATATTTGTAATCATTTATGTTATTGATTTAGATTAATACTGTTTATATTGTGTACATTTTAACACCTTCATCGATTAATAATGGTTTGCATAGTCATCGTATAGAGATTATTCAACAGTATCGAATTCCAACTGCTTAGGGATATTTTACGTGCACTCCAATGTGTACACCGGACCTTGGTTTTTCGTCCCATCTATATGTTAGTTTGTGTCGAATGGACGTTAAGCCGCATTTATCTCTTTCTCTTTTATTTTTAAAGTTTTGTAATAATCGGTTGTACTGTACTGTACTGTAAAAGTTATAAAACAGAAAATTTCGCCCGGTAGTAATGTTTCTCACTTTAAAGTCACCAATTTGCTCATTTTAGGGGCAAACGTTTATTGCGAACGATTAAGCTGGTCAGGGGGAGCTTATTTTTAAAAGTTTTGTAATATTCGGTTGATAATTAAAGGTACCGTGCAAATTAAACTGTTAAAATAGAAAATTTCGCCCGGTTGAAATGTTTCTCCTTGTAGGTCAGCAATTTGCCAAATTTAGGGAGGTTGCGTGGCTAAATGGTTAGCACCTGCGCACTGTATCGTAACGTCTGTCATTGAGTCAGCTGGCGTTGTTTCGATTGAAATGCCCGGTTGAAATGTTTCTTGCTATAAGTCAGCAATTTATAGATTTTAGGGAGCCTGAATGGCTGTATGGTTAGCATGTGCGCGCTGTATCGTAACGTCTGTCATTGAGTCAACCGGCATCGTTTCGATTTCCAGGTTGCACGTGACAACCTCGTGGGTTTTCTCCGTGTCCTTCGGTTTCCTCCCACGGCTGATTTCAGATTATTGTTATGACTGGGTGCAATGTTTCATACTATATTTAGATTTGTAACTTCGCGAGTTTTTGACCAATTTTGATAATTTTTTCTTCTTATCCTTTTATTTAGGATACTTGATACAATCAATAACACGTGACGATGAATATGAAAGCTTTCATATCTGCATGGGACAGTAGCAGATCTAGTTATTATTTTTTTTTTTTGTGTATTTTCTGCAAATCGGATTTCTCAGAATCTAACCGTAGGATCTTTCTGAAACTTTGACCTACCCCCCAAAAATGGGGTGCGAACCTTGATTAAATATATTTTCAAAACGTTTTACGAATCCGAAATCACCGAATTTTACGAACGAATGCCTTTGACCTACAATGCTGTAACTTTGTGATTATTTGAGCTATTTAATTAATTCTTTTTTCTATGAGTACCTTTAGACATTTACTTCAAATCTGCAATTTCGGATTTTCGAATTTCGAAAATTCGTCGCTGTGATTTTGAACCGGAAATTTAGACCAACTCGACAACTTCTTTAGTAGTTGTACGATTTTCATGAAATTTAATATGTAAGTAAACCTCAATGATGCGACTTGAAAAATGACTTTAGAAATTTTCTAAATTATCTCCCCTTGGAGAAATTGAGGGTCGAAATTTTCAAAAAAATCGACGAAATATAGGTCAAATCATCTTGAATTTTTTTTTAGGTACTAGCTACGAGACCACTGATTCGTACACAAAAAATGGAGTTTGTAGCTCAACCCGGAAGTGCCACCATCTTAAAATGTAAAAACCTCAAACGCCATTTTGCTATTTTACATACAGACACGGGGGTTATATTTTCTGAATCCTTGAAGGGATGGCTATAAAATGTTGGCAGTAGAATTTTGATTTAAGTCAATGGATAGTCACCATATTGAATTGAATATCAGAAATAGTGAAAAATGGATATTAACGGGCATGTAAATTATCAGAATAAACCGTAGTTTGTTGAATTCATTTCCTATCTTTGAAATTAATACATTTGGGGATAGCCTGGCTCATTGTCGAATTTTTGGCATTTGAAAATTGCAAAATTTCAAATTTCGCCTTTGATGTTTTCCGTGCCGACAAAGTTGTTTTCGCGTGAAAAACTCCGATTAACAGCTTGAAAATAATCAAATAGATCGAAGTTTCGCGATTTCGTCTCAAATCTGGGAAATCAATACATTTTTGGTTAGCCTCTTTTAAAAAAATGGGTGGTGGCCTTGGAATCAATATATTTTCAAAACGTTTTCGAATCCAAAATCACCGAAAACAACTGATGAAAAAATTGACCTTGACAGCTGTGTTACTTCGTGATTTTGTGATCTATTTTACTTTTCTGGTTAGCCTCCTTTCAAAAATGGGTGGTGGCCTTGAAATCAATATATTTTCAAAACGTTTTGCGAATCCAAAATCACCGAAAATAACTGATGAAAAAATTGAGCTTTGATGGAAACTATATAGAAAAATAAAAGGAAACATCAACATTATATAGGTCTTGCACACATAGGCTTAGAACTTTGCAGCCAGTCATCATATTAATTGAAATTGAATAGGTTTGATTTGATATAATTATTTGTTTTCTATTTTAAAACTATCTAAAAAAATATTTGTAATCATTTATGTTATTGATTTAGATTAATACTGTTTATATTGTGTACATTTTAACACCTTCATCGATTAATAATGGTTTGCATAGTCATCCTATAGAGCTTATTCAACAGTATCGAATTCCAACTGCTTAGGGATATTTTACGTGCACTCCAATGTGTACACCGGACCTTGGTTTTTCGTCCCATCTATATGTTAGTTTGTGTTGAATGGACGTTAAGCCGCATTTATCTCTTTCTCTTTTATTTTTAAAGTTTTGTAATAATCGGTTGTACTGTACAGTACTGTAAAAGTGATAAAACAGAAAATTTCGCCCGGTAGTAATGTTTCTCACTTTAAAGTCACCAATTTGCTCATTTTAGGGGGCAAACGTTTATTGCGAACGATTAAGCTCGTCAGGGCGAGCTTATTTTTAAAAGTTTTGTAATATTCGGTTGATAATTAAAGGTACCGTGCAAATTAAACTGTTAAAATAGAAAATTTCGCCCGGTTGAAATGTTTCTCCTTGTAGGTCAGCAATTTGCCAAATTTAGGGAGGTTGCGTGGCTAAATGGTTAGCACCTGCGCACTGTATCGTAACGTCTGTCATTGAGTCAACTGGCGTTGTTTCGATTGAAATGCCCGGTTGAAATGTTTCTTGCTATAAGTCAGCAATTTATCGATTTTAGGGAGCCTGAATGGCTGTATGGTTAGCATGTGCGCGCTGTATCGTAACGTCTGTCATTGAGTCAACCGGCATCGTTTCGATTTCCAGGTTGCACGTGACATGGAGTATGGTGTCCAACCTCGTGGGTTTTCTCCGTGTCCTTCGGTTTCTTCCCACGGCTGATTTCAGATTATTGTTATGACTGGGTGCAATGTTTCATACTATATTTAGATTTGTAACTTCGCGAGTTTTTGACTAATTTTGATAATTTTTTCTTCTTATCCTTTTATTTAGGATACTTGATACAATCAATGACACGTGACGATGAATATGAAAGCTTTCATATCTGCATGGGACAGTAGCAGATCTAGTTATTATTATTATTACTCCATAAAATACAACCTTGGGATGAGGAATTTATTCATTTATTAGGGTTTCACACTTTGTGACTATTTGACCTATTTAATTAATTCTTTTTTCTATGAGTACCTTGAGACATTTACTTCAAATCTGCAATTTCGAAAATTCGTCGATGTGATTTCGAACCGGATGTTTAGACCAACTCGACAACTTCTTTAGTAGTTAGACGATTTTCATGAAGTTTAGCATGTAAGTAGATCTTCAAAAATATGATTAGAAATTTTCTAAATTATCTCCCCTAGGTGAAATTAAGGATCAAAGTTTTCAAAAAAAATCGTCGAAATATAGGTCAGAATGACCTAATTTTTTTTCCGATACTAGACAAGTAATTACTGATTTGTACACAAAATATGGAGTTTGTCAATCGAACCGGAAGTGCCACCATCTTTAAATGTGAAAAATCTCAAAGGCTTTTTTGCAATTTTACTTACAGACTCGGGAGTTATATTTTCTGAATCCTTGAAGGATGGCCCAAAAAACGTTGAGGGCTGAATTTTGATTTAGGTCAACTGATGGTCGCCATTTTGAAGTGAATATGAAAAATAGTGAAAAATCGACATTTACGGGCTTGTAAACAAACACAATAGGGCATAGTATGTTCAATGCGTCTTCTATGTCTAAAATTAATATATTTCAGGATAGCCGGGATACGGGTCGAATTTTTGGTATTTGACTATTTCAAAAATTCGAATTTTGCCTTTGATGTTTTTCGTGCCGACAAAGTTGTTTACGAATGAAAAATGACATTAGCATCACTAGATTGTGACCGATTTTAATGATTTATTTTTTCTTGTTCGGATTATTTATATGACCTATGACATGTGACAGGAAGTGTCTGTGAATATGAAAGCTTTAATATCTGCTTAGCAGATCTAGTTATTGTTATTTTTTTTTCTCCACTGAAAACAAAGAAATCATTATTCGGCCTAATAAACAATGGTACACTGATGGAATACGTGATCATAAGGTCCAACGCAGGAAAGCAGAGAAAACATGGAGAAAAACTAATCTTGAAATTCACAGACAAATTTATAATAAGGCCCGAACTACCACTAATAATTTAATTGCATTGGCTAAACGATCCTTCACTAAGGACTGTCTGTTATCCAACAAACATAATCCACGTGAAGTCTACAAAATTACAAACAGTCTGCTAAAACCAAGAGAAGCCAAGGTTCTCCCATCGGTTCAAAATGATGCTAGTCTGTCAGATCAATTTTCAGAATTTTTCCACGACAAAGTCTCCACCATTCGACAAGGACTCAGTGTAAATAAACCAACAAACATATTCACTGAGAAAAAGTTTGAAGGTCGCACGCTTGAGAACTTTTGTCTAGCAACAGAAGATGAGATAAGAGAAACAATTCAGAAATCAGCCTCAAAATCATGTTCCCTCGATCCCCTGCCAACATGGATACTAAAGAAGTCTGAAGTAGAGTTAATTCCAGTGATCACCCAAATCGTGAACACCTCTTTAGTAGGCGCAGAAGTATGTGAAACGCTTAAAACAGCTCATGTGACACCCCTCATTAAAAAATCAACACTTGATCGTAATGTGCTAAAAAAATTACCGACCTGTGTCGAATTTATCTTTCATATCGAAAATTATAGAAAAAATTGTCCTTAATCGTTTTAAATATCATTTGTGTGAAAACAATCTCCAAGAAAAATTTCAGTCAGCATTCAAAAAACAGCACAGTACAGAATCCGCCTTACTTCGTGTTCACAATGATATTGTATGTAGCTTGGATCGAAAGAAACCGGTGTCGCTAATTTTATTGGATTTGAGTGCGGCATTTGATACAATAGATCAATCAATCTTACTCGGGAGACTTGAAACTCGATATGGTATATCCGGAGACGCGCTGAAGTGGTTTGAGTCCTATCTGAATGGAAGACAACAGAGAATTGTTATCGACGCATCGCAATCAATGCCTAAAGTTCTTGATTTTGGTGTTCCCCAGGGATCCGTATTGGGGCCGGTTTTGTTCACAGCATACACTGCACCAATTGGAGATATCATCCGTGAGATGGGTCTTGATTATCACCTCTATGCGGATGATACCCAATTATATGTTGAACTCGATCCTTCACCAGATACCACTACATCAGAACTTGAAGCATGCATTGAACGAATTAGAATCTGGATGCACTGCAATTTTTTGAAATTGAACGATGACAAAACAGAAAATATAATAATCGGGAATAAGAAGAATCTTGGTGTGTTCTTTGACTCTTCCTTCGATATGAAAACCCATGTATCTATGGTGTGCAAAAAGGCGAACTTTCACTTGTATAACATTGGCAAAATTCGATCCTATATTGACCTTGATACCACTAAAATGTTAATAAATGCTTTTGTTATGTCATCCTTAGATTATTGTAATTCATTATTGTATTCTCTTCCTAAAACTCTTGTATGTCAGCTACAGAAAATCCAGAATAAAGCGGCTCGAATTGTGTCTCTCACCAGATCATCTGACCATATTACACCTGTTCTAAAACAGTTACATTGGCTACCGGTTAATCAACGCATTATGTTCAAAATTAACACAATCACTTTCAATTGTTTAAACGATCCTTTGGCACCATCCTATTTATCCGATTTGATTAAGCAATATGTACCGTCTCGTTCCTTACGTTCATCTCATAAAAACCAGCTTGTATGTCCAGTACAAAAGTCAAAATTTGGTGAGAGAGCTTTTGTGTACGCAGCACCAAAAGAATGGAACAAATTGCCCCTGGAAGTCCAAAATAGTCCAAACTTGGCTGTATTCAAACGACGTCTAAAAACCCTGTTTTTTACCCAAACTTTTGAACAATAATTGAAATGCTTCACTTTTTATCTGTATATTTTAACTAACCATTCCTTTGTATTATTGTGTTTATTTGTATATACATGTATGTTTTGTTTTGTTTTTTCTTATTTTATAATTCATAACATATCTACATTGTAAAGCGCCACAGAGCAGTCAGACTGACTGAATGTTCAGCGCTATAGAAAACGATTATTATTATTATTATTATTATTATTATTATTTATTATTTATCCACAAATCGGCTTTCTCAGAATCTAACCATAGGATCTGTCTGAAACTTTTACCTATCCCCCCAAAAATGGGTGGTGGCTGTTGATTAAATGTATTTTCAAAACCTTTTACGAATCCGAAATCACCGAATTTTACGAACGAATACATTTGACCTACAATGCTGTAACTTTGTGACTATTTGACCTATTTTACTAATTCTTTTTTCTTTGAGTATCTTGAAACATTTACTTCAAATCTACAATTTCGGAATTTCAAAAATTCGTCGCTGTCATTTTGAACCGGAAGTTATTACCAATTTGACAACTTCTTCAATAGTTGTGCGATTTTCGTGATATTTAAAAAATTAGTAGATCTTGCCAATGCGACTTCAATGATGTCCTTGCAAATTTTCTAAATTATCTCCCCTTGGTGAAATTAAGGATCAAAGTTTTCAAAAAAATCGTCGAAATATAGGTCAGAATGACCTAATTTTTTATTTCGATACTAGACAAGTAATTACTGATTCGTACACAAAATATGGAGTTTGTCGATTGAACCGAAAGTGCCACCATCTTGAAACATGAAAAATCCCTAAGGCTTTTTTGCTATTTTACTTACAGACTCGGGAGTTATATTTTCTGAATCCTTGGAGGAAGGCCTAAAAACGTCGGGAGTAGAATTTTGATTTAGGTTAACTGGGAGTCACCATTTTGAATTGAAAATGAAAAAAGAAGCAATTTGAAGGGCCGAGACTTTGGAACACAATAACCCTCCTTCTAATTAAGCTAGAACGTTCAAACTTTGTGTAGACGTCCACTAGGTCAATGTCATGACTGAGTTTAAAGATGACTATTTTCTGCTCAGGGTAAGCAGAGATAAGCATACTGATTTGTTGATTCTTTAGGGCACGATAACTTCGGTTATAATGAAGGGTGGGCGGTGAAACTCTTGTCAATACAGAGTCTAATAGCTAGCCTGTTGTGTGAAATCATTGTATCATTTTTTTTAAATATCAGTGATAGCAGAAAAAAAGAGATCGAAAATCCAAAAAGTCGTATTTTTACGATTTGGAGCATTTTTAAAGGTCTTTTTCTCTTAAAGTCAACATAATATTTTTGGGGAACTTCTTCTACAAAGAGTCTTATCGATAGTCTTTTATATGAAACCATCGATCAACAGTCCAAAATATCAGGAGTAGAAGAATAAAAGGATCGAAAATTGAAAACGGCACCCTTACATTGTTAAGCAAAACATGCAGAGTGGGTGGCTACAATCTGCACATTTAGTCATCTTATAGAGCTTATTCAACAGTATCGAATTCCAACTGCTAAGGGATCTTTTACGTGCACTCGAATGTGTACACGGGGGGGGGGGAGGCACGCCTGAAAATCGAGATGAACTTTCTTGGCCAATGCAGGGATCGAACACCCGACCTCCTGGCTAGCAGGCACCCATGGTACATTTCATCCGTCAAATCAAAACATTTCATTGCCATCAGACCAATAATTAATTATTCTTAATTTAAAACTTTATTTTAATATTAGTCTGGCATTATTAAATCCTAATTTTATTTATTGGTAGACGTTCGTCTTATTTCAAATTAAACTTTGATTTAACTATGAACAACCCTTATCGTGTCTCTTTAAAACAATTAAATACTCTAAAACAGTAGCTCAACCTTTTGACCTAAACTCATTAATTTACCATTTTGTATGTGAGCGACTTGTTATTCTTCTTATATGACATATTGCACGTGTCTGATTTTAAAAGGGAGTTGGGTGGCTGAATGGTAAGCATGCGCGCGCTGTAACATTAAGCCTGTCATTGAGTCAACTAGCGTGTTTTCGAATCTCCGGTTGTACTTGACAAGGAGAAAGGTCGCCTGTCCAACCTGGTGGGTTTTCTTCATTTCCTCCGGTTTCCTTCCACTGCTAAAGACCTCTACGCGCAAGCGAAATATTGAAATAAAATCAAACTAAATGTTAGTTCCGAAATGATCTAGTTTGGGACACAATAACTCTCTTTCTAATTCAGCTAGACTTGGTGTAGGTGTTTATTGTTTATCAGGCCAATACCTTGATGACTTTGGAACACAATAACTCTTCTTCTAATTGGGGTACAATGTTCAAACTTGGTGTAGGCATTCACTGGGTCAATGTCTTGATGAAGTTCGGATATCAGCATTTTCTGTAGGTGTTTATTAGGTCCATGCCTTGGTGGAGTTCGAATATCAGCATTTTCTGCGTTGGGTAAGCAGAGATGAGGAATTGGATTGGTTGATGATTCGACACACAATAACATTAGTTCTGATTAAGTGATAGTGATGAAACTTAGTGTATAGTTTCATTAAATCACTACCTTGACTAAGTTCGACAATGAGCATTTTCAGCTCAGGATAAGCAGAGCGATACGCAAATGGATTGGTCGAGACATTGAAACACAATAACTCTCAGTGTTATTCGGCTAGAATGTTCAAACTTGGCGTAGTGTAACACTATAGACTTAGTGTTCTGTTTAATATATAATTCTTTACCTGCATGATGTATGACGATAACATAGGGTAATGAAGTGGCTTGCATTATTCTACTACTATCTTAGACTAACTCACAGACAGACATGTCAGTATCCATTTCTATAAAGTAGGGTACAGTCCTCACGTGCACAGATTAGTACAATTACTAGAATAGTGTTGATGTAAAACGGTGCCTTTACGAAACACTTACCCATAAATGGTAATTGTCCCGCCCTACTAGATGACGCATTAGACTTTATAGGAGATAACTCGTTTGATTTAATCTCAGACAACATTTGAGAGATCCACGGCGAAGTACAAACCGGGAGCTGCCCCGGCTTACAGGCCGGACGCAGACAACATTGGAGAGATCCACGGGGAAGTACAAACCGGGAGCTGCCCCGGCTTACAGGCCGGACGCAGACATCATTCGAGAAATTCAAGGAGAAGATAGTACCGTGAGCTGTCCGGGCTCAGAGCCTAGGGTGTGGACTTATCCTAGCGTGAGGCCGTGAACATTATGCAGAACTATAAAAACGTACGTGGCTCTTGCCACGTTTAAGTCGTCAGATCTGAGTTAAAAAAAGGATATTAAACTCAGACCGGGGATGTTTTATATCCCTAAAGAACAATAGTTGTATCTGTGCTGTAGAATATAGTATCGTAACATATAAAGAATATCTCAAGAGTACAGAAAAGAGTTGAATTGTTATTGATCACAACGTCAAGTCCTACCTAGACAAACGACAGTGTGACACAGAAGATTTGGCCGTACGGACACACGAGTGTCACAGTCGTCGATTTGGTACCCCGACACAGGATAGTGTCGCAGGTCTGTAGTGTGACAATCGGCGATTTGGTTGCCGTGACAAAGGATTTTCGACCCATGGGGATATTCTTGGAAGAAGAAGTTTCCAGTCGTTTTAGGTAAGTACATATTTCCTAGTAAACTGACCATGGAAAGCCAAAAAGACCAAGGGGTAGATTTAACAAATTTTAAAGGTTAAGATTTGTTGAATATAAAGTTAAAAAAAAAGAATGTTTAAAATAGAAAACTAGTAAAATAATTCAGTTAGGGTAATAAAGGAAAAATGTTTTAAAGAAAAGGACAATTAAAAGGTTATTGAAATATGTAGCAGGAAGAAGGTATACGTCACATTGTTAAGTAAATAAGGGTAAGGTTTACTCGTGTACGTATTGTCTATTAATGTAGGGAAATTGACAAGAAAACAACTTGAAACAAAAGATTAGTAAAATTGAAAGCTATAAGGTAAAAGAAAATAAATGATTGTCTCCGGTCTTCGCAGAAGATAGTTCGGAAATGGAGGGTTTGCGCGGTTGACGTAAAACTCCAAAAGAATTATTCGGATGTGGAGATCGTAATTACATCGTTTCGAAAAGTCTTAGGAAGATTGGAGACTTGCTTTTTTGTGAATTAATGTAATGTATTGTTTTGTTAAGTAATGTACATGTATATGAACCAAGTATAAGGTTATAATGTAAACCTGTGTAAATCGCAAGATAGCGTGTAGGTTTAGGGTAAAGGAAAAGCCCAAAGACAATTTAAAACTGAATGGCCCTTCTTTAAATTCGCGGGATAGCGTGTGGGTCGGTATAAGGTTTTAAATAAAAAGGTCAAGTGAAACATGGTTTCCGGCAATAGTGTGTAACTTTAAGCCATGTGCCAGTTTTTGGATTTTCGTGTTGTTTTGTAGTGTAAGGTTTTAAATAAAAGGTTCAATTAAAGTGAAACACGATTTCCGGCAATAGCGAGTCGCTTATAAGCCATGTGTCGGTTTTAAGCTTGTTCCTGTTGTTTAGTAAAATAAATTGTCTAAAGGAGAATAAGTTCAAAAGTATGTGTTAAAAACATACCATGGTGAAAAATGGGTTATTTAACTTTGAATTCGAATGTGCGGTTAGCTGTCGAATAAATTTTGAATTCCCTGATATGTCATGCGTATTGTATACTAGACCATACTTAATGACAGGGAAAAAGTCATGAAATTATTTGTGATTGTTTTGTGTTTTAAAAAAAGTAAGGAATATAATAACTTTCGGTCAGTGGTAGTTTGTTATTACAACCAGAGATATAATAAAATCGGGTTTTGAAATAATTGTTGGCCACATTTGTTTCGAGATGCTGTTTCGTTTGAATTCAGACAGAAGTGAATTCACGAAAAGGTTTGGGATGGTTTGTGGGAGTAACTATATGGAAATTAGAAAAGAGGCGTAACTACGAGTTAGAATAGCACGCGCCGTGTTATAAGCTTGGGTGCATACAGAAGTTCCATACAGCACCAATGTTAAAAAGGTATACCATTTCTATCGTATATACTCAATGTTAATTGTGGGTTTATAAACCAAGTTCTAATGTCTTAAACAATAACCAGACGCCGTCGGGGTAATTAATTGGTTTGCTAATGAGGTAAAATGATTCACTGTTCTCAGATAATACGAATAGGTAAAGGAA
Source organism: Patella ulyssiponensis (assembly GCA_963678685.1). Taxonomy (NCBI): domain Eukaryota; kingdom Metazoa; phylum Mollusca; class Gastropoda; family Patellidae; genus Patella; species Patella ulyssiponensis. Next base: position 329,706 of record OY783230.1, read on the forward strand.
TTAGTAAGTAAGGGAGAACACAAATGAGTTTCACTGTTATTAATTACTGTAGGTGATAAGTACTAATTAATACTGCTAATTTTTATTAATGAGTCCGATTAAGTTCTATTATCTATAGTTAATTCAGTTAAAAGTAAATGGAAGTAGGATTAATACATGTGTATTCCCAATGAAGTAAATACAAGTTTAATTTTAAATAAACTTAATGATGAGAAAATGATTAAGTAAGATACAAACGTATCCAATTAATATTAAAGTAAACGTTATTAATTAAGGGTAAAGTAATTGAATTATTAGTGGTCTGATTAGGCAAGTACACCGGTTGTTTACGGGGAAGTAATGTACTTTATCTTAACGCCCAACAAAGACGAACCAGTTGAGATAATTCTAGTATGCAAGAAGATGTGGTTCTGGAGCCGAGTTTGCAGAAGTGTTAACTTAGCGGATCACCATATTTACAGTGCAAGAAACAGAATAATTTTGAATAGAAAATGTGGTTTTGCAGTGTTATAAACAGTAAACTTATTGACATTGAAATAGTGAACTTCCTTAAATGAAAAACAGTTTTTTATTGTGTTGGAACTTATAACCAAGTATTTATATGACAGTTAACAGTGAACTTATATTATGGTAGCATGTTTATCAGTATAATGGTATTTTAGAATTAGGACATATACAGAGCTTTTATAATATTGATATTGATATTATATTATATTGTATTTAATGCACGTAAGACAACAACGTTAATTAAGCAACATTGCTTATTTAACGCGTTGCAAGGGGACGAATTGTAACACTATAGACTTAGTGTTCTGTTTAATATATAATTCTTTACCTACATGATGTATGACGATAACTAGGGTATTGAAGTAGCTTGCATTATTCTACTACTATCTTAGACTAACTCACAGACAGACATGTCAGTATCCATTTCTAGAAAGTAGGGTACTATCGTCCAGTCCTCACGTGCACAGATTAGTACAATTACTAGAATAATGTTGATGTAAAACGGTGCCTTTACGAAACACTTACCCATAAATGGTAATTGTCCCGCCCTACTAGATGACGCATTAGACTTTATAGGAGAGAACTCGTTTGATTTAATCTCAGACATTTGAGAGATCCACGGGGAAGTACAAACCGGGAGTTGCCCCGGCTTACAGGCCGGACGCAGACAACATTGGAGAGATCCACGGGGAAGTACAAACCGGGAGCTGCCCCGGCTTACAGGCCGGACGCAGACATCATTCGAGAAATTCAAGGAGAAGATAGTACCGTGAGCTGTCCGGGCTCAGAGCCTAGGGTGTGGACTTATCCTAGCGTGAGGCCGTGAACATTATGCAGAACTATAAAAACGTACATGGCTCTTGCCACGTTTAAGTCGTCAGATCTGAGTTAAAAAAGGATATTAAACTCAGACCGGGGATGTTTTATATACCTAAAGAACAATAGTTGTATCTGTGCTGTAGAATATAGTATCGTAACATATAAAGAATATCTCAAGAGTACAGAAAAGAGTTGAATTGTTATTGATCACAACGTCAAGTCCTACCTAGACAAACGACAGTGTGACACAGAAGATTTGGCCGTACGGACATACGAGTGTCACAGTCGTCGATTTGGTACCCCGACATTCATCACAGCCTGTAGTAGTGTCACAGTAGGTCTTTATTAGGTTAATGCTTTGATGGAGTTCGAAGATGAGCATTTTATGCTTAGGGTAAGCAGAGATAAGCAATGTGATTGGTTGTTGATTTGGGACACGTTCACTTCAGTTCTAATTAAATCAGAGTGATGAAACTTAGTGTATAGTTTCATGACATCAATACCTTGAATACGTTCGACAATGAGCATTGTCTGCCATGGATAAGCAGAGCGATGAGCAATTTGATTGGTCGAGAATTTGAAACAAAATAACTCTCCTTCTAATTGGGGCAGAATGTTCAATCTTGGTGAAGGCGTTCATTAGATCAATGCCATGATGGAGTGCGAAGATGAGCATTGTCTGAGATAAGCAATCTGATTGGTTCATACTTTGGGGCACGATAACTTTGGTTATAATGAAAGTGAGATCGACGAAACTCCAAATATAGATTCATTATGTCATAACCTTGACTAAGTTTGATGTTGAGAATTTCTGTGTAGACTTAGGAGCAATAAGCAATTTGACTGATCACATTGGAAGATAACAAATCTGTTTTTAATTAAGGTAGAATTGTTTCTCGTTATAACTCGGTGAGTGTTTGGCCGATTTCATTAATTCTTTTTCCTTTTAAAGATTCTTTATATATATCTCATGAGATGCGACAGAAACTGACCGTGAATATGAAAGCTTAAATATCTGCTTAGCAGATCTAGTTCTTATTATTATTATTCCAATTCCAATTTTAGTAGATCTCAGCAACTGCTTGTCGTATCGTTACAATTTCTTCGGTTTTACTTGGAAAATGAATAAAGCTATTTTGAACGTTCTGAGACATTGCGAAATGCCCGAAATCACCGAAGCTATCGTTTTTATACGCCCACATTTTCAATGTGTACGTATTATGTCGTCGCCCCTTTCCGTCCACAATATGTTTGTGGCCTCTCTACAGGTCACAATTCTTATCCGATTTTGACGAAACTTGAAATATAGGTTAATCCCCATAAGATCTCGGTTCCTTTCGATATTGGCATGTATCGTATCACAACTTCATGGATTATGGCCCCTGATTGTACGAAAAATCACGTTTTTAGCTTGTGGACCCTATAGAGGTCACAATTTTGACGCGATTTTGATGAAACTTGGCATGCATGTTTATAACCCAAAGATCGTGGTTCCTTTCGATATTTGCGCCTATCGGAATGTAATTATGGCCCCTGATTGTCCGAAAAATCACCTTTTTTTAGCTTGTGGTCCCTCTGGAGGTCACAATTATTATCCGATTTAAAAAAAACGTTCGATTATATCACCGTTACACCTTAAGGTTTGAGTTCGAATTTCGGGAAAATTGGAGCAAAATTGACAGACAAAATGTCCGCCGTTTGTACGTGAATACTGTTAAAAAATGGTATATCATGGTTGTGGACCCTGTATAGGTCACAATTTTAATTCGATTTTGATGAAACTTGAAATGCATGGTTATAACCCAAAGATCTTGGTTCCTTTCGTTATTTGCGCAAATCGGATCGTAACTTCCTGAATTATGGCCCCTGATTGTTCGAAAAATCGCCTATGGTCCCTCTGGGGGTCACAATTATTATCCAATTTAAAAAAACGTTTGACTCTATCACCGTTACACCCTACGGAAGGTTGAGTTCGAATTTCTTACCCACTAAGCAACATGATCCCCAGTCGAATTTGAAGCCTACTGAAATGCACCTTTATAACCCAAAGATCTTAATTCATTTCGATATTTGCACATATCAAATTAATGGTGTAGGAAAAATCACTTTCGGTATTGCTTGTTCTCTATCCATCTCTCGAAAATGTGGGCGTATCCTGCCTGGCAGTGCCAGCCTATCTTTAGCTTGTGGACCCTATAGAGGTCACAATTTTGGACCGATTGTGATGAAACTTGACATGCATGTTTATAACCCCAAAATCTTGGTTCCTTTTGATATTTGCGCCCATCGGATCGTAACTTCCTGAATTATGGCCTCTGATTGTCCGAAAAATCGCCCTTTTTAGCTTGTGGTCCCTCTGGAGGTCAAAATTATTATCCGATTTAAAAAAAACGTTTGATTATATCACCGTTACATGGTAATGAAGGTTGAGTTCAAATTTCGTGAAAATCGGACCAAAATTGACAAACAAAATGGCCGCCGTTTGTACGCGAATAGTGTGAAAATATGTTGTATCAAGGTTGTTGACCCTATGGAGGTCACAATTTTGAACCGATTTTGATGAAACTTGACATGTATGTTTATAACCCAAAGATCTTGGTTACTTTCGATATTTGCGCCCATCGGATCGTAACTTCCTGAATTATGGCCCCTGATTGTGGTCCCTCTGGAGGTCAAAATTATTATCCGATTTAAAATTTATAAACTTGTAGCTATAATCCATACGAAGAGAATGTATGTGAAAATTAGTTTGTAAAATAAGCAGTTGCCGAGAAAGGGGCAGTTTTGCATAAGTCACTGTTTTCGTAATTGTGCCTGTAAAATAGTCAATTATTAATGGATATTCGCAAAAGTGACATGATTTGATTCATAAAGCAAGTATGCGTCATGTCAAGTTGATTACATTTACCACCAGAAGTGACGCCATTTGGTCAAAAACTGCATTTTGAACTTTTAAAATCGATATTTTTCAACCAAGAATTATTTAATATGTAATAATAATATTAACTTTTGGTCTAAATTCACATACTAACAAAAGTCATACGGTCATATAGATATCATAAAATTGTTTCTAACTTGTTCGGTTGCCGAGATATAGGCGATTTTCTAAAAGTCACTTTTGAAAGTTTTTGGCCCATAAAAGCGTCAATTATTATTCGATTTTCATAAAACTTTCACCCTTTGAAGCCTACTGTCATCGACGATGTTATAAAACTAATTTTACGTTTTTAGTATCACCGGAAGTAATGTCATTTTGGCAAAAACTGTATTATTAGCCTTCAAAACAGATATTTTATTCAAATGAGTCTGATTTGTAATGTGTTTACAATTATGATATTTGATGCCAATCAACAAATAGAATGGACCCATACAGATGCCACAAAATCGTTTCTAACTTGTACGGTTGCCGAAAAATAGCCGATTTTCTACAAGTCACTTTTCAAGGTTTTGGGTCTATAAAAGTGGCATATATTATTCGATTTGCATAAAATTTTCACCATGTGATGCCTTATGCCTTTTTTGATTTCATAAAAGTAATTGAACATTTCCATTATCACCGGAAGTACTGTAGACTTAAATGCAACAAATGTATAAAATGAATTGATATTGCTGGATTTGGTTGATTCTGCTTCCATTTTATTTGATATGTGCAATGTTTATGTGGAATTCTGTTTATCGGTTCGATTTGTGCTGGAAGTCAAATGAGTTCAAGGGTAACGTGGCACCGAAAGTGACATAAGTTGAAAGCTATCGTGGCAACATTGAAACCCGTCATTCCTGCTACGCAGGTCTAGTTTAATATTATTATTATATTTTTTTATTGTTTTTAATTTATTTTTTCATTTATTTATTTATCTATTTGTTTATTTGTCTGCTTATTAGTAGTATAACTAAAATAATGTAATTAGTTTTTGTCTGTATCATATATAATTCGATATTGTATATATATTTTACACCCAAACCAGTAGAAAGCAAATTGATATAAGCCTATTTGGCTTGTTTTTGTATCCTATTATTTGTGCTTTTTATATTGTATAATATTCTAAAAAAAAAATACAGTTTAAACTAAAATATACATGTAACTGTTAAATGTAACTGATATTTGGAGTTGTTTAGTTTCATTTCTCTCTTCCTGTCTCTTCTGTTCAAAAACTAAGAACTATGCATGCGTAGAAGCGTTAAATATAATCATTTTTTGAACGTATTCTAAAAACCGAAGAATTCCGAATTAATTTTTTGTTCCAGAGAAAAGTTCCAAACTTTTATGTAACCAAGAACCATAACAGGTTTTCTCACTAAGAGTTAACTCCCTTGAGCATGGGAGCCATAAACGCTTTTAGCAATTCAAAAACACATGTCCAGATGGTAATATCGTCGAAAATCAAACATGACACGACTTTTTTATGAATGAAGTTTTTGTGTAAGCCTTATCATATTATGCTAAAATAAACCCCAAATATTGTCCTTGGGATGAAATTTCTTCTGACCCTGTACCACCCTACTTGTGGCCCCTCTGGAGGTCAAAATTATTACATTTGAAATAAAAAACGTTTGATTATATCACCGTTACACTCTAATGAGTTCGAATTTCGTGAAAATCGGACCAAAACTGACGGACGAAATGGCCGCCGATTGTACGCCAATACTATGAAAATATGGTATATCAAGGTTGTGGACCCTGCAGAGGTCACAATTTTAATCTGATTTTGATGAAACTTGAAATGCATGTTTATAACCCAAAGATCTTGGTTTCTTTTGATATTTGCGCATATCGGATTTTGTCTTCCTGAATTATAGCCCCTGATTGTCCGAAAAATCGCCTTTTATGGCTTGTGGTCCCCCTGGAGGTCACAATTATTATCCGTAATGAAGGTTGAGTTCGAATTTCGTGAAAATCGGACCAAAATTACCGACAAAATGGCCGCCGCATGTACACGAATAGTGTAAAAATATTGTATACCAAGGTTGTGGACCCTGTAGAGGTCACAATTTTAATTGGATTTAGATGAAACTCGAAATACATGTTTATAACCTAAAGATCTTGGTTACTGTCCATAACTTCCCGAATTATGGCTCCTGATTTTATGCAAAATCGCCTTTATTACCATGTGGTCCCTCTGGAGGTCAAAATTATTACCCGATTTAAAAAAAAACCTTGTTCACTTCTAAAAATCTTGTGGACGCTTTAGAGGCCAAAGTTAATATCCGATTCACTTTAAATTTATACACAGTTATGCGAAAAAGAATCCTATTGATTTTCAGCGATTTCCGATAGTTACTGCCAGAGTTATGGCCCTTGATCACTTCAAAAAATCTTGTGGATGCTCTAGATGCTACAGTTAATATCCGATTGACTTTAAATTTATACACAGTGTTTAAGGCCATGCGATGAAGAAGCCTATTGGGGTTTTTCTTAGCTATTTCCGATAAATACTTCCAGAGTAATGGCCATTGATCACTTCAAAAATTTTATGGACGTTCTATAGGCCAAAGTGAATAATAGATTGACTTTAAATTTATACACAGTGTTGAAGGTCATGAGATGAAGACGCCTATGGATTTTCAGTGTTTTCCAATAATTACTGCCAGAGTAATGGCCCTTGGACTAGTTTATTTTCGTATTAAATAACATAAATTTTAATTTTTACAAATTCGCTAAGAGCAAATACCGCTAGTAACTATCTTGAAAAAAACACCTTTAGTAAACGAGGCATTTTACCAAACCTCGTTCTGAACAAAATACCTCGTTCCAAAAACAGGGCAATTTAAAAAAAAACTCGTTTTGGAACTGCAGACGAGTTATTTTTATTACCTCGTTTGGACAAAAATGCCAAACGAGGCATTCTGAGTTTTATAGTGAATAAAATAAAACCAAGTACGAATAATCCAAACCATTTGACAAAATTCGTAGTCCTAAAAAACGTGTGTAGGCTATATATTTGTGTACAGTTGGGGCGCAGGGGTTTCTGTCAAGATAGCAAGCCATGATCGCGCCCGGTGTTGGTCACGAAATTTAAGTCTTAATTTCCCATTATCAGAGGCGCAGGATGGAGAGCCTGACCGGGACAGGATCTAGTCTTTCGGATGGGAAAAACAAAAAACTGAGGTCATGTGTATATACATTGTTTTTTTTTTACATGTACGCCAATGTGTAAACAAAAAGTAATTATTTCTCATGTTGTCTCACTATTAACTATTCTGGACCAATTTTCTCTGTGTGTACTTTACCGTTGTTTCATGATATATTTTAATGCGTGTAGGTTTACTTTTGTTTCTTTGGGTATTTTTTATCTTTTGCTAATACGAGATATAATTTATGTTCGCATACAATTGCACAGCTAATATTTCATTAAAATTTTATATTTCCCTTGAATTGGTGCGGCCAGATCTTGCGATCAGGTTTCGACAATAAGCAAAGATTCACATGAAACAATTATGACATGAACTCATCGTCCAAAGTCCGCAAGCCAAACTCCAACCTTTCCTACAAAGCAAGTATGAAAATCATATTTTAAACCGCTGACCGTTGGCAAAAGGAACGATCAATTGTCGAAAGTCGATTTAAATTATTGTGGTATGAATTGGCAAAATGTTGGATTGTAATTTTCTATACTCTTTATTTATTGTTACTTTTGTTGTATTAGTGTCCTTTTATGTACTAAAGTTTTCTTTCTTGTTGTGCAAAAAAAAATAAGGTTTGTTTAAATGTATAATCTTTTATAAATTATTTTTTCTAAATTTTTCATACCTGTTACTTTTTTTTAATGGAGGATAGGTTTTTTCACTTTAGAAGCCTAGAGAAGCTTCACATTTAGTGTATATTTGATTTCCATGTCATGTTATTTATAAAATTTTGTTATGTTATTTATAAAATAATAAATTACAGTTGAACCAGACAAAATCAGAGGTGCGTCACTGGGACACGGGAAGGTTGTTATACGAACGAAAAAACACAACACATATTTTTATTTTGGATGTAACGCAACAGCTGTTAACATTGAACACAGGTTTCTGTTTTGAGTAACACAAGTTATGCCATGAGACAACAGAAATTTCTTAAATTTTACAAGCTTGTGTTATTTTCTAAAATTTAATAAACTATTGTCTTGTTTGTTTAACACACAGTTGTGTTGTTAAATAAAGACATATAACTTATGTTGAAAATAGAGTGGATATAACCAGATAACATTGGAAAGATTGCCATGCTGGATATATCATTTGGAAATACAACACAATGTCATGGGTTTTAACACTAACGTACAATTGTGTATGGAAATGAAATAAAATGGGGTTTAACGTCCTACTGTTATGCTCAGACTGTGAAAATGAAAACGGGCATACTTCATAATGTGTGCTTTGAAGGAAATTTTGCTCGGACAGCGGCGCTACGGCCTACTCTTATATCTAATTCCAACTGCCAAGGTTGATTTTCTATGCGCACGCTAAGGCTTCCACAGGATATCGAGGTCTCATCAAATCCGAACGACAAGAGATAACCACACCGGTAAGTCTATATGAACATGGGACATCCCGGTTAGCCGCTTACTCCCCTTAGGTATTGAAACACGTCAATTTATATCATAAGATGACACAGGTTTCTTAATGTGTTGCATTCAGCAAAAGCTTGTGTTATTTGATAAAATTTAAAATGAGGCTGATGTCCCCTGCCGAAATCCCAAAATGAATAGATGACACATATTAATTAATAGCACATTTATTTTTTTCAAAAGTATGAAGCAATCAAACTGATCATCAACCATACATCACTCTCTATCAGATAGAATCAAAGTTATCTTGTCCCCAAGCATCGACCAGTGAAGTGGCTTAGCTCTGCTTAGCTTTAGCTCGAAATGTTAATTATTGAACTCAATCAAGACATTAACCTAGTGAACATCTACATCAAGTTTAAACATTCTACCTCAATTAAAAGCACAGTTGTTATATTCCAAACTCTCGATCAAATAAATTGCTTATCGCTCCTTAGCCTAAGCAGAAAATTTTCATCATCGAACTTAGTCAAGGTAATGACATACTGAATCCATACTCCAAGTTTCATCACTCATTTAATTAAAACTAAAGTTATCGTGCCCCAGAGCATCAACCAATCAGTTTGCTTATCTCTGCTTATCGTCGAACTACATCAAGGCATCCACATAATGAACGCCTACACCAAGTTTGAATATTCTACCTCAATTAGAAGGAGAGTTATCGTGTTCTAATGATTCGACCAATCAAATTGCTTATCGCTCTGCTTACCCTGAGCAGTATGGAAGACAAAAAAGCTCTTTATTCAGTGGTCTTATTCCTTATTTCATAGTCCTTAATTCTTATTTCTTCATTTGTTGTCGTATTTCGACATTTGTATACTAAAATTAACATTTGTATCTTAAAATCAATATTTGTTTTACAAATCAGACATTTGTCATATCAGGTTTGTAAAATGTATTTTTGTTTAGTTTAATTTTATTTTTATATACAGAGAAATACAACGAAAAACAACATATTTCTAAATACAAATCTTTAAACATACATTATGGGAGAGCAAAAACTGACTTTTGTCGGTCTTCCTTTGAGCTTCAGATGTCATAGAAATTATAAATTAGATCTTTATTTAAACAACAAGCCCAAAATGAACACTGTAGACCCACGGATGGCTTGGATTGGGCTCGATTTAAAACAGGATTTCGTCGACTGATTTAATCACTATGGCGTTGTGGGTGGGGTTTCTGCTTGACGTTGACGTCATCATACTTCCGGAAATTATTCATAAAAGACAGTGATGACCGAGGCTATACACAAGCTTCAGTAGATACCGTTTAAACCAAGGAGTAAACATTACTTGATGATCGAGACTATGTAGGTGGAGTTAACGCCTGTCAATCAACAATCGGCCATAGTGGGAAAAGGGTGTCGATGATTTTAACCCCCATATCTAGTAAAAAATTATAGTGGTAACAACTTTGTTCAGGATAAAGTTATTTGACTGAAATTTTCAATATATTCTTGTTTCAACATCTATTTTTGAACTTTTATAGCAAGAATGGCTAACTCCTTGTCAAAATCTCCCATAATGTATCTTTAAATACAAATCTTACAAACCATTTCTTCAATAACATTTCTCCAAAAATATTTCTGGAAATCCATCAAACCGGAATATTATGACATGTGCAGAAATCAACCTTGCATACAATAAGTCACCATACAATAAAGGAAAACCGAGCAAGCATATACATGTTTACCTCTCAGATCTTTTAGAACTTTATGCACCCGGCCGAACATTACGTACATCAGATAAACTACTTTTAAAGCCCAAAACTGTTCAACTTGTCTCCTATGCTCAGCGCTCATTTAGTTATTAGTTTAAGATGTTGTACATCTCTATATTCTTTTAAAAACAAAAACATAAAACACGTTTATTTATGATTACATTAGCACTTTGTAAAGTGCCCCTGAACATGTTATATGAAAGGGTGCACTATAAATATGCTGTATTAATAATATAATAATAATAATAATTTGTGATAAGAAAAATCACTCGATGAACGTGACTCTAGTGAAACCACGTGCTAATCGGATCGGGCCTTCTAGAAAGAAAATAAATTGAAAGAAGTCTATTTTCGGAAATTAGGTTTCATTGCTCAAACGAAATTCTAAATCATGTAATCATGAATGTGCCAGGGAAAAAGGAATATATTGAAAGAGGGATAAAGAAATAAATAATTTCCGCACATGCAATACCCGTAATTTAACTTTTAATTTTTTTTTAAATACCCTCACCCCCACACTAACTTAATAGTATTTAGCATTACCCAATTGCAACTGGATACCCTTTTCAATCTATGTAAATTAAAATGTGTCAGAACATAATTTACATTTCTGAAAAGGTAATTGAAACTTCCTTTTATTGGTGTTCTGTTCGATATCTGAAATGTCGTAGTGTGACCCGTATTTTGACATTTAAGACCCCACCCTTCCCCTCCAATTAGTTTTACATACCTTGATAAAAGATCAAAGAGTTCCACGGTACTAAATTTTATCAAGTGGGGGAGGAGATGAATATTTAAAGTCAAAAAACGATCTTAATAAGAAATTCCGATATCTGTTCATATAAAACTGGAAAGTATGTTTATGGTTTACGACAAAATGTAAATTATTACTACTTTTAATATATTTAATTTAATGCCAGATCAGATAACCAAATATAACAAGAGAGAGACATAACACGCCCGCGGTTTCACTTAAATCGCAGTCATCAAGCGATTTTTCTTATAGTACATACGTTTGCTACGGTCTCCTTTGTTGTATGGTGACTTGTTGTATGCCAGGTTGACTTCCGCCCATGTCTTCATAATGTTTCGGTTCGATGGATTTCGAAAAAATGTTTTTGGAAAAATGTTTTTGGAGAAATGTTTAGCAAGATTATTATTTGGAGATTTGTATTTAGAAATTTGTTGTTCCAGATTTGTTGTATGTCTTTGATGAAACGTAAATGTAGATTTATTTTTTGATTTACTAAAATAAATTTTATCTTTATATTAAAATAAAATTAAGTTAAAACAAAAATACATTTTACAAATCAGATATGACAAATGTCTGATTTGTAAAACAAATATTGATTTCAAGATACCACTGTTTGTTGTGTATTTTGTACACGATGAACAGTCCATTTGCTGATTACACCATTTTGCCTATAACGTTTTTTAGGACTTCGAATTTTGTCTAATGGTTTGGATTGTTCGGACTTGGTTTTATTTTATTATTATTATCGTACAAATGGCGAAATACGACAACAAATGAAGAAATAAGAATTAAGGATTATGAATGAAGAACTAAGAATTAAGACGACTGAATAAAGAGCTGTTTGGTCTTCCATAGAGCAGAAGATGCTTATCATCGCAATTAGTCAAGTTAGTGATAAAACTACACTCCAAGTTTCATCACTCTCATTTAATTGGGACTAAAGTTATCGTGTCCTAAAGCATCAACCAATCAAATTGCTTATCTTTGCTTACCCTAAGCAGAGCAGAAAATGCGCATCTTCGAAGTCCATCAAGGCATTGACCTAATGAACACCGACACCAAGTTTGAACATTCTAGCTTAATTACAAGGTGAGTTATTGTGTCCAAAAAAGTGTGACGGACAAACAGACCGACATACAGACGGACGGACCCATTTTAATAGTCCCTGCTTTTGTCGAAAGGCGGAGGACAATAAAGACCAATCTGCTTCACAGAGAAATACTTACGAATTATCTCTGTAACAGATGACTGTCCACAACACGTGCATTGACTTCACGTGGCGTCAGTCATTGGCTCAACGACTCGTGCATTGTTCACATAACACCTAACTTCTACGAGCAAAATGATGCATTTTACTCATTTCAATACCCATTTACACTAAATAGGAAATATTTTTTAACTACAAATACTTCAAACGTTTTTATTTTTCTTATACTTCAAAAAAATGTTTGTGAATTTAATTTGTCGGAGTAAAAAAGTTAATATGCCGAACTCATTAAGTCTCGTCGATGTCATGCTTATCAGTGATTGTAGCGGCCAAGCGAATATTCACTGCGGGACCAGTTTGAATAAAGACATCTAACATTTTAAGAGCGCGGCTCAGAATAAGAAGTAAACCATAGGCTAAACATATGTATATGAATACTAACACACGCACTCATACACATGCACCGCTTCAGTGCAGAAATTAAAACGTCAAACTGAAAATATGTCAACAATTTTTTTTTTTGAATTTGTGTATAAACAACCTGATAGTGGTGTGCTATTATAAAACTAAATATTTAATATATTCAACATAATACTAGAATAATCCACTTACTATTTTGAATATCAACTGTTTTCATCAACAACTCGTCTTCAAATGGCCAACTCTAACGAAATGCGGCTTTATAGTAACGCAATACAGGTTTTCTCCGACAATCTGAAATCACCTGAATAAGAAAATAATGTATGCAATATTATGACAAAAACCACGGTAATTCAATAGAGACTTTCTAGGTTACATTGCACTTGATGTATATTAAAACAGTTCTACTTCTGCATGCTCAACGATCTGTCAGACGAGTTAGTTAAATGCAGAATTGATTTGTAAGGGAACCTTTTCCCTTTTAAGAAGTTTTCATATCTAACACAATTGTGCTTTAGTATATATAATTATGTATACAAGTCAAATGTGTCCCATATATTGTTAAATTGGGATTTATTTATAATTTTGGCGCGTTCGTATAGCTTATAAAATAAGTAAAATATGGAACATCTATTACACGATCATTTAGACAATAAAATTAATTTTCATGGATTGGTTTTAATTTATATCACACTTCATCAGTGAAGAAGATATGTTTAATTATCTGTACTTAACAGAGTTTTTAATTTTTTTTAAATCTATGTTTTATATCACTGTTTCCAGATTTATTCCGTTCCAGAGGAGATGAATTGGTTCTATTGTGAGAAAAGAATAGCTGCAATAGGCGAATTGGTTCTATTGTGAGAAAAGAATAGCTGCAATAGGTGGATATTTCCAGAGAATCTATTTTATTTTTACACTTTTGGTTTATTCTCACAGATTTTGTTTTCTTTTTCCTCGTGAAATATTTTACCCCGTGAATTAACGTATTGTTTAGTCAATGTCTCAGATTTCATAGGATATCAGTTAGTTTATAGTGTACAATTTAAAAATCTGAAGATATTTATATATCTTGTCTGAAAATTCCAGTGCAGTATAATGACCGCCTTTAAACGCCGAAATGCGAAGCAGCGGTTTAATTAACTTCTCTGAGGGTTTCAATTCGGGATTGACTTACTTAATACAGTTACATTCGAAAGAGTGAGTGAAAATCACTTACCAGGTGTCTTTCGGTATTTTAAACAAAATACACTAGAATGTATGTGGGTCGTCTACTCTAAAACACTGCACTTTTTGACGAAGGCAAATTTTCCATCTGAGGAGTTTATTTACTAAATACTTCTGCAAGGACAACATTTTGCTTAAACGAATGGACATTTAATTATATAAGAGTGGAGTCGCGCACTTAAGGGGATCCGTACAAAACGATGACATGTTAATTTAACTCTTACATAATGTATCTTTATTAATTTAGAAGTAATCAGTGCTGGAACTTAATATTTTAGGTTTATCACCTAGAGGACAAGCTCAATACTAGAAATGATATCCCACATTGAATACGCTGGCGTTGTGGGCACGGGCGTTGTCATAATGGAAAACGTTCTCTGGTTCAGGCCAATACCATCCTAAAACAATTATGCTTCCATGACACATTGGTCAGAATAACGCTGGCTAGGGGTCCTGCCATCTACAGTTGATACGCAATACCGATTCTCATCGGTGAACAGAACAGTTCCCCATTGCATGTGCAGTGTTGGGCAAACTGTTGACATTCACGTCGATGGCGAAGGGTGAGGATCGGTCCACCTTAAGGTCTATGGCTCTGGATGTTCTCTTTGGTGAGACGTCGGCGCACTGTATCGGTACTGATGGGTCTTCCGTGTATTTTGACTGTCTGGCGTGCTGTCTGAGACGAGTGGGTTAAGGGATTCTGCACGTGATGCAGCATAACATGGCGGTCTTGTCGCCTTTTGGTAACCTTTGGTCTACCAGTTCGGGGGATCATCCGTGCTTTATCTACAGTCTATATAAGATTATTCTCTAAATAACGATGATTTATCCCACCAGACAATCGAGTAGCTAAATACCCATAATCATTTAAATATAAAACATTTGTTTCACAATAGTTAAAATGCACAGTACCTTCGATCCGTATGGGTTGGGTAACTGCCTTTTTAACACCCAGTAGATATACTATATTTCTTCATTTAAACAATATTAGTATTCTTATTAGTATAAAACTGCAAGTAGTTTAAATAATTATATTATTTTATTCTTTCAAAAATATTTTTCCTTTGAAGCCGAGTACATACAGGCACTAGCTAAAACAAATAAACGATTAGCCAGACATTTTAAATTTACTTATCGGTATATCGATGATGTTCTATCACTGAATAATCCTAAATTTAGTGATTATGTAGAATTCATATATCCTGATGAGCTTGAAATTAAAAATGCAACTGACAGTGACAATAACGCTTCCTACTTGGATCTGCGTCTCGATTTTGACAATTGCCATAGACTGAGTGTTGAATTGTATGATAAACGTGATGACTTTGACTTTCCGATTGTTAACTTTCCATTTATTGGTAGTAACATTCCCGTATCACCAGCTTATGGAGTGTTTGTGTCTCAGCTAATTCTTTACGCAAAAGCTTGTTCTTTTTATTCCGATTTTTTAAGTAGATCGAGACATTTGTCAACTAAGCTTCAACTACAATGATACTTGCACACTAAACTTATTAAAACCTTTAAAAAGTTTTATGGCCGTCATATTGATTTGATTGGTAAATATAACGTGTCTCTCTCGGCTATTATTCTACTTCTAGATATATTTAATTGACACGTATACTATTACTATCTCCCTGATTATGTCTACTACATCGTTAACACTGTTCATCACGTGCATTTTGCATACCGATAGTCCATTGGCCAATCACGCTATTTTACCGAGCTTTCGACTAATAGTTTGGATGCAACTATGGCGGGTGTGGCGCCAGGCAGGGTAAGCTTACTCTTCCGGACACCTGTTACCACTGTTTGTTGTGTATCTTGTACACGATGAACAGTCCATTTGCTGATTACACTATTTTGCCTATAAAGTTTTTTAGGACTTCGAATTTTGACTAATGGTTTGGATTGTTCGTACTTGGTTTTTATTTTATTTTACAATAAACAGAGAGAACATACATGCCATTGACACTCAATTATCGATCCGACAATTACAGATGGGTTCTGCAGCACGATTTATTGTGGGGTGGGTGGTATGATCACACGGCAATATTATTGGATTAATCAGATGCTCATGATTGGTTTACATTCCCGGTAGCGTCGCCGTCAACTACTTCCCGTTTCGACTACAAGTTATAACAACAGATTATATGGTCTGGTGGTTTTATTATATACACTCTCTATGTGGAAAACAATTAGATAGACGACGAAGTAATTTAGGTTTAATCTCATTGTATTGTATTGTATTGTTTTATTGCCGTAAACATATAGTTCATGAGCATTCACAATATGTATATCACATAGATTCAATAAGGTGATGGAATTGCCATAATTACAATAGCTTGTTTTTCTTTTGTAACATTAAATAGAAATATCGACCTAAATTATTTAGAGTTTTGATATTGGTACTTTTTAATATCAATGCAAGTTTATACATTGATGGTTTTAACCAATAGAATTTTTCGATATACTTTTCTCTGATATACTTAAAAGATGGACAAACTAGCAGAGCATGAAACTCGTCTTCAATTTCATCACAGTTACAGAATATACATATTCTATGAATATTGCTATATCTTCCTTTCTCTATTTGTAAATCATGAGCACAAATTCTGTATTTACATATCAGTGTTTTATATGTAACATTTTTACAAAGATAATATTGTAGTTCATAATTATTTTGTAGGCAGTGATAGAGGTTACATCTGGTGGACATACATATAGCGCTTTGTACATTTTGAATGTGACAATCTTTAAGACGTTATGTTAATTCGTTTATAAATTGATGTTCATTACTTAACCTTGTGAAATCCACACATTACCAAACCCATTCTCTTCTAGGACACACTTAACATTATCTAACCAGGGATTATAGCTTTTACCATTCAACAGACATTCATACATATCACTATAACATGAAACAAGTAACATATTTTTACCTTTTAACAATTTAAGCCAATATTTTATCATACATATTTTTCTATTAATTTGAAGTGGAAAAAGACCTAATTCATGATAAATTAGTGCATTGCATGTTGATGTTCTTACTCCAAGTATTTTCTTAAAGAAAGTTATATGTACCCTTTCAACGTCATCTGCAGAATGAAATCTTAAAAGAGTTACGTGTCCGGATAAGCTGTGTTGACGTCCACGGCCAAACGACTCAATATTTTGAGCTGAAATTTTGAGACAAGGTAAATACACCATGCCGCTATATTTTGGTTCATAAATTTCATAAATACTCGGATTTTAATTTTTCGAGACTCTGTTCTTATCAGGATAGTCCCTTTAAATTGGTGAAACACTTCAAAGACAAATATTATAATGTTTATTAAAATGATTTGAGTAAGTGTCAAAGCTGGGGTATTGTATAAAAATACTGAAATTAAATATTTTAAATTAACTTTTTAATATACAAGGACTTTTTATTTTGTGTGTTAACCAATTGCATGTTTCTACCAACTTTCAACCACGAAGTGTAAACACATGTAATTTAATTTAATCAACCTGTACATAATATCATATAACATGTATTGGATGTTAAATCTGTAAATGTCTGATAGCTGTATAGTTTGTGAATCAGTAGTTTGCCCATGACAGGGGGCTGTTCAGTGTGACGGGTGTGAACGATGCCAGCATAGAACTTGTAATACTGGTTAGACTTTAATGTCAAGTAATGAGTAATGGAAGATTTCAACAGTAATGAGTAATGGAAATGTAATTAATTACATTCCAAAAATCATGTAATGGTCAATTACCCTTCAATTACATATAAATATTTACATATGATAAACATCAAATTTGATAGCAACAAAGAAATAAATTAGGTGTATCTGACACAAATCCAATTCATTATTTTTTTAATTTCTTTTTTTAAAGATTTTTTTAAAGATTTAAATCGGTTTTAACATATTATAAGAGGGCATTCAACATTTTCTTTTATTACTTTTTATGTAGGATTCTTCTTTAGACATGTGACCTAAAAAGTGACATGCATGGTCGTAAATAATGGTACCGAACGAGGAAAAATGAATGCAACTTAGAATGAGTGGGGGGGGGGGGGTAAAAGTTGGGATGAGTTGTCTTTTGACTTGGGACGAATTGTCTTATGACTTGGAATGAGTTGTCTTTAAATGTGGGATGAGTTGTCTTTGGGATGAGTTTTCTGGTATTCGTATATATGGCCCTCCAGTTTTAAGCAGATCGTTTAGAATTTGCAAAGAAGCCCGGTAACATTTTTATATTATTAGTTTTTTTTAACAATAATGCCCTTTGCCTATAATTATCATTTTATATAAAGATACAGGACAATGAATTTATGTAAGCCCATGCTTGTTTCCGATCCCACAACTAAATACTGTATCTTCTAACCAGGCGCGGATCCAGGGGGAGGTCCAGGGGGCCGTGCCCCCCCCCCCCCCCCGTCAGCCGCAGTGTGACATAGTTGATTTTCGTTTTCGTTTGCTTTGTTACTGTTGTAGTTCACATATCTGCTCTTTAATAGATGATTTAAACATGATTTTCGCTGGGGACTACACCAAACCTGATTATTACCATTTGCTCCAATGTATGGCCCCTCCCTCGACAAAATCCTAGATACGGACCTTGTTATTGACTGAATAAAAGTTAGAAAAAAGATAATAAATGTATGACATATTACAAATATGATTTTCTGCATATTATAATAAAGGAAGTACATACTTAAAAATCTTACTACAAAAATATCGGATTCTCTAAAACAACATTCATGTACAGAACAAAAATGTGAGGGTATAAGTATATGATTATGGTTTTGGACTTATATTTTACACGTTTTAACTGATCATTGTGAATATGATCAAATCAAAACTGTCAACTTAATTCAAGTCAACTACTATCTGGCATATATATTCAGTGACCAACCGCCAATGGGACAGTTGAAAATGGCTGTGGAAATTTTGTTCTCAGAGATTGCCAATCAGTTAAAGGCTATGTAAGTACCATACATATTTGTTTTTGGATGAGGAACCGGGTCCATACTCTCCACAATCTAGTTGTTCTTCGGCATGCAATGTCTTGGGCTTTGTCATTTCAAGTACGAACACCAAGAAACTTTTGACAATTGAATTTCTTTGACTTTTGTTAATTGAATTTAATGAAATTTCCTGCCTCATGTAGTACGCTATTACTTGTTCATATACACGTATTAAGCTTTTACTTGTTCATATGTTACACCCTTTCATAAAAAAAACAATAGTCCCTAAAAGCGTTAAAATGCATCAAAATTTTTAGAGCCAAAAGCGCTAAAATATAAATAATATACTAAAATACTGTTTGCAAATATTGTATTCCCACCTGCCATGGTGGAACTAATTGATGAAACATGTCAATTTGTCAAGGGGCTTGTGACTTCATCTTCAGTTGTTATTATCCATTTTTGAGCAATTATATATTTTTATTCAGGAGCCGAGAACAGTTTCATTACAAACCAAACAAGGGAACTATACAGAAGATATGACAAAAGTCAAGAAATAATGCTTGGTATGTTGATTTTACCTAAATGCATAATAACTAAAATATCACTACTTGCTTTATTAAGTAATGACCACAACAACTTTATTCTACAGTTGGTTGATGTGTCTACTATAATTGTAGTTTACATACATTAGCAGTGCTTGAAGCAAAAAGCTTAAAATAAATAATCGCTTTGATGCACCGAGAACAAGTGTTGTAGAAAAGTTCTCTTCTGCTTATTTCAGATGATAAAGAATAATATGACATTATTGACAACAAAGAACTACAGTTAAAAGTGAAAGCAAGCCATCTAGCTTGTACAGAAAGAAATTTCAAAAGACATTTGTGGTGCCAAGACTTAGTTTGAGCTACCTGTCAATGGCGTTTAGGCTAATTTATTGTATTTTACTATCCAGAATTAGCAATCTACTCTTTGTTTTTTCCCATAGACATACGGGTCAGATGAATGTCAGAGGGGGGGGGGCTGGAAGGCCAGACAAATCCCAGTTTACAAAGAAGAAAAAATTAGAAAATATTACGGCCGCATCATGGCAACGCGCTTTCCTGCTATTGCAGCCCATGGTTCAAAATGTAGCCTATGAATAGGTAAAGAACGCAAGCTTGTGTAGCGTACCCAAGGGCTAATATTAACGTAGCGTAGCGTACCCAAGGGCTAATATTAACGCAATACGCAACCCCTTTCCGCTAACATAAAATCCTAATCGGTAGACGAGGGCAAGGTGTCAGCCAAAATGTAACACTTCCCTGAACAGACCAACACAGATATTTGCTCTAGACACTTTAATATAAATCAAGTCAACATAAAATGTGAAGAGAAACAAAACAGTTATAAGGTGTAAAATAGATCTGCAATAGGTGTTGAATGTAATTACGAATTGTACTTCCGTTGGCCACGACGTACTAGTCAATTAGTAAAGGGATTGGAGAAACTTCCGAAAGTATATAGAGTAGGTACACGCTGCCGCTACCCGAAAACTATCGTACCAGTATATTTAGAGTGGTTGAAACTTTCAACCGCTTACCAAGTACGATCATACAAACAATACGATTAACTTTATTACAAATCATCGGTGATTCGATCTGAAATCAAATAACAAAATAAATAGTCAACGAGTACTAGCTATTTCTTCTATATGTTTAAATTGTGTACGAGTCTTATTCTTAGTTGTTTTACTAATCCTATTCTTAGTTGTGGTTGACATCACCAATAGTTGTGGAAGACATCACCAACAGTTGTGGACGACTCCACCAACGGATGTGGACGACTTCACTATGGACGACTTT
This sequence comes from Patella ulyssiponensis, assembly GCA_963678685.1. Lineage (NCBI taxonomy): Eukaryota > Metazoa > Mollusca > Gastropoda > Patellidae > Patella > Patella ulyssiponensis. The sequence continues at coordinate 350,707 of OY783230.1, forward strand.
GCTTGTGGACGACTTGACCGGTACCCCTAACATGTACATATACATTTAGAAACAGCCATATATGAATAAACAAGGTTCCCCTTCTCTGAGAGAAATTCAACATATCATCAGATTTGGATATCGCTAATGCATAAGAAATTAAGATGCAAGGATGCATTTATAGGAGAAGAAATATTAAGATGGATGGAAATAGCTGCTTATATTGTGGAAACTTTTCTCACACAGCTTGATAAACAGGAAAATGTAACTAACATTTGATGTGAGTAGACCTTAGGGTCGAGGTACCTGGAAAAATTGCTCTCATACCACACTGTATGGCATATGCCAAGTGGGAGCTGAACAGCAGGACGTTAAACTCCATTTCATTTCATTTTTTCATCTCGTTTCATCTGTGACAAAGCTAACTAAAACATTTAACATACAATGTAATTAAATTAAAGCTTTCATCTTTAATTATAACTGTTGAGTCTATTTACGTCGACTAATATAATATATTTTTTTGACTCAGTTAACTACATCAGAAAGATCAAGACAGTTTGAAATGGCTATTCATATTGTGGAAATTTTTTCTCACAAAATTTGATAATCAGGCAAAATGTAAGTAACATACATATTTGTATTTTTAATTAAGGAACTAGTTCTATACACTTGCTTGGTAATCTGAGTTTTTCTAATCGGGGCAATGCCTAGGACTCTGCTATTTCAAGTACTTGGCATGCTTGATTTTTAACAATCACATTCATAGATTGTGATAAGTGTATTTTTACTGTAAATAGCAGTATATATTTGTTGGACAATATTTTACTTTTCAAATAGATTTTAAAAGGTAATATCTAATTTGTTGCCAATGGAAAAAAAATATGAATGGGCCAAAATAATTAGACATTGCCAAGTAAATAGGCGCTGTCCTGATGTAGTAGAGAATTTGGATTTGGAAACTCAATACATGTTGAAACCGGGTGAATTGTTGACCTATTATGAGGTTTCAGTCCCAGATCTCCCGATTTTTTTTCTGACTTCTAAGTTCTAACCCATTTGATTTGAATATAATAATCTGCCCGGGTCTGTAACTGGACAAGACATACTAAGTGTTACGCAAAGTTAAAACAAAATAGAGACTCACTCTGGATGTTGCAAAATAAATTGTTTATTTAAACATTGTGAACCATAAAAAAGCATTCTTATTGCTTATTTTTTTTTTTTTTAGACTGGAACACCATTGAAAGAGATTTTGATGTATGATAACAACGACAGAACCCAGGCATCAATTTATTTTATAATTCTGGAAATGAATGCATTTGACCCAATTTTTAAATATTTATTTTTGTTTTTAATGTTAAATTTTCCCCCAAACACAATCAGATTTTAATTCTCTTTACAAATTTATGTATCATATAGACAGTAAAGTGACATATAACTCACTTAGAGATATGGTCGGAAATCATAAAGTATTTAATAGGCAATATTTAGAAACCAAATGTAGATCAAATATACCCAGAATTACAAAAAGCCTTGACCTGCATTAAGGTGACTTTCCCGTTCTACTTATCTGTGGTATTGGGGTGATCCTGTCCTACAACTAACCTACTCTTATATCAAATATTTCAACTGTCAAGGGAACCCGAGAGGGGGCGCAAATGGTAAACACACCCACATTGGATCAGAAGGTCTTGTCATTGAGTCAAATAATTCAATTGTCTAGGGTCCTTAAAGTGAACACAATGGGGATGGGGGGGGGGTCGATTCCGGGCTTGTGCCCAATTATACCTTGCCATGTCCTACACTACTGACATGATGGACCTATGACCTAAAATCTAGGTGAAAATTCTCGGCCAACGTCTTATACTCATTGAACCATTATGCCTCCCCTCCCTTGCTTATGTACATATTATTTAATACATGTATTTGCAACTTTCTTTTAAATTATGTAATCTTGATGCTTTGCTCCATTTATGTAAAAATGTCATAAAATATTAGTGCATAAATCTTATTAGTGCTTGGTTTGGATGTTATTAAATTTAGATGTTTTTGAATTATATATTTTGGGGGTATGGGGTAGAAATACTGTGTATATATCTTTATATTTTCTCAGTTCTTGTTTTAGTGTAAAAAACAATAACTTTTTTATATTTTGGCATGGGGAAAGGGGGGGGGGGCATTATATAACACAAGTTTTTTTTCTGTTTTTCTGTTAACATTCAAATGTATATTTACTTTTTTCTCATCATGTTTGAATAAATAATAATTTAACCAAAAAAATATTATTGTTACCTCATTATTCAAACATTACAGGTTAAACAGAGTAAAGGGGGTGGGGTACTGCAAGGGAAAGCTTGCTATAATGGATACAAATTGGGTGAAAATACAACACAAGTTTTTGGTTGGTGGTTATATACAAGTTTGTATTGAACCACACAAGTTTCAAAAATTTCAACACAAGTTTCAGAAATTTCAACACAAGTTTCAGAAATTTCAACATAAGTTTCAGAAATTTCAACACAAGTTTCAGAAATTTCAATACAAGTTTCAGAAATTTCAACACAAGTATTGTGTAGCTTTTCACACAAGTTTGTGTTGTTTGCTAAATTTTAACACAAGTCTTGTGTTGTTTCAACAATTAACACAAGTTTGTATTGTTTCAACACAAGTTTGTGTTGTTAAAATAGTAACACCCAACTTGTGTTGAAAACAACACAAGTTTGTGTTGTTTCAGCACAAGTTTTTTTTCAGTGTATACAGATGCCGAATTCTATGAACGTCATTTGAGAGTTCGTAGAGACAGCCATATGGTGAAAGTTGAATATCTAGTGCGACTTCAAAAATTATACCGTTAAGTATTTGTAAAGATATAACGACATATGTCGCTCTTTCAACCGACTTATCCAAGAAGAGCGATTGTCTACCGTACATAGTTTGTTTTCTGAAATAAATGTTCATTCATCAATTTTAGTTCATTTCGTGTATAAAGCCGTAGACAATATACATATGAATATATGTTTGTAGTTAATAAAATTAGTATTCGTCTTATCTACAATTATTCATTCCGAAATCGTGAACATACTCTTAAAAATGCATTCCAGCTCCCGCACCATTGCACTTTCCATATGGCTGTTGTTCCTTAATGTAAGCTAACATATTTAGCAATTAGATAGGCGTAAACAACCGTAAAATCTTTACTTTTATCCGTCAGCTATAAAAGTCACATATCAGATGGTCATTTCTTGCACCGCAACAATTACATTAAATGCACACGTAGAAAACAGTTTCAATAGTCTGCGAATCCCCCACCTTTCCCCAGTCTCCCTCCCATCAAACAGCCCGCTTACATTAATTACTTTTGTGTAACAAATAGTCTATTTCAGCATACATTTTGTATTTGATAAATATTGTAACTATATATGAATAATAAAAATGGCCACTTGAGTTGTTGATACGTACCATTCAAATCTTGTGTCGTGGAGGAGGCCATCTTCTGAAAAAATATCGAGAAGCACACATGTATTTCTGTTTGTTAGAACGTAGAATTTTGTAACCAATTTTGTTAATTAATGCAACCAAGTTAAAATTTTGCTGATTAAAAATTATAGGAGCAACAACTGCACAGAACACAAACTATTTGAAAAGAAACAAAACAAAATCCCGACACTAATTTCTAATATTCTCCCAATGGTTCCACATGGCTCGCGATGCCGATTCAAAACGAAATATACTCTATACAAATTCAGTTATGGGAAGGATGCAGTTTTCAGCCTACTGTGATATTGTTTTTATTTATGCATATATCAAATTTTGTGATATGATTTGGCCTGCCTCGAAATCATCACCATATGTTTGGCGCAATATAGCCCGGTTGGAGCTGACGTGCCATAAAACAACATTTCATTCATTCATTCCAAAGAAGATGATTTATCTGAGAAGCAGTCTAAAATCATTTATCGGTTGTAAAGGGGGAATACTGCGTAACATTTTCATTTTCTGCAAATTATCTAATATTCCTTGCAGTAATTATACTTATGTGCTGTTATTTGACGAATTTAGATTGTTATTTGATTTTATTTGGTAGTATTGGGTTATTTTTTGCTTGTTTGGGTGATATAGGGAGGCGAATGAAACAGCCAGAGATCGGTAATAGCATTTGAAGTACATTTCCCGCATAGAATTGGGTAGTATGTGGTGGTATTGGACAAATTGTCCCGCCGGGCATACACTTCTATACATTTATACATTATTTACACGCTCGACTTTAACGTGTCACCGTTATGGGTCACCTCAAACGCATGTCAATAAGCATTACACATTTGATTAAAATCGATAATCGTTCAGACGAAGAAATCGAAAATCTAACGGACAGGTTGGGGAACAGGGAGACTTAACATGTACACAAATTAGTAACAATGGATTCATTAACACTAACTCGTCATATTTACACAATATTTAGCCTTTCGTTAAAGCAAGCATAATACGCTACAGTGGAAATGATGCTAGAATAAGACACTTACTATTATCTTGAAGTTTTTAATATGGTTCTACGTCTGTGTGGTCACTAGTGGAACGGGGATATACGTACTCCAAAACCCGATTTCTCATCGACATATATGCACGGTTATTTTAACGCATTAAAGGTTTCCCCGAGAATTCGAAATCATTTTAATAAAAGCACGACGAATACAAGTAAAACGACATATGAAACACGTTAAATTGCGATCTATTGATAAATTTGATGCGTTCGCTTTTCTTAACAACGTCAGTCAACTAGACGTGGATTAAATTAGTACCTTTTCTTATGTGGGCATTTCGCATACCAAACGAAATAAAATATTACTTTTGTATATATATAGTTAAACAGTACAAATTAGACAGGCTACTACCGCACTGACCTGCACCAAGGGCTCTTTTACACTTTCCTCCTGCACCATTGGCAATGGGTTACACATAGGAAAATTCTCAAGCATTTTAGAGGACAGTACCGGTATCGATAACAGACACAATGTTCTGGAATGCACGTATTGAATGATTTGAGATTATATTTAATTGAGGTAGAACTCTCAATCAGTTTTGTTATTTTGCTAAAAAAAACAATTTCAATTGTAAGATATATCATTATTATGGAAGCCTATAACTACCATTCATAATTTCTACTTTTCGTCCCTTCAAAACACGAGTCGAAAGGTAGAAGTTACGACAAAATGTAAGGCGACAGCACGGTATACAAGCCAAAATGAACTCGAAAATAGGAAATTAAGTAATAGTTATATACCTTGTTTTCGAGGTGTATTGGTTGATACACTGTCTCTTTTTTGAGTGAGGCTCCGCTCAAAAAAGATACGGTGTATCAACCCATACACCGAGACTAAATACTTTTTCGAGAAGTAAAGGGTTTCTCTATTTTTCCCAATTTTAAAAGCATTATTCATTTCACAAATCTATCAAAGTTTCCCATATAGAACCCCTCAATCATCTCATCGCAAAGGCTTAGTTCTACTCAGGTAAATAATGTCAGTACATCGCACGTCCATTTCACGGTTTAAATCAGGTTAAATAGGGCTATTGATTGGTTGAAGAAAAGCAAACGTCATCCAATCATTTTGCACAATAGTCATTTCTTGTTGTTTCTTCGACATTCTGGTTGCGTCGATTGTAGTGGATGCCAGAAAATGGATGGGGAATTCGACGAAAAATCCGACTGTCACAGATGTATATTCCTGAGACAGGGAATGCCAGTTCTGCAAGCGATGTTGATGATCGGGAAGATTTTAAGCTAATTCGTAATCAACGCGAGAACCGATTTCGAAGTCCCATCACAGAACAAGCGATGCAGAAGAGTCGAATTCCGCCAAAGACGAGAATGTGTATTAGTATTTATGATTCTTAGGGGTATTCTAGAAATACTTCCGTACACAACAATGGAGTAACTACAAGTGAACGCTTTTCTCTGTTTCCACCTCTATCGGCTACCATACCAGCTGCTATTCTTGATTATTGGATGTGTAGATTTGTTTGTGAAATTAATAGACAAGATGGTACACCATATCCAGCTAGTACATTGAATGTGACGACACTTGCGAGACCAGTACAAGAGATATGATTTGAATTTTTTTGATGTCCAGAAAGGTACATTTGCTAATTTTCGGGCTACATTAGACGCACAGATAAAATCCTTAAATTCGTGGGGTATTGGCATCCATAAAAAAAGCCATACCATTAAATGAAGACGACGGGTTGAAATTGTGGAGTTCTGAAGTTTGTAGTCCCTAAGGGATTTATTTGGCTATATACTATTATAACAGTAAGATATTTGGATTACGTGAGCATAAACAATTGTTGATAGAACAATTTCAATCTGGTAAGGATGATATTGGTGAGTTTGTAGTATTCCAGGGCAAAAACTGCAAAAATTATCAGGGTGGATTGAAAGATTGTTGCAGAATTCAGTTTAGGTGCGTTCATTTTGATTTCATATGTATGAAACCGTGACAAAATGGGAAAGTGCGACAAAGAACATGACGTGCGGAGGAAGATTGAACTTGGCTATATTTCAGCCACTTGCTGTTCGATTTCACACTCAAGACACGTGACCTGAAACCCCTACTGATACACGGCCACTTTTCACTGTTACATGTCCACTTTTGTGTCAAGTGGTCGTGTATACCCTCCCCTTTCCATCAAAGAGTCGAGAAAAAGTATGGGTATAAGAAATAATACACTGCGATACTAGCGCCTCTTGTTATTTCCTAATTTCTTATTTTCCACTTGCATTTTGGCTTTATACCGTGTTGGCGACTTTCGACTTAGTCATATTTTTGTATTTATTGATGTCAGTAAAAAGGCGACAACACGCAAACAAAGGCATAATGAAGGTATAAGTTGTATATTGTATATATACAGGTACGTGATAATTGTTTTATAATAGGCCTACATACTAAATTAAATTGTCGTAAGTTTGTTTTCTTTTTGTTTTTTTATCAGACATTTTTTGCAGATTGAATATTCCAGTTGGAGTAGAAAAAATGTGAATAATTTTTTGGAATAAAATGTTTTATCCATTTTGGCGAAAACAAACGAAGGCAAGTGTGAGCCCTGATTGTACTTATTCAAGTGTGGTCTGGAAAGTAGAGACTACTACAACTTCCGAGGCGAAAGTCGAAATTAAGAAATGACGAGGTCGCTAATAGCGCGTGTGTTTATTTCTTAATTTCTACTTTTCGAGTTGCATTATGGCTTGGTTTGCGTGTTGTCTCCCTCTTACTGACATCAATAAATACAAAAATATGACTAAGTCGCCAAGACGGTATACAAGCCAAAATGCAAGTCGAAATTAGGAAATAATGATTATTTCTTAATTTCCTATTTTCGCGTTGCATTATGGCTTGGTATGTGTGTTGTCGCCTTCCTACAGACATCAAAACATACAGAAATATGACTAAGTCAAAAGACGGTATGATATACAAGCCAAAATGCAAGTCGAAAATAGGAAATAACGAGAGGCGCTATTATCGCAGAGTATTATTTCTTAATTTCCTATTTTCGAGTTCATTTTGGCTTGTATACCGTGCTGTCGTCTTACATTTTGTCGTAAATTCTACTTTTGAAGGGGCGAAATTATAAATGGTAGTTATAGGCTTCCATACATTATGTACTTGATGTAAAGTTAATTCAATTAGTTACAAAAGCCATAAAGAATGGCAATACCGGTAACAAAATGAATTTATATGAATAACAATATTATAAAATTGATTTTATGTTATTGAATATTTTCGGAGATTTCAACTTTCCCCGTGAAATGCCCTTTCGCAGAAATGAACTCCCATTTAAAGAATTAACACTTTTTAGTGTAAACATGTATTTTTGTACCGGGTGTTTATTATTCAAAACATGCTGTTAAAGGGAATATGGTTTTATTCATCCGAACCTTAAAATATGAAATTGTGTCTAAAAGCACTTATTAATATAATATGAATGTATATAAAGTATTATTTATACCAGTTTAGAAAAACAGTAATTTATAATCCGTTGTGGTAGGTTTATGACTGCTTGATCAATTCTAGCCGGTTTTTTTATAAGCCCACATTTTCATTTTGAAACTTGAAATGTAAGTTTAAAATCCACAGGTCCTGAATTATTTTGATATTTGCGCATATCTGACGGTAATTTCCTAAATTATGCCCCCTGATTATACAAAAATAGGTTGCCAGGCAACGAAACATACGCCCACACAGCAGCTAAATCGTCCGGGCAGTCAACAAGAGTTGTCGCATCTTAGGTTATTATTAGAAAATCATTAGAATTTGTTTGGTTTTTATAAAGATAAGCATACAAAACATTTAATATTATGGATTTAGCTGTTCAATTATCGATTTTCAAGACATTCATACTCAACCATCATTAATGTGTAAGGGGGTTATAGTCAAACGTTTTTTTTTTAATTTGGAATAAAATTGTGACCTCCATAGGGTCCACAAGGTGATAAAAAACATGATTTTCGTACAATCAGGGGCCATAATTCAGGAAGTTATCGCCAATGTGCCCGAATATCGAAAGGAATCGCATCTCTGAGTTATAAACTTACATTTCAAATTTCATCAAAATCGGATTAAAATTGTGACCTCTACAGGGTCCACAACCTTGATATATCATATTTTTACACTATTAGCGGCAGCCATTATGTCGGGCAGTTTTGGTACGATATTTACGAAATTCGACCTCAAACTTCATTACAGTGAAACAGTGATATAATCAAACGTTTTTTAAAATTGGATAATAGTTGTGACCTTCACAGGGACCACAAGCTAAAAAGGCAAATTTTTCGTACAATCAGGGGCCATAATTCAGGAAGTTACGATCCGATATGCGCAAATATACAATGGAACCAAGATCTTTAGGTTATAAACATGTATTTACAAGTTTCACCAAAATCGGTTCACAATTGTGACCTCTATAGGGTCCACAACCTTGATATAACATATTTTCACACTAATCACGTACAAACGGCGGCCATTTTGTCCGTCAATTTTGGTCCGATTTTCACGAACTTCAAACTCATTCAGCATTACCATGTAACGGTGATATAATCAAAGGTTTTTTTTAAATCAGATAAAAATTTTGATCTCCAGAGGGACCACAAGCTAAAAAAAAATGCGATTTTTCGTACAATCAGGGGACATAATTCAGGAAGTTTCGATCCGATGGGCGCAAATATCGAAAGGAACCAAGATCTTTGGGTTATAAATATACATGCCAAGTTTCATCGAAATCGGTTACAAATTGTGACCTCTATAGGGTCCACAAGCTTGATATAACATATTTTCACACTACATGTATTTGCATACAAACAGCGGCCATTTTGTCTGTCAATTTTGGTCCGATTTTCACGAATTTCGAACTCGACCTCCATAACCATGTAACGGTGATATAATCAAACGGTTTTTAAAATCGGTTAACAATTTTGACCTCCAGAGAGACAAGCTAAAAAAGGCGATTTTTCGGACAATCAGGGGGCATAATTCAGGAAGTTACTATTCGATGGGCGCAAATATTGACAGGAACCAAGACCTTAGGCCTATAAACATACATGTCAAGTTTTATCAAAATCGGTTCAAAATTGTGACCTCTATAGGGTCCACAACCTTGATATAACATATTTTCACACTATTCGCGTACAATTTTGTCTGTCAATTTTGGTCCAATTTCCATGAAATTTGAACGCAACCTCCATAACCATGTCACGGTGATATAATCAAACGTTTTTTTAAAATCGGATAACAATTTTGACCTTCAGAGGGACCACAAGCTAAAAAGGGCGATTTTTCGTTCGGACAGTCAGGGGCCATAATTCAAAAAGTTACGATCTGAAGGGCGCAAATATCGAAACGAACCAAGATCGTTGAGTTATAACCATGCATTTCAAGTTTCATCCAAATCGGTTCAAAATTGTGACCTCTACACTGTTCACAAGCTAAAAACGTGATTTCCCGTACAATCAGGGGCCATAACCCATGAAGTTACAATCCGATACATGCCAATATCGAAAGGAACCGAGATCTTAGGGTGATAAACCTATGTTTTAAGTTTCATTGAAATCGGATAAACAATTGTGGACGGACGACAATATACGTCCACATGAAAATACGGGCGTATAAAAATCGTGTTCTTGTTAGCTTGTGGATCCTATACAAGTCACACTTTTTATCCGATCCGATTTATGAAATCGTTACACCTTAATAGTAAGTGCAGGAGGACCGCACTACACGCAGAACAAAAATCTACAAGATAAACCTACGTAAAAGACAGAAAAGAGACATTAGAAAAAATAAACAAATATCAAATCAAGTGAATGGACCCGGGGTTGAGTTCAGAGTTTCGTGATAATCGGACAAAAAATGCAAGACAAAATGGCCGCCCCTCGTACGCAAATAGTGTAAAAATATGGTATATCAAAGTTGTGGATCCTCTAGAGGCCACAATTTTGAACGGATTTTGATGAAACTAAATTTTTTTTGATGTCACGAATATCTTGGTTCCTCTCAATCTTCGTGCATATCCGAACTTAACTTCATGGGTTATGGCCCCTGATTATTCGAAAAATCGCATCTTTAGCCTGTGGATTCTTGAGAGGTCACAAATGTCGGAAAATTAGCCATTACTGTACTTTCGCATTGCCTTATAGGGGATGTTTTCTTTGTTCATTACAGATGGCACGCGAAACCATAGAATAAAATAAAACCAAGTACGAACAAACCAAACCATTAGACATAATTCGAATAGTGTAATCAGCAAATGGACTGCGCCCCGTGTACAAAATACACGACAAACAGTGGTAGCAGGTGTCCGAAAGAGTAAGCTTACCCTGCCTGGCGCGCCACACCTGCATCCAAACTATTAGGTAAAATGAACTATCGGTATGCAAAATGCGCGTGATGAACTGTGTTAACGATTAGACCAGAGGGAGAAGGGGGGTATTATCCGAAAGGTGGGCAAAAAGCGGGAGTTGACTTTTCTAGAAGCATTTTTCCTCAGGAATCCGAAAATGATGGGTGATCAGTCAGGTGAGGGAGCGTTAAGGAGTTATCGAGGTCAAAGGGTCAACAGAGGTTAAAGGAGGCTGGCTTATGAATTTAGTCACTCCTGATGCTGTCTGTTGCAGATTTCTACTTGGAAAGCAGCTAAATCATTGAATAAGTGACGAATGATAATTTGTGAAATCAATTAATCAAATTATGACGTAATCGAAAAGGTCAAAAGGTTACCGAGGTCAAATTAGCAAGAAATAAGGATGCACTGAGATTAGGGGCAAAACTAATGGTATTTTCCATATGCAGTACAATTCTGCATGGTCTGGCGAAGTAATTTCATCCAAAATTAACGATTATGTTAAACGAGTGATATGTCACATCATAAGTATATAATTGCGACCATTTTCACAAACTGGAAGTATTATTCGTTACCACTTCCGGGTAACCGATTGTGGATTGTGATGGACATTACTCGATATTCACGTCCATGCGTGCACATGACTCTTCATACGATTCATTATCGTCATCAACGTCATTAGTATCGGTTACCCGGAAGTGGTCACGAATAATGCTTCCAGTTTGCGAAAATGTTCGCGATTATATACTTATAGATTATATACTTATTGTGTGACATGTCACTCGTTTAACATAATCGTTAATTTTGGATGAAATTACTTCGCCAGATCATGCAGAATTGTACTGCATATGGAAAATAACATTCGCTTTGCCCCTAATCTCAGTGCATCCTTATTTCTTGCTAATTTGACCTTGGTAACCTTTTGACCTTTTCAATTACATCATAATTTGATTAATGGGTTTCACAAATTATCCTTCGTCACTTATTCAATCATTCAGCTGCGTTCCAACAAAAAATCTGTAACAGACAGCATCAAAAGTGGCTAAATTCATAAGCCAGCCTCCTGGTGACCTTTTGACCTCGATATCTCCTTAACGCTCCCTCACCTAACTGATCACCCATCATTTTCGGATTCCTGAGCAAAAATGCTTCTAAAAAAATTAACTCCCGCTTTTTGCCCACCTTTCGGATAATACTCCACTTTCTCCCTTTGGTCTAGATGTAGTAGACATAATCAATAATATATGTGTCAATTAAATATATATAGAATAATAGCCGGGAGAGACACGTTATATTTACCAATCAAGTCAATATGATGGCCATAAAATTCTTAAAGGTTTTTATAAGTTTAGTGCGCACGTATCCTTGTAGTTGAAGCTTAGATGACAAATGCCTCAATCTACTTAAAAAATCAGAATAAAAGGAACAAGCTCTCGCGTAACGAATTAGCCGAGGCACAAACACTCCATAAGCTGGTGATATTGGAATGTTACTTCTAATAAATGGAAAGTTAACAATGGGAAAGTCAAAGTCATCACATTTATTGTACAATTTAACACTCAGTTTATGGCAATTGTCAAAATCTAGACGCAGATCCAAGTAGGAAGCGTGATTGTCACTGTCAGTAGTGTTTTTAATTTCGAGCTCATCAGGATATATGAATTCACATAATCACTAAATTTAGGATTATTAAGTGAAATTAAAATGTCTGACTAATTGTTTATTTGTTTTTACGAGCGCCTGTATGTAATCGGCTTCGTACGAATAGAGAAACAAATCAGCAAGCAGAGGTGCACAGTTGGTGCCCATGGGGATACCTACCACTTGCAGATATATTTCTCCGCCAAATTCAACAAAGATGTTATCAATTAAAAAATCCAACATCTGAATTATCTTGATGGCGGTAAATTTGTTTTTGGAATCACTGTGGTTCTTAACGAAATATGTAGATTTGTAATTAACAACTAAATATTGATATCTAGCAGTCCGGATTTAGACGAAAAGACACTGTGAATAATGTCTTTCAACCGGGCTTTTAATTTACTATCGGGAATTTTAGTGTAAAAAGTCAAACGTTTGAATAGATGAGACTGAAGCAAGGGATCTAGATTGCAAACCATCATGTAATTCTTTGGAATTTTTCAATATCCACAATTGATTTATACCACTACGAGAGTATATTTTGTCACGGTATTTTTGAAATCCCTCTTTAACAGCCGTTAGTCTAGATGGCGATACCTTTGAAAGTGGTTTTGTGGAACAACGGGATGAACCTGCTATAAAACTTTGCTTATAGGGATTTTTTTTATGGAGTTTAGGTATCCAATATAACAAGGGCAAAGCTGCATAGGTATCTCCACATGGAGTACCAAATGAAGTGAGTACAGATCTGTGATTGGATATAATTGTCCCCCGCCTTTCGAAGAAAGTTGGGGGACTATTAAAATGGGTTCGTCCGTCTGTCTGTCCGTCACACTTTTTGGGACACAATAACTCTTTTCCTAATTGAGCTAGAATGTTCAAACTTGGCGTATGTGCTTATTAGGTCAATGCCTTGATGGAGTTCGAAGATGAGCATTTTCCGCTTAGGTTAAGCAGAGATAAGCGATTTGATTGGTTGATGCTTTGTGACACGATACCTTTAGTTCTAATGAAGTGAGATTGATGAAACTTGATGTATAGTTTCATTACAGTAATACCTTGACTAAGTTCGATAATGAGCATTTTCTGCTCAGGGTAAGCAGACTTTGGAACACATAACTCTCCTTCTAATTGAGTTAAAATGTTCAAACTTGGTGTATATACTTGTTAGTTCAGTCGAGACTTTGGAACACAATAACTCTCCTTCTAATTAAGTTAAAATGTTCAAACTTGGTGTATATGCTTATTAGGTCAATGTCGTGATGTAGTTCGAAGATGAGCATTTTCCGCTTAGGGTAAGCAGAGATAAGCAATTTGATTGGTTGATGCTTTGTGACACGATAACTTTAATTCTAATTTAGTGAGATTGATGAAACTTGGTGTATAGTTTCATTACAGTAATACCTTGACTAAGGTCGATAATGAGCATTTTCTGCCCAGGGTAAGCAGGGCAATAAGCAATTTGATTTGCCGAGACTTTGGAACACAATAATTCGTCTTCGAATTGAGTTAAAATGTTCAAAATTGTTGTGTATGCTTATTAGGTCAATGCCTTGATGGAGTTCGAAGATGAGCATTTTCTTCTTAGGGTAGGCAGAGATAAGCAATTTGATTGGTTGATACTTTGGGACAAGATAACTTAGGTTCATCTTGATTGATGATTTTTATGCAAATACAATGACTGCATTCTCATTCAGTATATAGCCCAAATTCCGTTTTCCCCCACCCTCAAACAGAAAGAAGGAGCCAAACCCTGTGAAAACCTGACCACCCTTAACCAAAACGTGCTCACGGAACCACCGAAACACGCAAAAGTCATCGAACTTGATCATTCAGTGGTCCATGTCAACGCAACTGATAAGATCCATTGGACAGCCATTACTGCTGACAGACAATTCAATCACTGGCTTAGAGTTGTCGAGTCTTTAAACTAGAGTCTGAGGGGGGCTTTGTTGAAAACGCTACACAACAAACCCCCACTCAAACTCCTGCCTCCCAACTTGGCAAAACGGTCATAAACCTGAGTTCCCGCTCTATCTCACCCTTGGAAAGGCAAATACTCGACAAGGGACTCAAATTCATACCTTAGTCTCAACCGTCTACTGTTGATGAGATCTTAGAATCTGCTGACCAATTTTCCAGACGGGCAACGGGCAACACCAAATTTATTGAAAAATCTGACTGGAACCCCCCTAACGCGGCCATTAGAGGAGATATTCTAGTCCATTTAGACACTATGAAAAGCGAGGTAGCCGATCTTTCAATCTCAAAAGAAAGGAACAACCTGACACGAGATGAAAGATCGGCACTCAACGCACTTAAGAATGACAAGTCAATTGTCATTAAAAAGAGTGACAAGGGCTCATGCTGCGTCGTTCTAAATCGAAATGACTATATACTAGAAGCTGAAAAGCAACTTAGTAATGAGAAGTATTACAAGAAACTTCCCCAACCTATTTTTCTTGAAACCGGTTTAATGATTAACCGCATTTTAGACAAATTAGTCACTAATAAGTTCATTAGTCCTAAACAATTTGACTACCTTTCGGCGAAGCCTAACTGCCGCCAGAGACATTTTTTACACTCTACCGAAAATCCACAAAAATCCCGAAACGGAGTGGTTCATACCGAACAGAATACCGAAAGGTCGGCCCATAGTGTCGGATTGTTCGAGCGAGTGTCACAATGTCTCTGAATACATTGACTCCTTTCTAAAACCACTGGCATCCCAGCACCCGGCCTATCTGAAGGATACCAACCACTTTATTGAACAAATTAAGAAACTTAATGTTCCGTCGAATGCGTTATTAAATATCGATCGATGTGCAGAGTATGTACACAAATATTGATAACATGACTGGCCTTAACGCGGTTCGCAAGGCTTTTTTGAGAAATCCTGTCAAATCTCGTCCGGACAGAGAAATTTTAGAACTCTTAGAAATCTGCCTCACACGCAATGACTTCGTTTTCAATGAACAAACATACCTTCAAACGACTGGCATTTCTATGGGACAGATATATAGCCCCAGTTTTGCCAACATTTGTATGGCAGAATGGGAAAGAGAACTCTTACCACTCTGCCCCCTACTACCAAGTTTTTATGGAAGATTCCTAGATGACATCTTTATAGTTTGGCCCCACTCCTTAGAGCAATTTTGGCAGTACTTCGAAATCCTGAACAACCACCACCCTTCCATCAAACTAACTGCTAACGTCAGTGACAAAAGCATCGACTTCTTGGACACGACAGTGTTCAAGGGAGACAATTTGAATGACACGGGAAAACTTGATATTAAGGTCTTTTTCAAAGAAACAGACACCCACCAACTCTTATTCAAATCGTCCTTTCACCCGAAACATACTTTTTCGGGCATTATTAAATCCCAGATTCTCCGCTTCCACCGAATTTGTACGCGTCACACTGATTTTGAACACGCGGTTAAAATCGTCTTCGACAAACTCCCAGAACAGGGCTACTCGAAGCGATATTTAAGAACAATCAAAAGTACCACTTTGAAGGAAATTAAAACTAACATTATAACTCCTGTTCTACCCTTTCAACAATTTGGAGCCATGCCGTGCATAAGCATGCGATGCAGCATATGCAGATACCTTAAACGGACTAATTCTTTTGAAAATAAAATCTCCACTACCAAATTTCCCATCAATGAGAGGCCTACATGCGAAACCTCTAATTTAATATACCTAATTTCTTGCTCACGCTGCCCCTGTCAGTACGTGGGAGAAACACAGAATTCTTTGAGGGAAAGATTATTGGGCCATCTGTCAGATATAAGAAGAAACACTGATAAACCCATCTCCCTACACTTCAACCAAGCCAACCACTCAATAACAGATCTTATAATTACCCCCATAGAAAAAGTAAAGGAAAGGGATGACAAGGAAGAAACGAGAAAATTCCGTTTGATGAGAGAGGATTTCTGGATGAAGAAACTGAATACAATCTCTCCAAACGGAATTAACATTCTCTTCAACACCCAAATTCTTCCCCTTGTCATCCAATATAATAGCACGGCTTATCACGCCACTAAAATCATCAAAAAATATTATGAACAACTAAAGGAAACCTTTCCACGAATATACCAAAATAAATTAATTGTGGCTTACTCACGAAACAAAAAACTGAGCGATCTCGCTGCCCCGAGTAAACTACCCAGTCTACATTGAATCCCTATACTTACCAACTCTACATCTCTAAGCTAGTGTGACAAACAAGACAAGGACGGTTGTTGTTTTTAGCTCATAAAAAGAAATATCCCCAACCCGAAACCTAACCCTGCCGTAGACAGAAAAAACAACAACATCTGGCCCATAGTTCCCACCCCAAACACCCCACCCCCTAAGATAGTTCCAACACCCTCGGCCCATGCATTTGTGGGGACCCTAACCGGTAACCCCCACCCTAATCTTTATCCTAACCCTCTTAATCTACCTAATCTCCTGCAAGTCATGTTCCCTCCAGTATGTCGGCGAAATTCAAAATTCCTTAAGGGATAGAATGCTTGGCCATCTATCAGATATCAGGAGAAGAACGGAGAAACCGATATCTAAACACTTCAACCAAAACAACCACTCTATTTCGGACTTAATTATCACCCCAATTGAAAGTATCCCCATGACTAGTGGAGACACGAGGCAATACCGTTTAATTCGGGAAGATTTCTGGATTAAGAAACTTAACACCATATCCCCTAACAGTATTAATCTACTCCTCAACACCAGTGTTCTTCCACTGGTCATAAAATATAATAGCACGGCGCACAAGGCCACAAAAATTGTTAAGAGATACTATAACGAATTACAAGAAAGTCTACCGAAAATCTATAAAAATAAACTAATCATAGCTTACTCAAGGAACAAAAATCTGGGCGATATTGTTGTTCCCAGCAAATTACCTCCTTTAAAAATAAACACCTAACTTCCTTGAGTCAAAACCAAACCCATATACTAACCTATTTTGTTCCTAAGCCCACTTCCCACTGCTCGACAGCCCCAATAAATTATCTTTTAATTATTTAATCTCTATAACTAATTATCGTGTACAATCAGTGTTAATTAATTATTATGAACAATCATTGTAAATCATGTTTTAATTATTTAATCTCTATTACTATCTTAATTATTATGTACAATCATTGTAAATTATTTAACACAATTATTTAATCTCTATTAGAAACTAATTATTAGGTACAATTATTGTAAATTATCATTTACAATCATTCTTTGACCAGCTTAATTATTGTGTACAAATATTGTAAATTATCTATTAACTTATTACCTTTTAAATATTCAATTATTTATTCTCTATTACCAATACCAACTAATTACTATGTACAATCAGTGTAAATTAATTATTATGTACAATCATTTTAAATCATCTTTTAATTATTTAATGTCTACTACTATCTTAATTATTATGTACAATCATTGTAAATTATTTAGCACAATTACTTAATCTCTATTACAAACTAATTATTGAGTTCCATTATTGTAAATTATCATGTACAATCATTCTTTGACTAACTTAATTATTATGTACAAATATTGTAAATTATCTTTTAATTATTTAATCTCTATAACAAATTATCATGTACAATCATTGTAAACTAATTAACATGTACAATCATTATTTATTCTCTATTACCAATACCAACTAATTATAATGTACAACCAGTGTAAATTATTATGTATCTGATTGTATTATAACCTATTTTTTGTTTTTTTTAAAAAATAAAACCTCCCTTGAAATATATTGTGTTTTTCACTATGCATCTAATTTCAAGCTTTAGACAAAGTATAAATTTAACTTGGTCTTTACAGACAAGGATCGCATTGACAAAATACTACCGTACCGGTAGTCTAGTTTTTTGGGAAAGGTGAAATGAGACGCAAAATAATGGTTATTCTATTAAGGTCTGTTTGAACCCGGGATAAACCCCGAAAAAATTAAAGAAACCCCGAAAAATTCGTGAAAACACGAAACCTACCCAACCTCAAAATTATTCAAACTCACATATCTCGAAAAGTACGCGAAGAAAACCCCTAACCCAATCCAATTATTTAAAAGCATCGGGAAATTATAAAAGTATGTAAGTCGAATGTAACTACCAACGTTGGGTGTAGTGCGAAGTAGCATTCAAGTCCTAACCCTAACCCTAACAATTCCTAACATAATACTCCGAATAATAATGAATGAATGAATGAAATGTTGTTTAATGGCACATCCGCTCCAACCGGGCTATATTGCGCCAAACATATGATGATGTTACGAGACAAACTAGAAACAAATAATCACATTATCTATATATACATAAATAAAAACAAATATCACAGTAAGCATCAGCTAAAAATAAATCACAAACTTTATGTATATATATTTAAAACATGAAAGAGAATATTCGGATATTTACAATTAAAATTTTCGATAAAAATTTGTCTCTTTTAAAAAGTCTAGCGCTTTACAATATAGGCCCGGCTGGGCAAACAAATGATGAAGTGACTGACAACGGTAATACCGTGATCTTATATGCTTGAGATGCTTGCACTCAATCAAAATGTGTTTAACTGTCAAAGGAACATGACAGTGTTCACATTCTGGTTGAGGCTCTCGCTTTAAGATGAAAATGTGAGTTAAAAAGGTATGACCAAGACGAGAGCGACACAAAACAACTTCATCTCTCCTGTTAGTTCTATAGGAGCTTGGCCATTCTCCTAAGAGAGGCTTAATGTGATGAAATTTGTTTGTGCCTGCAAGATCCCAAGACCGTTGCCAGCGGTCATAAATATACGAATTTATAACACATTTAAAATCCTTAAAAGGAATGCAAAAATCGGATACGGGAAGATCTAAAGCAGACTTGGCAGCCGAGTCTGCTTGATCATTCCCTTTAATATCCATATGACTGGGGAGCAAGCAAAGAACAATGTCCTTGCTACTCAACTCGAATGAAAGTAGCAGACGATAAATGTCTGCTACTAATGGGTGATCAAGCTGTTTGTTACTAATTGCTTGAAGACAGGACAAAGAATCAGAAAAGATGATGTGTTTTAAATTTGATGAGGATTGAATGAACTCCAAGGCTTGGAGAATAGCCTGAAGCTCAGCTGTAAAAATAGAAACAGCAGGTGGTAGGCGAACAGAGATGGTCTCGGATGGCGTCACTGTAGCCGAAGCTACCCGATCACCATCTTTCGATCCATCTGTGAAAATAGGAGCATAATCACCATACTTAGACCTTAACTCTCTAAAACTCCGAATAATAAGCATGGAAGGAAAACAACATATTTCAGCACATGTTTATTTTTGCTTTATTTACAATATATTTTAGCTCACATTTATTTTCCCTGATTTATAGAGATAATTTTCATTTTAAAGGCACCGTATGACCTATCAGGGATATTTTTTTCTAGACACATTTCTGTGTAGTTCGTGTACAGTTTTTTCCACTGTTTACCTAAGGTGTTATTTTCAAGAAGGTTGTGGAGAATTTCTAATTCTTCCATTGTCCATCTACCGGAAAAGTTTGCCGAACGGTGACGTTCTGGTTCCGGTTGAAATACTTCCTCGGCCACATCTGTGACATCTTGACAAGGTGTATCAATTACGGGTTCCAAAATGGTGTGTTGTGTTTTTTGAATTTTATTTCCCTTCTTCGCCGGAAATTCAATTTTATGGCTTATATCTTCGTGTAATTTATACATACGCAAAATTTTATATCCAAAAAGAGAATGCGAAAGGATATTCAATTCTTGTAATTTGGATATTGATAACGGGATGGAGAAATGACGTAGTTTTTCATAATTAACATACAATCCCTCCATGAGAAAAGCAAGACTCGATATGAAAACAAGGACATCTTTGTGTGCCTTATCATCGATCGGCAACCCTTCCATCCGCCTTACCACTTGCGCAATCCAGGGAAATATGATACGGTCATCCTGGAAAATATAAGCTAACTTTGACTCAAAAATAAGTTCTCTAGCAGCCAACTCGGTGGCGATTTCCTCTGTTAGCTTTCTTCCATCGAAAGTTATTTGAGATGTATAAGTTACAGACCAAACAGTCTTGCCTGTCCAGTGAGTGTTTCTGTGTTTTGCTTTACCAGTAAACCGCAAGGCTGGAAAGTAATTAAACTTCAGTTCTTGCAGTCCTCGATTGATGACAGATGCCAAATCTAAATCCTTTGAGCGTAAAAGTTCTAAAATTCTACCAAATACCAATGGATAGCGATGCAATCCTTTGAGAATATTCTCAGTTAGGCTTAGCCTTATCTTTTAGGCAAATAAGTAATATATTTTCTGTTAAAGCAACTTGCATAAATCTGTGATCATTGATTAAATCACTCAACAAAATCATAACTGCTTCCTTTCCTATGACCGGCAAAGTACTACTAAGATAATTTGTAAAAATTTAAAGGCCCGAGCAATCCTCTGCTGCTGTTCCACTGCTTGGGTCCAAATCTTTAATGGTGGTGTCTCATTTTCGTCAACAGTTGTGCTGTTAGGTTCTTCCAGTGTTAAAATGCCCATTCTTTTATTGACTAATAGGTTGGCTATTTGACGTGACGAAAAAGATAATGACTTCCCATAAAAGAGAATGCCACGTGGCAAAGAAGCCACCGAGGCCTTTATTCAAATCGTATAATGTTCGCAGTTCATTGGTAAGGTGCAAACACAGTTGTTTTAATGTATTTGCTACATGAAGATCAGACTTCCATATTATCGTTTCTGCGATTGGTATTAATAGTGCATACTCGTTCATTAAGCGCATAAGTTCCTCTGGATTTATATAATCAGCTGCGCAAAGAGTTTCCGCGATTTCATTGGTCAAGCAAACAATTTTAACGCGCGGGCGAATTGGAAAACAGATTTTGCTAGCATTTTCCTCCATGACTGCGTTATATTCCGTCGCACTTTTTTGTAAGTGAGCTACAGATTTCGGGTGAAGGAGTCCGACAGTGCCCATCATTCCGGAGATTGGACTATTTTTTCCTGTCGGATATAAATGAGGTGTATCCGAATAAAACTGAACAAACTGGAGAGTTTCTGGTTTACCATATTCCTGAAGCAATGGCCCCAGAAATCTCTCTCTGGCCATTGCTGGATTGACTTCTGATTCTTGAACTTTTGCGGGAGTGTGTCTATTCTCCCCGTTCAATGAAAGCTATCACTTAAGTACAGCAACATGACAGTCCTTCGTTTAATCTGAGTCTTCCCTAAAACTTTGGACAGTGATTTAAGGTATTAAAACGGTGAAAGTATGTTCGTTTCCAAACAGTATTGTTTACATTTCATTCGACTTGATAGCCTCGTTTGTCACACAATTAGTTTTACTGCAGTATTCTCCTATGCACGGTTTAATTAGGCATAATAAAAGCGTGAGCCATGACGTAACGTTATGTAAACATATTTGGTCCAATACTGGCACTCGTTTTAAATGTAAAGCGTTTGTATGGTAGGTAGTGATTGGTTGGTAGTCGGACTACTGACCAATCAAAATTTAACACAACAATATCCACTCATAATAGCAGTGTGTAGTGAGATTACCTATAATCCACTCATAATAGCAGTGTGTAGTGAGATTACCTATAATCAAACGAAACGCTGCGCGGAGTATGCTGGTTTACGGGCAAGGTTATAAACACCAGGTCGAATATCTAGTCGCCTGCCATCCAAATTTGATTGGAAATTACAAGACTCTGTGAAGGTTAAACTCTTCCAGATCTGACCTCTGTTTCCAATTAGTTGGTACAACCCATCCTTTGACCAAAAGGCGTTAGCGTTTGCAGGAGAGAAGTCGGTTAATACTGCTGCATGTACTGATAGTCTTTTCACGGTACTGATATCCACATATTCAGTTAGATTTACGCTATTTTGTTGGCTTTCCCCAAATCTGGTGGACAACATACACATTTCAAAGCTGTGCGGGACATCTGTACTTTCAAAACTTGAATCTGAAAGTTGCATATACCATTTCAGGTCGTTAGGAGAAAGGGTCCATTTTGAAACGTCATTTATTCGATTCTTTTTAACTGACACCCTGTTTAAATCGCTATCACTCAACTGTTTCAGGTACCGTACCATACATTGCTTGACTTGTGAAAGTCAATCGAAAACAAGAGCTCGATAACTTTTACCATCGATATTTGACTGACAGTCTTCCTTTGGGAGTATTGTTACCATAAACTGCTATCCTCCGTCGCTATAAATTTGAGCGCCAACTGACTCTTTTAAAATTCGATTTGATTCTTTTGTATAATTGATTAAAGGCAAGTGTTTTTTAAGTAATTTGAACATGGGAATTAAACTTAAAGATCCACTTGGCAATATATTAATGTATCTAAGAGGATGCGTTATGCCGCTCAAGTTGAAATGTTCCAACACTACTCCGTCGATATCAGCAGTCATTACTACACAGGCCTGATGAAGTAATTCAGTTGTTGTGCATGAACGTAAAGCAATATAGTCCTCCCTTTTCAAAAATTCCTTTATACCACATTCTTTCAGAAAATTCTGTGCATTTTCTTTAGCGGTGTTGAAGAACACGTCTTCATCTATTTCTAGTATATCAAAAGACAATCTTGGAACAGTAGTCATTGGTTCAAACCATTCGGCTTAATAGTGGTGGTGTGCACAAGGTACGCCCTAGGTTGAACCTAGGTTGGAACCTAAGGCGTACTAATGCACACGACCCTTATTAAGACGTCCTTGTTTTCATATCGAGTCTTGCTTTTCTCATGGAGGGATTGTATGTTAATTATGAAAAACTACGTCATTTCTCCATCCCGTTATCAATATCCAAATTACAAGAATTGAATATCCTTTCGCATTCTCTTTTTGGATATAAAGCTTTGCGTATGTATAAATTACACGAAGATATAAGCCATAAAATTGAAGTACCGGCGAAGAAGGGAAATAAAATTCAAAAAAAACAACACACCATTTTGGAACCCGTAATTGATACACCTTGTCAAGATGTCACAGATGTGGCCGAGGAAGTATTTCAACCGGAACCAGAACGTCACCGTTCGGCAAACTTTTCCGGTAGATGGACAATGGAAGAATTAGAAATTCTCCACAACCTTCTTGAAAATAACACCTTAGGTAAACAGTGGAAAAAACTGTACACGAACTACACAGAAATGTGTCTAGAAAAAAATATCCCTGATAGGTCATACGGTGCCTTTAAAATGAAAATTATCTCTATAAATCAGGGAAAATAAATGTGAGCTAAAATATATTGTAAATAAAGCAAAAATAAACATGTGCTGAAATATGTTGTTTTCCTTCCATGCTTATTATTCGGAGTTTTAGAGAGTTAAGGTCTAAGTATGGTGATTATGCTCCTATTTTCACAGATGGATCGAAAGATGGTGATCGGGTAGCTTCGGCTACAGTGACGCCATCCGAGACCATCTCTGTTCGCCTACCACCTGCTGCTTCTATTTTTACAGCTGAGCTTCAGGCTATTCTCCAAGCCAAACCTTGGAGTTCATTCAATCCTCATCAAATTTAAAACACATCATCTTTTCTGATTCTTTGTCCTGTCTTCAAGCAATTAGTAACAAACAGCTTGATCACCCATTAGTAGCAGACATTTATCGTCTGCTACTTTCATTCGAGTTGAGTAGCAAGGACATTGTTCTTTGCTGGCTCCCCAGTCATATGGATATTAAAGGGAATGATCAAGCAGACTCGGCTGCCAAGTCTGCTTTAGATCTTCCCGTATCCGATTTTTGCATTCCTTTTAAGGATTTTAAATGTGTTATAAATTCGTATATTTATGACCGCTGGCAACGGTCTTGGGATCTTGCAGGCACAAACAAACTTCATCACATTAAGCCTCTCTTAGGAGAATGGCCAAGCTCCTATAGAACTAACAGGAGAGATGAAGTTGTTTTGTGTCGCTCTCGTCTTGGTCATACCTTTTTAACTCACATTTTCATCTTAAAGCGAGAGCCTCAACCAGAATGTGAACACTGTCATGTTCCTTTGACAGTTAAACACATTTTGATTGAGTGCAAGCATCTCAAGCATATAAGATCACGGTATTACCGTTGTCAGTCACTTCATCATTTGTTTGCCCAGCCGGGCCTATATTGTAAAGCGCTAGACTTTTTAAAAGAGACAAATTTTTATCGAAAATTTTAATTGTAAATATCCGAATATTCTCTTTCGTGTTTTAAATATATATACATAAAGTTTGTGATTTATTTTTAGCTGATGCTTACTGTGATATTTGTTTTTATTTATGTATATATAGATAATGTGATTATTTGTTTCTAGTTTGTCTCGTAACATCATCATATGTTTGGCGCAATATAGCCCGGTTGGAGCGGATGTGCCATTAAACAACATTTCATTCATTCATTCATTATTATTCGGAGTATTATGTTAGGAATTGTTAGGGGCTGGGTTAGGGTTAGGACTTGAATGCTACTTCGCACTACACCCAACGTTGGTAGTTACATTCGACTTACATACTTTTATAATTTCCCGATGCTTTTAAATAATTGGATTGGGTTAGGGTTAGGGGTTTTCTTCGCGTACTTTTCGAGATAAGTGAGTTTGAATAATTTTGAGGTTGGGTAGGTTTCGTGTTTTCACGAATTTTTCGGGGTTTCTTTAATTTTTTCGGGGTTTACCCCGGGTTCAAACAGACCTTAATAGAATAACCGTTATTTTGCGTCTCATTTCACCTTTCCCAAAAAACTAGACTACCGGTACGGTAGTATTTTGTCAATGCGATCCTTGTCTGTAAAGACCAAGTTAAATTTATACTTTGTCTAAAGCTTGAAATTAGATGCATAGTGAAAAACACAATATATTTCAAGGGAGGTTTTATTTTTTAAAAAAAAAAAAAATAGGTTATAATACAATCAGATACATAATAATTTACACTGGTTGTACATTATAATTAGTTGGTATTGGTAATAGAGAATAAATAATGATTGTACATGTTAATTAGTTTACAATGATTGTACATGATAATTTGTTATAGAGATTAAATAATTAAAAGATAATTTACAATATTTGTACATAATAATTAAGTTAGTCAAAGAATGATTGTACATGATAATTTACAATAATTGAACTCAATAATTAGTTTGTAATAGAGATTAAGTAATTGTGCTAAATAATTTACAATGATTGTACATAATAATTAAGATAGTAGTAGACATTAAATAATTAAAAGATGATTTAAAATGATTGTACATAATAATTAATTTACACTGATTGTACATAGTAATTAGTTGGTATTGGTAATAGAGAATAAATAATTGAATATTTGAAAGGTAATTAGTTAATAGATAATTTACAATACTTGTACACAATAATTAAGTTAGTCAAAGAATGATTGTAAATGATAATTTACAATAATTGTACCTAATAATTAGTTTCTAATAGAGATTTAATAATTGTGTTAAATAATTTACAATGATTGTACATAATAATTAAGATAGTAATAGAGATTAAATAATTAAAACATGATTTACAATGATTGTTCATAATAATTAATTAACACTGATTGTACACGATAATTAGTTATAGAGATTAAATAATTAAAAGATAATTTATTGGGGCTGTCGAGCAGTGGGAAGTGGGCTTAGGAACAAAATAGGTTAGTATATGGGTTTGGTTTTGACTCAAGGAAGTTAGGTGTTTATTTTTAAAGGAGGTAATTTGCTGGGAACAACAATATCGCCCAGATTTTTGTTCGTTGAGTAAGCTATGATTAGTTTATTTTTATAGATTTTCGGTAGACTTTCTTGTAATTCGTTATATTATCTATTAACAATTTTTGTGGCCTTGTGCGCCGTGCTATTATATTTTATGACTAGTGGAAGAACACTGGTGGTGAGGAGTAGATTAATACCGTTAGGGGATATGGTGTTAAGTTTCTTAATCCAGAAATCTTCCCGAATTAAACGGTATTGCCTCGTGTCTCCACTAGTCATGGGGATACTTTCAATTGGGGTAATAATTAAGTCCGAAATAGAGTGGTTGTTTTGGTTGAAGTGGGGGTCAGACGTAGAAGGATGTCGCGCATCTGAATCCGTCGTTAAAATCCGGAAATTCCGCTTTTTGGGGGCTCTAGGGCCCAAAAACCGTTTTCGGCATCATTTTCGTGGTTTTTGGCTCCCATTTCCTAACCGGAAGTCTGAGAGACCCCAAATTTGGGGGCCAGACGTAGACGGATGTCGCGCATCCGAATCCGTTGTCAAAATCCGGAAATTCCGGTTTTTGGGCTTTCTGGTTCATATTTTCTAACCGGAAGTCGGAGAGGCCCCAAATTTGGGGGCCGGACGTAGACGTATGTTGCGCATCCGAATCCGTCGTTAAAATCCGGAAATTCCGGTTTTTGGGGGCTCCAGGGCCCAAAAACCGTTTTCGGCACCATTTTGGTGGTTTTTGGTTTCCATTTCCTAACCGGAAGTCGGAGAGGCCCCAAATTGTGGGGTCCCTGGCTCATATTTTCTAACCGGAAGTCGGAGAGGCCCCAAATTTGGGGGCCGGACGTAGACGGATGTTGCGCATCCGAATCCGTCGTCAAAATCCGGAAATTCCGGTTTTTGGGGGCTCCAGGGCCCAAAAACCGTTTTCGGCACCCTAACCCAACCCACCATTTTCGCTGACTGGGCTGTCTGTGAGGTCAAGGTCACGATCTAGAATGACCCACCGTGCACCCTAGGAACCCGAGTAAAAAGTGGAATTACACTATAAACCGCAGATTGCCTCGTTCGGCATTTCTGTCCAAACGAGGTAAAACAAATGCCTCGTTGTCTGGAGTTCCAAAACGAGGTTTTTTTTAAATTACCCTGTTTTTGGAACGAGGTATTTTGTTCAGAACGAGGCTTGTTAAAAATGCCTCGTTTACTAAACGGGTTTTTTTCAAGATAGTTATTAGCAGTATTTCCTATCAGCGAATTTGTAAAAATTAAAATTTATGTTTATTTAATACGAAAATAAAACCAGTCCAAACTATGATATTATAATCAGAGAAATAGACAAGACAAGAATACACGCCATAGATGTAGGTGTAAAGCAACATCAGCTACCTTGATTGATTTATTGGCCCTATCAGTTATAGGTGTTAAGAAACAACTGTGGTGTTGTGACAATTTATTGGGGCCAATAAATTAATCAAAGTAGATATGTGTCTGCAATAGTTTTACACCTAACTGATATCGTAGACAACAAATTAGTGTTTATTTGGTCTAAATACAACAAATAATCCATTCTTATTAATCAAAAAAGCATATAATTTCATTTCTTATTTCCAATACGACAGTTTATTATTTATATTTATTGTAAAAAAAAACTTGACTATAGCATTGGCTGTTTCTGTTGAAACCCCATAACATTGCACAAAGTATTATTGGAGCAAAATTACATAAACGCGCAGCGATGAATTTGTTGGCTTATACCAATTAAATGGGAAATAAAGCACAGTTATTTCGTAACACCTATAGTCAAGTTATTTCATTTCTTATTTCCAATACGCCAGTTTATTATTTATATTTATTGTAAAAAATAACTTGACTATAGCATCGACTGCTTCTGTCGAAACCCCATAACATTGCACAAAATATTATTGGAGCAAAATTACATAAACGCGCAGCGATGAATTTGTTGGCTTATACCCATTGTCTATTAAATGGGAAATAAAGCACAGTTGTTTCTTAACACCTATAGTCAAGTAATTTTTTTACAATAAATATAAATAATAAACTGGCGTATTGGAAATAAATGAAATTATATGCTTTTTTCATTAATAAGAATGGATTATTTGTTGTATTTAGACCAAATAAACACTAGGAACCCGAGTAAAAAGTGGAATTAACGCACCCCAGACTTAGAATATTTCGTCGCGCTACAGTGGCCCCCGTCTGTAAACGCCCCGAAGGGTGCGTGGACGGGTTTTGGGGCTCGGTACTCGATAAGAATATGTGACCCAAAAAGTCGCTGGGTGTGCTCAGAATTGACTTCCGGTGACCGGAAGTGGTCGCAACGGCCCTTTAAAGTGACGTTTGACCTTACCTTGACCTTTAAGGTCCCTAGACCGGTCCCAAGGACACGACCTTGGATGAGGAATTTATCGACCTTGACACCAAACCCTTGACCTTTGTTATGACCTTTGACCTTGGGGTCGAAAAATGCCGAAAACTGTACGTACCGTCCATAAATTTTGGGAGCGATGAATTTCAAGGTCAAGGTCATGACCCACAAGGCCGCTGACTGGGCTGTCTGTGAGGTCAAGGTCACGACCTAGAATGACCCCGGCCAATAACTACCCATGCAATGATTTGTGGGCTCTCGCTTCATTTTGGGTAAAATTTTCGGTGAATTCATTTTTGTCGATGTCGTATTTTTTTCTCCTTTCAATATGTGATAGATATAAACCATGCGCAGCCAGCCGCATATAATGGTACCACGGAATGATGCCTGAGCAGTCGAATAAGGTCAAACTAGGCCATTTTGGTTTTTCGTCCCGCAAAAATTGTTCCCGTTCTTTAAAAAATTTAATTTCTTAGCATGGTGTGTATTATGCTAATATCTACCACATACGAAAGAGGCGATAATATACATTTGCAGTAAGAATCTGAAAAAAAAAATAAAAAGCACCAAACACATACTTGGCTCAAAAAAATATTTTTATTAATATTGATCAGGAGTAGGCTAAATAAACAGGTGTAGAATGGTAATGTATCTATCGTGTCCAAATTTCAGGGTCCTCGGACAATTGGTTACGGTGTGGTCACCTTTTTTCCCTTTAGGCCTTATTTCGCGACGTGAAAACCGTCTACGACGTCAAGTCTACACGTTAGAGTTATCTCCCGTACGCTTAGAGTTATCTTCCGTACCCTTAGAGTAAGGTCCCTTTGTTTACAGTATAAAAGGCATGGCGCGCGATTTTGCCGCCAGTCTACCTCGAGTCTTTACTGGTCTCGGTAGCTGGTTTGATTGCTGGTGCCATCTGCCTCTCTCAAACTCCCTTAATTAAGCCCTCACACTTCCAAACCAACAACTACTTTAACGGTTCGCTTGGTTTTGTAAGTGTTTGGGCAACAGACCCCCAAAAAGTAGCAGCCCTGTTTGTAAGCAGGGTGACATCAGTTTTAAATTCCTAGCGTCTTAGGTTTTCTCTGCTAGGCTGCACATTTTTAACCGGTGTCACGCTACTTCTTCCTGTATTCTGCGGAATACTTTCTGTAGGCAGGTGCTTTTTTAGGCCTTTTTTTTATAGGTATTTTTGTTAGGCATTTTTTTTTTATTCTTTTGGGTGCTGTAAGGTAGGGTTTAGGTTAGGTAGGCCGTAGGCGGGTCCCCCATTTCCCCTATCTACCACCATCCAACCCAATATAAATCACTCCTTTCTCCAATTGCTGCCCCCCAAACAACCAGGAAATGGGTAAGAATCAAACAACATGCCCCTTGTGTGGTCATAAAGTAGTGTGGCTATCTCGTCATTTTAGAGATGTACATAAGAAACCCCAGTCGTACATAGACAGCTACTTGGCGACCAACAAGGAAAGTATCCATAAAAAGAAGCCATGCCCATTTCCTGGCTGCTCAACAACTATAACAAAGATAGGGCAGCATTTGGAGAAGTTCCATGGTCTAAAGCGGGGCACTACTGATTACGAACAAGTACTGCACCCGGTTGATGTTGAACCTCGCAACTCAACCGGGGACGTGGATACCGCCAATGATGCTGAGCCGGTCCACGGCGCTTTGACCATGGCTTCTAAGGAAATTCTTAAGCAGTTTAGAAGCGAACTTCAATTTAATAATGGAGTGCCCCGGTCCGACAAGATAGTTGACCAGCACCTCAACCAAATCAAAACATGCTGGTCAACCTTGTCGTACAACAACAGCATTCAGGACTGGACAGCACCTCGGCTATTTCAAGACCGGTGGTATAAACCCACAATGCTGGGTTCACAATTCCAGCCAGGCACGGTCTTATCTTATATCGGATCTGTTATGATTTTCATCCGATATCTGAATGAAGTCAAACCCGAGGTGTTGTCCAGACCCATCTTGGACCTGTGGACTACAGCTGTAGCCAAGTGGCGCGTAAAATTGAACTATCTGCAGAGAAAACGCAGAAACAGGCTACAGCTGCAGTTGGCCCAAGATCTCCTTACTGCTGACATGCCCGATATTCTTGCCAACTCCCCGGTAAGTCAAAGGGCGAAGGACTTCTTGGCCAATGCGGAACATCGGGACTTCCCCGATGTCCGCCTACATTGCGATATTATCGCTTATATTGGCCTGTCTGTGTTGCTGTATAGTGGACAGAGGACCTTCGACCTTTTGAATATGTGCGTGCAGGATGTACTGGACGCCGTCCGTGAGCAGGATCAATACGTGATCACTGTTATCGATCACAAAACGGACGGCATATATCCTGCACCACTGCCACTTCCGGTGGAGTTGTACCAGGAACTCAAAACTTTTTCTCTTCTCCTCCCTCAAAGGCAAGTCAACCCCAACCTCCGTGAAATACCAGCAGTGCCGTCATTTGCCGGAGGCCACATCAGCTGTTCCGCATATAACAACACCTTGCGGAACAGGTTTGAAAAGTCCTCCAGCAGGAATCCCTGTGCCCGAATCATCCGCAAAACTATAGTGACTCGGGTACTGTCTGATAGGCCGGAGGTTGACGTTGACTTGGCCATGCAAATGTCACACTCCACGAAAACGCAGAAGGGGTATTATAAGATGCCCCTAATGCGGAAAAGGGCCGTGGAAATGTCACGTGTAATACAGGCATCTGCGTTTCCTAGGCGGGCATCAGCTACCGTTTCCAATTCTTCGGTTGCTGATACTGAACCCCAACCCAGCACCTCAGGCGCTGGTGCCCCCCTAGGAAAAAGAGGGAAGAGAAAGAGGCCAGTAATTTCCTCGGACGAGGAGAGCGACATAGAATCAGAAACTGCCCCATTTTTCTCCCTAACATTGTCATCGGCCGATGACATTGCTGCTCCACCTTAACCTCCCCCGCCTCAGCTGATTTCGTTGGAGCCATGCGCCTTTTCGTCTTCGGAAGACGAAGAAGACTATTTATTCATTACGAATAAGAGGAGTCTTGTGGCCCCAATTGAATCGGAAGAGGAGGAGGCATCGGCCGACGACATTGACTATGTCGCTCCAACTCCCCCTCCGGTCGCTTCCACTCCATCTCCGCCTTCTGCTATCGCTCCGCCTTCCCCTATGGCACCTGCTTCCCCGCCACCGGCTTTGGCCCCATCCTCCGAGCCCTCCTCCTCCTATGTGCCGGTCCACGGCCGAAGGGCATTTGCCCCGTTCCACATCAGAGCCCTGGAGCGGGTGTTCGACCGGCTCATACGAGGAGAATTACAGCTATGCCAATCGATAATAAAAAGATTGCTTCTGCTGGCCTCGGACGGGATACGCGGTGTTACAGCTTTCCGGAACAGAATACTCGAACTCAATATTTTTTTTATTTTTTCAGGAAAAACTTCAGATGTTAACCAGCTGACGGCTGAAGGTATAAAGCATGGTGTATGGCCAGAGGGATGGCAACCTGACAACATTAAAGGGACCCTGTTCAACTTCCTCCAAGAAAAACTTAAAGGACTCGTAAGAAAGGTGCAGAAAGAGGACAGAAAGAATCTAGACAAGAGAGCATTCTTTGAGGTATTGGAGTTTAATGTCCCAGAGTGACGTTTGATTAATTAATTCCTTCAATGTTTAGTAGTGTGACGTAATTATTCCAAATAGTGGGAAATGATGATTTAACCTAATGATGAGTTAACCTAAAAGTGTTAATAATAGTTCAACGTGTGATTTTTTCCTAATGATGATAGAGTACAACTTGTAGTGTGAAATGTGATTTGTGATTTTTCCGAATAATGATAGAGTTCAACTTGTAGTGTGAAATGTGATTATTCCGAATGATGATGGAGTACAACTTGTAGTGTGAAATGTGACTATTTCTAATGGTGATACTTAGTTTGACATTTCATTGATTATGATAGAGTGCATGATATTTTGGTATATATTGTAATGTACACCGATATAAAAATGAATAATTACAGTTAATAAATCAATAACAATTAAAAAATAAAAAGGATGTTGTCTTCGATCCAATTTGCTACTCGGCTTTGCATTTTCGCGTAAATGGACTGCAAGCGACAATCAAAAAGCTGAATACATTGTTTGTTTACAAAATGGCCAGAGTTGCAACTCTGAGTTGCATTTCGCCTAAAAGTCCTACCCTAACCCTAGCACTATAAAGTCATACCTCGGGTCTCTCCTCATGTTTTTTAATTTTTTACTTGAAAGGGAAGTCGAGGTTGTGTCCAAAACTGTCTATGACGTCTGGGTCAGAACCTTTGCTCGTTGGCGGGTGAAACTTAATTATTTAAGTGCCAAGCGGCACCACCGCCTTCAATTAGAAATGGCTAATGATCTCCTCACCCCGGATATGCACCAGATCCTGGCAGACTCTCCGGTCACTCAAAGGGCAAAGGCATTCCTGGCCAATGCTGGGCAACAAGATATCCCCTATGTACGCCTTCACGGGGATATCGTTGCCTACATTGGCCTGTCCAGTTTACTCTTCAGTGGACAGAGGACCTTTGCCCTCCCTAACATGAGTGTCCGGGGGGGGGGGGAGATTGTTACGTCATTACCATCGTTGACCACAAGACTGCGAAGGAAGCACCGGCTTCAATCCCCATACCGGTGGCCCTCTACGAGGAGTTGAGAACATTTGCAATGCTGCTTCCTTCGCGGTTGCCTGACCCTGACCTTACACAAGTGCCAGCCCTTCCTTCATTTGCTGGCAATTATATTACGAGTTCAGCCTATAACAATACATTGAGGGTCAGGTACAAGGGACCTGCAGGCATCAATCCGTGTTCCCGAGCCATTCGGAAAGCTATTGTCACTCGGGTTGTTACGGATAGGCCTGAGGTCAGCGTGGACCTGGCCAAGCAAATGAACCATTCCACCAAAACCAAAATGCAGTATTACAAAATGCCACTTATTAGAAAACGGGCTGTTCAGATGTCGCGTATTATTGGCTCATCAGCTTTCCATGCCAAGCAAGCAGCAGCTACAGACAC
The DNA here is from genome assembly GCA_963678685.1 of Patella ulyssiponensis. Lineage (NCBI taxonomy): Eukaryota > Metazoa > Mollusca > Gastropoda > Patellidae > Patella > Patella ulyssiponensis. Next base: position 384,336 of record OY783230.1, read on the forward strand.
GAGCGGTGAGCTGGTAGCTGCTCATGAACCTGAAGCCACCACCTCAGCAGCTGATGCTTCCACCAGCCAGTCGTCCATGGAAAGACGTCCTGTAACTTCCTCAGACGAGGAGAGCGAGCAGCAAGTTATTGCCCCTCCTGCGTCCCCGACCGAGCCCTTGTCTTCAGCTGAGGAGATTGGCATGAGGAGATTGGCAATATAACACCCCCTCGCCCACTCTTGATTTCGATGGAGCCCCGTATCTTGTCTTCGGACGAAGAAGACGACGCAGTCTTTATTTCTAACAAGAGGCGTCGTCTTCGGCTTTCATCGGAATCAGAGCAGCACTCCTCTGCTGAGGGCAATGCCCCTCCAGCGCATGTAGCTCCAACTCCCTACCCGCCTTCACCGATAGCCACGACATCTCAACCAGCTTCACGTCGAAGCACTTCACCTGAACAGACTCCACCAAGGCCTGCAGCTGGTAATGAACCTGCCCCGGCTTTGCCCCCCCCCGCCGATCTATTTTAGCCTCAGCTTTCATTTTATCTTAATTTAAAGTGGTTAATTTTGATTAATCTTAATTATTTTTATCATGTGAATATTTTTAACAGCGTTGAGCTTTGGGGCTTTTTTAACGTTTGGGTTTTGCTTAATCGTAATAAATATATCATGCGAATGTCGTTTTAGCTTGGCGTGTATTTTACATGTAAGTTTTATTTTTCATTTTATCGAAGCACTTCACCTGAACAGACTCCACCAAGGCCTGCAGCTGGTACTGAACCTGCCCCGGCTTTGCCCCCCCCCCGCCGATCTATTTTAGCCTCAGCTTTCATTTTATCTTAATTTAAAGTGGTTAATTTTGATTAATCTTAATTATTTTTATCATGTGAATATTTTTAACAGCGTTGAGCTTTGGGGCTTTTTCAACGTTTGGGGTTTGCTTAATCGTAATAAATATATCATGCGAATGTCGTTTTAGCTTGGCGTGTATTTTACATGTAAGTTTTATTTTTCATTTTATCTACCATTTCATCTTGAATTGTTATATCAATTGTTATAATGCCCCCAAAGAAGGCAAAGAAATGCCCACAGTGCGGCAAGGCCGTACCGCAACTTGCCCATCATTTCCGGGTGCATGGCTTCTCAGAGGAACCGTCACGGTCGTTGTCAATTATATACTTTTGACGGTTGATTTATATACAAATATATCGATTGGGTTCTCTATAGAAGAAGTTCCCCAAAAATATTAGATTGCCTTTTTGAGAAAAAGACATCTTAACATATTCGTACAGCGGTGCTAGTCTGCTCTTATATAGAATTTCAACTGCCAATGTATCTTTTACGGTCATACCAATGCGTACACGGGACATCAGAATTGCGTTCATGGCAGTTACTTGAATATGTAACTGCTTCAAAAATTTATTGAATATTCTATGAATTACCCCCAATTTAATGACTTCGTGCTCGTTAAAGATTCCTAAGTCTATTTTCAAGGATGTTAGCATTGTTGAAAATGTCAAAGCCTTGCATGACAAGTATGTCATTGTCCCGGCTGACAAAGCGTCCAATAACTGTTTTTATATGTAAACGATACTATTATGACTGTCTGTTGAAAGAACTTAATTTTGGGAAACCAATCGACACTGCTACGTATAAACGATCTACTCTTCGTAAGGATGAAATTATATCCAATCACAAATCTGTACTCACTTCATTTGGTACTCCATGCGGAGATACCTATACAGATTTGCCCTTGTTATATTGGATACCTAAACTACATAAAAATCCATATAAACAACGTTTTATAGCAGGTTCATCCCGATGTTCCACAAAACCACTTTCAAAAGTATTGACATCTATACTAACTGCAGTTAAAGAGGGTATTCAAAAATACTGTGACAAGATATACTCTCGTAGTGGTATAAATCAAATGTGAATATTAAAAAATTCCAAAGAATTACTTGATGGTTTGCAATCTAGATCCCTTGCTTCGGTCTCATCTATTCAAACTTTTGACTTTTCTACTTTGTACACTAAAATTCCCCATAGTAAATTAAAAACCCGGTTGAAAGACATTATTTACAGTGTCTTTTCACCCAAATCGGGTACTGCTAGATATCAATATTTAATTGTTAATTACAATTCTTCATATTTCGTTAAGTACCATAGTGATACTAAAAATAAATTCACCGCCATCAAGATAATTCAGATGTTAGATTTTTTAATTGATAACATCTTTATTGAATTTGGAGGGGAAATATATCAGCAAGTGGTAGGTATCCCCATGGGCACCAACTGTGCACCTTTGCTTGCAGATTTATTTCGCTATTCCTATGAAGCCGAGTACATACAGGCACTAGCTAAAACGAATAAACGATTAGTCAGATATTTTAATTTTACTTATCGGTATATCGATGATGTTCTATCACTGAATAATCCCAAATTTAGTGATTATGTAGAATTCATATATCCTGATGAGCTTGAAATTAAAAATACTACTGACAGTGACAATTACGCTTCCTACTTGGATCTGCGTCTCGATTTTGACAATTGCCACAGACTGAGTGTTAAATTGTATGATAAATGTGATGACTTTGACTTGCCGATTGTTAACTTTCCATTTATTAGTAGTAACATTCCTGTATAACCAGCTTATGGAGTATTTGTGTCTCAACTAATTCGTTACGCGAGAGCTTGTTCTTTTTATTCTGATTTTTTAAGTAGATCGAGACATTTGTCAACTAAGCTCCAACTACAAGGATACTTTCGCATTAAACTTATAAAATCCTTTAAAAAATTTTATGGCCGTCATATTGACTTGATTGATAAATATAACATGTCTCTCTCAGCTATTATTCTTGATATATCTGTTTGATTATGTCTACTACATCGTTAACACCGTTAATCACGTGCATTTTGCATACCGATAGTCCATTAGCCCATCACGATATTTTACCGAGCTTTCGACTAATAGTTTGGATGCAGCTATGGCGTGTGTGGCGCCAGACAGGGTAAGCTTACTCTTCCGGCCCCCGTTTACCACTGTTTGTTGTGTATCTTGCACACGTTGAACAGTCCATTTGCTGATTACACTATTTTGCCTATAACGTTTTTTAGGACTTCGAATTTTGTCTATTGTTTTAGATTGTTCGTACTTGGTTTTTATTTTATTTGACGTCACTAACATATAAATACTTGATAATAATTACAAGCAGCCTATGCCTAAACATCGTCGTGTTTTTTTTTAAAGCAAGTTCAATATTAGATACTACTTTTGTTACGACAACGCTTTTCAGAGCACTCCATTGGCTAAATAGAAGGAATTCCAAAATGGCTGCGAATCTCCCCAAAACCATCTTTAAGAAGCCAATCTCCTCAAAACCAGCTTTACGAAGCAAGTGCCAATGTAAATTTGTACACACGGAATTCTCAATCCATACCTAACCCTAATCCAACTGTAGCTGATGGGTGGCTCGGAAAGCATCGTCTTAGCAATAGGGTGACAGATTAACACCTTAATATGTATTTAATTTAGCGGTGTTTTACTTTGTATTATTTTGTTTACGTGTTCATAATTGCATCATGCATGTAGTGAGTTGGTTCACACTACAATGTTTATTTAGTTGCCTAGCGACGTAAGCATCATTTGCGCGGTATCTTTGTCAGTTGGATTCAAACGTTTGAACAGTAATGTTCGCAGCGCGCTTGTTTTAAAAAAAAAAAAAAATTTGTTTGCAATGGCTAGTTTCAACTTTGAATCCTTCTGCAGTGTGCTAAATGCAACTACTGTCAGTTGTTTAAAGGAAAAAGGCTTAGATACTCTTGAATGCCTTGTAGATTTTTACGAGAATTTTACAGAAGATGTTGATCAGCTGGATATTGTCATCTCAGAAAAAGGCAAATTACGACAGGCCCTGAAGAAATTAGTGCCTTTAAATGGCAGTGGACCTATTGAACGGAAAATAACATCAAAGGATCTTCAAAAAGACTCAAAATTAAACGAGTTATTGAACGATTTATCTAAAATGGAAGGTTTCGATATTGTCGATAGTGATCGTACTAGTAGTGTTAAATCGCAACCGCCATTGGATAATTATAGTGCCCGGGATGACAAAACAGGTAGGACAAATAAACCCTTATTCATTAGGGATTTTGTTTCGAACAATAAAGTTATTCCGTCTGATTATGACGATATGGACACCATAGAATTAGATCGTGAAACTAAATCTCTCCATGTTCGTTCCTCTGTGTCAAAGGTTAAAGTTGAACAGGTCACCATGCCACAGTGGGTTAGCGCTAATGTGCGTATCATGAAGTCACTGATGGAGAGAGGGGACTTAGGCGGTCAACAAAGTATTTTTGATTATTTACAATACACGGAAGAAATAGGAGAATATTTTCAAATTTATTCTTTGCCATCCGTAATGCTGTTCGATCATCATTACCGCGAAAAACAGGCTAAAGAAAATCTTCGATGGGGCACCCCTGATTTCCACGGTGTTAATTTTTATCTTCGCCCTAATCCCAAATTGTTGCAAATGAAAACCCGCACGAACTTTTCATCAGGTGGTGCTTCAAAAACCGCATCGGGACAACAAGGTGTGTGCATATGTCGGGATTATCAATCAGAGACTGGATGTCAGCGTCGATTTTGTAAATATAGTCACGTGTGCATAATTGATGGCTGTAAACGTAATCATCCTGAATACCTTCATAATGCAATAAATATCAAAAGTGATAAGAAGCCCCAATAGCCATTAGTATCTAGCCCTTTGACAGATAACTTATCATTCTGGGAGACTGAATTAGCCAATGATAAGGACAAAAACTTTATTTTGGACGGACTTCGTTTTGGATTTAGGCTTATTAAACCCGCTACTATAATTAAGGCAGAATTTCCTAATCATCAAAGTGCTCTTGTGAATTTTGATGCGACTGAAGAGACCATTTTGAATGAGATTCGTATGAACAGGTATATTATTTGTGATTCAAGACCAACGATTGTCAGTGCTATCGCGTCAATTCCCAAACCTAACAGTTCCGATATTCGTCTTATCCATGATGCCTCTAGGCCATTTGGAACCTCCCTCAACTCATATGCCGATATCTCTACAGTGACTTACACATCTATCGATAAAGTGTGTTCTGCATTAAAGACGGGTTCTTTTTGTGCCAAGATTGACCTCTCCCAGGCTTATCGCACAGTACCGATTTCACCTGATAACTATTGTGCAACTGGCCTAAAGTGGCGTTTTTCGGAGACCTCGGTCCATACATAATTTTATGACAGTCGCTTGTGCTTTGGTGCTTCAGCCGCCCCCGGAATATTTCAGCGAATAACTGAAAGTGTAACTCGTATGTTAAAGAGACGTGGTTTCAAAAATGTGTTTGTATATTTGGATGATTTTATTATTGTGTCGGACACATATAATGAGTGTTTAAAAGCCTATAATTCTTTATTGGACATAATACAACGTTGTGGTTTTACAGTAAATTGGAAAAAGGTGTATGAGCCCACAACACTTATCGTTTTTCTTGGAATTCTCATTGATACAAGGAGTTTGACTTTATCCTTACCGTCTGATAAATTAGAATCCCTTCGCCAGACCCTTTCCCACTGGTTGCAATGAAAACGTGCGTCAAAACTGCAATTACAACAACTAATCGGCAAGTTGAATTGGGCTGCACGATTATTACGAGCCTCACGCCCTTTCATTCGTCGGCTTATTGATGTTATGTGCTCATTGAAGAGACGAAGTCACCATGTCCGTCTAACCAAGGACGTGAAAGCTGATATCTCATGGCTATGTCAAGCGTGTGACGAGTTTAATGGAACGGTGATAATGGTAAATCAGCATTTGTCGCCCAATGTTTCCGTCTCCACCGATGCTTGCACTACGGCTGGAGCTGCTTTTTCCAATGGTGATTGGTTTTATACCAAGTGGTCACTTGATTTTCCTTCGGTGGTTGATCAGCACATTAACTTAAAAGGAACTTTTTACAGTGTTGCTTGCCTTCCGCAGGTGGGGTAAACATTGGGCTAACAAGCATGTGACAGTTTTTACTGATAACCAAGTGACCATGTATGCCTTAAATAAAGGGACATTGCGAAATCCGGTTGGTGTGGATTACCTCCGGGAGCTCTATTATATGTTAGCTATTTTGAACATACACATCACTGCAAAATTTATTTCGACTACGGATAATATACTTGCCGATGCTCTTTCGCGTATGCATGACCCAAAGTATGCCCTAGTTGCAGCTGAACTATTATTATATTTCAATGAGTTGTTACTTAGTCCTTTCTATGTTTTTCATTCCCATACTTTGTCTAAGGCTTGCTTTATTTTTCTTTCACAGGCTTTATTTTGGCTCAAGAAAGACATTTGGACCAGGATGTATTTAATTTCAGACGATCCATCTTTGCAGAATCAACTAAAGCTACATAGAGCACATTTAAGATCGTATTTACGTTTTTGTTTATATTTTGGTTATGACCCTGCTCCTTGTTCACAACTCAGTATTCAGCGTTATATTGTATTTTTGGCTAGAACCTTATCATATTCAAGTATTTTGGGATATATTAATATCATAGGTTTGTTACATTTAGAAGCAGGCCTTGAGAACCCGTTAACTAATTTTCGGATTCAATCACTTCTTAAAGGCGTGAAAAGGTTAATAGCCTCTCCCCCAAAAAGCAAACTTCCGATAACACCCGTTATCCTTGAAAAAATGTTCAATGTTTTAGATTTTGCATCTTCTTTTAATGTTGCTTTTTGGGCCGCCGCCTTGGTAGCTTTTTATAGTTTTTTACGAAAATCTTCTTTAGTTCGGGGGGTTGGAATGGCCTAGTGGTCTAGAGTGCCGCGCTTCGACCTCTAGCTGGCCGGTCACCTCTGGCTTGCGGCTGTGGTTTCGAGCCCTGGTGTGAGCGTATGTGGCATGGAGATAGGGGCGCCTTCTCAACCTCGTGGGTTTCCTCCGGGCACTCCGGTTTCCTCCCACTGCTAAAGACCCCTACGCGCAAGCGAATTATTGAAATAAAATGAAACCATATGTTAGTCTCAAAATGGCCTAGTTTGTGTCGAGTGGACGTTAAACCCCATTTCTCCCTCTCTCTCTCTCTTCTTTAGTTCCTAAAGATGTCAAATCATTTAGTTGTACCCTTGATTTAACTCGTTCTTCTGTTACGTTCTGTTCTGAAGGTTGTATTTTATTAGTTCGTCATACCAAAACTATTCAATATAGGGAGCGTTCACTTGATATTCCGATTGCTTATAATTCCAATGTTTCTTTGTGTCCAGTTAGGGCTCTTCATAATATGTTTGATAATTTATCTAATACTAATTATAATGATGTATCCCCTTTATTTTGTTATCGTGTTAAAGATACCGTCAAGTCTTTAACGCATGCTTCTTTTGTGTCTGCTTTACGCCATGTTCTAACTTCTTGTGGGTTTGACCCTTCACTTTACTCCGGTCACTCTTTTAGACGGGGTGGAGCTACGCATGCGTTTAATTGTAAATTGCCTGCAGCTTTGATTAAACATAGGGGTGATTGGAAATCCAATGCATATTTACGTTATATTGATATTCCATTGCAGCTTTCTTGGGATATGATGTCTGTATTTAATTCTGGGTTTTAGTATTTCCGTTTGGGAGGTTTGGAGGGTTTTGTATTGGCTACTTTTTGTATTGCTACATATTGTATTGCCCAAATTTAAATGATGTTTTTCAATGAATAAACATCCAGATCTCCCAAACGCTGCGTTGTTTATTTTCAATATCTAGCAGAAATTAAGTGACAGATTAACACCTTAATATGTATTTAATTTAGCGGTGTTTTACTTTGTATTATTTTGTTTACGTGTTCATAATTGCATCATGCATGTAGTGAGTTGGTTCACACTACAATGTTTATTTAGTTGCCTAGCGACGTAAGCATCATTTGCGCGGTATCTTTGTCAGTTGGATTCAAACGTTTGAACAGTAATGTTCGCAGCGCGCTTGTTTTAAAAAAAAAAAAATTTTTGTTTCCCTCCCTCCCACCTCTTTTTCTACTATTCTATATTTGCTATATAGTTGTATTTTGTTATGGAGGGTTTTGTATTGGCTACTTTTTGTATTGCTACATATTGTATTGCCCAAATTTAAATGATGTTTCTCAATGAATAAACATCCAGATCTCCCAAACGCTGTGTTGTTTATTTTCAATATCTAGCAGAAATTAACCGAGAGCTACTCGTCGTAACAATAGCCACTATGTTTAAAAAAAATAAGAACTCTACGATTTTGACCAAAATGTGAAAAATGAAAGTTACCATTTCAGAATAAAACTTTTATTGTTGGAATCGGATTGATCACGGCTATCTCAAGAGAGAGAGAGATGGGGTTTAACGTCCACTCGACACAAACTATGTCATTTCGGGACTAACAATAATAATAATAATTTCTTCTATGGCGCATTACAAGGCAACATATAAAATGGCAAAATATCTCAATGCGCTTTACATTTACAATAAAAAAAAAATTACAAGACAATTTCAAAAAAGGAATTAAACGAGACTAAAATAAGAACATATCAAACAGGAAAAATACCATAGAAATTAACTTATAAAATATCGTTTAAAAAAAAGCAGAGTTTTAATATTCGTTTTTAAAAAGGAATTAAACGAGACTAAAATAAGAACATATCAAACAGGAAAAAACCCCAAAGAAATTAACTTATAAAATATCGTTTAAAAAGCAGAGTTTTAATATTCGTTTTAAAAACATTAATGTTAGTTTCATTGCGCAGCTTGTGTGATAAGGGTTGGAGCATACTGACTAAAAATCTTATTGCCATAAAATTTATTTTTCGATTTCTTAGCAGGATATGCAATAGAGGGCGATTGGTTAAACGTAGTCGACACTATTGGACGTTTAACAGTTATGAGTTCATTAAGATAGGCAGGGGCTTTATTATTTACAATTTTGAAAATGGTTAAAAGTACTTTAAATTCTTTGCGTTCAACAATGGGGAGCCAATGTAATTCGTAGAGTATAGGGGTAATTGGTTCAAACTTCCTTGATAGCGTAACAAGTCTGGCTTAATTCCATGGTATAGTGAATTGCAGTAATCCAATTTCGACGTTATCATTGCGTGCACGCGTTTTTTTGGTTGATGGTTGATCGAGGAGTTCGATCTTACTCGGCATAAAAAGAGAGATACTAGCTCCTCGGTTTTTCAGTCTCTTTTTAGAGAGCTAAGGTCTAAATATGGTGTTTATGCTCCAATATATACAGATGGTTCGAAAGATGACGATCGGGTAGCTTCGGCTACCGTGACACCATCCGAGACCATTTCTGTCCGCCTCCCACCTGCTGCTTCCATATTTACAGCTAAACTTCAGGCCATTCTGCACGCTTTGGAGTTCATACAATCATCTCATCAACAACAGCACATTATCTTCACTGATTCTCTGTCCTCACTTCAAGCAATTTACAACAAAAAGCTTGAACACCCATTAGTAGCAGATGTTTATCGTCTGCTACTATCTTACGAGCTTTCAAGCAAAGACATCGTCTTTTGCTGGCTCCCCAGTCACGTTGATACAAGGGGGAATGATCAAGCAGATTTTGCTGCCAAAGCTGCTTTAGATCTCCCCCTATCACCAATTTTAATACCATATCAAGATTTTAAATCATCGATTAATCATTTCATTTATGGTCGCTGGCAACGGTCTTGGGATCTTGCAGGCACAAACAAACTTCATCATATTAAGCCTCTCTTAGGAGACTGGCCAAGCTCCTATAGAACTAACAGGAGGGATGAAGTTGTTTTGTGTCGCTCTCGTATTGGTCATACCTTTTTAACTCATATTTTCATTTTGAAGCGAGAGCCTCAACCAGAATGTGTTCACTGTCATGTATTTATTTTTAGTACCATTATTGACTGTGATACTTGTTTTTATTTATGTGATATTTATTTAATTTGTCTCATTAGAATCATCATTTGTTTGGCACCATATAGCCCGGTTGGAGCTCACGTGCCATAAAACTCCATTTCATTCATTCATTCATTTGATCGAGGAGTCTACGTATTCGTCCAATCTTAAAATCGCAAATGAAACACTTTTACATGTTTGAGATACGAAACTCTCAAGTGAGAGTCAAAGGTTACACCTAGATTTCGTACTGTGTTGATGGTGAAATAGAAATATGGTTTTCAATTTTATTTCTATAATTCGCTTGCGCGTAGGGGTCTTTAGCAGTGGGAGGAAACCGGAGTGCCCGGAGGAAACTCACGGGGTTGAGAAGGCGCCCCTATCTCCATGCCACATACGCTCACACCAGGGATCGAAACCACAGCCGCAAGCCAGAGGTGACCGGCCAGCTAGAGGTCGAAGCGCGGCACTCTAGACCACTAGGCCATCCCAAACCCCCGACTATCTCAAAATGTATGTCAAATTTCAATATTCCAAAAAATAACAATTTTAGAAAATTTTCACCAAAAAAATGAAAGCGACAAAGTTTCTAAATTTGAGGTTTTTGCGCCGTATCCGCTCCAAAATGTTTCCCACTACTCAAATATGTAACTGGTACAAAGATTGATTGAATATTTTATGAAATACCGCCAAATTTCTGGTTTGGTGCACGTGAAAGATTTGACGTCACTAACATTTAAAACCTAATAATCACAGATAATCCATGCTTAAACATCATGATTTCTGTTACAAGTAGTTCTTAGTGTTTAACGTTTGCTTCCAGAAAGTGATATCACAGACAAGTCTTATTTTTCATTTTTAGTATCTTAGCGCACGCGTCTTACCTGTGGGAGTAAACCTACGAGGTTGAGAAGGTGCCCCCTATCTCCACGTCACATATGCTCATACGAGGGTTCGAAAGAACAGCCGCAAGCAAGAGGTGACCGGCCAGCTAGAGGTCTAAGCGCGGCACTCTAGGTCACTATGCCATTACAACCCCCTCGGTCACAAGTTCAAAATTCTATACTACTGCAAACGGGTAGTAAACTGGTCTAGATGATTTCGGTTATGAGATACTTTTTGACAAAGAACTAATATTAATTTAAAAACTAATTAGTACGCACAGAAATCAACTATTTCTGTTATACGGTAACTAAACTCATATTTTGGGCAGAAATACATAATCCAAGTTGAAATGATTATAGTTCAAATATCGTCACTGAAAGAAAAAGCACTTTTGAATATCCATCCTTTCTGCATGTTTACTTATCGCCAATTTTCAGGTTTCGTGTACGTTTACGATTTTATGTCACTAACAATTTTGATAAAGAAGCAACTGTATTAAATCAAAACTAATTACATGCAGAAATCATTTTTTTCTGTTAAACGGTGACTTAAACCATATTTTGGGTAGAAGTCAACATTTATAGTTGCAATAATTTTACTTCAAATAACGTCATTGTAAAGGAAAAAGACTCTTGCATATGCTCTATACGTTGACAAAACGTACAGATTTTATCACCGGTACGGCAGGTTTCGCTTAATAATTAAAGGTGCCATTTTCAATATTCGAGACACCTTTTTTTTTACTACTCTTGATATTTCGGACTGTTGTACAATGGTTTCATACATAAGACTATCGATGGGAATCTCTGTAAAAGTTTTTCAAAAAAATATTAGGTTGACTTTTCGAGAAATAGACCCCTAAAACATACCCCATGTCGTAAATATGCGCCGTTGTCTTGTGCCCTCACCCCCCGTTTTCCTCTCTCAGACGTTTAAGACAGTCCGGCATTGGACAGCGTCTGTTCGTTTGGATGAGACGAAGCACACTGGCGTTAACGTAAGCTACATTTGACCTTAGGAATTTGAAATAGAGTAGGCAGCGTCGCCGTTCTGCGGGCAAAATGTACCTCATAGAATACATCATTGACATGTGTCCTCTTCATAAGAGAGTGTCATATTTCAATAACTGAAACCTATCAAGTTGGTTTAAATTAAGATCCTGACTGGCTAACCTGTAGGTTCTGTGTTCGGTGCTGGTATTGCCCGAGAAAGTTCATCAACATTTTCCGTGAGGGTACTCCCAACCCCTCTTTCGCCTGTCTGTGACATAGGATGGTTTGGGGTTAACGTAAAACGTATTTTTGGTGGGCTGGGATCTGCCTCCCCCCATACCCCCTTCCCCACCCTTATAACAAAATACTAACTAAAGTTCGGATTTTAAAGTTTTATTGCTTTCTTTACTTTGGACAGGCTTCTGAAAACAATTAAAATCAGCTTTAAATTTTGGAAAATTTCAGTATTGTGAATGTCAAAGGATTATCAGTTCAACATTTGTCAATATATGCAGAGGTTTTAAAAAGGATATGGTGAAATAAAGCCAGCGCAACCTATAATCTTCAGAGAATTCCTTGATTTTTAAATTCTACCCTGGATTAAGCTCCCCAAAATTGCGAGTGTGCGAAATGGATGTAACAATACTACATTGTTATTCCGATGGACTTTGAATAAACTAAAGATTGACAAAAGAGAAACTGAAGATGCATACGTGCACCGTTTGCACATTTTAAATAAACGCATTATTTTAGCTTTAATTGAAAAAAGAGAAGCCCCACCCCCTCCTCGGTATTTTTTCAATTATTTTTAATTATTTTATTCAGTTTTGGACATACCTTTGATGTTCAGGACAGACGTTTCTTTCGTTTCAATACACACAACGGTGTTGGTTATTATCCACTTGTTTACATCATTTGCAGATGATTTCTCAATGGTATATTCCAATGATATATCATCGCCTTCTTGTTGGAATACAATAATGTCCGTGGCAATTTCATAAGCCATTAAAAGGTCCTTTCTAGTTACCACTGGAATCTGCGCAATCTGAATAACAAAGGCAAATAAAGAGTGTTGTATCAATATTAGACATTGCCTTGCCAGAAACCATACCTAACTTAAAATACTGATACACTAAGAGTATAGTGTCCATTTGACAGAGACTATTCATTTCGGGTCAAACAGGTGGTTTCGTTTATTTCAGTCAACTGCTTGTGGAACTCTAGTGGTAAAAAACACCACAGATACAAAACACTCTATGAATATTATTCTAAGTCGAAAATCTTGTGGAATGTGGTACCACACCTGCATATAGGGGATCTGTGAAAGAATATCGGGAAAAAAATGATTTTTTTCTAATTCCAATATCTTGCGGACCTCTTTGTGGTATCAGTCCGGCATAAAGGGGGTCTGAGAAAGAATTTTGAAAACAAAAAGAACTCTTGTAAAAAAAAAAAAAACACCACATGCCCAAAACATTATGAATATTATTATGAATATTATTATAAGTCGAAAATCTTGTGGAATGTATTTATTTTCAGAAATCTAATATCTTGTGGAACTGTTGTGGTGAAAAGTTCCACAGAAATGCTCCCAAACCTTGCCATAAATGAGAGATAGACACATAGGATGACTCAAATTAGATAAAGAAAAACAGCTATGAACTTATCAGTAGACACCAGTGAATACTCAACTGGGATTACGTGGTCTTTCACATTTTCTTTGTGTACCGTTCAAAATTTCGCTGCACACTTAGGAATATCTCGCGGCACACTGGTTGAGAATCACTGCTTTAGACGATGAAATTCACATACCTCTATCTGTGTGTTATTAGTGCTTCTAAATTGCACTTTCCCTCCCTTTATTCTCTTGTTCGAAACATTCGTAAATGTTACGTAATTATTGATTTTGCAGACTGTCAACCATTCATGTTTTGGTGTCCATATAAGTACCTCGGCTGTTGAGTCGTCTCTGACCCGGACTTTTTATACGCCCACATTTTCATGTAGACCGTATTATGTCGTCGCCCCTGTCCGTCCGGACATCCGTCCGTCCACAATTTGTTTGTGGACCCTCTACAAGTCACAATTCCTATCCGATTTTGACGAAACTTGAAATATAGGTTTATCCCCTTAAGATCTCGGTTCCTTTCGATATTGGCATGTATCGGATCGGAACTTCATGGATTATGGCCCCTGATTGTGCGAAATATCATGTTTTTAGCTTGTGGACCCCATAGAGGTCACATGTTTGAACCCATTGTGATGAAACTTGACATGCATGTCTATAACCCCAAAATCTTGGTTCCTTTCGATATTTGCGCCCATCGGATCGTAACTTCCTGAATTATGGCCCCTGATTGTCCGAAAAATCGCCCTTTTTAGCTTGTGGTCCCTCTGGAGGTCAAAAATATTATCCGATTTAAAAAACCGTTTGATTATATCACCGTTACATGGTAATGAAGGTTGAGTTCAAATTTCGTGAAAATCGGACCAAAATTGACGGACAAAATGGCCGCCGTTTGTACGCGAATAGTGTGAAAATATGTTATATCAAGGTTGTGGACCCTATAGAGGTCACAATTTTGAACCGATTTTGATGAAACTTGACATGTATGTTTATAACCCAAAGATCTTGGTTCCTTTCGATATTTGCACCCATCGGATCGTAACTTCCTGAATTATGGCCCCTGATTGTCCGAAAAATTGCCCTTTTTAGCTTGTGGTCCCTCTGGAGGTCAAAATTATTATCCGATTTACAAAACCGTTTGATTATATCACTGTTACATGGTAATGAAGGCTGACTTCGAATTTTGTGAAAATCGAACCAAAATTGACGGACAAAATGGCCACCGTTTGTACGCGAATAGTGTGAAAATATGTTATATCAAGGTTGTGGACCCTATATAGGTCACAATTTTGAACCGATTTTGATGAAACTTGACATGCATGTTTATAACCCGAAGATCTTGGTTCCTTTCGATATTTGCGCTCATTGATTCATAACTTCCTGAATTATGGCCCCTGATTGTACGAAAAATCACCCTTTTTAGCTTGTGGTCCCTCTGGAAGTCACAATTATCTTCCGATTTAAAAAAACGTTTGATTATATCACCATTTCACCCTAAGGAAGGTTTGAGATCAAATTTCGGGAAAATCGGACCAAAATTGACAGAAAAAATGGCCGCCGTTTGTACGCGAATACGGTTAAAAAATGGTATATCATGGTTGTGGACCCTGTATAGGTCACAATTTGAATTTGATTTTGATGAAACTTGAAATGCATGGTTATAACCCAAAGATCTTGGTTCCTTTCGGTATTTGCGCATATCGGATCGTAACTTCCTGAATTATTCGAATTTCGTGAAAATCGTACCAAAATTGCCGGACAAAATGGTCGCCGTTTGTAATCGAATAGAGTTAAGATTGGTATATCATGGTTGTGGACTCTCTACAGGTCACAATTCTTATCCGATTTTGCCGAAAAGTAACATTTCTAGGTTGTGTACCGTCACACCATAATCATTGTCGGCTTCGAATTTCATGAATATCAGACTGGAACTGACCAACAAAATGGCTGCTCCCATTACAGTATGAAATACAGGACTTAATGATGTAGGAAAAATCACTTTAGGTATTGCTTGTTCTCTATCCATCTCTCGAAAATGTGGGCGTATCCTGCCTGGCAGTGCCAGCCTATCTTTTTTAACCTTATGGGTTTGTTTTCTGAAGTTGTGACAGTATCTAGTTGCTTTTCCTGAAGTTATTAATATTGATCAATTATATATCTCTATATTTTTTATATAAATTTGTATGTGTAATAACAAAGTACAAATGTTATACTTTCTGCCAACAAAAATTTAAAAAGTAAAAAAAAGCTTAAAGGCGGCAGAATGGGTGGAAGCTGAATAGGGTTATGTTCTTTTTATCTATGTGGAATGCCAAGGGTAAGCACTCCGCTGACACAATCAATGTCATTTCTCCAATTTTGTTTTAATAATCCGCTTGTTCGTACGGATCTTTATCGATGGAATGAACCGGGGAATTTGGAGAAAACCCACTAAGTTGGCCAGGCACGCCTTTCTTGTTACAGGCGCGCTTGTAACCACTGATTCAATGACTATGTTATCTAAAGAGTCCTCTTTAGACCCCCACCCCCTATCGAACATATTGAAGGCAGACGAAGAGTTAAAGTAATTAGGATGATTTACCTCTATAATGGTACCAGTTATCGTAGATAGTTCTGGGGGGGGGGGGGGTTGGGATGGCCTAGTGGTCTAGAGTGCCGCGCTTCGACCTCTAGCTGGCCGGTCACCTCTGGCTTGCGGCTGTGGTTTCGAGCCCTGGTGTGAGCGTATGTGGCATGGAGATAGGGGCGCCTTCTCAACCTCGTGGGTTTCCTCCGGGCACTCCGGTTTCCTCCCACGGCTAAAGACCCCTACGCGCAAGCGAATTATTAAAAAAAAATAAAGTTGAAACCATATGTTAGTCCCGAAATGACCTGGTTGTGTTGAGTGGACGTTAAACCCCATTTCTCTCTCTCTCTCTAGATAGTTCTGTCAATTTTTGAGCGTCTGTTGTTGTTCTTGATGGAGCCAGGGGAAAAATTAGTTTCCTCGCGGATTCTTTAAATGGGTCACTTGTAATGGTGATTGGAGTGGTCCTTGGTTTTGATTCTGTTAATACATTGAAATGTTTAACTTACATTCCTTAATTTGGAATATTGGCCGAGTGTTAGTTTGAAAATGGCAGCCCAAATAAAATGTTTTTGTATCGCACAATTCTACATGAAAATAATATTGGATTGTTATAAATGTGTTTCAGATGTGGCAAGATATGATTTCTTTTGGCGATCAAAACAGAATCACGGTGAAAAAGACGTTAAGGATTCCCAAAGAGCTTTAGACCCGAGATGTGGGAACAGCCTTATTTTAATATTACTTGTATAATGTATGATAGCCTACTAAAGTAATAAGATATTGAATCAATATCTTACCAGTTGTTAAATAAAACATTCCAGTTTGTGATTTATTTGCAGTGTATTCAACAAGTATATAAGCTTGGTCAACCGTCAGTTTCAAATTGCGTATCGCTCTGCTTACCCTTTCGCAGAGCGATACGCAATTTGATTGGTCGAGACTTTCGAACACAATAACTCTCCTTCTAATTGAGTTAAAATGTTCAAACTTGGTGTATATGCTTATTAGGTCAATGCCTTGATGGAATTCGAAGATGAGCATTTTCCGCTTAGGGTAAGCAGAGATAAGCAATTTGATTGGTTGATGCTTTGGGACACGATAACTTTAGTTCTAATTAAGTGAGAGTGATGAAACTTGGTGTATAGTTTCATTACAGTAATACCTTGACTAAGTTCGATAATGAGCATTTTCTGCTCAGGGTAAGCAGAGTGATATGCAATTTGATTGGTCGAGACTTTGGAACACAATAACTCTCCTTCTAATTGAGTTAAAAAGTTCAAACTTGGTGTATATGCTTATTAGGTCAATGCCTTGATGGAGTTCGAAGATTAGCATTTTCCGCTTAGGGTGAGCAGAGATAAGCAATTTGATTGGTTGATGCTTTGGGACACGATAACTTTAGTTCTAATTAAGTGAGAGAGATGAAACTTGGTGTATAGTTTCATTACAGTAATACCTTGACTAAGATCGATAATGAGCATTTTGTGCTCAGGGTAAGCAGAGCGATAAGCAATTTGATTTGCCGAGACTTTGGAACACAATAACTCTCCTTCGAATTGAGTTAAAATGTTCAAAATTGGTGTGTATGCTTATTAGGTCAATGCCTTGATGGAGTTCGAAGATGAGCATTTTCTTCTTAGGGTAGGCAGAGATAAGCAATTTGATTGGTTGATACTTTGGGACAAGATAACTTAGGTTCATCTTGATTGGTGATTTTTATGCCAATACAATGACTGCATTCTCATTCAGTAATGGATTCGACAGTAACAGTGTATAGAAACGATTGACTCGGACACGAGGGCCCTTTCCCTTGGCCAGAGGGGCCCTTTTGTCAAGCGTGGGGGCCCTTTTGTCTGTCTTTGGGGTCCCCCTAACTAGGGTACATTTTTCTTTATAAAACACTTTTGGATGACACTTCGTGTACAGTTTGATTGCTCGATATGTTTGAAAAAAATAAATGTGCGATTAATTAATATGTGTCATCTATTTATTTTGGGACTTCGGCGGGTGACATCAGCCTCACTGTTGGCTTGTTTTAAATAAAACTACAAATTTGATGTGTCTTCTTCACGGTGTGCCAATTTTTAGATCCAGAAGTTCTTTTAGTGAAATCGTGTTCATTTTGATTTGAGAAGAAATAAAAACGCGATTGAAATTTCCTTATGTAGGTAATTTTCCACGTGCATAAATTAATTTCAATCCGAGGCAGAACCCGAAATATATGGGATGCGATCGTGATTTTTACGGTGGCACAAATGCGACAAATATAATGTACGGAGCGCCGTAAGTACACTATTCCACTCATATATATTTTTTCATGCACGATTCAATTCTTATTAATTCTATTAATTATTAAGTATTAATTCATTATAACGAAATATTAATTCGTTATAACGAAATATGAATGAATCAATTATTGTTACATAATAGGAAGCAGCTGTGGTTTCTTGCTGTGAGGTGGAGATACAATCAGTCTAGCTGATATATGTAAATGGTCAAATGAAATAATCATGTGTGGTTGTCAAATGCGTTGTTATGTAGTCTACCATATGCTTATGGAGAGATGATTTGATTTCATTATATCATTTATGCATGTACAAAGTTAATTAAATAACTGCAATGGACTGAATTAGTATAAATTGGTTTAGGTATGTGACATAAATGAGGCGGGCCGTGGTTGTCCAATAAAGGGGATGAGAAGTTTAAGGCAAAACAATGGTGCACCACAATGGAGGCAGACGTGAAATAGGACGATGGCCTGATGACTACAAAATGATATGGTTGTTAGAATTATATATGTAATTAGTAATGTGCGTTCCTGTACTGTTTAAACGAAATATTTAATTGGTTATAATTAATTAATTTTATGTTAAAACGAATTACTTATTTCGTTTTGGAAATAATACGTCGTATTCATTATTTCGTTTAAGTCAAATATTAATCCGCTTAAACATCTATCTAAAATAGACATAGCAAGGTTTGGGAGCATTTGGAATTGTCTATTTATTTTAATGGAAAAAGTTAAATCGTATAATCTTGTAAGTGTAATTTTAGGAAGCATTTGTGTGGAACTTTTCACCACAGGAATTCCACAAGATATTGGACAAAAAATCTTTTTTTTTTCAAACATTTATTTTTGACCTCGAACTTTCTCACTTTAAAATATCTTGTTTACGCCTACAACGATTACCGATAAATGCTGCCGTAGGTATGACCCTTGATCAATTTGAAAAATCTGGAAACTGAATTAAATACCCAGTTGACTTGAAATTGATACACAATCTTAATGGTCATGAGGCAAGCCTGTTGTTTTTCAACAATTTTCGATAATTACTACCAGAGGTATGGCCCTAGATAACTTGAGAAATCGTATGGGTATGCTAGCAGCTAATGTTGATATAAATTTGTACACATTGGTTAAGGTCACGAGACAAACAATAAATTCTTAATGAGTTGTGCGTTGTAAATATTTATACGCCCACATTTTCATGTGGACGTATATTGTCGTCGCCCCTGTTCGTCCGTCCGTCCGTCCGTCCACAATTGTTTGTGAACAGTCTACAGGTCACAATTTTTATCCGATTTCAATGAAACTCAAAATATAGGTTTATCACCCTGAGATCTCGGTTCCTTTCGATATTGGCATGTATCGGACCGTAACTTCATGGGTTATGAACCCTGATTGTACGAAAAGTCACGTTTTTTAGCTTGTGAACAGTGTAGAGGTCACAATTTTGAACCGATTTGGATGAAACTTGAAATGCATGTTTATAACCCAAAGATCTCGGTTCCCTTTCGATATTTGTGCCAATCGGATCGTAACTTCCTGAATTATGGCCCCTGATTGTCCGAAAAATCGCCCTTTTTAGCTTGTGGTCCCTCTGGAGGTCAAAATTGTTATCCGATTTAAAAAACCGTTTGATTATATCACCGTCCCATGGTTATGAAGGTTGAGTTCGAATTTCGTGAAAATCGGACCAAAATTGACGGACAAAATGGCCGCCGTTTGTACGCGAATAGTGTGAAAATATGTTATATCAAGGTTGTGGACCTTATAGAGGTCACAATTTTGAACCGATTTTGATGAAACTTAACATGTATGTTTATAACCCAAAGATCTTGGTTCCTTTCGATATTTGCGCCCATCGAATCGTAACTTCCTGAATTATGGCCCCTGATTGTCCGAAAAATCGCGCTTTTTAGCTTGTGTTCCCTCTGGAGGTCATCATTGTTATCCGATTTTAAAAACCGTTTTATTATATCACCGTTCCATGGTTATGAAGGTTGAGTTCGAATTTCGTGAAAATGGCCGTCGTTTGTACGCGAATGGTGTGAAAATATGTTATCAAGGTTGTGGACCTTATAGAGGTCACAATTTTGAACCGATTTTGATGAAACTTGACATGTATGTTTATAACCCAAAGATCTTGGTTCCTTTCGATATTTGCGCCCATTGGATCGTAACTTCCTGAATTATGGCCCCTGATTGTCCGAAAAATCGCCCTTTTTAGCTTGTGTTACCTCTGGAGGTCAAAATTGTTATCCGATTTAAAAAACCGTTTGATTATATCACCGTTCCATGGTTATGAAGGTTGAGTTCGAATTTCGTGAAAATCGGACCAAAATTGACGGACAAAATGGCCGCCATTTGTACGCGAATGGCGTGAAAATATGTTATATCAAGGTTGTGGACCTTAAAGAGGTCACAATTTTGAACCAATTTTGATGAAACTTGACATGTATGTTTATAAGCCAAAGATCTTGGTTCCTTTCGATATTTGCGCCCATCGAATCATAACTTCCTGAATTATGTCCCCTGATTGTCCGAAAAATCGCTTTTGTTAGCTTGTGGTCCCTCAGGAGGTCAAAATTATTATCCGATTTAAAAAATCGTTTGATTATATCACGGTTTCATGGTAATGAAGAGTGAATTTGAATTTCGTGAAAATCGGACCAGAGTTGCCGGATAAAATGGCCGCCGTCTGTACGCGAATTGTGTAAAAATATGTTATATCAAGGTTGTGGACCCTATAGAGGTCACAATTTTGAACTGATTTTGATGAAACTTGAAATACATGTTTATAACCTAATGATCTTGGTTCCATTGCATATTTGCCCATATCGGATCGTAACTTCCTGAATCATGGCCCCTGATTGTACGAAAAATCACCCTTTTTAGCTTGTGGTCCCTCTGGAGGTCACAATTATTATCTGATTTAAAAAAACGTTTCATTATATCAAAGTTACATCGTAATTATGGGTGAGTTTGAAATATGATTTTCTGATGATTACTTAAAATGCAACAACTCTTGTTGACTGCCCGGACGATTTGGCTGCTGTGTGGGCGTATGTTTCGTTGCCTGGCAACCTATTTTTCTATTACTGATTGCTCGAACTGCCTAGCTGCTGTCAGCGTATGTTTCGTTGCCTGGCAACCTATGTATGAGATGTGTTATTTGTTAATAGGCTAATATTGTGGTAAATTAGATGCATATGTAGTTACCGTATTTTGTTTGGTTACTATCGCCACTAGACAAGATCATGACCAATGTAAATGAAATGTTGTTTAATGGCACGTCAGCTCCAACCGGGCCATACTGCGCCAAACATGATGAAATTAACGAGACAAACTAGAAAAATATAATCACAATATTATCTATATATACATAAATAAAAACAAATATCACAGTAAATATCAAATAAAAATAAATATAAACTTTATGTATATATATTTAAAACATGAAAGTAAAAATCAGATATATACAATTAAAATTTGTGATAAAAATGTGTCTCCTTTAAAAAGTCTAGCGCTTTACAGTAAAGACCCGGTTGAGCAAACAACTGATGAAGTGATTGGCAACGGTAATGCCGTAATCTTGTTTCTTTGAGATGCTTGCACTCAATCAAAATGTGCTTAACTGTCATCACCAATGTAATGTATGATTTGTTAATAGGCAAAATATTATTATTATGATAATGTTTGTTCGAATTATAACTACGTTTAGATTATATGTACATATTAGCTGTCTTTGTATATGCCCTGCCCAGATTTGTGGCGATCGTTGATTAGGATGTCGACATTCGTTTATATCATATGGTCACATTGTGGAGTTATCCCCCCTCGTTTACAGTCAAAACCTTAAAAGTTCGAGAAAGCATATTTGTCCCCAGCCTTTCGAAGAAAATTGGGGGACTATTAAAATGGGTTCGTCCGTCTGTCTGTCCCTCACACTTATTGGGACACAATAACTCTCTTCCTAATTGAACTAGAATGTTCAAACTTAGTGTATGTGTTTATTAGGTCAACGCCTTGATGGAGTTCGAAGATGAGCATTTTCCGCTTGGGGTAAGCAGAGATAGGCAATTTGATTGGTTGATGCTTTGGGACACGATAACTTTACTTCTAATTAAGTGAGAGTGATGAAACTTGGTGTATAGTTTCATTACAGTAATACCTTGACTAAGTTCGATAATGAGCATTTTCTGCTCAGGGTAAGCAGAGCGATAAGCAATTTGATTGGTCGAGACTTTCGAACACAATAACTCTCCTTCTAATTGAGTTAAAATGTTCAAACTTGGTGTATATGCTTATTAGGTCAATGCCCTGATTGAGTTCGAAGATGAGTATTGTCCGCTTAGAGTAAGCAGAGATAAGCAATTTGATTGGTTGATGCTTTGGGACACGATAACTTTACTTCTAATTAAGTGAGTGTGATGAAACTTGGTGTATAGTTTATTACAGTAATGCCTTGACTAAGATCGATAATGAGCATTTTCTGCTCAGGATAAGCAGAGCGATAAGCAATTTGATTTGCCGAGACTTAGGAACACAATAACTCTCCTTCTAATTGAGTTCAAATGTTCAAAATTGGTGTGTATGCTTATTAGGTCAATGCCTCGATGGAGTTCGAAGATGAGCATTTTCTGCTTAGGGTAGGCAGAGATAAGTAATTTGATTGGTTGATACTTTGGGACAAGATAACTTAGGTTCATCTTGATTGATGATTTTTATGCCAATACAATGACTGCATTCTCATTCTGTAATGGATTCGACAGTAACTGTATAGAAACGATTGACTCGGACACGAGGGCCCTTTCCCTTGGCCAGAAGGGCCCTTTTGTCAAGCGTGGAGGCCCTTTTGTCTGCCTTTAGGGTCCCCCTAACTAGGGTACATTTTCATTTTTCTCGTCGGTTTTAGCATTTTCCTTTATAAAATTCTTTTGGATGGCACTTCGAGTACAGTTTGATTGCTCGATACGTTTGAAAAAAATAAATGTGCGATTAATTATTATGTGTCATCTATTTATTTTGGGATTTCGGCGGGGACCATCAGCCTCATTGTTGGCTTGTTTAAGTCCTATCATCTTATGAATATTGACTGATTATTGATTACATTAAAAATATATAAATTTGTAATCACTGCATTTTTTGACTATTATTACCAGTAGACAATACCATCATTAATTTAATGTCTCTTTTGTAAAGTAGGTTGATACCGAGATAATAATGTTGGTTCAAATTATAACTAAATTTTGATTACATGTATATACTAGCTAATTTCCTTTTGTATCTGCCCAAGTGTATGTCCGGTGTCAGTCAAAATGCCGATCTTTGTTTTAGCCGTTTTGAGAAATTTATTTTTGATATCATTTTGTTAAGAAATGGAATTTTTCCAAACATGAGTTATACACCCCTTTACTAGCCATACTTTTGAAATCTTGGGAAGGCAACAGTACCAAATTGCTTTATGCAATATTGGTGGGAACTGTGATTGAGACATAAGTAAGAAACTTATTTTTTAAAGAGACATCCGTGTTGAAAATTTTATACGCCCGCAAGATACTATAGTATTATAGTTTGCATTTGATTTTGATATCTGTTGCATCCAAGTTGAGATAGTTCATCTCGATTTTCCGGCGTGGTTTCTCCTTGTCAGTGATGCAGAAGGAGGGCATAACAAGGACAGCTGCCTAGTGGTTCGGATGGGACAAAGAACCGAGGTCCCGTGTACACATTGGCATGCACATAAAAGATCCCTTGGCAGTTGGAATTCGATATAAGAGTAGGCCGTAGCGCCGCTGCCCGGGCAAAATATCCCTCATAGCACACTGTATGGCGTATGCCCATCTTCCATTAGTCCAAGTCAGGCGCAGAAGAGTAGGACGTTAAACGCCATTTCATTTCGCATCCAAATTGGGTGTGGGGGGGGGGGCTATATGGCTGAATGGTTAGCGTGCGTGCGCTGTATCACAAAGCCTGTCATTGAGTCAACTGGCGTGGTTTCGAATCCCCGGTTGTACGTGGCAAGGAATAGGGTCGCTTGGCCAACCTCGTGGGTTTTCTCCGGGTCCTCCGGTTTCCTCCCACTACTCGCAAGCGAATTATTGAAATAAAATTAAACCATGTTAGTCCCGAAATGACCTAGTTTGTGTCGAGTGGACGTTAAACCCCCATTTCTCTCTGTCTCTGTCTCGCATCCAAGTTGCTCCCCCAAAGGTAATTAGATACATGTATTGGCTCATGTTGAACAGGACGCAGGGTATGCTTATTAGTAGAGTATCATTTTCCATTGTGTAAAAATGTACATGTTGAATTTAAATAAAACAAATACTCTAAAGCAAAGAATGTATGCCAATTGAAATATATCTGAATAATTTAATAATATGGTTCACATGAATGTGACAAAACGTTTCCACTATAATCAGTTTGGTACATATGAGCAGGCATCAATTTCTTGCTTTACAGTATATGAAACCTGTAATGTATTTGATACAATATACATGTATATATGTTACGAAACATCCCACTGTATATCTATATGTAGCGAAACATCTCAGTTGTTTCGACCACTGTGACGTATCATCTCATCTATGTAACTCTTCAGTTAATAAAGTACAGTTTGGCGTCTCCACTAAAAATGTCACCTGTCGTTCATTTATTTAAGTCTACAAACCCCTTAAAGCCTAGACATAACACTGGCGACGAGGATTATGCTTCAGTTCTTCAGAAAGAAGAAGAATTGGAGAAGAGCCTAATATGAAAAGTGGGAAAAATTAAGTTAACTACAGTAAAGAATTTGGACTTTTATTCTCGACCTGTTATCTTATGTGTAAACCCCACACGTGGTCGACACGAGTGTTTTACCGCCCAGGTGCTGAAGAATAATATTTCCGGTTCTTAAATTCATTGAAAAGCAACAATGGCTGTAGAAAATGGTCAGATTGAGAACTTTGACGAGTCAACACACGATTGGCCCACATATTTTGAGAGACTTGAACTTTATTTTCTATTCAAAGACATCGAGGATGAAAAGCAAGTTCCTGCATTTCTTAGCCTGATTGGTGGAACTACCTACAGTTTGTTGAGAGACCTGGTTGCACCAGACAAGCCAGCCTCTAA
This sequence comes from Patella ulyssiponensis, assembly GCA_963678685.1. Classification (NCBI taxonomy): domain Eukaryota; kingdom Metazoa; phylum Mollusca; class Gastropoda; family Patellidae; genus Patella; species Patella ulyssiponensis. Next base: position 409,716 of record OY783230.1, read on the forward strand.
AACACTTGTAGAACTTTCTGATATCCTGACACTCCATCTCGCACCTAAACCCTTGGTAATCCCACAAAGGTTTCGATTCCACAAAAGAGATCAGCTAGCATCTGAGAATGTTACAACATATTTTGCAGAAATTAAAAAGTTGTCTCAGCACTGCCAGTTTGGTACATATTTGGATGAAGCCTTACGAGACAGACTTGTATGTGGAATTCAGTCGGAAGCCATCCAGAAGCGGCTTTTGGCCGAAGATAACATCAACCATGCAAAAGCTCTAGAGATTGCCATAGCTATGGAGACTGCTGCAAAAGACACTATGGAATTGAGAGGTGGAAAGAAAGAGGGACAAGTTAATAAACTTCAAAAGTTTAAGAAGAAACCACCACAGACTATGGAATGAATGAATGAAATGTGGTTTTATGGCACTTCGGCACCAACCGGGCTATATTGCGCCAAACCTACAAAGATTTATGCGAGACAAGTTAAATAAATATCACAGAAAAAGTTTTATATGCATAAATAAAAACAGTATCACAGTAAAGAAGATTAAAAAATCAAATAAATCTTTTATGCATATAAATATTTAAAACATATGATATGATAAATATACAATTAAAATTTATGATAAAAGCTTGTCTCTTTTAAAAAGTCTAACAATTTACAATATAAGCCCGGTTGGGCAAATAATTGATGCAGAGACTGGCAACGGTAATATTTATATCTTAGGTTCTTGAGATGCTTGCAATCAATCAAAATGTGCTTCACTGACAAAGGAACATGACAGTGTTCACATTCTGGTTGAGGCACTCGTTTCAAGATGAAAAAGTGTGTTAAAAAAGTATGACCTATACGAGAGCGACACAGAACAACTTCATCTCTCCTGTTGGTTCTATAGGAGTTTGGCCAATCTCCTAAGAGAGGCTTAATGTGATGAAGTTTGTTTGTGCCTGCAAGATCCCAAGACCGTTGCCAGCGGTCATAAATAAAATGATTTATTGCCGATTTAAAATCTTTAAATGGTATTAAAAATGGTGATTGGGGAAGATCTAAAGCAGCTTTGGCAGCAAAATCTGCTTTATCATTCCCCCTTATATCAACGTGACTGGGAAGCCAGCAGAAGACGACGTCTTTGCTGCTGAGCTCGTACGATAGTAGCAGACGATAAACATCTGCTACTAATGGGTGTTCAAGCTGTTTATTGTTAATTGCTTGAAGTGAGGACAAAGAATCAGTAAAAATGATATACTTTAAAGTTGAAGAAGATTGAATGAACTCCAAGGCCTGAAGAATGGCCTGGAGTTCAGCTGTAAATATGGAAGCAGCAGGCGGGAGACACACAGAAATGGTCTCAGATGGCGTCACTGTAGCCGAAGCTACCCGATCACCATCCTTAGAACCATCTGTGTAAATAGGAGCATAATCACCATATTTAGACCTTACTTCTCCGAAGAGAGTTTGAAACACTGTGGAACTAGTATCTTTCTTCCTGTTTTTTGTAAGATCTAGATCGATCTTAGGGGGAGATATAGCCCATGGCGGTGTTTCAAAGAAAGGGGTATTCGCAATACTGTCAAGGTTGATACCAGCCTCGGACAGAAGGGGTTGTATGCGAATACCAAATGGTGGAATGACTTTAGTCTTGAGCAGATATAAATGCTCATGATAGGGTCTAAATATGGTGTTAAATGAAATATGATTTGGTAAAGATGCTATTTTCGTAGCATACTGCAGGGCCAGCTTATCACGTCTGTTGTGCAGTGAGGGCTCATGCGCCTCGACGTATAAACTGTCCACTGGAGATGTACGAAAGGCTCCTAAACTGATTCTAAGTCCTTGGTTGTGTATGGTGTCGAGCTCTTTGAGATAAGACTCGCGGGCAGACCCATACACTATACACCCATAATCGAGTTTTGATCTTATTAACGCTCGATATAATCTGAGCAAGACCTTACGGTCTGCTCCCCAGTCAGTATTTGATAAGACTCTCAATATGTTGAGGGCTTTCAGACATTTCTTCTTTAGGTTTTTAATGTGGGGGATAAATGATAATTTCTTATCAAATATCAGCCCCAGAAATTTGGTTTCATCCACAACTGGAAGGCGATTGCCATCCAAATAAAGTTCTGGATCTGGATGCAAACCTCGTTTCTGACAGAAATGCATGCAGACAGTCTTGGATTTCGAAAAACGAAATCCATTTTCGGTTGCCCATTGTTGAAGTGAATTCAAACAAAGCTGCAACTTACGTTCGATTATCCGCATGTCTGTAGAACCATAGCACATCTGAAAGTCATCAACATAAAGAGCGCCGTTTGTACCTGGTTTAAGGCACGCTGGGATAGTATTAATTTTTATTGCAAATAATGTTGGAGATAAAATACTTCCCTGAGGAACTCCCATTTCCTGAGGAAATGGGTCAGAGAATATTGATCCCAGTCGTACCTTAAATGAGGAAATTTTTAATGAAGATAGGTAAGTGACCTCGTAGGCCGAGGTTATGGAGGTCGCGCATGATACCATGTTTCCATGTAGTATCATAAGCTTTCTCCAGATCAAAAAATATTGCAACTAAATGTTGCTTCTGGATGAAAGCGTCCCTGACGAACGTTTCAAATCTAACGAGATGATTAAGAGTGCTCCTTTGGGACCGAAATCCACATTGGAGGTCAGTAATGAGGTTGTTGGACTCAAGGTACCAAACAAGCCTTCGATTGATCAATCTCTCCATGGTTTTGCAAATACAGCTAGTTAAAGCGATCGGACGATAGTTGGTAGGATTCGTATGATCTTTTCCCGGTTTAGGGATGGGAATTATTGTGGCTTCATGCCACGAAGGAGGGAAATTCCCATCAACCCAAATCCTGTTGAAAAGATCCAGTAAGATTAAGAGTGTGGGAAAAGGTAAATGTTTTAAAATTTGGTAGTGTATTTCATCTGGACCAGTTGCAGTATCCCGAGCTCGCCTTAACGAATCACGGAGCTCTGCAATGGAAAAACGATCATTATAACATTCATCATTGCGGGACTTAAAATTAAGTCGCCTTTTCTCCTGTTGTTGCCTAATGCCCCGAAAAGCATCTGAGGAGAAACTGGATGATGAATTATATGAAAATGTACTGGCCAGAGAATTGGCAATATCAGGAAATGTTGTTAAGGTGGTATTATCAACATTTAGATGGTTTACTGATAATGCACTACTTTTACCTTTAATCCTACGAATCCTATCCCATACCGATTTGGATGTGGTACGGGAATTGATCTTGGAGACATAATCCTGCCATGAAGATTTCTTTGCTTGACGTATGGTTCTACGGGCCTTCGCCCGGACCATTTGGAATGCCGCAATATTCTCCATGGAAGGATGATTCTTTAATCGTCTCAGGATACGATCACGCTCTTTAAGAGCGGATTTGCAATCATCGTTAAACCATGGTTTATTGAAACGTTTTGGTTCAGTCGTGGTTTTTGGAATCGCCTGCTCAGCTACATCTTGAAGAATGGAAGTGAATAAGGCCATGGGCTCATCTGCATCTTCTAACTCTTTTGTATCAAAAGAGAAGAGACACAAAGATTCAAACAGAGCCCAATCAGCCTTATGTAACTTCCACCTCTGGGGTCTTTCAACCGGAGAGGGACCATTATTATCAATCAAGATAGGAAAGTGGTCACTACCACATAGATCTTCATTTACTCTCCATGAAAAATCCTGAAACAGGACCGGAGAGCAAATGGTTAGATCCAGGGAAGAAAAAGAAGCTGTGGCAGGATGTAGATAAGTAGGCGAGTCATCATTTAATAAACACAAATTATTAAGGTTAATGAAGTCCACTATTTGTTTACCTCTGTTGTTATCATCTGGACTACCCCAGAGTGAATGATGACCATTGAAATCTCCCGTAATAATAAACGGGAGAGGAAGTTGTGCAACAAGGTCATCAAGATCTCTGGGATTAAGATGTAAACTTGGTGGAAGATAAACAGAGCAGAGTGTTATAGGAATATGCAACGTCACCCGAACTGCAACTGCCTGTAAAGGCGAGTTGAGGGTGACTTGACTCTGAGGAACATCTCCATTAAGAACAATAGAAACACCCCCATGAGCTCTACCATCACCAGCTGCGTGATGATGGTAACCAACAAAATGTCTAAAAGACAAAGTGTCAGAATTCCGTAAAAAAGTTTCCTGTAAACAAATAGCTAAAGGATTGTGTTTTTGAATTAATAATTGGACTTCATTAAAATTTGGTTTTAAACCACGACAATTCCATTGAATAATGGAATTTAACATTGTCAGGGAATTTTATTTTTTGACGGCTTACCATGCGGGTCCATATGGACATCCGCGACGGCAACACCGTCCATCAGATCATCCCCATATCTATTATAGAGAAAAATAGGGTCTTTTGAACCCTTTTTCATTTTCTCTTTAAACTTTGCCAATCTCCTCTCTTTCCTGGAGAGGACAGTTTGATCCTGAGAGGGTGGGATACCCTTCAGCTGCGAACTTGATCCAGCAGAACTGGAATCAAGTGCAACAGCTTCAGCAGAAGGCGAGGGGCGCGACCCCTTGTCATTCTGGGTTGACGTGTTGGGGATAGTCCCAACACTTCCAGGTTGCGGCAAGGAAGGTTGTCCCTCGCCAGGCAAAGAATTAATAGTTTGGATCGAGTTCTCTCGCGTTTGAGAGAAGCTCGATGCCCCTTGATCTGATATGTCTTTTGTCATTTCCTCTTGATCAGGCCAGGTTATGTCTGTCTGAACAGAAGTTGTTTTAGTAGAAACTTTGACTGTACTTGCGTAAGATTTCCCTTGTGGTGCAATGGGAAATAATGCAGTAAGTTCTACTTGCTTACGAGCATCAAAATATGACATCTTTCGTTCAGACATCACCTGTTGGATTCGTTTCTCCTTCTGCCAAATTGGACATTCGCGAGAGTAAGCAAAGTGCTTACCCTTGCAATTTATACAACAAAAATCAGCCTGGCAGGTAGCGCTTTCGTGGCCATCATGACCACAGCGAGCGCAGGTGTCTTTACCTCTACAGACAGTTTTGCTGTGTCCAAATTTTTGGCATTTGTAACAGCGAAGGGGGTTAGAAATATACGAATCAACAGGTATATTAAGATAACCTGCCTTGAGAGTTTTGGGTATTTCGGGACGATTGAAAGTGAGGATGTAGGTGCTTGTAGCAATCACCTTATCTCCCCAACGTACGCTAATTCTTTTAACATGCGAGACGCCTTGGGATGAAAGGTATTCTACCATTTCATCCTCACTGCTGCCTTCAAGATCCCGACAGCGAATAACTCCTCTACTTGAATTTAACGACCTATGCGGCGACACCTTGATCGGAATGTCTGCTAAGGATGTGGATTTAAGCAGCATGGTAGCATGCTGTTCCTTAGCACATTCGATCAGCAGTGTTCCATTTTTCAGTTTTTTGATAGCCTTGGGCTCACCGGCCAAGCCAGCTATGCCCTTGGATATCAAAAAAGGTGAAATTTTTGAGAGGTCGGTAGAGGGACTCTCAATCAAGAGAAACCTCGGCCATGCCTTTGACATTTTATTTGTTGATTTAAATAGACTAGAAACGTCCTCTGTACTAGGACGTTTCTGTTTTTTTATTATTTTGTTCTTTGTTACTATGGATTGGGGGGGTTGGGGAATCCATGAATAAATATTTTTTTAAATTCACCCCTCGTCGTCCCCCAGGTTACTTCCCTGCCTACCAGGGGGAGGACTAGCACGGATCGCCAGTGCATGGCCTCAGGGCTCGACGAGGGGTATACTCAAGCCAGAAGTAAAAAATACTTTCCAACCTGATTGACCCAAGCCGCCGCTCTGTAGAATGTACTTAGGACACAAAGGTAGATATTATGCTGAGTGAATAAACAGAGCATTAAACTGGAAAGGGTACATTCTACAGAGCCAAAACGACCAAAGCCGATTGATCAGAGTGGGCCACTCTGACCTCCCGTCTAGGTGAACCATGGGCCAAAGCAATGTGTTGCAGAGAAAGGGCTCGCAAGCCAAATCCCCGCTCAATTACCAGGATTCCACTCTCCACCGACACGGGTCGCAACGCACGGCAAACACGTTGCCCCATTACAAGGATCCTTTCAGTCGCCTTTTACGACACGCAGGACATACGAAGGGTATATTCTTATCACCCCCTACACCCCAGGGGGGCACAGACTATGGAAAAACCAAGTTCAAGTATGTCATATAAATGTGAGAGATGTCTCAAATCCGGTCATAGAGAATATGAATGTAGATTTAAAGATTCGATCTGCATCAAATGTGAGAAAAGAGGTCACATAGCGAGAGCCTGTTTAACTAAAAGCACAGAGGTACCTAGACAGAAAAAGCGGTTCAACAGGAAAAAGTCTGTTCATAATATTGAAAATGATGATGATACAGATTACGACAGCGATATTGATTTAGCTTATATCAATAAAGTCGACAAAGAAGAATCTGATGTCATATGGGTAGAACCTGTAGTAAATGGTGTCAAACTCAAAATGGAGCTAGACACAGGAGCGTCTTTGACCCTGATGTCAGAAGCTGAGTTTGAGAAGAAATACCCATCGGAACATCTACAGGAAACCACACTGTCATTGAAGACTTACACCGGTGAACGAATCAAGCCATTAGGGCAGATGAATGTCACAGTAGAGTTTGAAGGCAATATGAAAGAAAATTTAACGCTGTATGTTGTCAATGGTAATGGACCAACCCTTCTGGGTAGAGATTGGCTGAAACATCTTGACATAGATTTAAAGAGTATCTATGCGATGCAGACAAATCCATCTACGATGCAGACATCAAAAGCCTTATAGGAGAGTTTAGATTCATTATTACAGAAATATGGTGAAGTATTTCAAGATGGTATTGGTAGGTTAACATTAACAAAGGCCAAACTTCATTTAGCAGATAATGCAGTTCCTAAATTCTGCAAACCAAGACAAGTTGCTTATTCCTTGCGCCCTAAAGTCGAAGAAGAGTTAGAGAAGTTAGAAGCTGAAGGAATCTTGTCTAAAGTTGAAACAAGTGAGTGGGCGACACCGATCGTACCAGTTCCTAAGAAATCTGGAGCAGTCCGCATATGTGGAGATTTTAAAGTAACAGTTAACCCGCAGCTAAAAGTAGATCAATATCCTCTGCCACGAGTAGAAGATATCTTCGCAAACCTAGCTGGAGGCGTGAAATATTCTAAGATAGATCTTCGTAATGCATATTTACATATGGAAATTGAAGAAGAATCAAAACCTTTACTTAGCATCACAACACATAAAGGCTTGTTCCAGTATAATCGTCTAGTATTTGGCATAGCATCTGCACCAGCTATATGGCAGAGAGCAATCGAGCAGGTCCTACAAGGAATACCTATGACACAATGTTTGCTTGATGATATGATAATCACTGGTCGTACAGAGCAAGAACATCTACATAATCTGGAGATGGTACTCGAACGTCTAAAGCGGTACGGGTTAAGAACCAATGAGGCCAAATGTGAGTTCTTTAGAGATGAAATCCTGTACTGTGGTCACGTGATAGACAAAGATGGTTTACACAAATCACCAGAGAAGATAGCTGCTGTTGCTAATGCACCAAGACCAACTGATGTATCACAAGTTAGATCTTATGTAGGTTTGGTAAATTATTATCATAAATTTTTACCAAACATAGCCACAACCTTGCATCCGTTAAACCAATTACTTGAAAAATCTAAAGAATTTCAGTGGACGGAGGAGTGTGAGGTAGCATTTCGGAAAACTAGAGATTTAATTTTGTCAACCCAAGTACTTGTACACTATGACCCTTCAAAACCAGTGAAAGTAGCTTGTGATGCCTCGCCCTATGGTATAGGATGTGTACTGTCACATACATATCCTGATGGCAGTGACAGACCTATAGCATTCGCATCACGTTCATTGACGAAATCTGAAAGAAACTATTCACAAATTGACAAGGAAGCTCTGAGTCTAGTGTGGGGAGTGAAGAAATTTCATACATATCTATATGGTCGGAAATTTACCCTGGTTACTGATCATCAACCATCACTCTCGATATTTCATCCAGAGAAAAGCATTCCTGTAATGACAGTTGCACGTTTACAGAGATACGCTTTGTTCCTTGCTGGACATCAGTATAAAATAGAATATAAGCGAACAGGTCAACACATGAATGCAGATTGTTTATCAAGACTTCCTTTGCCAAATAACAGGACCCCAGATTCAGAAGTAAATCAACCTGATTTATTCTTTGTGCAAACAATTGACACATTGCCAGTTACATCGACACAAGTTGCAAAGAAAACACGAACTGATATAACTTTGTCAAAAGTATTAGACTATACTCTCAAAGGATGGCCTGATACTTGCACAGATGATTTGCTAAAGCCATATTTCCATAGGCGTAATGAACTGTCAACATGCCAAGACTGTCTTATATGGGGCAACAGAGTAGTTATTCCAGAACATTATCAGAAGTCATGTTTGGAAGAACTTCATAGTGGTCATTTGGGCATAGTCCGGATGAAGGCACTAGCACGTAGTTACTGTTGGTGGCCTGGTATAGACTCTGCGATTGAAGCTGTAACAAAGACTTGCAAAGGTTGTTCTGACACTAGGAATAATCCCAGTAAAGCACCTCTACATCCTTGGTCATGGCCTAAATCACCATGGCAACGTATACATATAGATTTCGCAGGTCCATTCCAATCTAAAATGTTTTTAGTAGTTGTCGACGCACACTCAAAGTGGCCCGAAGTTGAAATCATGGACACCACAACATCTTCAAAAACCATTGCAGTACTTAGAGAAATATTTAGGCGAAACGGTATCCCTGATCAAGTATTTTCAGACAATGGACCGCAGTTTGCATCTGAAGAATTTAGTGCGTTCATGAAATCAAATGGAATCCACCATACGTTTTCTGCACCGTATCACCCAACGACCAATGGACTAGCAGAACGGTTTGTTCAAAGTCTAAAACACAGTCTAAAGTCTGGAAAAATCAACAAAACATTACAACATAGACTGTCAAGCTTTTTGCTCTCTTATAGAAATACAGTACACGCTACAACAGGCGCAGCACCTTCAATACTAATGAGAGGTCGAATGTTGAGGTGTAGACTTGATTTACTGAAACCCAGCACACAGCAGAAGGTTGAATCCTCTCAGAATAAACAAGTTTCATCTCGAACTTCGACAACCCATAGGTCATTTGAGGATGGACATCCTGTTTTAGCTCGTTCATATGGAAGGGGAGGAAAGTGGATAGCAGGAACTGTTGTGGAATCAACCGGACCAGTTTCATATAAAATACGTACCGTCGAAGGAAATATAATTCGGAGACATATAGAGCAAATTTTGGACAATTCGTGTGATTCAAAAGTTGTGATTAGTGATGATAGTGTTCCATGTGAAAAAGCTTCAAATGATATATCTATAGCTATAGTGCCTGAAACAGCTAATCGTAATATAAATATTAGTATTCCTGATGTGCAAATTCCTACCACTCATGGGAATGTTGAAATAAATGTGCCAAATAGTTCAAATAATGATTTATCAAATGTGCCAAATCAGTCAAATGAATCAAAATCCAATATTGAATCAAGTGCTAGTTGTTCCGTGCCAAGACGATATCCGACTCGAATGAGAGCAGCACCAAAGAAACTAAACATTTAAATAATCAAACATTTTAAAAATCTAAAGGAGTAGTAAAGACATTATTGTTGTTTTAAATGTTTTCAATTCTTTATTAATCATGTTTTTGAGCACTGAACAATAATCGTCTACATGTATAGAGATTAGTATTTGAGGATTGAACTTATATGGGAAACAATAGAATTTGTTTTATTTTAGTTGAGTTCTAAACTAACAGGGAGGGGTGTAATGTATTTGATACAATATACATGTATATATGTTACGAAACATCCCACTGTATATCTATATGTAGCGAAACATCTCAGTTGTTTCGACCACTGTGACGTATCATCTCATCTATGTAACTTTTCAGTTAATAAAGTACAGTTTGGCGTCTCCACTAAAAATGTCACCTGTCGTTCATTTATTTAAGTCTACAAACCCCTTAAAGCCTAGACATAACAAAACCTGTGTTTGTTAGCAGTTGGAACATATTCCTGAAGCAATGGCCCGAGAAATCCCTCTCTACCCATTGCTGGATTGACTTCTGATTCTTGAACCTTTGAGGGAGTGTGTCTATTCTTCCCGTTCAATCAACATGACAGTCCTACGTTTAATCTGGGGGTTCCCTAAAACTTTGGACAGTGATTTAAGGTATTAAAAACGGTGAAAGTATGTTCGTTTCCAAACAGTATTGTTTACATTTCATTTGACTTGATAGCTTCGTTTGTCACGCAATTAGTTTTACTGCAGTATTCTGCTATGCACGGGTTAATTGGGCATAACAAAATCGTGAGCCATGACGTAACGTAAACATATTTGGTCCAATATTGACACTCGTTTTAAATGTAAAGCTTTTGTAAAACAGCTTGTCATTGGTTGGTAGTTGGACTACTGACTAATCAAAATTTAAAACAACAATATCCACTCATTACAGCAGGGAGTAGTGGGATTACCTCTAATCACACGGAACACTGCGAGGAGGATGCAGTTGGAAGAAAGAAGACAAAGAGTAAGTTTGTTCTGTTGATGCAAGATAATAACTTAAAATTGGACTTATTTTATAAAGGTATCACCAAATTCTGTTCTTCTCCCACTACACTACTGAAGATCGGCATGCGCCATTGGGTGTGCTATGATTGGAAATTTTGCCCAGACAGCCGTGCTATAACCTACTCGCATATCTAATTCCATCTGCCAAAAGATCTTTTATGTGCATGCCAATGTGTACACGGGACAACGAATTTCCATCCCATTTAAACGAAAAATGTGCTTGTCAGGCCCGCCATCATGAAAATTCTTGAGAAAAATCCTTTTAAAAGTTAATGACAATAAACCAGAATACTTGCTGCATGGATGAAACAAATTAAATGATGTGTCTGTTTAAGCAGGTAATTTTAACATTAATCCATATACATCTGCTCGAAATATTGGTGTCATTTTTATACGCCAGCGTTATGGCCCGTGATCTCTTCAAAAAATCTTGTGGACGCTCTAGAGGCCAAAGTTAATATCCGATTGACCTTAAATTTATACACGGTGTTTAAGGTCATGGGACGAAGAAGCCTATTGATTTTCAACGATTTCCGATAATTAATGCCAGAGTTATTGCCCTTGATCACTTCAAAAAATCTTGTGGACGCTCTAGAGGCCCAACTTATCATCCAATTGACTTCAGATTGAGACGAACAAGTATATTGATTTTCAATGAATTTTGATAAATGAACAGCTAAATCCATGATTTTATGTTTCTTATACTAAGTGTTACCATGTTTCTGATAATTACTGTATGAGTTGTTAATCCTAATCAGATTTCAGTGTATTATACATGTTTCATTACCGAAAAAAGTAAGAATATGCGACAACTCTTGTTGACTGCCCGGACTATTTAGCTGCTGTGGTCGTATGTTTCGTTGCCCGGCAACCTATCTTTTTTTATATTATTATATGATGAATATGGCTGATTTATGATAATATAAAAATATTAAAATTTAAAGTCACCCCGTTTTTTTCGGTTATTATTACCATTAGACAATATAATCAATAATGTAATGTCTTATTTGTTAATAGGTTGATATTGTGATAATGTCTGTTCGAATTACAACTAAGAATTGATTACATATATATACTAATTTCCTTTGTTTAAGCCTACGCGTGTGTCCCGTGACATTCAGATATAAGAGTAGGCCATAGTGCCGCTGTCCCGGTAAAATACCCCTCATAGCACACTGCATGGTGTGTGCGGTGCCCGTCTTCATTAGCCTCGTAAGACGATGAACTCCATTTTATTTCATTTAACTCGTTATTCCATGGTACTCCCGCTAAATTCTGCTGCTAGACTAGTATCAACCACTACAAATCGGGACCACATGTCATCTGTTCCCTATAAATGACATTTGTTACCATTTGTTTATAGAATAAAGTATAAGACTTAACTTTTAAATGTTTGAATAATATAGATCCTTTTTATTTATCAGATATTGAACAATTTTATAAACCTAGTCGTCGTTTACATTTTGCTTACGATTAGAAAAAAAATTGGAATCTCACAAAGAAAAACCTTTTCAAGACACCGCTTATATAATAATTACATAATTATATTATATAATAATACTCTCCTTGTTTTACAAAATATTGAATTTTGCCCGTTTCCAGGTATCACAAAGACAAGAAAACTGTTGTATAATGCATGTATGCTGGGCAAATTCAGATAAACAAAAGTTTGTTTATTTTGCTCTAAATGAAACTACTTTTATTGTATTCTTGAACGGTTTATGTAATAGGTTTGCGTATTATCTTACACTGTATTTATGTAGTTGATAATATATTTTGGTTAATTATCACGGTGCAAGAAATTAGACATGGCTTTAAAAAAAAACTTGTGAAAAAGAAATTTTCTATATGGATTCGATTACTTGGTTATTCCATGCATGGCCTTATCCTAATATCAGATAATTATTTATTATTAAACTGAAATAACAGTTATCTAATTGGCTTTATTATCTATTTCAGCACAACTGTACAGTTCACAAGGTTCCTTGTATTTAAGTATATACCAATCGTTTAATATTTGTCCCCCGCCTTTCGAAGAAAGCAGGGGACTATTAAAATGGGTTCGTCCGTCTGTCTGTCTGTCTGTCACACTTTTTGGGACACAATAACTCTCTTCCTAATTGAGCTAGAATGTTCAAACTTGGTGTATGTGTTTATTAGGTCAATGCCTTGATGGAGTTCGAAGATGAGCATTTTCCGCTTAGGGTAAGCAGAGATAAGCAATTTGATTGGTTGATGCTTTGGGACACGATAACTCTCTTCCTAATTGGGCTAGAATGTTCAAACTTGGTGTATGTGTTTATTAGGTCAATGCCTTGATGGAGTTCGAAGATGAGCATTTTCCGCTTAGGGTAAGCAGAGATAAGCAATTTGATTGGTTGATGCTTTGGGACACGATAACTTTTAATTGAGCTAGAATGTTCAAACTTGGTGTATGTGTTTATTAGGTCAATGCCTTGATGGAGTTCGAAGATGAGCATTTTCTGCTTAGGGTAAGCAGAGATAAGCAATTTGATTGGTTGATACTTTGGGACACGATAACTCTCTTCCTAATTGAGCTAGAATGTTCAAACTTGGTGATTGTGTTTATTAGGTCAATGCCTTGATTGAGTTCGAAGATGAGCATTTTCCGCTTAGGGTAAGCAGAGATAAGCAATTTGATTGGTTGATGCTTTGGGACACGATAACTTTAGTTCTAATTAAGTGAGATTGATGAAACTTGGTGCATAGTTTCATTATAGTAATACCTTGACTGAGTTCGATAATGAGCATTTTCTGCTCAGGGTAAGCAGAGCGATACGCAATTTGATTGGTCGAGACTTTGGAATACAATAACTCTCTTTCTAATTAAGTTAAAATGTTCAAACTTGGTGTATATGCTTATTAGGTCAATGCCTTGATGGAGTTCGAAGATGAGCATTTTCCGCTTAGGGTAAGCAGAGATAAGCAATTTGATTGGTTGAAGCTTTGGGACATGATAACTTTAGTTCTAATTAAGTGAGAGTGATGAAACTTGGTGTATAGTTTCATTATAGTAATACCTTGACTAAGTTCGATAATGAGCATTTTCTGCTTAGGGTAAGCAGAGCGATACGCAATTTGATTGGTCGAGACTTTGGAACACAATAACTCTCCTTCTAATTGAGTTAAAATGTTCAAACTTGGTGTATATGCTTATTAGGTCAATGCCTTGATGGAGTTCCGCTTAGGGTAAGTAGAGATAAGCAATTTGATTGGTTGATGCTTTGGGACACGATAACTTTAGTTCTAATTAAGTGAGAGTGATGAAACTTGGTGTATAGTTTCGTTACAGTAATACCTTGACTAAGTTCGATATTGAGCATTTTCTGCTCAGAGTAAGCAGAGCGATACGCAATTTGATTGGTCGAGACTTTGGAACACAATAACTCTCCTTCTAATTGAGTTAAAATGTTCAAACTTGGTGTATATGCTTATTAGGTCAATGCCTTGATCAAGTTCGAAGATGAGCATTTTCCGCTTAGGGTAGGCAGAGATAAGCAATTTGATTGGTTGATACTTGGGACACGATAACTTTAGTTCTAATTAAGTGAGAGTGATGAAACTTGGTGTATAGTTTCATTACAGTAATACCTTGACTAAGATCGATAATGAGCATTTTATGCTCAGGGTAAGCAGAGCGATAAGCAATTTGATTTGCCAAGACTTTGGAACACAATAACTCTCCTATGAATTGAGTTAAAATGTTCAAAATTGGTGTGTATGCTTATTAGGTCAATGCCTTGATGGAGTTCGAAGATGAGCATTTTCTTCTTACGGTAGGCAGAGATAAGCAATTTTTGGATGACACTCTGTGTTCAGTTTGATTGCTCGATACGTTTGAAAAAAATAAATGTGCGATTAATTAATATGTGTCATCTGTTTATTTTGGGATTTCGGCGGGGGACATCAGCCTCACTGTTGGCTTGTTAATATGAGAAATATGAATAATGAAAACAACAAACGTATGTAAGCTATTTTATAAATTGTGAAGGGTTTGGTGGTTTATTGGTCTAATGTGTGTCTTTAGATCATGAGGTGTGTCATTGAGTCAAGTGGCGGGATTTCAATTCCAGGGAGTAGGGTCGCCTATATCGAACCTCATGGAATTTCTCCTGTTAACTCCCACTGCTAATTGAATTGGCCTATTTTATGTAGCGAGGACGTTAAACCTAAACTCCTATTTTGTGAAAGTTCTGGTTTTAATTATTTTGTTTTATATTTTTTCAGAAGCAGCTTATACATTTGGTTAACCAAATCCTGTGAAAGTACCAACTTTATCTTTTAGGTTAGCTGCCATATAACGCTATTTGGGTTAGCTGCCCTATAAAGCTAAGTTTGGGTTAGCTGCCCACCACGGGTTTTGCTGCCCTTTAAGAAAGCAATTTTATAAATTTGGGTTAGCTGCCCACCAATAAGCCAACCACGGGGTACTGCTGCCCTTTAAGAAAGCAATTTTAAAAATAAAAATAAAGTCATTTGGGTTAGCTGCCCTTAAAAGCTAAATTTGGGTTAGCTGCCCTTAAAAGCTAAATTTGGGTTAGCTGCCCTCCACGGGGTACTGCTGCCCCTTACGAAAGCAAATAAAAAATATAAAACTTACATCAAGTCTCGTAATAGACAATATTTTATAAAAAGAAGAAAACGTCTCGACCTTTTTAATATTAAGGGAGATAGCTCTCAGTTTATGGTCTTAGTGACCATTATCCAGTTATTTTTATCATAGGAAATGATAAAAACGTCAGGCGGCATTGTCATCTTAAAATCGAATATAGAAATTTCAAACATTTCAATGAATATGCTTTTTTACATGACCTTTCTCTTCAAAGTTTTTCAGATATTGAAACTATAGATAATCCAAATATGGCATTGGAGATATGGTATAAATTATTTCATGCTATTCTTCATCTGCATGCACCAAAAAAACGAAAACGAATAAAAAATCATAAACAACCAGAATGGTTTAATTCAGAAATTAATAAAGTTCGAAAGACAAGAGATTTTTACAAGAGAAAAAATTATCATATCAACTACAGACTTTGGCGAAACAAAACGAAAAATTTAATAACAAGTTCTAAATCTAAACATATCAAAACTGCCATTCAAGAGAACAAAGACCCAAAACATATTTGGAAATTTTTTAACAATGCTATGGGAAATAAAAAGAATTGTCCCTATCCGGTGACTATCAAATCAGATAATAACGAATATGATGATCTATCTGATATTGCTAATATTATGAATAATTATTTTACCAGTGTTACCGATGATATTAAGCCTGTATATAACCCCCTTTCCAATAAATATTGTGAAAAAAGATACATTTGTTAAAAAAACAATTCCTCCCGACAACGAATTTATTATAAATTATATCTCCTGTGCAGATGTACACAAATATCTAAATATGCTCGATCCAAGTAAGGCTACTGGTATTGACTCAATAGGACCAAAAATTCTAAGGATGTCGACAGACTATATTTTTGAATCATTAACTTATATCATAAATTTATGCATCTCAAAAGATATTTTCCCTGAACAATTAAAATTTGCTAAACTTATTCCAATTCCATTTGTTAAAAAAACAATTCCTCCCGACAACGAATTTACTATAAATTATATCTCCTGTGCAGATGTACACAAATATCTAAATATGCTCGATCCAAGTAAGGCTACTGGTATTGACTCAATAGGACCAAAAATTCTAAGGATGTCGACAGACTATATTTTTGAATCATTAACTTATATCATAAATTTATGCATCTCAAAAGATATTTTCCCTGAACAATTAAAATTTGCTAAACTTATTCCAATCCACAAGAAGGAAGACAAGGATCTACCAAATAATAATAGGCCGATTTCTATCTTACCCACAATATCAAAACTATTTGAAAAACATATTAGTTCTCAAATTACAGAATATTTTGAAAAGAACAAACTATTTTATGAATTCCAATCTGGTTTTAGAAAAATTCATTCATGTTCAACAACCTTATTGTGAATTACAGATATCTGGCTGAGAGAAATAGACTCAAGTAATATGACCGGAGTTGTTTATCTTGATCTAAGTAAGGCTTTTGATCTTATAGACCACAGATTAATCCTCCAAAAATTAAAATTATACAAATTTGACTTGAAATCTCTTAAACTAATCTCATCCTTTCTGGAATTTCGAAAGCAACAAGTAGTCTTAGGGGCATGCCATTCAAATATTACTGATGTGAAATGTGGGGTCCCACAGGGATCAAATATTGGTCCGTTACTTTTCTTGATTTTTATAAACGATCTCCCACTTCATGTCAGTAAATGCCATACTGATCTATTTGCTGATGACAGTACCCTTCATTTCTCTAGCAACAATATAGCCAATATAGAGATTGCCCTTCAAGAGGATTTACTAAATGTATTTAATTGGTGTAATGATAATGGTATGGTAATTAATGCTAAAAAGACAAAAGCCATGCTAATAGCTTCAAAACAACAAACAAACACAAGCAGCTTATCACTAAAAATTAATGGAGAATCATTAGAAAATGTATCTGAAGCAATGTTATTAGGACTTGCTGTTGACCAAAATTTAGATTGGAATCTCCAAATTAACAAAATTTCCAAAATCATATCCTCCAAAATCTACCTCCTGACAAAGTTAAAACCTTATTTACCACACCATCTTAGAATTTTATTTTTCAACGGCTATATTTTACCATATTTAGTGCCAATAACGGTAAACTAGAGGTCCTGTATAAACTCCAAAAGCGTGCGGCAAGGATCATTTTGGATAAACAAGCCAACAGTGAGGCTGATGTCCCCCGCCGAAATCCCAAAATAAATAGATGACACATATTAATTAATCGCACATTTATTTTTTTCAAACGTATCGAGCAATCAAACTGAACACGAAGTGTCATCCAAAAATTGCTTATCTCTGCCTACCGTAAGAAGAAAATGCTCATCTTCGAACTCCATCAAGGCATTGACCTAATAAGCATACACACCAATTTTGAACATTTTAACTCAATTCATAGGAGAGTTATTGTGTTCCAAAGTCTTGGCAAATCAAATTGCTTATCGCTCTGCTTACCCTGAGCATAAAATGCTCATTATCGATCTTAGTCAAGGTATTACTGTAATGAAACTATACACCAAGTTTCATCACTCTCACTTAATTGGAACTAAAGTTATCGTGTCCCAAGCATCAACCAATCAAATTGCTTATCTCTGCCTACCCTAAGCGGAAAATGCTCATCTTCGAACTCGATCAAGGCATTGACCTAATAAGCATATACACCAAGTTTGAACATTTTAACTCAATTAGAAGGAGAGTTATTGTGTTCCAAAGTCTCGACCAATCAAATTGCGTATCGCTCTGCTTACTCTGAGCCGAAAATGCTCAATATCGAACTTAGTCAAGGTATTACTGTAACGAAACTATACACCAAGTTTCATCACTCTCACTTAATTAGAACTAAAGTTATCGTGTCCCAAAGCATCAACCAATCAAATTGCTTATCTCTACTTACCCTAAGCGGAAAATGCTCATCTTCGAACTCCATCAAGGCATTGACCTCATCAGCATATACACCAAGTTTGAACATTTTAACTCAATTAGAAGGAGAGTTATTGTGTTCCAAAGTCTCGACCAATCAAATTGCGTATCGCTCTGCTTACCCGGAGCAGCAAATGCTCATTATCGAACTTAGTCAAGGTATTACTATAATGAAACTATACACCAAGTTTCATCACTCTCACTTAATTAGAACTAAAGTTATCGTGTCCCAAAGCTTCAACCAATCAAATTGCTTATCTCTGCTTACCCTAAGCGGAAAATGCTCATCTTCGAACTCCATCAAGGCATTGACCTAATAAGCATATACACCAAGTTTGAACATTTTAACTCAATTAGAAAGAGAGTTATTGTATTCCAAAGTCTCGACCAATCAAATTGCGTATCGCTCTGCTTACCCTTAGTAGAAAATGCTCATTATCGAACTTAGTCAAGGTATTACTATAATGAAACTATGCACCAAGTTTCATCAATCTCACTTAATTAGAACTAAAGTTATCGTGTCCCAAAGCATCAACCAATCAAATTGCTTATCTCTGCTTACCCTAAGCGGAAAATGCTCATCTTCGAACTCAATCAAGGCATTGACCTAATAAACACATACACCAAGTTTGAACATTCTAGCTCAATTAGGAAGAGAGTTATCGTGTCCCAAAGTATCAACCAATCAAATTGCTTATCTCTGCTTACCCTAAGCGGAAAATGCTCATCTTCGAACTCCATCAAGGCATTGACCTAATAAACACATACACCAAGTTTGAACATTCTAGCTCAATTAAAAGTTATCGTGTCCCAAAGCATCAACCAATCAAATTGCTTATCTCTGCTTACCCTAAGCGGCAAATGCTCATCTTCAAACTCCATCAAGGCGTTGACCTAATAAACACATACACCAAGTTTGAACATTCTAGCCCAATTAGGAAGAGAGTTATCGTGTCCCAAAGCATCAACCAATCAAATTGCTTATCTCTGCTTACCCTAAGCGGAAAATGCTCATCTTCGAACTCCATCAAGGCATTGACCTAATAAGCACATACGCCAAGTTTGAACATTCTAGCTCAATTAGGAAGAGTTATTGTGTCCCAAAAAGTGTGACGGACAGACAGACGGACGAACCCATTTTAATAGTCCCCTGCTTTCTTCGAAAGGCGGGGGACAAAAAAAAACTGATTCACATTCGGCACCTTTGTTTGAATCTCTAAATTGGCTTATAATCTACCAACGCATTCAATACAATCAAGGAATGCTCACCTTCAAAATTCTAAGAGACAAATTACCATCATATTTATATAACTCATTCTGTGAAAATTCGAAATTGACCGAAACTAACATGACATTGAGATCAGAAAGTCCAAATAAATTAGCAATTTCAAAAAGTAAGAAAAAGGCAATGACAAGAACATTCCAATATACCGCCTCTGTATTCTGGAATTCACTACCTCAAACTGTGAAACATGCGTCTTCAAATGAAATGAAATGTTGTTTAATGGCACGTCAGCTCCAACCGGGCTATATTGCGCCAAACATATGGTGAGATTTTGCGAGACAAACTAGAAACAAATTATCACAAATCTATACATATACATAAATAAAAACAAATATCACAGTAAATATCAATTAAAAATAAATATCAACTTTATGTATATATATTTAAAACATGAAAGTGAAATTCAGATATATACAATTAAAATTTTCGATAAAAATTTGTCTCTTTTAAAAAATCTAGCGCTTTACAATATAGACCCAGTTGGGCAAACAACTGATGTAGTGATTGGCAACGGTAATGCCGTAATCTTGTATCTTTGAGATGCTTGCACTCAATCAAAATGTGCTTCACTGTCAAAGGAACATGACAGTGTTCAGATTCTGGTTGAGGCTCTCGCTTTAAGATGAAAATATGTGTTACAAAAGTATGACCTATGCGCGAGCGACACAAGACAACTTCATCTCTCCTACTCGTACGATAGGAGCTTGGCCAGTCTCCTAAGAGAGGCTTGATGTGATGAAGTTTATTTGTGTCTGCAAGATCCCAAGACCGTTGCCAGCGGTCATATATAAAACAGTTTATGGGTGATTTAAAATCTGTGAATGGTAAAACAAATTCTGAAATAGGAAGATCTAAAGCAGACTTAGCAGCCAAGTCTGCTTGATCGTTCCCCTTAATATCAACATGACTGGGGAGCCAGCAAAGGACTATGTCCCTGCCGTTAAACTCGTTTGATAGTAGCAGACGATAAATAAATGTCTGCTACTAATGGGTGTACAAGCTGTTTATTGTTTATTGCCTGTAAAGAGGACAACGAATCAGTGAATATAACATGTTTTAAAGATGAGGAGAATTGAATGAACTCCAGTGCCTGAAAGATGGCCTGGAGCTCAGCAGTAAATATGGAAGCAGCTGGTGGAAGTCTGACAGAGATGATTCCAGATGGGGTGACGGTAGCCGAAGGTACCCGATCACCATTTTTAGAACCATCTGTGTATATGGGAGCATAATCAACATATTTAGACCGCTGCTCTCGAAAGAAAGACTAAAACACCGTGGAACTAGTATCTCTCTTTTTGTGTTTCGTTAGATCTAAATCGATCTTTGGAGACGATATAGTCCATGGTGGTGTACCAACCAAGGAGGTACTCGCAATACTGTCATGACTGATGCCAGCCTCTGACATAAGGGGTTGAATACGAGTACCGAATGATGGAATTACGTTAGTTTTCAGCATATATAGATGTTCATGGTATGGTCTAAATATGGTGTTATATGAAATATGCCGAGGAAGAGATGCAATTGTTGTAGCATACTGCAGTGCCAGTTTATCACGTCTGTCGTGCAATGAGGGCTCGTGCGCCTCGACGTATAAACTCTGCACTGGAGATGTACGGAATGCTCCCAGACTGATTCGAAGTCCTTGGTTGTGTATGGTGTCGAGCTCTTTGAGATAAGACTCGCTGGCAGACCCATACACCATACACCCATAATCGAGTTTAGATCTTATTAAAGCTCGATATAATCGGAGCAATACCTTACGGTCTGCTCCCCAGTCAGTATTTGATAAGACTCTCAATATGTTGAGGGCTTTCAGACATTTCTTCTTGAGGGTTTTTATATGGGGGATAAATGATAATTTCTTATCAAATATCAAACCCAAGAATTTTGTTTCATCTACAACTGGAATGGGGATGCCATCCAGTGTAAGCTCTGGATCAGGATGTAAACCCCTTCGTTGACAGAAGTGCATACAAACAGTCTTGGATTTCGAAAATCGAAATCCATTGTCAGTTGCCCATCGTTGAATAGAATTCAAACAAAGCTGCAACTGACGTTCAATTGTCTGCATACTTGTCGATCCATAACACATCTGAAAGTCATCAACATATAGAGAGCCATCGACCCCACGTTTAAGGCACGCGGGAATTGTACTAATTTTAATAGCAAATAAAGTGGGAGACAAAATACTTCCCTGAGGAACTCCCATTTCCTGAGGAAATGGATCAGAGAATATTGAACCCAAGCGGACCTTAAACGACCTATCCTCTAAGAAATTTTTAATGAAGATAGGTAAGCGACCTCGCAGACCGAGGTTATGCAGATGCGTCTTCAAGTACACGTTAAATCCTTGAACTCTTGCCCTCTGAATGTATGTTTATTTGCTTTTCTTTTCTCTCCTTATTGTTTGTTTGATTTTTTTTTTTAATTATTATAAGCTTATATAATATGGTATATATGAACTTTGTAAATATTATTACAATGTGGATTCTAGTTTTAGAGTAGGAGGGACATGTTGAAAATTAGAACTCGCGTACTAAATATGTTCCCTCAGAAAATAAAGTCATTATTATTATTATTATATTTTCGAGTGGAACGATAGTAACTAAAATAAACAAAGGGAGACTACGTCTTTTTAATTTCAAGAATTGACAAAACCAAAATAAGGGAGGGAGCTAAGTGCCTTTTAATTTAAAAACCTTTACTTATAGGTAATAAAAATGGCACGAAAAAAGAGATTTAATCCAATAGATAACTCGAGAAGAAAGAAAATTATATCTAAAAATTTAGTTGACAACTACAATTGCATAAAAGCAGAGAATTTTACGCCAAGTTCAATAGATACAGTTATCCGTTCTCCAGGTAATAAAGAATTTATTGATACACCCACTTTGCAATTGAAGTTGAAACGTTTGTAGATCAAATTGTGTCCAATATTGAAGATGAAATTCTAGCATGTGAGATCAACATGAAAGATCCAGTTTTAGCTAGTTACCATCAAGGAAATCCTTTATTCGGTAGATTTAGTGGTAGCCAGTGTGTTGCTATGAGCGCCATGTCATTGTTGTTCACTAAAGTAAAACCTTTAGAAAGTTGGAATAGGACAGACTTGGACAGTATATTAATAGTCGGTAATGAATTATATGCCTCTCTTCAATGCTTTAACAGGCACAGAGAATCACCATAGAAAGATTAGACTTGCTGTTGTAAAGCACCTTAAGACCCATCCCGCATTATTTAAACAGTACATGTATCTAAGACCTGGTTACACCTCAGTACTTGACTATATCACTAGATCACGCATGAGTTACGTTAAAAGTTGGGCCTCTGAAATAGGGTTGGGATGGCCTAGTGGTCTAGAGTGCCGCGCTTCGACCTCTAGCTGGCCGGTCACCTCTGGCTTGCGGCTGTGGTTTCGAGCCCTGGTGTGAGCGTATGTGGCATGGAGATAGGGGCGCCTTCTCAACCTCGTGGGTTTCCTCCGGGCACTCCGGTTTCCTCCCACGGCTAAAGACCCCTACGCGCAAGCGAATTATTGAAATAAAATTGAAACCATATGTTAGTCCCGAAATGACCTGGTTGTGTTGAGTGGACGTTAAACCCCATTTCTAAAAAAAAAAGAAATATTTGCTGCAGCAGATTTACTTGAAACTGACATATACACCTACAGTAATAATAACTGGTTGCAGTTTTCTAGATTACAACACAAGGGAAATAATTCAATGAATGGAGCAATATATATTAATCATCTGAATGGAATACACTATGAAGTTGTAATGGATGGGATGAGAGATATTCCTTTAGTCGAAGAACATATTTCAGAAGTAAGTAACAATTGCAATACTTCCGATTATGAACAAGCACCAAATGTTCAATACAATGAAACCGAAAACTTGTTGAAATAGAACTCCTGCTCTCAAACTAAAACTAGAAAGAGAAAAAGATGTACTAAATGGAAAAAAATAAAAGTTAGTAAGGCACAAACACTTAAAAAGTCTAATAATTTAAATGATGAGAAAATGTCAGAAATAAGTAACGATTATGATATACAATCACTAAATGAACCCGTAAATAACAAATAACAATCTACTTGATCAAACCATGTCATGTCAAGTTCGAAACAGAAAAAGAGGGAAAAGTTGGAAACCACAGAAATTGGCAAAGAAATTTAAAAATATGAATGAAAAACTAAGATCTGTTCATGACAGCTCTTGTAATCGTTATAGAAATGATAGAAGTTTTAAACGAAGGGTAAAATCAATCTTGAAAGTTAAATCAAAAGAACGATATCATGTTAACGCACAGTACAGGAATAAAATCAAGAAGCACATCAAAGATCAATAAAAAAAATAATCTGGTTTTTAGTAACAAATTCAAACAGCGCAGTGTTTTTAAATATAGGACCAATGTAAATCACAGGAATCATGTTAAGCGCCTTAGCACTGACAAATACAGGATTAATATAAATCATAGAAATAGAGTAAAACAGCTTAGCTCTGATAAATATAGGATTAATATAAATCATAGAAATAGAGTAAAACAGCTTAGCTCTGATAATATAGGATTAATATAAATCATAAGAATAAAATAATTGATCAGAATAAACAAAGAAAATTTAAAAAACAAATATGTCGGACATAGAAAAAGTTCACGAAGAGTTTAAGAAAGAGGCAAGTTATGGTCCAGAATATATCTGCTATGTACGTCACAGATTATTTTTTAAAAACCAAGTAAAGTCTTGCAACGAAAAATTTTACAATAAAGATGATAAAGTCAAGAAAGTAGCAACCTATTGTATCACTAAAACATATTTACACGAATGTTCTATTGATGGTATAGATAACTGTGACTATCCCGAAGGTTATAAAGCGTTATGGATTTGTTTTACTTGCGATTCTAAAATCAAATCTGGTAAAATACCCGCAGAGAGTGTTAAAAACAATTTAGACCCAGGTCATGTACTACAGCAGCTGGAATGTTTAAATAGTCTTGAGGCACATTTAATAGCTTTAAATATACCTTTCATGAAAATGGTAAACTTAGCAAAGACAGTTTAAAGTCAGTGGAGAAACTGTCTGTATTCTTAACAATATTAATACCCACATCTGAAGATTCCGATCAGCTCATAAGACTGAAATTAAAAAAGCGAATTACACATAAAAGTTATAATCAATATGAATTTGTAAGCAAGCCTAAATTAAGAGATGCTTTACTTTTTTTGAAGGAAAATAACCAATATTATACAGAGGTTGAATTTGACAAAAACTGGAATTTTGAAACTGATATAGAAGGTAATTTGGAACAGTTGAAACCTGACACTCTAAACAACTCTGAAACAATAGAAAATGAAACTGATAGTTTACCAGACATAGATATGCCACTTGATGAGTTACATGGACTGTTGTCACCTGCTGCTTTAAGTAATTCTAAGACAAGAGAAGACGATACTGATAGCTTATCAGAAATAGACGTGCCACTTGATGAGTTACATGGACCATTGTTAAGTACGTGTTTGCAACCCGTTGATCTTGCACAAGATATTTTCAGGGTTCGTACACTAAAATGTGAATGAAATTCCATGACTTTTCCAGGACCAAAAAGGGCATTTTCCAGGACCGAAATTAGAGCATTGCACTGAAGTTTGTCCATGCAGGTTTACTGAATTGGGGGGGGGGGGATGGCCGAATGGTTAGCGTACGCTCGCTGTATCATACAGTATGCCATTGAGTCAACTGTCATGGTTTCGAATCCCCTGTTGTACATGGAAAGGAGTAGGTTCACCTATCCATCCTCGTGAGTTTTCTCTCGGTGCTCTGGTTTCCTCCCACTGCTAAAGACCCCTATTGGCAAGCGAATTATTGAAATAAAATTAAACCATATATGTTGGTGCCAAGTGGATGTTAAACCCCATTTCTCTCTCTTTCTTTACTGAATTAAATCTGCATGAATAAGCTTATCTACGTCATCATGCAAAGAAATCAACTTCTTGCAAATTATAAAACTTTTATTAATAACAGTATTCAGGCTACAGTAGTAAATGTTATCTTAAAGCATCAAGTACTTTAAACAAAGTTCAATTATTCATTGTAAACAAATTAATCCAAAATAGAACAGATAACAAAACAATGACCAGTACTTTAACTAAATTAGTTTGACTTATATTCATTTAATTTTTTAATAATTTCTTCATCCAATTTGTCCAGTTCAGATTTTTTTACTTTTGCCGATTCTCTGTGGCTATTGGATTTTGCAATTAAATGTCTGATTTCAGTAACAGAACCAACAGACTCTGCCTTGTTGGCCAAGTCATCAGCAGACTTGAATAGAGCTCCTGAATCACTTTCAAGTCTGCGTTTTTTAACTTTCATTTCATCAATTTCCTCTAACAAAGACCGTTTTCTCAATGAAAGTTTCTCCTTTTCTCTGTCCCTTTTCTGTTTATCCAAAAATGACATATAGTTTTGTCTTGCAGAACTGACTGACATGACTAGTTTTTTTTATTTATGTCAACATTTAAAGCTCCCCCCACAGACTGAATATGATCTATGACTTGTCTTTGCGCAATAAAAGATTTCTCGTCCATATTATCTTTATAGACCTCTTTATTTACAGAAAATCCACGCTCAACAGATGCTTGTCCATGTGACAAGGTTAAAAGTAACTGAATGACAGACCAAATGTTACTATATGCTTTTTTAGATGAGAAACAATTATAGAAAAGATTATCAACTCGTTGTTCTTTATAATTGAAATCTTTAAACAAAGAAGAATATCCTGGTAAGTCTTGGGTCAAAAAGGTACAAAATTCATGTTTTATTGTGTCACATTCTAACTCATTGATCTTTTTATGATCAACAAGAATGCCAAGTATTCTTTCCAATTTCTCTACACAAAAATCTTTGTCATTACACATTTGCCTAGGATCTAAACATTTCATACACCTCACAAGTGTATATTTCAGGGGACATTTTTCTTGGATTTTAGAAATCATTTTGATAACTGAAGCCCTTGCCTGAGCTCTTATGTCCAGAACTTGTTGTTCTTTTACTTTTTTGTCAGACACAAGTGATTTCAATAGTTTATTTCCCACAAATCCAATGTCAACTTTCTTTATTTCACACTGATTATTTCTGTCATGTATGTCAATCTTCAGTAATGAGTAAGCAGTACTCCCACTTTTACTTAGCACATCTGATTTAATCACCCTTCCCATTAGCCCCTTCAACATTAAATACAAATCCTCAGCAAGAAATGGAATCCTGGGTTTGTCAGTCTGATACAAAGTTAAAAATGGGGTAACTTCTTGTGCAATAGAAATAAAACAGTTTATTTTAACTTCTAAAAGAGGGTCTTTTAACATTTCCACAATCGTTTTATATGATTCTGTTTTGGGGTTGGTTATTTTTTTCTTGTTCACTTGATCAATGTATTTTCTAAGTAATGGAATAATCTCAAGACTTCTTAAAGCTACAGGTAGATTTTCTAACCATCTGTGTTTACAAAACTTTAAAGCATAAATATGATCATCAGTTCCTGTTAATTTTTCATAGTCCTCCCTGCGAGCAGGGGTGTCCTTGAACAATATGTAACAGCTTCTAAACAAACTGTCAAGATTCCATTCAGAAGTTGAAGAAAAGTCCTTGAATGCACCATGAATAATATGGAGCCCACAGCTTCCTATATTCAAGACTTTACTAGAATAATTCGTTTGTATATGATCTGAAAAAAGATTCCAAAATTTTAAATTAACATTAGGTCCATCCATAGACACTTGTACAAGTTGAGACAGGTCCAAATCTTGAACAGAATCGGTAAAATGTTCTAAAAGTTCATGTGATGTAGCATGGCCAATAAACTTGGAGTTATAGTATTGCGTTATCACACTATCCCCATTCCAGTACCTCACATGTATGTCTAGCTGTTTATTTTTTGTTTTGAGATTCAAACTTTCGTCAAATAGGAGAACAAAAGATTCTTTATCCTTTACACTGTTTTTCAGCAAATCTGAAAAATGGGGCGCTAAACCGAAGTTGCAATAATAGGCCATCTTTTTTTCTCCACAGGTAAATTTCTGTGCAATGTCGCTATCGGGGAACATTTTCTTAAATAATTTATCAATACATTCGTTTGATTTATATGAGTGGTGGTTTTCTATATTGTGCAGACTCCATAATATCTCCGATTTTATTGTATCTTCCTTTGAAATGAAAGAAGTCAATTGGGATTTCCTACTTTCGGTTTTATTGCCAAAACTATCGCATTGTGAACTAGAACTTTCTGTTGAAATTTCAGTTGTACTGCTCCCTGTTTGACGCGAAGATGGGGCAAAAAACTGACCTATGGGATTCTGACCACACTCTTTTAATTTTCTGTTATTATCTAAATGTTTTTCGCACTTCATGTGGCTCTTTACAGCTGCTTCCCCCATATTAGATATATCAAAAGACTTCTGACATGCGCAACATCGGGCTTTTCGTGAAGTAGTTTTGTCACGCATTAACCATGAACAGAATTCATTTTTATACGCCCACATTTTCATGTGGACGTATTATGTCGTCGCCCCTGTCCGTCCGTCCGTCCGTCCGTCCGTCCGTCCGTCCGGACATCCGTCCGGACGTCCGTCCGTCCACAATTTGTTTGTGGACTCTCTACAGGTCACAATTCTTATCTGATTTTGACGAAACTTGAAATATAGGTTTATCCCCATAAGATCTCAGTTCCTTTCGATATTGGCATGTATCGGACCGGAACTTCATGGATTATGGCCCCTGATTGTACGAAATATCATGTTTTTAGCTTGTGGACCCTATAGAGGTCACAATTTTGAACCGATTGTGATGAAACTTGACATGCATGTTTATAACCCCAAAATCTTGGTTCCTTTCGATATTTGCGGCTATCGGATCGTAACTTCCTGAATTATGGCCCCTGATTGTCCGAAAAATCGCCCTTTTTAGCTTGTGGTCCCTCTGGAGGTCAAAATTATTATCCGATTTAAAAAACCGTTCGATTATATCACCGTTACATGGTAATGAAGGTTGAGTTCAAATTTCGTGAAAATCAGACCAAAATTGACAGACAAAATGGCCGCCGTTTGTACGCGAATAGTGTGAAAATATGTTATATCAAGGTTGTGGACCCTATAGAGGTCACAATTTTGAACCGATTTTGATGAAACTTGACATGTATGTTTAGAACCCAAAGATCTTGGTTCCTTTCGATATTTGCACCCATCGGATCGTAACTTCCTGAATTATGGCCCCTGATTGTCCGAAAAATTGCCCTTTTTAGCTTGTGGTCCCTCTGGAGGTCAAAATTATTATCCAATTTAAAAAACGTTTGATTATATCACCGTTACATGGTAATGAAGGCTCTGTTCGAATTTCGTGAAAATCAAACCAAAATTGACGGACAAAATGGCCGCCGTTTGTACGCGAATAGTGTGAAAATATGTTATATCAAGGTTGTGGACCCTATAGAGGTCACAATTTTGAACCGATTTTGATGAAACTTGACATGCATGTTTATAACCCGAAGATCTTGGTTCCTTTCGATATTTGCGCTCATTGATTCGTAACTTCCTGAATTATGGCCCCTGATTGTACGAAAAATCACCCTTTTTAGCTTGTGGTCCCACTGGAGGTCAAAATTATCATCGGATTTAAAAAAAAACGTTTGATTATATCACCGTTACATGGTAATGAAGATTGAGGTAAAATTTTGTGAAAATCGGACCAAAATTGACGGACAAAATGGCCGCCGTTTGTACGCGATTAGTGTGAAAATACGTTATATTAAGGTTGTGGACCCTATAGAGCATACGACACACCTGTGCTTGCCTACTCCATAACCAAACACGATAGCAGATGGCTTCCATCTTGTTTACTGACGGTACTACTTATTTTAAGACAGACTCGGCTTTCCAATTTATAATATCTACGTCATTGGGGATTTCCAATTTATACTCACTGGTTGCTATGACCCGCTATGGCGTTGTCTAGAAACGCGCGTGCTCGCGTTAGTTTAAAATTTTTGCTATACGTTTAACATGGACTATTTGATGTAATTTGCCTGATTTGATTTGGCCCCATTTCCATAAATTTAGGTTGTTTTTTAGAAATTTTTAGCAAATGTTAATCATAGGTGTTTTTTAATTCTAGCCGAAGTAAATTTTTTTACAATTTATAGCGAGTTAAGTTATCGTCTCTAAGAGGCGGGCGTAGTATTTTAAATGGCGGCCATTTGCCATCATGTGTATTCTTGAAGTAGGTACACATGATGTAATCGTATGCCCTATAGAGGTCACAATTTTGAACCGATTTTGATGAAACTTGACATGCATGTTTATAACCCAAAGATCTTGGTTCCTTTCGATATTTGTGCATATCGGATTGTAACTTCCTGAATTATGGCCCCTGATTGTACGAAAAATGACCTTTTTTTTTTAGCTTTTGGCTCCTCTGGGGACAGAATTATTATCCCATTTAAAAAAACGTTTGATTATATCACCGTTATATCGTAATGAAGGTTGAGGTCGAATTTCGTGAAAATCGGACCAAAATTGACAGCTGTTCTTGTCAGGCCATCCATCCTTCATCACTAACAAGGGGAAACCACGCCAGAAAATCTAGATGAACTTCTGTCACCCAATGCAGGGATCAAACACCTAACCTTAAGGCTACCGAGCCAGCATCTTACCCACTTAGCAACATGATCCCCAGTCGAATTTGAAGCCTACTGAAATGAACCTTTATAATCCAAAGATCTTAATTCATTTCGATATTTGCACATAGGAAAAATCACTTTCGGTATTGCTTGTTCTCTATCCATCTCTCGAAAATGTGGGCGTATCCTGCCTGGCAGTGCCAGCCTATCTTTTGTCATCCAGCTGTCCTGAAACGTACATTTACCGGGCATTTTGATATTGTTGTAATTAGTTTGGTATCTCAAACGGAATTCATCACGCTATTCGAAAGCAAAAACACGACTAGTTGAACTCCGACTAGCAGACGATAACTGAAAGGGAGATAATTAAGTCGAGACTGCGACAGGACGTAGTCCAGATTATCAAGCGAAACAAACCGTAACAGAAAGGGAGATAATTCAGCAGACTGCTACAGGACGTATTCCAGATTATCCAGCCAAACAAAAAAGACTACGAAAGTTTGTCTACTCATGGATGGATCTATTTTTCTTTACCGTGTTTTTCTTTCGTATAAGTTTTACAAATTGAATAAATGGGATCAAATGGTTTCATTATTTCTTAAAGAATTTTATCATGTAAAAAGCTGAGCCTATTGGTAAAGTAAAAGATTGTTTCTATCGCATCGAATATCAAATGCGCGGATGTTGTCACGTACACATGTTATTATGGATAGAAGATGCACCCGTACTTGGTAGAGACCCTGACAGTAAAGTTATTGAATTTGTAGATATATACATAACATGCAAAATGCCAAACATTTTAGAGGATCCAGGACTACACGAAATTGCACTATAAACCTCAGAATGCCTCGTTCGGCATTTCTGTCCAAACGAGGTAAAAAAAATATGCCTCGTTGTCTGCAGTTCCAAAACGAGGTTTTTTATATTGCCCTGTTTTTGGAACGAGGTATTTTGCTCAGAACGAGGCTTGGTAAATAAAGCCTCGTTTACTAAACGGGGTTGTTTCAAGATAGTTATTAGTGGTATTTGCTATCAGCGAATTTGTAAAAATTAAAAATTATGTTATTTAATACGAAAGTAAAACCAGTCCAAACTATGATATTATAATCAGAGAAATAGACAAAACAAGAATACACGCCATACCATAAATTATTTTCACATTATTAATATCCATATGTCTTCATAATTAAACGTTTTAATTAAATTTTAATGTATGAGGTGTGCTTTATTTCCCATTTAATTGACAATTAGTAGAAGCCGACAAATTTATCGCTGTGCGTTTATATAACTTTGCTCCAATAATATTTTGTGCAATGTTATGGGGTTTCAACAGAAACAGTCAATGCTATGGTCAAGTTATTTTTTTACAATAAATATAAAAAAATAAACTGGCGTATTGGAAATATGAGATGAAATTTAATGCTTTTTTGATTAATAACAATGGATTATTTGTTGTATTTGGATCAGATAAACATTAATTTGTTGTATGCGATATCAGTTAGATGGAGGTGTAAACACGCAGCTACCTTGATCAATTTACAACCCCAATGTTGCTTTCACAACACCTCAGTTGTAACTTAACACCTATACTTAATTGGGGCAATACATCAATCAAGGTACGTAGCTGTGTGTCTGCAACACCTCCACCTATGGCATGTATTCTTGTCTTGTCTATTTCTCTGGTTATAATATCATAGTTTGGACTGGTTTATTTTCGTATTAAATAACATGAATTTTAATTTTTACAAATTCGCTGATAGCAAATACCGCTGATAACTATCTTGAAAAAAAAACACGTTTAGTAAACGAGGCATTTTTACCAAGCCTCGTTCTGAACAAAATACCTCGCTCCAAAAACAGGCCAATTTAAACTGCAGACGAGGCATTTTGTTTACCTTGTTTGGACAGATATGCCGAACGAGGCATTCTGAGGTTTATAGTGTTGTATCCAGTGTTCAAATGCACAGTAAAAAGCATTCAAAATCTTGTAAAAAGAAAAATACGGTATGTCGATTTAATTTCCCTAGACCACCCTCTGAAGAAACCTTTGTTTGTAGAACTGTAGGTATGGACAAAAGTGATAATCAGGAATCCAGAAAGGAGGAAATTAGCAATGATCAGGCTAAGACAATCCTAGAATGCATAATGAAGGCCATCTCAGACCCCGATAAAAATTACGATTCAATTGACGATTTATATACTGATCTTGATATCACTCAAGAGTTATTTGTAAAAGCATGCGAAAAGTAACAAAGAAAAACAATCTAGTTCTTAAAAGAGACCCCAAAGATGTATGGATAAATCAGTATAATCCTGACTTACTAAGAGCATGGAATGCTAATTTGGACATACAATATGTATTTGATGCTTACAGTTGTATTGTATACATTGTGTCATATATATCAAAGTCTGAAAGAGAAATTGGTTTATTATTAGGGGATGCTCACAAAGAAGCTGTTGAAGGTAATTTGGATGTCAAAAGTAGTCGAAAAAAGATTTCAAGTACGTATTTACATAGTAGAGAGGTATCCGCAAAAGAGGCAGCATATCGTGTGTGTAATCTACGTCTTAAAGAAGCATCACGAAAAGTAGTATTTATACCAACAGGTGAGAATAATGTCCGACTGACTCTTCCTTTGTCGATACTTAAATCACGAGCGAATACTAACAGATGACAATATGTATCAAACTAGCATTGTTGATAGATATAGAGCACGGCCAGATGGCATTCAATTCGATTATATGTGTATAGCTCAGTTCTGTTCTGAATATAGAGTCATGGCTAAGAGCCATGTTCACAACTCTCGCGATATTTATAAGTACTAACACTTTAAAACATGAGAAAATCAATATTTAGAACTCTACACGAATTGTAAAAGGAATAATAAAATCAGTTTTCCGAATGGACCAAAAAAAGTATATTAAGTCGCAGATGACAGCCAAAACTCTAAGTCATACTTACGAGCATTAACTTTTCATTACTGACATTGAGAGGCGACTTCCTTATAAATTTTCACTGGTATCGAGAGACGACGTCATATGGACAAAAAAAATGCCATTTGCCAAAATGAATTATTGTCACTCAAGAAGCACCTATCCCATATTTTGGTTAACAATAAAACACCCCTATTTCAATATTTTACCACTTTGAAAAATAGCTCTCTATATATTCTTTATATATACGTTTGCAAAACGTTCCGATTATGACAATTTCCGACGTTTGTCGATGTCTATTGCCATTTTTTTGGCAAGTCCTGATCATTTTGACCAAGGTTTGATACACACGAAGATATCGATTAGGTTCTCCATAGAAGAAGTTCCCTCAGAAATATTAGACATCTAAACATGCCAGTACAGCTGCGCTAGCCTACTCTTATATAGAATTCCAAATACCAAGGTATCTTTTACGGTCACACCGATATGTACACGGGACCTCGGAATCACGTTCATGTCATCTACTCAAATGTAACTGTTTGAAAAATTTATTGAATTTTCAATGAGACATTGCCAATTTTCTGGTTTCGTGTATGTTAAAGATTTGATGTCAATAACATGTAAATTAATGATGTTATTCGAGAAAAAGACCTGTAAACATGCTCCTAATTGTAAAAATGTATCGTGTGTGGTAGAGGCTGGGGGGGGGGGCACGGTGGCTAAGTTGGTAAGACGCTGGATCGCTAAGACGCTGGAGGTCGGGTATCCGATCCCTGCATTGGCACGAGAAAGTTCATCCAGATTTTCCGGCGTGGTTTGGTACTTACATCCTGATCCAGAACTTTTCTTGGATGGCAATCGCCTTCCAGTTGTGGATGAAACCAAATTTCTGGGGCTGATATTTGATAAGAAATTATCATTTATTCCCCACATTAAAAACCTAAAGAAGAAATGTCTGAAAGCCCTCAACATATTGAGAGTCTTATCAAATACTGACTGGGGAGCAGACCGTAAGGTCTTGCTCAGATTATATCGAGCACTCATAAGATCAAAACTCGATTATGGGTGTATTGTGTATGGGTCTGCCCGCGAGTCGTATCTCAAAGAGCTCGACACCATACACAACCAAGGACTTAGAATCAGTTTAGGAGCCTTTCGTACATCTCCAGTGGACAGTTTATACGTCGAGGCGCACGAGCCCTCATTGCACAACAGACGTGATAAACTGGCCCTGCAGTATGCTACGAAAATTGCATCACTTCCGAATCATATTTCATTTAACACCATATTTAGACCTCGTCATGAGCATTTGTATCTGGTAAAGACGAATGTTGTTCGGTATTCGCATACAACCCCTTTTGTCTGAGACTGGTATCAGCCTCGACAGTATTGCGAATACCCCTGTCTTTAGGACTCCACCGTGGGCTATATCTCCGCCAAAGATTGATTTCGATCTCTCTCAGCACAAAAAGAGAGATACTAGCTCAACGGTGTTCCAGTCCCTCTTTAGAGAGTTAAGGTCTAAGTATGGTGATTATGCTCCTATTTATACAGATGGTTCGAAAGATGGTGATCGAGTAGCTTCGGCTACCGTGACGCCATCCGAGACCATTTCTGTTCGCTTACCACCTGCTGCTTCTATTTTTACAGCCGAGCTCCAAGCTATTCTCCAAGCTTTGGAGTTCATTCAGTCCTCATCAAATTTAAAACACATCATCTTTTCTGATTCTTTGTCCTGTCTTCAAGCAATTAATAACAAACAGCTTGATCACCCATTAGTAGCAGACATTTATCGTCTGCTACTTTCATACGAGTTGAGCAGCAAGGACATTGTCCTTTGCTGGCTCCCCAGTCACATGGATATTAAAGGGAATGATCAAGCAGACTCGGCTGCCAAGTCTGCTTTAGATCTTCCCATATCCGAATTTTACATTCCTTTTAAAGATTTTAAATCAAGCATTAATTCATTTATTTATGACCGCTGGCAACGGTCTTGGGATCTTGCAGACACAAATAAACTTCATCACATTAAGCCTCTCTTAGGAGACTGGCCAAGCTCCTATCGTACGAGCAGGAGAGATGAAGTTGTCTTGTGTCGCTCTCGCATAGGTCATTCTTTTTTAACACATATTTTCATTTTAAAGCGAGAGCCTCAACCAGAATGTGAACACTGTCATGTTCCCTTGACAGTTAAGCACATTTTGATTGAGTGCAAGCATCTCAAAGAAATAAGATTACGGCATTACCGTTGCCAATCACTTCATCAATTGTTTGCCCAACCGGGTCTTTATTGTAAAGCGTTAGACTTTTTAAAAGAGACAAATTTTTATCACAAATTTTAATTGTATATATCTGATTTTCACGTTCATGTTTTAAATATATATACATAAAGTTTATATTTATTTTTATTTGATACTTACTGTGATATTGGTTTTTATTTATGTATATATATATAATATTGTGATTATATTTTTCTAGTTTGTCTCGTTAATTTCATCATGTTTGGCGCAATATGGCCCGGTTGGAGCTGATGTGCCATTAAACAACATTTCATTCATTCATTCATTGGTTTGGTACTGGACGGAGGGCCTGACAAGGTGCAGTCGGTCGGATGGGGGAGGAAACCTAAGCACCGTGTATACATTGGCGTGTACGTAAAAGATCCCTTAGCAGTTGTAAATTCGGTATAAGAATAGGCCATAGTGCCGCTGCCAGTGCAAAATTATAGTTATCTTTCACGCTAAAGTGTACACGGATGTACAGTGGGATGTTAAACCCCATGTAATTATAGGGGATCAGTGAACGCCTCTGATTACATTTTCAGGTGAAATATTGAACCTAAGTGATTACTTTAAATACCAAAGTGGACAAGACGCTGGCTCGCTAGTCTGGAGGTCGTATGTATAGGGATAGTTGCATTGGACGAGAAAGTTCATCCAGATTTTGTCAAAGTAATGCAGGACAGAGGGCCCGACAAGGAAAGCTGTGTAACGTCCAATCGATACAAACTAGGTCATTTTGGGACTAACATGGTTTCAATTTTATTTAAATAATTCGCTTGCGCGTAGTGGTCTATAGCAGTAGGAGTAACCCGTAGTATCTGGAGAAAACCGACGAGGTTGGACAGGCGACCCTACTCCTTGCCACGTTCAATCGGGGGTGCGAAAACACGACAGTTGAGTTAATGGCAGGCCGTATTATACTGCACGCTCCAACCACCCTTGCCGGAGGAGTGGCCCTATGACATACCCTTATATGGGATTCCAACTGCCAATGGTTATTTTACGTGCATGTTAATGATAACAGAGGATGCTAGAGTTTCGTCCCCATTTGCACAACCAACGATGAGCGATTCGTTAATACTTAATACGTGGACAATTTGAGACAATATTTTGATTTTTGGAATTTTACTATTATTTTTCATGGCGAGGCGACTGTTACAAAAGGTGTGTTGTAGGGGTTGGGTGCGGGTGAATGAAGCCTCAACCGTCTTGGTTTCGATTCTCCGGTTGTGCATGTCCAACCTCGTGAGTTTTCTTCGGGACCTTTGCCCCCCCCCTCCGGTAAAGACCCCCACTCGTAAGCGAATTATTGAAATAAAAATAGGTTGCCAGGCAACGAAACATACGCCCACACAGCAGCCAAATCGTCCGGGCAGTCAACAAGAGTTGTTGCATTTTAAGTAATTATCAGATAATCATTAGAATTTGTTTGGTTTTTATGAAGTTCTGCTACATGCTAACATTCAGTATACGAAACATTTAGTATTATGGATTTAGCTGTTCAATTATCAAAATTCATTGAAAATCAATATATTGGTTTGTCTCAAGACCTTAAACTATAAAGAGTCCACAAACAATTGTGGACAGACGGATGGTCAGGGGCAACGACAATATACGTCCACATGAAAATGTTGCCGTAAAAAAGTCTGTGAAAAGGCGTAATTGAAATAATGAACGAGAATTTATTTTAAAAAATAGAGGAGTGTTCTAAAGATACATGTATGGACATTGTGAATATTTAAAATTATTATGAATATCTTTTATAATGTAACTCTGTAATATTTGGTAATTGCCAGTTCTGAAAGAAATAGAAAAATATGTATATAAAGATTTTAATTGGTTGTTGGAAATAAAGTATTAATTTGTTAACAATAAATCATCTGGGCATGTGTTTGCAACAATGTTGGCCTAGAAATCTTATCAAGATTTCCGATGTGTTTTTCCTTTGTGAGTAGTGCAGGGCGGAGGGTCTGGCAAGGACAGCTGTCTAGTTGTTCAGATGGGATGAAAAACCCTTTTAAACATTAACATGCACGTAAAAGATTCCTTGGCAAATGGAATTCGATATAAGAGTAGACTATAGTGCCGCTGAATGAGCAAATTTCCTCCATAGCAAACTGTGGCGTAATTAGCAGAACAGTAGGACGTTAAACCCAATTACATTTCATTTCTTTTGGCCAGTGGAGGATTTATACCATATGTATTTGTTACACTCAACAACTTAATTGTACAGTATTTCACATAATTATCATTTCCTTCATGTACTGGCAATAACTAACATATTTCTTTCTGTTCTTCAAAAGCAATCATTTAATGACTAGATTCGCAAACAATATTTTCAAATCAATTTTCAAATACTTATCTTAGTGAAATTTCAGTTATTAATCCATACCATTACACATCTCATCAGTTAGTGAAATTTCAGTTATTAATCCATACCATTAGACCAACCATCCATGTACAATCCGCATTTTTCTACTACATTGGCCAATAATACATTTGTATTAGAAGCCAATATTTTCTGCTCTTTCTACAATGACAGTACGATCATTTTGTACTGTATTGCTGGAGATAAGCAATCCTCGGTATTCCCAGTGGTATCGTTGCGTTTTGCATTTACCTCTCAGTCTATTTGCGGAGTAGACAAATGGTCAAAGTATCAGCCCTTGATAATTGTGCTTTATTTATTGACCAACTTAAAACTTTGCAAGTGGGAGAAGGGAAGTAACGAGCATTTTATTGCAACCATGGACAACGAATCAATGTAACAAACTTTGTCAAAGTACTTTAAGACCTTGCTGAATGTAAATATCACTCCTATCACATTAAATTTGTTGCATCCCTCATAATTAACACACAAGCCCTATTTATTGGGGATACCGAGGATGGAGATAACCAGCAGCTTACTTCACTTCATTCTTCAAAGATAAACCTTATCTGATAAAAACAGAATTTCTATTTCGCTTTATTTATCTATACTACAGTTGGATTTGTATAATCTGCATTCTGATTGATGTAAGCGATAAGCCAATGAAATAATCTGTGTGGTGTACGGAACCTGATTTTTTTTTATCAAATTGACAAAATCCACAACAACCGATTAGACATTTATGTGCTGTAGGCCATTAAAAGTATGTATATAAAAAAATGAAACGAATTAGAGATATCTGTATTTTAATCAGATTGAGATAAACCTTGAAGAATTCAACATACTTTTCATATAAATAAATAAATATTTATATAGGCAGGCTCCCCGACTCCCCTACACCCGCCAATCTTACACTTTCACGGCCAGTAATACTTGAGTATTAGCCTTTACTACTTGCTTAGGCAACAACATAATTGCTACCATTGTATTATTTCCTTCATGTGCTGACAATAACCAGCAGCTTTTTCCTACACATACTTTTCATACAAATAAATATTTATATAGGCAGGCTCCCCGACTCCCCTACACCCGCCAATCTTACACTTTCACGGCCAGTAATACATGAGT
Source organism: Patella ulyssiponensis (assembly GCA_963678685.1). Classification (NCBI taxonomy): domain Eukaryota; kingdom Metazoa; phylum Mollusca; class Gastropoda; family Patellidae; genus Patella; species Patella ulyssiponensis. Next base: position 448,636 of record OY783230.1, read on the forward strand.
ATTAGCCTTTACTACTTGCATAGGCACCAACATAATTGCTACCATTGTATTATTTCCTTCATGTGCTGGCAATAACCAGCAGCTTTTTCCTACACATACTTTTCATACAAATAAATATTTATATAGGCAGGCTCCCCGACTCCCCTACACCCGCCAATCTTACACTTTCACAGCCAGTAATACATGAGTATTAGCCTTTACTACTTGCATAGGCACCAACATAATTGCTACCATTGTATTATTTCCTTCATGTTCTGGCAATAACCAGCAGCTTTTTCCTACACATTACACATAGGCTACTTTTCATATAAATAAATAAATATTTATATAGGCAGGCTCCCCGTCTCCCCTACACCCACCAATCTTACACTTTCATGGCCAGTAATATAGGAGTATCAGCCGTTACAACTTTCTGCATTATCTGTAACTTTAACACAACCAACAACATATACATGTAGTTGCTACCTTTCTATTATTTCCTTTGTGTGCTGGTGATAACCAGCAGCTTTTTTTCTATCTCGATTACGCTGGAAACTACTAATTTCTTAGCCAATAATATCAGAGTATTAGGCTATAGCTTTCTCTGCTTTATTTATAGCATAACATAATCATCACCCATAAACCTGCCACGTGCATGTATTTACAATATCAAAAGCTGATATCTTTCTTCTGCTTTATACACTGTAACTGCATTTTTCTACACTATTACTATTACATACCAAGACAACAGCATATGTTTTTGAAAAAGCATAGTTGTTGCCCCAGTATTTCACATCATTATTATTTCCTTCATGTGCTGGCGATAACCTTGAGCGGTTTTCTTTCTGTTCTTCAAAGATAAACCCTGAAGAATTAAATCAGCAAACATACATACATAAACACCACAGTCATAACCATTATCTTGTATAGTTATGTTTCTTTCCATTATCGTTTTCCATGTGTTTGATCGTACTGTCTCAATCTCATTAATAAAACTGAGCAATGTGTTCAAACATACAGCACCTCTACTACAACTTCCAAGCGAATCAAAGTACTTTATTGTCTTCGATCTTACATATACTACCAATAAGCTCCAGTGACTAGAAGTGTACACTGGAACTAGAACCATATCATATTGTAGAATATTTCTACCTCGGTAGAATTCTACTGCATTTCTTAAATTTCCTTCTATTCTGGTGTAACAGAAAATTTCTTCAGCCAATATTTGATTGCCTTCATTTCTTTCTCTTTCTTGTAGATATTTCATATACACATTTATTACTTGATCATTGAGCCACTGCCTTGGAGCAAGAGTTGCTAGATCTCTTCTGCTTATCTGATAGCCATACTTTCTGACTATTACATCATCAACCTGCATTTCATTCTGAATGCCAGTCTTTCTTTTCATTTCTTTAGAAATTCTTCTTGCAGGAATATTTTCCCCAAATAAAGAACTATTTTTATTTTCCTTAACAATGTGGGATTTCCACATATTTTCATTTCCAACATTAATGTTGTTGTAAGCTTTATTCTCATCATTACTTAGTTTTTCTTTACTGATCATCAAATAGATCACTTTGTGGTCTGAAAAGTAGTTCTCCTGAACACCAGACCTTATGTGATCTTTCGGTAGATCAGTGTATATCAAATCTATCACTGTATCTGAATCAGTGGTAGGTTCATCAATCAACTGGCTCATGCCCTTCAAAACTTCATTGATCCTAGAAGTCTTACATTTTTCAAATTTCATATTGAAATCACCAAGAACTATGGTGAAATCAGTTTCATTTGACGTTTTTCTCACATCTATAAGAGCTGAACAGAACTGACTCTCTGACACTTTAGGGGGTTTATATAGCCCAAGTATCTTGCAAGATTTCTTTATATTTCCAATTTCAATATCTAATGTTATAACGTTCATCTCAACACCGTTCATATTGAATGGTTCAACAACAATATTTTTCACTTTCATTTTATCATTGACATATACAGCCATACCATGATGATTTTTCAATATTTCTGTTACAGCATCATTTCTATACAAGGTATAACCAGGTACATTATACATTTCTGATTTTGCACTTGCTTTTACTCTTGTCTCTGCCAGTATGACGACAGATGCATTTATTTTACAAAGACTTGCTTTTACATCTTCAAAATATTTCTGCAGTGATCTAACATTATGATAAACCACAATTATTTTATCTGAGCTGACAGAACTCAAATCCCGCGTTCTGCATATGACTTTACGTGTTGTACGCAATTCATTCATTTCTACTTTGACATCATTACTTACTGATATTTTCTTTTCATTCAGGTTTATGATGTGTAAACCTTCAATAGTTTTCACCCTGCTTAATCCAACATAATGAATATGCGGAGTTTTCCTACCTTCGAAATCAACGACCACGCTTTCTAAAGTATCCCCTTGGGACCGGTGAACAGTTTTTGCAGCAGCTGGTCTCAAAGGTATCTGCATTCTCATTACTTCTGCATTCTTGCATTTCCCAACTCTAAACTGTCGTGAAACAGCCATAATAGGTGTCCACAGGGGATCAATTTCTGCACTGAAATGACTTTTATAATCTTTTCTTGTTAACTTACCAACATCTGGATTTTCAAACTGGACCCAGACTATGGTGCTACTTGCTGATCTGGACGCGCCTGATTGGATTTTTTGTACCACGCAAGACGCCCCATTGGTCAACCCATCGTCCAATCTAGCATTTAAAGCTATTTCACACTTCAAGCCAATTACCAATCCTAAAGTGGAATGTAATTGCATGGTTTTTCTCGGATCTTCTGGAATTTTCTCTAGTATAGTTTTGCCCACAGCTTGCGAAGCAGACCCAACTAGACTATCTTTTGCTAAAATTACAATTTTTTCACCAACCATGTTATCAAAAACTTTATCATTAAAGTTTTTCATCTTTTCATTACTTAAAAAGAGATGTTGTATGTCAAAAGGATACTCACTCTCTTCATTAACTTTCAACAATCTAGATTTAAGAATGTTGATATCATTACATTTTTCTTCCTCAGATATATAATTGCCTTCTCTTAATCTATTCAATAGTTCAGCAAAGGCTTTGCTATCTTTTTGCCTCATAATTTCTGTAAGTTCATACATGCAGAAATTATCTTTCCATATATTACTCGCCAATGGCCCATAGGCACTGTCGAGATTTTCAAATATATAGCCATCAAATACCGGTTTCAATTGAAACAGATCTCCAACACAGATAACATGACATCCACCGAATAACAGTGGGCTGCCTTTGATATCTTGAAATCTTTTATTAACAAAATTCATCATTCCACTTCCTACCATGGATATCTCATCAATGAAGACAACTTTCAAACCCCCAAGGCTACATCTTAACGTATTTAATCTGCTACTATCTAAGCTTTTATATTGCAAAGACTGACACACAGGGATCTTCAGCGCGCTATGTAAAGTACTACCCATGATGTTATAAGCGGCCTTGCCCGTCGGAGCCAGCAATATTTGCTTAATAGTTTCAAAATCATCACCTGCTTTAGTTTTGTAATACCTCAACAAACTTTGATACAAAGCAGTTGTTACAAAACTTTTGCCTACACCAGCTCCGCCACTTAAGAATCTGAAAACCTGATTCCGTGACAGTTTTATTTCATTCAAAGTATCATATACAAAATATAGCTGCTTCTGATTCAAAGACCTCATCAGAGATCTATAATTTTCATCGGGCATTTCATAGAGTGCCACCTGTTCAACATTACTTTCAGTGGGAAGACCCAAATCCATACCAATATCATACTCGTATTTGGTAGGCTTACCACTTTCAGAATCCTTCTTTATAATTAACATTTCTTCTATTTCATCTTCCTTTTCAATTTGCTGGGCAACAGGTGCCTGTTCGTCCCAGGCATCTTCCAAATTCTGACCTTCAGCAAGAATAGCTGCATCTACAGCATCCCTATTTGCATCATATTGCTTTATTTGCTCAACTATTTGTTCTTCCATTTTTTCATATCTGCTTTGGAAGGAATCAAATCCTCCCAATAAATCAACTTCTTCATCCCTCCAGTTGGAATACAACATGAGGAGTTCTCTGTAATGTTTCTCGGGCTCCTTGTCAACATTAAAATTGACATATCTAATGACTCTTGCCACTGCCCTTTTCTTTATCATAGATTTTTTATTTATTTTCTTTGTTTGAGAAGATTTCTCTCTCAAGTCTTCATCGTCCCAATCAGAGTTGTGCTCCATTTGGTCTTCAACTAATGTCTGGTCGTTTTCTAGTTGCTTTGATCGTTTAATATAGGTATTTTTCCTATCGTACCAAGCAATGAAATCAGCCAGACTTACATTTTCTAACTGCTTTGAACGGTTCTTATACCTTTCAAGATAATTACTTGATTGGATATTTTCGTCTTCATCATCCAGGTTATCTAGTTGATCTTGTGATTTCAACAGATATACCCTTTCACTCGGAGGAGATGTGTTAATAAACACAACCTCTCTCGATGCTTTTCTCATAGGAAGTTGCAGTATGATATATGCAGCTTCCTGGGCACTAACTTCTACATTATTCAGAAACTTGTTGCCAATTACCTTAACTTGATCTCTGATGCCATAATTACCATTTCTAACTTCTTTCATTGCTTGCCTTAGCAAATCACTAATACCCCTTTGTGACTTAGCTATATATGAGGCTATATACATAGCACAAGCATATACATCAAGCACAAATTGGATATCGAGATTTGCTCTCCATGCCTTCAGAAGAAGAGGATTATAGGAATTAATCCTCAATTCATTTGGTGTTCTTTTCAAAAAGACAGTTGCTGATCTAATTGATGAACGTACTGCCATAATATACTTTTCATAAGTGATAGAGACCTTTCCTAAGAAATCTTCAAAAGAAATGTCTTCACCCTCTTTCATTTCATCTAAAACTACTTTCACTTTGTCATAATCACTTTTATGTGAATTGATGACATTCTCACCAACCGTTGCATCCAGCGGTTCTAGAATTACAGTATTTGGCATTGGTGGTTTTGGGAAACCAAACCTGCAAATCTTTCGGTTCTTCCTTCTACATGTATGAGAATGTTTATGTTTCTGATAATTCACTAGTGGCTGTAAATCATCGTCATCCACAATTCTTCTACATGATATCTTGCTATCAATGTACTCAACAATTTCTTCATTTTCACTGCACTTGTATTTAGGAGCCCCATCAACCCATAACAAAGCATGAATATGAGGCGAGCCCCTGTGCTGGAACTCAACCCTATAAAAAAAATCAGTTATTTTTCCCAAGGGTGAGTTCTCTGCTTTCAGTACATCTCTGAACAACAGATTGACCTGGTAATCAAACTGTCTAACACATGTAACTGGGTCTGACGAAATAAGCTTACACTTTTTCTCCCAGTCCATGTTATCTATTTCCTCGTCAGTATATTCCTTATCATCTTGCAACTTGCCTAATATTTGAAGCAAATGCTTCCACTTCGTTTCAGCGGCACTTAAACTACAAAAGTAGGTGGCCTCTCCTAACATTCTTATCATTCCGAAAAGATCGGATTTAGCTTTTTTAAAGTATGGTGGCGAACCTCTCAGTGTTTTCAACACCATATAACCTTCATCGAATTGCACCAATTTCTCCAAGCGACCAGGGGTCCGGAGATCACCAGCTGTCAAATTTTTACCAGCAGTTTTATTTTTTCTAACTGCTATGTTTGCTTGACCAATCATAGTTTTCATTTGCAGCTTTTTCAATTTGAAAAAGATATTGTCAACACAATTTGCAGCTCTTCTATCGTTACGTCTTAACTCAGACTTACAAAGTTCACTGTAGTAAACTTTTCCTTTCCTTTCCTTTGCATCTACTCTTGCCTTTCCTGCAAATATTTGTGGAAATGACAGCTCTTCAGAGTATTTGTCCATAAAGATACTTAATGGAATATTACCCTGTCCCGGAGCAAAAGAGTATACCTTTTCCTTCTCATTATCTTCAATGAAGTCAGGGGAAGTCAACAATGTATCCTTAGATCCACGAGCTTGTTCACCTTCATCCTCACTCCAATCATCAAAAGTATCGACTTCAGGGTTTCCTGAAGTAGTGGCTTCCTTACCTGAGTTATCATTCTCGTTGACACATCTTTCTTTGTTCCTTTTCTCATCCTCCGATAAAACATTTGTTTCGTCAGAGTTGTCAACATGAATGGTATTTACACCATTTCCTTCTGGAGATATTTCACTATTTTCATTACAGTGGTCAACATGTTTGACCATGTCTTCATCATTTGCATTATTTGGTATAGTTGCTTCATCAAAGTGAACCCCTTCCTTATGGAAGAGGTCACCATTTGCTTTCAACCATGCTACAGCTTCCATAATCTTATATGGTCTGATATTTTCAGTCATAACAGCATGGCTATACTTAAGTTGCCGTTTCAATTTAGCAGCTATTGTGAAGTTTTCATCTGGAGCTCTGGGAAGAGAACTGATGGTACTACACACATTAGCAACAACATTTACAACATTTCCTCTGATTTTCTTTTGTCCACCACGTGGAGCTGCATACACCTTCATGAAAGGGATTCTAGGTGATAACAGTCTCCACTCTAGTGGAAACAGTTTCAACTCTTCTGCTAGCTCTGGGAAAGCATTACCATTATAGATAGATAGCGGTGGAATCCTATCTTTTTTGATATACTTTTCACAAGTGCCACATATCCATCCACTGCCATTTTCTGTTAAACATTTTATAGCAGAATCATTCAACTTACTAACTGCTGTGGACCGTTTTACACTGTGTTTGTACCATAACTGGTGACAACTTTCACAGGTGTAGGTTGGCCCATTGCTTACCTTCTGATGGAAAAGAGATATTAATTCGTTAGTGTCCAACGATTTCAATTTAGCCCTTTTCTTACGCCTACTAATGGCGGCCTTTCTATTGTGACTAATTCTAGTGTCAGAATTCAATCTCTTTAATTTTTTCAATTTCCTTTCCCTCATATTTTCTGATTCCCTGTATCCAGGGTTTAATCTCTTTACCTTTCTATCAGAGGTTTCCCTCATCTTTTCTGACTCCCTGTACTCAGGATCTAGACGTTTCCTTTTCAGGAAATCAGAGTGTTTTTGCTTATCTCTAGAACCATAGACAGGATCTAATCTCTTTACCTTTCTATCAGAGGTTTCCCTCATCTTTTCTGATTCCCTGTATGCGGGGTTTAATCTCTTTACCTTTCTATCAGAGGTTTCCCTCATCTTTTCGGATTCCCTGTACGCTGGGTTTAATCTCTTTACCTTTCTATCAGAGGTTTCCCTCATCTTTTCTGATTCCCTGTACCCAGGGTCTAATCTCTTTACCTTTCTATCAGAGGTTTCCCTCATCTTTTCTGATTCCCTGTACCCAGGGTCTAATCTCTTTACCTTTCTATCAGAGGTTTCCCTCATCTTTTCTGATTCCCTGTACCCAGGGTTTAATCTCTTCACCTTTCTTTCAGAAGTTTCCTTCATCTTCTCTGATTCCCTGTACTCGGGATCTAGACGTTTCCTTTTCAGGAAATCAGAGTGTTTTTGCTTATCTCTAGAACCATAGACAGGGTCTAATCTCTTTACCTTTCTATCAGAGGTTTCCCTCATCTTTTCTGATTCCCTGTACTCAGGGTTTAATCTCTTTGACTTTCTGAGTTCAGTTTGTCGCTGCCTCTCATTTGCCTTATACTGAGAATTCTTTCGTTTTACCTGTTTATAAGACTTCCAATATTCACTTCTGCCTGCATTAGTTTTCTTACTGACAGCATGAGCTGTTTTTCGTTTCAACAAATTCTGTTTTTTTTGAAAATCAAAATATTTGTCAAGCTGTGACAAAGTTAGATTTTTTATATCATTTTCTCGACCTACAAAACTTGGCGCTACATTAATTTCAGTAACAGAAGGCTTTACCACCCCACTGTACTCTTCAATTTCAAAATCATCATGTGTACTTATACAACCATCTGCCACATTTTCTTCAACAGTAACACTAGTTGTATAAGTACTTTTACTTGCATTCAGCTTTTCTTTCATTTCAAAATCGTAATTTGTACTAATGCAACCATATGCCACATGTTCTTCAAAAGTAGCACTAGTTGTAGAAGTACTTCTACTTGCATTAAGCTTTTTCTTTTCTTTCTTTTCATTATTGTCCACACTCGGGTCAATATCAGAGCAATACGACCCTGTGTGATTATCATCATCACTATCCACAAATGGGCCAATATCAGATCGATAAGAGCCCGTGTGAATGCTACTTTCTATTTCTACTTCAGGAGTAGATATGGATCTACTCCTCATCATATATTTCTTTCTTTCTTTTTTCTTTACATCTTCTGACTGTTTTTTTAATCTTGGCATCTGAGATGAACAAAAAAATTATTAAGCATGGTTAATAATATTTCATTTATTAAACAATAAACTGTAAATTTTGGAGAATAGGGGGCATTTTAGTAGGGTTACTCCTTTTTTCAACTATAAATTGTTCTGCCCTTATTTAATTATCTAAATTCTGGGGTCTAGCCAATTTAAGAAGATATTTTACATGTTATTCTTATAGGCCTTGCATGCACAAAAAGAAAAAAAAAACATTTCAGCAATTTCTATTGGTGTTTTTATGGGAACATCAAGGCAAACTGCAAGCACATAACGACCGACAATAATTCCCTTTATCTGTCTTGGCTAAGCATTGTAAGAATTATAAAATAAACAAATTACCGGTACAAATAGAACCAACAGTATAATATGGAAGGGTATCGCTGCCAATATTAAATGCTATGCTTAAATGTTTTTTTGATTACTTATATGTAAAAAAAAATATAATGTACAAAGTCCTAAAACCTGTTATGATGAAGTCAAAATACATCTAAGGCCAAAGTTAAACATAAATCATAAATGTAATGTGTCAAATGACAAATGTTTTATTGGAAAAGGTTATTTTGTGGCGTGTCTGCATTTTACATTTCCCTTTATATACTATTTTACATTTGCGCTCTGTAGCATCTCATTTTAGCAAGGCATTCAATATTGGCAGCGATACCCTTCCATAGTATACAGGCTCTGTGAAAGTTCGGGTGATGTGAAAAATTTGGGACCTTTCGCATTGGTACGAAATCGAACACATATGTCCATTTACGCTTTTGTATCATCTAACACACAGTTTCGCAATCCATCGCACGATAATAGCTAGATATTGTTAATTTCCACTCTGTGAACTTCTTGGTCCAGGAAAAGTTTTCAATCGGTTTTTAACAGTTGTACAACAAATCAAGCAGAATACTGAATTTGAGTACATTTAACAAACTGTACACAACCAACAATATACACAAGGCCACACAAAATTGTGTAAAATTCAATATATGAGACAAGAACAATGTTTGTTTGAATACCTACGTGAATCCAGCTCCATACGCGTAACGTTTTTCACTGGCCGAACAATCATTACTAGTTGACATAAGTACACACGAATCGATGATGTTTTTGTATTCGTACCGATGCGAAAGGTTGTTATTACTTTCAATCAGTATGTTTCCCTTGAACATAATGTATGTATGTGAGCTGGGGGAGGGGGCAGGAGCTTCAATGACACAAACTAGGTCATCTCGGAACAAATGGTACAATTCTATCTTAATGATTGGATTGCATGAGGGGTCCTTACCAGTGAGGATAAAAATCACGAAGTCGCAACCACTTCTTGTGACTTTATGGCCATGTTGGATTGATTCCTTGTTTCTGTTGCCACTGTGACAATGATGTGCGGTAGTGCACATGGTGGGGATTTGATCGAAAAGAAAACCATGTTGCAGAAAGATAATGTACTCTTTTGATCGAAAAGAACAAAATGTCAAAAGGCAATGTCGATAAAAGATATGTGTGGATACAGTGGAAAAAAGACACATGTCGTGGGGATACGATTGAAAAGAATAACCTATCAGCGATAGGCGCAAATCATGGTAGATCTTGCGATCCTAAAAATTATAATGACTAAATGTACCAGTCATAGAATAGTACCAGGAAGGATGTCGTCTGACTGTGTAATAAAGTGACATATTTATCATTTTGTAGACGAAAGTCTGACAAATATATTGCAATTACCGAATACCGGTACACTTTTAACCCATGTCATGTGTTGTACGTAGGCATATATCCATGCTTTGCCGTTACAGTGGTGGGTTTTTTCAACGATTATAAACTAAAAATAGACACAGATGATTGACAAAATAAATAGTATTTATTAACCTCGACACTAGGAAACGGAATAATTTGATGTGATGAAATCATATTAAAATATACAGACAAGACAGTAAAATCGTTTACATTGGTAGTCAAGCGATGCCATGTGGGGGTCAAAGTAGACGACCTACATACGGGTCAGTACCACCGTACAGCATGGCTATATAATAAGTGAAAGGAACACGTGCAGTAAATTCTTTGGAAATATAGCTGACATGTTTAAATATTTATGGCACTACTAATAATTTAAAGAATTAAGACTTGGGGTATTTTTAAATCAACCTGCTTACAACTGGTCAATACCTGACGTCAAAAATACTCATCTGTCAAACTCAAAGTACCGGTAAGACTGATGGAGAAATGAAATGGCAAGAATGATGAATGAATGAATTGAGTTTGTGGTATAATAATATTAATAATTTAGGCCAGTGTCACGCATCCTGTATAAATATTGATCAAATGAGAATAAATTTGTTAATGAAATTTGTTAACGTAACCGATCTTTCAATTTGCGTAACCAGGAATTCGGTCGCATGTTTTTGAGCTGCATGGCGCGACCACAGGAAACCAATTGGTATCATTCGCCTCAAATTTTGTGGATTGAATAAATAAGTTTTATCCATCTTGAAAAGTTAAAAAAAGCATTGATTTTGAAATAACAAAAAAATGCTGTGGTGCCGTAGCAGTACCATTCTGCCACGGCATTATTCATTTTTTTTTAATTTCGAGGACTGAACAATTGAAAAGAATAACGCATTGAAGAAAGACATAATATGTGGTGCGGATTCAATCGAAAAAAAGATGATTATGATTAGTGATCAAACATCCCGCACCCTTGCACCAGTTTGGAAGAAATAAGGAAAAATAACTTCTTTATGCTATTGATAATCAATATAAAAATATATCAGATTTTGCAAATATTGTGGCCCTGTTTAATAGATATTGCCCTTTATTGTATTTCTGAAAACTTATAACTGGTTGCTATTTTCTAGAAGAATTGAGATAATTTATGTCATTAAGCTATGGTTTAAAAAATTAGATATGACTAAATAGCAATAGAGATATTTTGCAAAAGATGACTGGAGCTCAATTACAATAAAATTCAAATAAAACAAGCCAGTGAGGCTGATGTCCCCCGAAGAAATCCCAAAATAAATAGATGACACATATTAATTAATCGCACATTTATTTTTTTCAAACGTATCGAGCAATCAAACTGAATACGAAGTGTCATCCAAAAATTGCTTATCTCTGCCTACCGTAAGAAGAAAATGCTCATCTTCGAACTCCATCAAGGCATTGACCTAATAAGCATACACACCAATTTTGAACATTTTAACTCAATTCATAGGAGAGTTATTGTGTTCCAAAGTCTTGGCAAATCAAATTGCTTATCGCTCTGCTTACCCTGAGCATAAAATGCTCATTATCGATCTTAGTCAAGGTATTACTGTAATGAAACTATACACCAAGTTTCATCACTCTCACTTAATTAGAACTAAAGTTATCGTGTCCCAAGCATCAACCAATCAAATTGCTTATCTCTGCCTACCCTAAGCGGAAAATGCTCATCTTCAAACTCGATCAAGGCATTGACCTAATAAGCATATACACCAAGTTTGAACATTTTAACTCAATTAGAAGGAGAGTTATTGTGTTCCAAAGTCTCGTCCAATCAAATTGCGTATCGCTCTGCTTACTCTGAGCAGAACATGCTCAATATCGAACTTAATCAAGGTATTACTGTAACGAAACTATACACCAAGTTTCATCACTCTCACTTAATTAGAACTAAAGTTATCGTGTCCCAAAGCATCAACCAATCAAATTGCTTATCTCTACTTACCCTAAGCGGAAAATGCTCATCTTCGAACTCCATCAAGGCATTGACCTAATAAGCATATACACCAAGTTTGAACATTTTAACTCAATTAGTAGGAGAGTTATTGTGTTCCAAAGTCTCGACCAATCAAATTGCGTATCGCTCTGCTTACCCAGAGCAGAAAATGCTCATTATCGAACTTAGTCAAGGTATTACTATAATGAAACTATACACCAAGTTTCATCACTCTCACTTAATTAGAACTAAAGTTATCGTGTCCCAAAGCTTCAACCAATCGAATTGCTTATCTCTGCTTACCCTAAGCGGAAAATGCTCATCTTCGAACTCCATCAAGGCATTGACCTAATAAGCATATACACCAAGTTTGAACATTTTAACTCAATTAGAAAGAGAGTTATTGTATTCCAAAGTCTCGACCAATCAAATTGCGTATCGCTCTGCTTACCCTGAGCAGAAAATGCTCATTATCGAACTTAGTCAAGGTATTACTATAATGAAACTATGCACCAAGTTTCATCAATCTCACTTAATTAGAACTACAGTTATCGTGTCCCAAAGCATCAACCAATCAAATTGCTTATCTCTGCTTACCCTAAGCGGAAAATGCTCATCTTCGAACTCAATCAAGGCATTGACCTAATAAACACATACACCAAGTTTGAACATTCTAGCTCAATTAGGAAGAGAGTTATCGTGTCCCAAAGTATCAACCAATCAAATTGCTTATCTGTGCTTACCCTAAGCGGAAAATGATCATCTTCGAACTCCTCCATCAAGGCATTGACCTAATAAACACATACACCAAGTTTGAACATTCTAGCTCAATTAAAAGTTATCGTGTCCCAAAGCATCAACCAATCAAATTGCTTATCTCTGCTTACCCTAAGCGGAAAATGCTCATCTTCGAACTCCATCAAGGCATTGACCTAATAAACACATACACCAAGTTTGAACATTCTAGCCCAATTAGGAAGAGAGTTATCGTGTCCCAAAGCATCAACCAATCAAATTGCTTATCTCTGCTTACCCAAGCGGAAAATGATTATCTTCGAACTCCATCAAGGCATTGACCTAATAAACACATACACCAAGTTTGAACATTCTAGCTCAATTAGGAAGAGAGTTATTGTGTCCCAAAAAGTGTGACGGACATACAGACGGACAGACAGACGGACGAACCCATTTTAATAGTCCCCTGCTTTCTTCGAAAGGCGGGGGACAAAAAATATGTATGTATGTGTATGATTTTTATGTGATGTATAGCTGTTTGTATTGTTACAAAGTTTTGAGTCAATCAGTGAAAGAATGGTACAATTGCAAATACGCAAATAACCTAGAAAAATCGTCATATATACTATAATTTATCATTAGGATTGTACTGCAGACGTTTACATGTACGCTAGCATGTAAATGATTTAGTACACTTCTCATATGTCATTCGGACGCATTGTTGTTGTCACACGCAAAATTGATGCGGATACGCGATCCGGACCAAAAATTTACGCTTGCTAAGTCTCCAATATCGATGAAAGTAGAGGTTTTAGGTCACGTGACTGGCGTGAACTCAGACAGTCAGCCGCTGAAATATAGCCCACTTCAATCTACATTTCTGAATTACTATTTAATGTAAATGTATTACTAGCAATTGTATTGTAATAGTTTAAAATCAATCAAAATATCTGCAAAGATTCAGGCTAAAAAATATCGAAGTGTAAGCGAAATTACCGTTTATTTACAGGAGACGCTCGTGGGAAAATACCGCTCTGACGTCACGCGACCCGAGATTTCCTCTGCTACGATTCACTTCATTGGTGAATCCAGGTTATTTTAATATAGAAGAACCAATCAAACGATAGATAAATTTTGGGGTATTATCGCTCGTGGAATACTTGCGCAGGGATACATTCTCTTGAACCATTGGATAACCCGAACAGATTATAAATATTTGACATATTGTCATTCAAATTATTAAAAATTGATACTTGCCATTCAGAAGGGGAAATACCGCTTATTAATGACGTCGCACAGATAAGTGCATTTTGATTACAAAATTATTGAGTATATATTGACGTCGATCTCGGATTTTAAAATTCCATTAACTTTGGATATAATTAAAATATATTTTTTTAAACTTGGCATTTTATGCATATTTTCACAAAATAGTTTTTCTGTCATTCGAAATTTTGACCTGAAATCCTTAATTAATGAAATTGAAAGACGTACATGTACATCGTGTGGATTTGGAAATGCGTAAGTATTAACGAAAGGCGAGCGCGGGGAGGGGGATACCATTGAAAAGAATGTTCCCGGTATCTAAAAACGGCGCATGTCATTGATTATTATGATATTTATTATTGACAGGTTAATTTAATGAAATTATACCCACATATCGCTAGCCATTTTGTAAGCCGTTGGCGTTGGACAATAAATGAATTGGATGACAATCTCAGCCAATGAAAAAATTGACCACACGGGGTCACAGTACGATAGTGTAAACTATACACGTTTGTTTTTTGTTTTTTGTGCGATCATTAATTCATGGGCCTAGACCTCAGCGCGTGGAAAATGAGAAACAAGGAATCAATTCAATACGGTCCAAATAATTAATTTAATTAATATTATAAGTATAACTATAAGGGGCCTGCGTACAATACAAGATTAAGATTGAAGCCACACCTCTTAACTCTATCACATACTTTATGATCTAAAACAAAACCCACGAATACGATTGGAAACCCATCTACTGTTTTAGTATAAAATACAAAGGCATATTTAGCTTACTGGCACTGGTCCATCTTTCGTCGAGTCACGACTTGATAGCTCGAAAGCCGAGCGCCAAATGTCAGTTATTTTTGAATGAAGTGTGGAATAGGTGACCAATCAAAACACTTATTCTGACCTTTCAACCCTGATAATCCAAACAAACGACTCGGACTAGATGAAAGACAACTAGGCATACTCGGACCCGGACTAAGGTTTGGAGGTTAGAAAACAATTATGAAGTATTGCATGATGTTATTATATGTATTGTATAAACACTAGCATTCTCTCAAGAATGTTCTATATATAGTAATCTAAAATGTCCGACGCTTTTTTGTCTCTAAAGTTATTTTTGTGTTGGCAACTTTGGTTCAAAAGTCGTGTAGTGTTGTCTAGTGTATTGATATGTTTCATTACTTATGTCAGGTGATTGATATGAATTATTCATTATTGTCATTATCCAGGTTCACTTTCGTGAGCTCACATTTGCTCAACATACCATCATTATATAATATAATAAAAACGAAATATTGCAGTAGTATTATAGGCCAGGTCTATAGTGATAAAATTTGATAATATTACACAACACACATCACATTCATATTCAAAGTCACAACCACTTTAAATGATCAAATGTAAAGTGAACTTCGACATGCCTTACAGAAGAAGCATGCAATAAAAGGCACTATTTGCGAACGAGCCACAGCCATTTTGCCAAGCAGTTTCAGTCCGATTTTCACGCAATTCGAACTCAACCATCCTTAGGATGTAGGCCTAACAGTGATATCTTATAAGGTTTTTTTTTTAAATTGGATAAAAATTTTGACCTGTATAGGATCCACAAGCTGAAAACACTATTTTCCTTACAATCAGGGGCCATAATTTTAGGAAATTACGATATGATATGCGCAAAAATGGAAAGGAACCATGATCTTTGGATTACGAGCATGCATTTCAAGTTCCATCAAAATCGGATTAAAATTGTGACCTCTACAAGTCCACAACCTTGATATATCATATCTTTACACTATTCGCGTAGAAGCGGCAGCCATTTTGTCCGAAAGTTTTGGTCCAAACGGTTTATTTTAAAATCGGATAATAATTGTGACCTCTCAGAGGACACAAGCTAAAAAAAAGTAGATTTTTCGTACAATCAGGGACCATAATTCAGGAAGTTACGATCCTATATGCGCAAATATGCAATGGAACAAGATCTTTAGGTTATAAACATGTATTTCAAGTTTCATCAAAATCGGTTCAAAATTGTGACCTCTATAGGGTCCACAACTTTGATATAACATATTTTCACACTATTCGCGTACAAATGGCGGCCATTTTATCCGTCAATTCTGGTCCGATTTGCACGAAATTCATATTCTTTCTTCATTACCATGTAACGGTGATATAATCAAACGTTTTTTTAAATCAGATAATAATTTTGACCTCCAGAGGGACCACAAGCTAACAAAAGCGATTTTTCGGAGAGTCAGGGGACATAATTCAGGAAGTTACGATCCGATGGGCGCAAATATCGACAGGAACCAAGATCTTTGGATTATAAACATACGTGTTAAGTTTCATCAAAATCAGTTCAAAATTGTGACCTCTATAGGGTCCACAACCTTGATACAACATATTTTCACACTATTCGCGTACAAACGGCGGCCATTTTGTCTATTAATTTTGGTCCGATTTTCATGAAATTCGAACTCGGCCTCCATAACCATGTAACGGTGATATAAACAAACGTTTTTTTAAATCGGATAACTATTTTGACCTCCAGAGGGACCACAAGCTAAAAAGGACGATTTTTCGGACAATCAGGGGCCATAATTCAGGAAGTTACAATCTGATGGGCGCAAATATCGAAAGGAACCAAGATCTTTGGGTTATAAACATACGTGTTAAGTTTCATCAAAATCAGTTCAAAATTGTGACCTCTATAGGGTCCACAACCTTGATATAACATATTTTCACACTATTCGCGTACAAATGGCGGCCATTTTGTCTGTCAATTTTGGTCTGATTTTCACGAAATTCGAACTCAGCCTCCATAACCATGTAACGGTGATATAA
The DNA here is from genome assembly GCA_963678685.1 of Patella ulyssiponensis. Taxonomy (NCBI): domain Eukaryota; kingdom Metazoa; phylum Mollusca; class Gastropoda; family Patellidae; genus Patella; species Patella ulyssiponensis. The sequence continues at coordinate 465,561 of OY783230.1, forward strand.
TCAAACGGTTTTTTAAATCGGATAACTATTTTGACCTCCAGAAGGACCACAAGCTAAAAAGGACGATTTTTCGGACAATCAGGGGCCATTATTCAGGAAGTTACAATCTGATTGGCGCATATATCGAAAGGAACCAAGATCTTTGGGTTATAAACATGCATTTCAAGTTTCATCCAAATCGGTTCAAAATTGTAACCTCTACACTGTTCACAAGCTAAAAACGTGATTTTTCGTACAATCAGGGGCCATAACCCAAGAAGTTATAGTCCGATACATGCCAATATCGAAAGGAACCGAGATCTTAGGGTAATTAACCTATATTTTAAGTTTCATTGAAATCGGATAAAAATTGTGACCTGTAGACTGTTCACAAACAATTGTGGACGGACGGACGTCCGGACGGACGGACGGACGTCCGGACGGACGAACAGGGGCGACGACAATATACGTCCACATGAAAATGTGGGCGTATAAAAAATTAAACTATGCACTAATCCCGAAATGACCTAGTTATGTCCAATTGACGTTAAACCCCATTTCCATCCATCCCTCTCTAAGTGCATTAAAGTCCATCGGAGTGTCATTACCTACGTTGGTTTGCGTAGGAAAATGGGGTGCTATTTATCGACAGTGTGGGATAATAAAAACGGCCATACGTCATGTATTGTACTATTGAATACTTTATGCCTGAACAAAAGCGTTTCTACACGCCATCGTGCATAGGGGACCTTAGTTTTTCGTTCACATTCATATTTGAAGCCCTCGGGATCTCATACAAAGCTTCCTTAAGTGGAAGCTAAGTCCACAGTCAATAACTCGCAAAAATTTGCGGTTTTTCGGCAAAAAGATAAAATGAGGTTTGTTTTGCTCCTATAGTAGGCTAATTAAGAAGGGCATCCGTCGTGCTGTGAGGAAATTTTGCCAGGGCAGCCGAATCATGGCCCACTCTTATAACTAACTCCAACAGTTAAGGGATATTTTACATGCACGCCAATATATGAACGTGGTCTCGGTTTTCCGTCACATCCAAACAATTAGACAGCCGTCTTTGTCTAGCCTTCCACCCTCTGTCACTGGCAAGGGTAAACCACATCGTAAAATTTCTATGAAAGTATTCTTTTTAATCACTATAAGAACCTTGCAATGTCGCCAAACCGCACGGTCCGACAGTGTGGCATAAATTTTTAGGAACACTCTTCTTAGCTTTGAAAAGTTTTTATTTCAAGTTTATTTACATTGTTTTGGTGAGGTCCTGGAAAAGAAGGATAAATTATCATTAACCTCATTTATTATATTATTAATTCACTGGAAACTTCAATATTGTAAAAGTTGACTATCAAAAAGATTGTCAGTCCAGTAAAAACCGAATCTCCAAAATAGTCCAAAGAGCTGCAATTCCATTCACAAGTTTCAAAAATGTGATAATTCGTCTATATAATACGTAGAGGCTTTTAACTGTAGACCCATGATCAAAACAAGCCAGCGCCACCTATAATCTTAGCTAACGATCTTTAGTCGATATTTACATAAATCAACTTACTTTACAGCACAGTGTCTTTACACCCTCGATCCCAAATAATAACGATCATAATAAGCGTATATTTAGTAATTTTAATTTACATCTAATCACTATATACCTGCTGTTTTTGGTGTGGAGTGGCTGTCTGCTTGCAATTAATGAATCTATCCACTTTGTCACATAAATACAACTGGTAGTGTTTTCATATACACGGTATTCTAGGACAGGATAAGTTGTTCCGATTGGTCAATTGGTTTGGTACGTCTTCAAAGTTAAAAAGTTTGCGTGTCATTTCACTACGGCGAATCTTAATAGCCAAATTTCACGCTCAATATTCTGGTTGCAGACCAATTATATTGCACGTCACAATAAGTGGTTCTGATTGGTCGGTTGCTTCTTGGCACGCCTTCAGAGTAGAAAATCGCATTTTTCTTATATGCACTCCGAATCATTTCATGATTTTCAAATGTGATAGTTTTAACGAATGGTCTAATCACGGGACATGTTTTTGCAGGTGTTGAAAATGATTGAGCCCATTTAGAATAAAGATATCTTCAGTTGACTAAATAGTGAAAACCCGAATAATACACGTTACTTATATGGCTGGAATTGAGTTAACCTTATCAATTTAAATGCGATTTTTTTAGGACATTTATAAAACAATTTTCATCAAAAAATGAGAAAAAAAAATCATTTAACTTTCAAAAATCGATTGAATGTTCTAGAGATCATAGTCGAGTTTCCCCTACTTCAGGTATAGGTTGTGTGTATTTCACTTTCGAATTCACGACAGACATTAACAGCAAAACAAAAGCATCCGACAATAATTAAATGCAGGGACGAAGACGCGAAAAAAAAAAATCTAAGGATTTTGTCTTTTACCTCGTTTTCACAACCCTGTTTATTTAACCGTTTAAGTAAGTTAATGTTTGCTTAAAAAATTACTCGTTTGCTTGAATAATATAGCTAGTAGTTTTTTTCACCTGTACGTGACAAGGAGTATAGGGTCGCCTGTCCAACCTCGTGGGTTTTCTCTCACTGCTAAAGACCCTATTAGTCCCGAAATTACATATTTTGTGTCGAGTGGAGGTTAAACTCCATTTCTCTTTTTTCACCGGTGGCATTCAAGACAGGGTACGTGTCGTAGTATCGCCCCACTGCTGTGCAAAAGCATTTGCCAATTCCGATGATATTTGAGCTAGGAAAACTATATAACATTAACTCGGGCAGACACGTGGCACTTGGGACAGTGGGGACGGTGTTTATTATGAATTTACTTCATGGGGCATAACACTTATAACGGATGGAAGTTTATATCCCCAACAAATTAAATACGAGTTCAAACCGGAATAATAAAGTAGTGGTGTAGAAATTTTAAATTGCCTGAAAGTGTTAATTTGTATTGTAACATGCTTAAGGGTGAATCTTGCGTTTTGATTGGTCGATTAGACACTGTCGATTGGACAATAACACCCCTCTGTTTTAGCAAGGCGAATAACTGCGTATAAATATTACAGTGTACTTTTTTTTTCATTTTGTCCTCCGCCATCTTCCTCAACTCAAATTTTTATTGGCAAATATCTTCATGAAATTCTGCTCAAATGACCACACTATTTTCAAATTTCATCTTTTACACAAACACATCTCTTTTATACAAACACATCTCTGAAATACATAAAACAGAAGAAAATCAGTCATGAATTAATGAAACCCGTTTTCAGGCAACATAAATTATTCGTAACTAAGCAGTGTGGACAATTTTGTTTATGTTTTTTGCACTCCGCAGTGTTTACTTTAAAGTGGAAATTTTAAATCAAAGTTTGCCCAAATTCTGAATAACATGATCCACCTGACAATGAGTCATTAGTCAAAAGATAGTGTTTGGAAATATAGTAACTAGGGAAGGTGAAATAACAGCTGAGAATGGGCAATGGGCCTAGAATAACGGGAAATTATGCCAAAATTAACAATGATAGACAACACGTCAGAACGATGATATACATAGCAACCACATGAATCCTAGGCATCGCATAGTTTTATAGGGTATTTTGAGGGATGTATGTAAGAACTGCTCTACTCCGAACAAGAACCAGCAATAAAATTGTGTTGACAGTCTGCAAATAAAATAATAAAGGCTAAAAACTCACCCATGTTATCACAAACTGCGAAAACGAAGCCATCATTGTTGCCAAGAAGAGTGGTGGAGTTACCTCTGTCTCGGTTAACAGGCCGTAACTAATTCGTGCACGACTGGGAACGTAACCGAACTTTCCATTTCCGGCGACTACCGATCCAATATGGAGGATAATGCAATTACTGTCGCCTGCGAACAAAGCCTTAAGTTAGATCAATTTAAGGTTATTGACCTAAAAAGGTATTTTTCAAATCGCAATTTAAATGTGTCGGGAAGAAAGAGTGAACTTATTGAAAGAGTGAAAGGAGCTCATAAACTTTCAATTACGGACAAAAATGAATTGTCACACCACGATAAACTAACTTTTAGTGAAAGTGAAAATCACAGATTCACTTTAGCGACGGGAGAGATTATACCAAAGCCATCGACATTGATAGATTGGAGTACTAACTTTCAAGGTTTGCCCGAATGTACCGAAAAAGATTTGTACAACTACATTGTTTAAAAAAAAAACTCCAATAGACAGGTAAAATCAAAAATATTTTATCAAGATGGCCATGTACACAAACTAGAGGTAAGAACTTACAGAGATAATGTTTACATTTTTAGGAAGAGATCTATGTTTTTGTTGTGCATAGGGTGAATGTAGGAAAATCGAAACTTGCACTTGGCAGTAGTCCTTTTTAAAATCTTGACTTAAGGCACACTGTATCAAATGATGCCAATCAAAATCTAGGTCCAGTGGAAATCATAATTTATAGACTAGCTCTAGCAGTACACTTAAAGTAAACCTGTACCTCAAGGAATTTTTTCTTTTGATAGATTAATACAGTTAATGGATACGTTAAATCAAGATTTTAAAAAGGACTACTGCCAAGTTTCGTTTCGATTTTCCTACACTCACCCTATGCACAACCGAAACATAGACCTCTGCTTAAAAATGTAAAAATTATCCCTTAAGTACATGTTGTACATGTCCATCTTCATGAAATATTTTCGATTTTAACTTTTGGATTTTTTTTTTTTTTTCAAACCAATGTAGTTATACAAATCTTTTTCGGTACATTCGGGCAAACCTTGAAAGTTAATACACCAATCTATCAATGTCGATGGCTTTGGTATAATCTCTCCCGTCGTTAAAGTGAATCTCTGATTTTCGCCTTCTCAACCTCGTGGGTTTCCTCCGGGCACTCCGGTTTCCTCCCACTGCTAAAGACCCCTACGCGCAAGCGAATTATTGAAATAAAATTAAAAACCATATGTTAGTCCCGAAATGACCTAGTTGTGTCGAGTGGACGTTAAACCCCATTTCTCTCTCTCTCTGATTTTCGCTTTCACTGAACGTTAGTTTATCGTGGTGTGACAATTCATTTTTGCCCGTAATTGAAATTTTATTAGCTTCTTTAACTCTTTCGATCAGTTCAATTTTTCTATCAGACACATTAAAATTACATTAGATAGATTCTTTTTTAGGTCACCCACTTTACATTGCTCTGCTCTACATTATGACTATTTTCACAAGCGACATTAATTGCATTGTCCTCCATATTGGATAGGTTGTCGCAATAAATGGAACACTCAATTGCGTAGATTGGATATCAAAAGCCCCATTTACACTTGGCCGTGATAAAGAGTACTGTGCAAGGCACTGTACCCGGTCGCGACATATTTTTTAAAATATGACCGTTTACTTTACTGGTCTCGGAACCGTGCCTGACTTGCCTAATGTGAAAACTATTCACAGAAAAGTTAATTTCAGTATCAAAGCTTGTTACCCAGATGAAAACAATTATGGTGGTGTTTACGCTACAAAAAAACCCCAAAACACTGTGCCGTACATGGTACGCTTAAAATTTGTAATGTTGTAATGTAAACAGGGTTGTAGAAGAGTATTACTAGTGTGTACATAAGTTGGATATGTTATCACAATGACATTTTTAGGGGGTTAGCTTACAAGTTTCATTATGGTTCCTTATAGTTACCTTCAATGCAACCAATTTGCAGCTTGTCTTCTTGTATACTGGTCAAGGTTCAGACTTTCCAAGAAATAGACAAACATTGGCATTTTGAGACAAGTGCACTAAAGTATAGGAGACCTGTACTTCAAGGAATTTTTTCTTTTGATAGATTAATGCAATTAATGAAGAATCGAGTCACTGTTATATCAGAGCTTTAGTGTTGCCATCATTTCCAACAGCTGACAAAAAGAAATCACCAGAGTACAAACCTTGGGTTTTGTTGGCTAAAATGACTGGCTGTATTCATTCTGCTTACTGTCAATGTACAGCTGGGTACCAAAACAAACTTTTCTTACAAAAAGTTCACTGTTCTGTTTATTCATTGTGTTATTTTGTGTTTTTAAGTAAGTGAAAAAAAAATATTTGATTTTTGTTTGTGTTGGTTTCCAATTTACAAGTTTTGTTCAATTTTAAAATTGTGTACTGGTACCAGTGTTGTTTAATAGGTAATTCTATATGTTAAATGATTAAAGCCAGTGGTCTAATCCATTTAATATCCCGGTCATCTAATAGTATATCCCAGTCATCTAATAGTATAAGTATTGTTATTTACATGTAAATAAATGTCTGAATATTAATACAAATTACATTTAAAGCTGGGAAAAACCTTTCAATATAAATATTTAGTTACAGTTTCTTTTAAGTTGCATGATTATAAAATTAATGATTTGTTGAGATTTGTTTGTTCAAAATGGTAATATATAATTTAATTTGACCAGCCACATTATAATTGTACTCTTTTCATATAGCAAACAGTAAAATGTACAATAAATTTTCTTTTATCATAACATAAATCCATATAATTATGGATGATTCATAATTAAGTAATGAGTAATTATATTTTTTTTCTTATTCTATATAAATGGTAATTCTTATATTTCTGAATTAAATCATAATACTTTGATACATACATTATTTTGTGTGTAGGCTGTAACTCAATTCTTTCTCTTATTATTAGAGAAGGAGAGTGCTGCAACCATGTAAGTGCCTTGTTTGGAATTGTTGATCTCGCGGAAACGAAAAAAATTGGAACTCTTGCTTCAACGTCAAATAAGTGTTTGTGGAGTGTTATGCCTGCACCCAGAAAAAGAAAATTGAGCCCTAAGAGATCACAAGACATTACTTACAAAAAAACTCATTCTTGGAACCTACAAGAAAAGTAAGCGTCGAAAAGAATGAAAAAATAAATGTGACAACAGGGTGTAGAGTGAACATTTTAAAAAAAAGACTGGAAGGACTTAATCTAAATGTTGGATGGCTCAAAAACTTTCCAAAGTCATCAAGTGTACCTGAAGAGAAACTGCCGGAACTAAATAGCATAAACTTTATGTATATGGACAATGTTAAATTAGGATCCAGTGAGTGTCAACAAGTTTTCGATCAACATTTTGATTCTCTATCGTTAAGCGAGGAAAACATTATTTCCACTGAAATTTTAACAAGAGGAAAAAACACCACAGCATGGAAAGCTGCTAGACAAGAACGCTTAACATCGTCTAATTATGGAGCTGTGTGGAAAAGGAAAAAAGCTTCACCTGACAATCTTTTGAGAGATATGATGTACACTAGTTTCACCAGTTCTCACACCGATTATGGAAAAAAACATGAAAAGGTCGCAAAAAAATGTACATCCGATGTATGCGAAGAGAACACCATGGCTTGATAGTCAAAGACAGTGGCTTGATTGTCTCGTCAGAATCACCCTACCTTGGGGCAAGTCCCGATGGAATTGTGTATTGTTCCCATTGTGAAGAAAGCACTGGACTTCTCGAGGTTAAATGTCCATCTTCACTCCGCTGGAGGATGAAAACTCCTAAAGAATGTTGCTCAGACACTGACTTTTGCTGTAAGTTAGAAGAACAAACTGTTAAACTTAAAAAAAATCACAAATATTATTTTCAAGTTCAGGGACAAATGGGAGTATCACGTCGAAAGTGGTGTGACTTCGTAATTTGGACATGTACTGGCATTAGTATTGAAAGAATTCAATTTGATAAAGACATGCATACAAAGCTTTCTTTGTTCTATAGAAATTCTGTTATTCCAGAACTGTATACTCGACGCATTCAACGGGGATTGACATTGTTTAGTGAATAGTATTAATAACCATCACCTTAGACCAAATCGAAAAAAGAGTTATCGCGGCTATCGGGCAAGATTTTCATGCATTGCACACCAAATGCTATGTATATACATGTACCCGTTTCAATTTAGTCAGATACTCAAAGATGTAGTTGGACGTAAAACATAAATAAATTAATCTCTATCAAGAGCAAGATTTAATGATTATGAAATCATTAGTCTTGCTCAACATTATGTAACAAATTAAGTAGTTCTGATATTGTGCTTTTATTTATCAATTTAAAGTTCACTTTGAAAAAACTAATTTAACAAATAGAGACTACATGTACATATTTCTAAATCTACTGAGCAATGACAGACCTAATGATAAAATTTACAAAATATCTTTACATATATATGCTTGATAACAAATGTATTATTAGTGTCCCGAAAGCCAGAAATTATGCACATTATGTAAATATTCTAATGATTTGTGATACTTTAAACATGCATTATGCAAGAGCTAAATCTGCCTATAGCAGGTCTTTATTTAGGCCTGAAATGTTTTATAAAGTATTAATTAGACATTAATTAACTAATCCGGGCCTTAATGAACTCTTGATGGCATCAGATTTCTCCAATATTAAATAGATTAAAACGGTTCAGCGATACTTTGATTTAATCAAATACATGTATGGGGGAACGAGACTTAGCTTCGATCAACCAGTATGGTGGTTGAAATTATTGCACATGTCTGTCAAACCTTCAAAGGCTAATATCTTCGCTTGCAATAGAGTAATTTGAATGAAATTTTCAAATAATTAATTTTACATTATCTACTTTCGAACTATTATAGCAAGAATGGCTAGTTCTTTATCTAAATCTTACATAATGTATCTTCAATAATAATAAAAATATTATTACATGTATTTAGTATTATTGTCAACTAATCGAAAAATATTGGTCATCATGCACCAATGGAGGCCACAAATTTGTTGAATATGTACAAATTTTAAATAAATTTGAAATATGCCTGCCTTGGGTGATTGGAATGTTTCCTTGAAGAATTCGAAAGTTCTTTATTCTCTCCATCTGTCGTTCTACGTATATTCGCAAACAGGCAATGTCCTTGGTTAATAAAACCTCACGTTTACTAATTTGTTTTCCCTTAGTCCTAAAGGGCGGTATTATCAGTGTTGTGAGGTCAGTAATAGTAAATCCTTTGCCTACCATTATGGCATCCCCTTCCTCCAAAAGATCTATAAGCCCACTTTCTGCTGTGATTTTTTTGTCACTTGCACTTCCTACCCAACAGTCTGATACAAATGTCACCACCCCATTTGGACTAATTCCAACGAGTGCTTTATGTGTCATGTGCGACTTGTATTCGCTGTACATAAGGCTCTTAAGGGACAATGAGCTGGAGCTATCACTGTATAGTTCAGTACAGTCGATTATGATCCTTGTATTTGGAAACTTGTCCTTAAAACATCTGAGCATATTTTCAATTACAGTCTGTCTTGAAGGCCACTGAACAAGAAAAGACAATTGTACAACAAGGTAATTAACCCATCTTTCAATGATATTACTACACTGAGATGTTGAAATACAAAAGCGGTGGTCTTCTAACAAAAGACCAAGACGAAGTCTCATTAGTACCATAAAAAATTCATTTACCAGTGATAATATTCTTGGTCAACCAGTGCGTCCACTATCAGATGATTGGTTATCAGACTTGCGTTAGATGTACGAGCGACAGCCTCTGTTTTGACGTCATCAAAGACAGCTTCAAACACCCCTGCACTAGGTATTCCAGTGTAAAAACTGACCATATCATCATTGTGCTTAACATCTTCAAAGGTTTGACATGGAAGGTTACACTGAACACTAAAAGAATTAGTGCAAGTCTCTGTTTGCGAATAAGCATCTTTTGATTTTTTAACAGCTATTCCCTCAGTTTGAACTGAACTAACTTTACATTCCCATTCCGTCTGAGCATCAATACTTCTAAAACATAACGCTAACGCTACAATATACGTCCACATTCCTGCTTTGATTGATATGGTACTTTGTCAAGAAGGCTAGGCGTTTGGTTTGTTTAGCGTTGAGGGTCGTGCCTCAACATCAATAGTTGCCGTCCTTAGAGTATAAGGAAAAAGTATACCAAGATAATCCATTCAGAATTGTGCCTTCCTAACGCTAAAGGCAAAAAGTGGGCGTGGCCCTGCCCCTGGGGGTCGGGACATTCATCAAAATCAATAGTGGACGCCCTCAGGCTATAAGGAATACAAGTACCAAGCTGCTTCATTCAGAATTGCGGCCTGTAAACGACAAACACAAAAATTGGGCGTGTCTTGCCTGTGGGAGTTGGGACATGCAGTTGACGTCCTTAGGCTATAAGGAATACATATCCCAAGTTTAAAGACGATCCATTAAGAATCGTGGCCTGTAGACAACACACACAGACACGAAGTAAAAATGGGCATGGCTCTGCCCCTGGGGGTTAGGAAATCACCAAAAACAATACGGATCATCTTTAGGGTATAAGGAATAGGTATGTAAAGTTTTAAAAGGATCTGTTAAGAATTGCATCCTGTAGGCGAACACACGACACAAAAGCATTGGGCGTGGCTCTGTCCCAGGGGGTCCGGCATGCACCAAAAATAATAGTGGTCAGCCTTAGGGTATAAGGAATAAGTATAAAAAGCTTTCAAGACGATCGATTAAGAATTGTGGCCTGTAGCTGACACACAGACAGACAAAAAGAAAATGGGCGTGGCACTGTCCCTGGGGGTCGGGCATGCACCAAAAACAATAGAGATCTTCCTTAAGGTACCAAGAATGAGCATTCAAAGTTTCAAGATGATACATTAAGAAATGCAGCCTGTAGACGACAGACAAATAAATACAAGAAATGGGTGTTGCTGTCCCACGGGGGTCGGGCATGCACCCAAAACAAAAGGGATCATCCTTAGGGTATAAGGAATAAGTATTTTAAGTTTCAAGATGACCAATTAAGAATTGTGGCCTGTAGGCGACACACAAAAAGAAAATAGGCGTGACTGTGCCCCTGGGGGTTGGGCATGCACCCCAAATGATAGGAATGTTCCTTAGGGTACAAAGAATAAGCATTCAAAGTTTCAAGATGATACGTTAACAAATGTGGCTTGTAGACGACAAACAAATAAATACAAGGAATGGGCGTGGCTCTGCCATTGGGGGTCGGACATGCACCAAAAAACAATAGGGATCATCCTTAGGGTGTAAAGAGTAAGTATACAAAGTTTTAAGAAAATCCAGATAGAATTGCAGCCTGTAGGCAACAGACACACAAAAAGAAAATAGGCGTGGCTCTGCCCCTGGGAGTTGGGCACGCACCCCAAATGATAGGGATCATCCTTAGAGTATAAAGAGTAAGTATACAAAGTTTGAAGAAAATCCAGTACGAATTGCGCCCTGTAGGCGACACACAAAAAGAAAATGGGCGTGGCTCTGCCCCCGGGGGTTGAGCATGCACCCCAAATGATAGGAATGTTCCTTAGGGTACAAAGAATAAGCATTCAAAGTTTCAAGATGATACGTTAACAAATGTGGCTTGTAGACGACAAACAAATAACTGCCCCTGGGGGTTGGGCATGCACCCCAAACGATAGGGATCATCCTTAGAGTATAAAGAGTAAGTATACCAAGTTTGAAGAAAATCCAGTAAGAATTGCGCCCTGTAGGCGACACAAAGACACACGAAAAGAAAATGGGCGTGGCTCTGCCCCTGGAGGTTGGGCATGCACCCCAAACAATAGGGATGTTCCTTAGGGTATAAAGAATGTGTATGCAAAGTTTCAAGATTATAAGTTAAGAAATGTGGCCTGTAGACGACAAACAAACAAATACTAGAAATGGGCGTGGCTATGCCCCTGGGGGTCGGGCATGCACCAAAAACAATAGGGATCTTCCTTGGGGTATAAGGAATAAGTATACCAAGTATAAGGAATAAGTATACCAAGTTTGAAGAAAATCCAGTAAGAATTGCGCCCTGTAGGCGACACAAAGACACAAGAAAAGAAAATGGGCGTGGCTCTGCCCCTGGGGGTTGGGCATGCACCCCAAACGATAGGGATGTTTCTTAGGGTACAAAGAATGTGTATGCAAAGTTTCAAGATTATACGTTAACAAATGTGGCTTGTAGACGACAAACAAACAAATACTAGATATGGGCGTGGCTATGCCCCTGGGGGTCGGGCATGCACCAAAAACAATAGGGATTTTCCTTGGGGTATAAGGAATAAGTATACCAAGTAGAAGGAATAAGAATACCAAGTTTGAAGAAAATCCAGTAAGAATTGCGCCCTGTAGTCGACACAAAGACACAAGAAAAGAAAATGGGCGTGGCTCTGCCCCTGGGGGTCGGGCATGCACCCCAAATGATAGGGATGCTCCTTAGGGTACAAAGAATGAGTATGCAAAGTTTCAAGATTATAAGTTAAGAAATGTGGCCTGTAGACGACAAACAAACAAATACTAGAAATGGGCGTGGCTCGGCCCCTGGGGGTCGGGCATGCCCCCAAAACAATAGGGATCTTCCTTGGGGTATAAGGAATAAGTATACCAAGTTTGAAGAAAATCCATGAAGAATTGCGCCCTGTAGGCGAACCACAGACACACACACACACACACACACACACACATACATACATACACACACACACACACACAGACAGGGGCGACGGCATAATACGTTCACATTATGAATGTGGACGTATAAAAATAGAAATACAGCGTAGTTAAATAAAATTGTGTAAAATTGCTTTATTTAAATGTTTTTGCTCACAATTTGTTTGGATAATATCTTGACTGCAATCTGATACAAACAATATTTATTGTTAAAGATTCTTTCCTAGAAAAGTATTTATCGGGTGGTTATTTCCAATAAAAGTATATCAAATATGATATAAATGGAAAGTATAGACACCCAATCTTACTAGAAAAATACTGGATTAGCCGAAAAACGCCAATGTACATGTAATAGGGGCAAGCGCTGGACAGGATTGTCAGGGTATCACTAACTGTCAACCTGACTGTTATCTGCCGGTTTAGGTGAAGGAGTCGTTATTTCTTGTTCAAATGGTTAGGCGGTTTGGGGAAGAGTAGAGGGGTGTCAACGTATAAAAGACTCTGCAATTAAACGGCAGAAAAAGAAGTTGACAGAAATAGTTATCAATTTACTTAGGCCTCAATATGTTTGGTACATGTATATATACAGTAAGTAATGATAAATACATTCTGAAAAATGGACCTCCCACAATGAAGCCAAGTTGACAGACATTGAGTCTAACAACAGCTTACTTAAAGGTATCGCCGACGAATACAAATTTTTGAGAGGGAATTGAAGCAAACCTTTGATAGATTGGTTACTTTGAATATGTTTTAAGTCGAAATATATCACCAAATCACAAAGTTCGTACCCGGGAATTTATCTTTAAGTAGTCTCTTGTCAAACCAATGTCACGATTTCTTAGAAAACACTAACACATACAATAGTCACTTACTACACTACAATATGTGTGGGTTATTATTCCCGGACTACAGGTAGGGAAAGGGTGGGTGGGATATGAACCCCATTATTATGTCTGATATTAAAAAAGTGCTTAGCCAAGAAATGAGCAAATACTTTTGTCTCGTGGAGACTGTATAATGTAAAATATAAAAACTGTACCTTGTTTTAGGACTTGTTCGTGACATAAACTGTCCCCGACAGTAATCATGATAGCGCAACGAAACATCAATTGGGTGACTGGAAGATGGAACACAAAGATTAGCTACTGGTACCTCTTCTGTATCAGTGTCATCAATATCTGTATGTTCAAACATTTGCTCCATTTCAACATCCATAAGCTGAATAGATTATGGTTGCTTTTCATCTAGTTTCTGAAAAATGTACAAGAGGCTGCCAGTTCTGGTCTCAAAAAAAACTTTCTGAATTATGTGTTTTGGATTGGGTATCACGTCATTTGATACTCAACATAAACGACATTTGGGACTCAGTTGACGACAGTATACATATGATGTACGATTAGATTAGGGAAGCGAATAGGCCTATATATCACATAATGGGTGCAGCCTGTTTCGTAACTTGGCTGTTTCATGCTTAGTGCATTCATACCTCAATGAGCCGTTTCGTAATTCACTTCGTTCCTCAAATTGTTGTTGAACTTTCATTGATTTCAACAGCGCAGTAAAAGGTACGAATATCAACTTGTTGTACAAAGTGAAGTACGAAATGGTTCATGTGAGGTACATGTATGGCATGTTTAAATTGCCTAAAACGTATAGTAATTTACATTAGATTAATGAGATAAATCTGTGTTATTACAGTCACCGTGACATAACAAAATGCAATATAAAACATAAATTGACGTACAGAAGCGGACATATTATAGTCAGGCTATAGCTTAGATAAAATCCCTTTAGTTTAAACTACATTCAATATCAAAATCTTACTTTCTAGTATTTTGGGGTTTTTTATTGTGTGGTCCGAATCAGCCTGGAATAATAATAATAATAATAACTTTATTAGAGACCCAGTTGCGCAAGGCAATCTTCCCTGGGATCTGTCTACATAAAACTACAATAACATATTTACAAAATGATAATGTGAGAAAATGAAAATAAGAATATTATGATGTAAATCAATATATGAAAAGGTAACATGGATATAGAATAATGTGACTGACTCATTAAAATAAAATGAACTAAAGCTAATATTTACATATGTATATTAAAGATGAAAAGGGAGTATAAAACTATAGGAAAATAATTGCATATTAAGATTTTAGTTCCCTTTTCAGTCCCGTCTTAAAACTCAATATATCGTTAGAGTACCTGAGGTAATGAATTCCAGAGCAAGCTAGCCTTGTATTTAAAAGTTCTTTTCATGGCCTCGACACGACATTTTGGAAGATGTAATGAGTTTTTTGTTTCCGAACGTAGACAGAGAGTTGTAGTGGACATGGAAGATTGTAAACATAAATAATCTTGAAAGTAACGTGGACATTTTCCATTCATAATTTTATAAGTCGGTGTTCAAGAGTTAGCCAATTTAATTGAGAGAACAAGTCAGCCGATCTTGCATCATATTTCGCGTCAAGGATACTCCGCGCTGCACGTTTTTGAAGCTTAGATAGGAAGTCAATTTTATTCTGGAAAGCATTACCCCAAACAATATTACAAAAGTCTAAATGAGACAATATATAGGCAGTATAAAACAAAATTCGGGTTTCTATAGGTAGATTTATTTTAATTCTATTTAGAAGATATATTTTTGACCCAACAAGAGAGTGAAGCTTCATTATATGTTTTCCCCAGTCTAAGTGATCATCTATTGTAATTCCGAGTAGGACAGCTTCCGTTACATTCTTCAATTTCTGGTTTCCAATGGACAGGGAAATACATTTTCCACTGTCTCTTACGTTTTTTATTAACATACTTTTAGTTTTATTTATATTAATAACCATACCATTATCATTGCACCATTGGCTGATAATGTCTAAATCTTCTTGAAGACAACTTTGAATGCAGTCAAGATTCTTGTCAGAAAAATGAATGGTAGTATCATCAGCAAATATTTCGGGATGACATTTTTAGTAAAAAGTGGAAGATCATTTATGAAAATCCGAAATAAAAGTGGTCCAAGGATAGATCCCTGAGGAACACCACATTTTAGTTTCCTTTGTATTGATTGGAAATTACCAAGACAGACTTTTTGATTTCGGTTTGATAGATAAGATTTAATCAAATATAGCAGATTAGGATGAAATTTATATAATACAAGTTTGTCAAGGAGGAGCTTGTGATCAATAAGGTCAAAAGCCTTACTAAAATCCAGGTAGACAACACCTGTTAGTTTACCTTGATCTAAAGCTTCAAGCCAATGATCAGTAATTCGAACTAATGCTGTAGAACAAGAATGATACTCTCTAAAACCTGACTGATTTACATAAAATAAATTGAAACTATCAAAGTAGGACTTAATATTGGTAGATATATGTTTCTCAGAAATTTTAGAAATGGTTGGTAAAATTGAAATTGGTCTATAATTGGAAATGGTTTCTTTGGATCCTTTTTTAAAAATTGGCACTATTTTTGCTTCTTTCATTTGATCGGGAAAAATACAATTTGTTAAACATAAATTAATAATATGAGTTAGTGGATTCGCAATCACCTCAGCTGACATTTTTAAAATTTTTGGTCCAAGATTGTCTAAACCAGTTGCCTTTTTGGGTTGTATATTTTTAAGATATTTCAGTACTTCTGAAAAGGATATAGGATGTAAGTCATATAGAAAATTTTTGGGGACTTTGTTATTTAAATAATTTTGAATAATATGTGGTTGTTGGATCGGTTTATAAGGAGGCTTTATAGAGTCTGTTATATTGGTAAAATATTCATTCATAATTTCAGTAATTTGAGTAGGGTCAGATGTTTTAAAGTCATGATATTCGATAGTTTGCGGGTAATTTGGGCCTAATGACGATTTTCCTTGTAGAGAGTTTAGATATTGCCAAATGGTTTTATTGTCTTTTTTATTTATGATGATATCTTTAACATGGTCAGTTTTAGCCTGCTCAATTAATTTTTTGGTTTTATTACGCCATTGTTTATATAAAGTGTCATTTCCAATCATTTTATAATAGTCCCGCTTCTTTCTTGCATCATTAAACCATGGGGGTTGAGTATGGTATTTTACACGTCTGGTTTTAATAGGGGCATGTTTATTTAATACAGTAAGAATAAGGTCATAAACATAACGCTAACGCTACAGTATACGTCCACATTCCTGCTTTGATTGATATGGTACTTTGTCAAGAAGGCTAGGCATTTGGTTTGTTTAGCTTTGAGGGTCGTGCCTCAACATCAACAGTTGCCGTCCTTAGAGTATAAGGAATAAGTATACCAAGATAATCCATTCAGAATTGTGCCTTCCTAACGCTATAGGCATAACGTGGGCGTGGCTCTGCCCCTGGGGGTCGGGCTAGGGACATTCACCAAAATCAGGCTATAAGGAATACATATGCCAAGTACCAAGCTTATTCATTCAGAATTGCGGCCTGTAAACAAAAATTGTGCGTGTCTTGCCTGTGGGAGTCGGGACATGCAGTTGTCGTCCTTAGGCTATAAGAAATACATGTGCCAAGTACCAAGCTGATTCATTCAGAATTGCGGCCTGTAAACGACAAACACAAAAATTGTGCGTGTCTTGCCTGTCGGAGTCGGGACATGCAGTTGTCGTCCTTAGGCTATAAGTTTAAAGACGATCCATTAAGAATCGTGGCCTGTAGACAACACACACAGGCACGAAGTAAAAATGGGCATGGCTCTGTCCCTGGGGGTTAGGAAATCACCCAAAACAATAGGGGCCATCCTTAGGGTATAAGGAATAGGTATGTAAAGTTTTAAAAGGATCTGTTAAGAATTGCATCCTGTAGGCGAACACAAGACACAAAAGCATTGGGCGTGGCTCTGTCCCAGGGGGTCCAGCATGCACCAAAAGTAATAGTGGTCAGCCTTAGGGTATAAGGAATAAGTATAAAAAAAAGTTTTCAAGATGATAGATTATGAATTGTGGCATGTAGGTGACACACAGACACATAAAAAGAAAATGGGCGTGGCACTGTCCTTGGGGGTCGGGCATGCACCAAAAACAATAGGTACCAAGAATAACTATTCAAAGTTTCAGGATGATACATTAAGAAATGCAGCCTGTAGACGACAGACAAACAAATACAAGAAATGGGCGTTGCTGTCCCACGGGCGTCGGGCATGCACCCAAAACAAAACGGATCATCCTTAGGGTATAAGGAATAAGTATTTTAAGTTTCAAGATGACCGATTAAGAATTGTGGCCTGTAGGCGACACACAAAAAGAAAATGGGCGTGGCTCTGCCCCTGGGGGTTGGGCATGCACGCCAAATGATAGGAATGTTCCGTAGGATACAAATAAGAATAAGCATTCAAAGTTTCAAGATGATACGTTAAGAAATCTGGCTTGTAGACGACAAACAAATAAATACAAGAAATGGGCGTGGCTCTGCCCCTGGGGTGGGCATGCATCAAAAAACAGTACGGATCATCCTTAGGGTGTAAAGAGAAAGTATCCAAAGTTTTAAGAAAATCCAGTTAGAATTGCGCCCTGTAGGCGACACACAGAAAGAAAATGGGCGTGGCTCTGCCCCTGGGGGTTGGGCATGCACCCCAAACAATAGGGATCATCCTTAGGGTATAAAAAGTAAGTACACAAAGTTTGAAGAAAATCCAGTAAGAATTGCGCCCTGTAGGCGACACAAAAACACACGGAAAGAAAATGGGCGTGGCTCTGCCCCTGGGGGTTGGGCATGCACCCCAAACGATAGGGATGTTCCTTAGGGTACAAAGAATATGTATGCAAAGTTTCAAGATTATAAGTTAAGAAATGTGGCCTGTAGACGATAAACAAACAAATACTAGAAATGGGAGTGGCTCTGCCCCTGGGGGTCGGGCATGCACCAAAAACAATAGGGATCTTTCTTGGGGTATAAGGAATAAGTATACCAAGTTTGAAGAAAATCCATGAAGAATTGCGGCCTGTAGGCGAACCACAGACACAATCACACACACACACACACACAGGGGCGACGGCATAATACGTTCACAATATGAATGTGGACGTTTAAAAAGCTGGCAAGGCGGTTTCAATATCATTCATTAGCTCTATATTGGAAAATGGTGAGTTGATTAAATCAAATAAAAAATCAGGATCCTTAAAATTCTTAAATTGTCGATATTGAATATTCTGCACTGAGAAAATTACGGGAGAATGATCACTTAGACTGTATGGAGGTATTTTAATTTCTTTAATATTATTTGGTACGTTAGTATAAAGATGATCTAAAATAGTAGCTGTAGAATCGGTTATTCTCGTTGGTTCCATAATCATCTGTGTTAAAGAATATGATGAAATAATTGTCTGCCAATGTTTAGGCACAGGAGAATTAAAATCAATATTAAAATCACCAAATATATAAAATGGTGCTGATGCATATTTCGATGAAATATTATACAAAAATTTGTTCAAATTTCTCATACCACTTAACATTCGAATGAGGTGGTCTATATATTAAAACATAAAATAAAAGATTTGGAAAATTCAGGCAAGACAATAAGCCATATATATTCAACTTCGTGCATTTCAAATTCAAAAAGCCTTTCATACTTAACTGTATCTTTGACATAGAATAAAATACCCCCTCCCTCCTGACCAAGACGATCCTTTCTTTCAGTCACATAATTGTCAACATGCAGATCATCTAATATTAATTTATGTAAAAATGTTTCAGTAAAACCCACAATACTTATATCATTTTCTGGTTGAAATAAAACTTCACGCATTTGATCAAGCTTGTTTTCCTTTTTTGTAATTAGACGATTTACATTTAGATGACCCATGATGTAATCTGATTTCTCATCACCCAATTTAAAAGGTTGGGTTATAGATGATGAATTCAAATTAAGTGGTGTTATTTCACCAGAAGGGTCATTCAGGAACAAACTTGATGAAATGTGAGAGTCTGAAGAAGATATAACACTGCAATCAATATCGGGTGTAGAGTCTGTAGAGGTATTATTATTTTTAATAGGATCCCTTGCAGTTTGCACATTATTAAAACTATTTGATTCGGTAGTTGGGTTAAAAGATGACATATACTTAGATAAATGCATGGTAAGGAAGTTGTTGTATTCATTAAAATCATTTCTGAGGCCATCATGTGCTGGAAGACATTTCAATAAGGAATTTTCGGCGATATTGCCATTATGTTAATATAAATTGCTATAGATACAAGACTTATCCTTATGCCCAGCAAAACCACATGTTGTGCAAGTAACGTAATCTCTATTTCTGCAGGTATTGGTATTATGTCCTCGTTGCTGGCAGTAAAAACAGTGGTCACTTCGTTTGGTATAAACATTTTCTTTGGGTTTAACTATGGGCAGGTGCTTGTCGTAGGATTGGAGTAGTCTTGAGGTACCTCTGTCAGATAAATGTATACCATCTTTCCAAAAGCTTGAAGATTCCAGTATGAGGTCTGTTGAATGTCTAATGAAAGTTGCTCCTAATTCTTTACTTAATTGTTCTAGTAGGTGATTAATTGGTAGAACTTCTACATCTCTTCGGGGGATAATTTCAGAGAAATAAACATCTGTTGATGGGGAACTGTATTTTATATGCTGGAAAATTTTAGTATAGTCTTGTTTTATATGTTCTGTTGTCTGGCCTTAGGAGATGTCATTTCCACCTGCTTGGATGATGATTTTATCGAAATCTGGAATGTTAGAGTCCCACTATTCTATGAAGAATTGTTCGAAGCGTTGCTCCACGATGAGTGTGAACTTCAACATTACCAGATAATCCTCTCATTCTAATTCGTTGAAGTATCGAACTGCCTACAATCAGAGTTTTCTTTGGTGAGCAAGGTTTATTCTCAGAAGGATTGCATTTTGAGCTGTTTTCTGGTTGATGTATCTGAGGTGTTTCTATGGGTTCAGGGATACCATCCGTTTGTAATTCCACGGTTCTGGTTGACTTCTTTATGGCTTGTTTTAGATTTAATAGCTGTTGTTCCAATTCCTTAATTCTATTTAGAAGGCAATCTCTGTCTGACTTGTTGAAGATGGAACTGTGATCAGCATATTTAACAGGTGTTGAAGTTGTTACTGGCACTGGTGTGTTGAGTGGACCATGACTGCAAACATCCTGAGTTTCATCTATAGACATTAAATCACTAGCAGATGTGCTATTGGAAGAAGAATCATTTTCGAAAATTGAAGATTGGACAAAATCATTGTCAACTTGAAGAATATCATAAAATATTGTTGTAATATCTGGAAATTTTTCTTGAAACCATTTAAAACATCCTGCTCCTTGAATATGTATCAACTGTGTAGTTTCATGAAGATGCAATACGACTTTCATGTTTTTATATGTCAATGAATATAAAAAACCATTTCGACCTTTGTCTTCAAAATTTTTCTTATCATAGTAAGCATAAATAATATTTCGTAAGAGCTTAAAATAATAAATAGTATTAAATTTGATAGATATGCTGCAGCAGTTCTCTTGGTTGTAGTTTATCACATGAAAAAATTTAGAGTTTTCTGTCTGGCTCGTCTGCTTTCTGTGGAGTTGAAAATCCGAAGAAGGATGTTATATTGAAATAACTGTTGAGTAGAAATGATGCCATTTTAATAAATAACAGGAAGGAAGGAAGATCCAATAAAATATATAGATAAACAGTAGGTTGGGCAAACACAAAGTAACTGAAGATATTGTAAAATCTAAATAGCTGTATAAATATAACATTTACTCCAGTAAAATTCGAACAGGGTATAAATTCAGGCAGATGTCACATTAACATTAATAAATAAGGTAAATAAAGCACAAAGTCACTGAAGATATTGAAAGTGGGTTAAATTTTCCCAGTGTCCAAGACAAGAGATTCCCAGTTCACAATAATAGTACAGTTGTAAAATCTAAATAGCTGTATAAATATAGCACATAATCCAGTAAAATTCGAACAGCGTATAATATCCAGTAGATGTCACATTAGTAAATAAAATGTACTGCTTTAGAAATATAAATATTTAGAGCACAGTTTTCAGATTTAGTGTAGTGCAATTTTATGTCCAGCTTCACTCGTCGGCCATCTTATGGATCCCAATCAGCCATGGTCCCACAATCAGCTTGGTTTCACTGTATGTTAGCCTTGCCTTTGACGTACTTTAACTTTCATATTTATACGCTCTATTAAAATATTTATAATAATAATAAAATTGTACGTACACACGTTGGAAACTTCTTTATGCCACCACTTTCTGTTGGAAATATAGAAGGCAATGTATACTGTGGGCTGGGTCCCATGACACCAACAAAGTGTTCACTACACAAACGCCTATGTGACGTCCACTTGAATGTTCTCATAACAGTATTACAGCGTCGTATCCAGACTCGCTTCAGCTGTATATTCTGGGGAAACCTGTGTATTTTTACTTTTCTTCCTTCAATTACAGCACCACGGTAAATGCCTTTACAAATGCAGCAATATTTCGGCGTTTTTTTATTCTTTTTAGCTGTTTTCTGTATCGAACTATCCATTTTTGACTTTTTGTATCGTTTCGCTGGTAGTCGCCGGAAGTGGAGACTCATAATTTGCGCAGGGTTGCGCAAGCGCAAAAGAAGAGTTTCAGGGGCAGATAACTCACTTATCGGAAAGGGCAATTGGACAATAACACCCCTCTAAATGCGAAACAGGAGGTGTTTATCTCCTAAGTAATCTACGCAGTTGAGAATTTAATACACAAGTTTTCAAGAGATAGGAAACTGCACGTACTTATCACTTAAACATAATTTGCAACGATTTTGTGGTTTTAAAAAAAGCGAGTATGTTAAAATTCAAAATCTTGATTCAAGTTATTATTGTAATTCGTTCAAAATTCGGTTCATAGATGTAGAGACGCCAGGGAATATTTTGTATACAATGGTTTGATTTTTACTTGGCTCTTTCGTTGATTGCACGCGCGTATGCTCAAAAACAAAATGATAGGATGGGGTTTTAAAACGTGGAACTATACTGTTGCAGTTTAGCCTCTATTTTGCATTCAGAACTTTTGGTAAACGGGCATTCTAGTGGGGCGGAAACTGATTATTCCGAAGAGAAGTATCATAACATACTATAAAGTGAAGGTTTGGAGTTTTTAATTTCAATTCCCTTCTGAAAAAAAAATAAGATTGAATTAATGTCATTTTAAATTGTTGCAAACTTTAATATTGAGAAGTTAATTTCCAATATCTGACTGAATTAATTCAAACCATGAGCTTATCTACTTTTGATATATACTTTTTCTAAATAAGTTAAATAATCAGTTCTCAGAGATTTTTTTATTGGATTAAATCTTTAAAAAATTACACTGTCCGATATATGTAAATGGCGATCAGTGGCCTTAAATCGTCTTGAAATTGTATTTGATATATATAATAAAATCTATTTATAGAATAATTACGCTTTATAAACATGCATTTGTTAGTACGATTGCAAAATATTTTGAGGTTAATATACCTTTTAAATCTAGAACTTATTTTTGATCGTCAAATATACATTGTTCTCTTTGAGGATAATTTTGTTTATCTCTTTAGTTTTGCTTTTGCACATTGAGAAGTCTTTATAGGTGCCGTCTGGCACTTTTATGGTAATAATCCCCTCCTCTGTGTCATAGGCCTCCGGCAGTCCGACCACCCGGACCGGTTGGCACTCTACCATCTTAAATTTACAAAAAAACGAAAACAAAATGCATATAGTATTATCAATTTTGGTTATTAAGGGGTGGTTCAGAGAGATGCTTACATATCAATATACTGTGTCTACCCGATATTTCTATCAATATACTACGCAAAGTCTTGCTCCGAGCCCTTACATACACTACCAATAGAAAATACAGTTTACAACACATGCATTATTATGAAATTGCCACCACGTAATTAAAAACAAAATGGACGATTAGCAGTATGAAAAAGCTACGCCAACATCAAAGCGTTACGTCATATTGTTTTTTATGTGCATTTGGATACGAGACTGTGATAACAAATATTATTTATTAAACTAATATATTAATCAATATAAAATGAAATGGGGTTTAACGTCCTACTCTTCTGCACCTAACCTTGGATAATGGTAGACTGGCGCTATGGACTACTCTTATATAGAATTCCAACTGCCAAGGGATCTTTAACGTGCACGCCAATGTGTACATGGGACCTCGTTTTTCGTCCAATCCGAACGACTAGATAGCTGTCCTCGTCAGGCCCTCCGGAACTTAAAAATGTTGACTTTGGGCGAAGGAATATACAAACTTACCTCGATGATAGTGTTAAACGCGGAACTGAATTCCACGTTTTGCTAGTATAAATTAAATTTTAAATTTGTCATTTTAATATATTGATCAACTTTCGATAGGTTAGTAACTTCTGCTGTTGGTTGCCAGATTGTAACCATTGTTGAGTCCGATTCGTCTCTTATTTTAATTTTTTTTATGTTAATCTCCTTTCCCTTTTTGGTTACTTGCTCAGTTTGGTGTTCCTAAAATAATCATACAGTTCACAGGTTATAAACACGTATGTAATAGATTGTGTAAAAAGCAAATATCAAACTAAAAATTAGTAGACATAAAGGTAAGGAAGGCCAACGGGACAATGTTATTTTTATTTTGTGTTGTATTAACCTCTGCAAATTGAAATCTCGACCTGGAAATGGTAATTCGACAAGTGTAATAATTATATTATAAGAATAAGCTACGCTAGAAAACGGGAGAGAGAGAGAGAAATGGGGTTTAACGTATACTCAACACAAACCAGGTCATTTCGGGACTAACATATGGTTTAATTATTTCAATAATTCGCTTGCGCGTAGGGGTCTTTAGCAGTGGGAGAAAACCCGAGTGCCCGGAGGAAACCCACGAGATTGAGAAGGCGCCCCTATCTCCATGCCACATACGCTCACGCCAGGGCTCGAAACCACAGCCGCAAGCCAGGGGTGACGGGCCAACTAGATGTCGAAGCGCGGCACTCTAGACCACTAGGCCATTCCACCCCCCCTGCTAGAAAACGGGTTATTTGATTGCTTTACAGGAAAATGGTATATACCTGATATATTATTCAATATTGAGGTGTAATTTATATTATTGAAGGAGCGACACACAAAAACATAAAAAATTACTAAAATCCATTTTAATTACAGATGTATAATGGCATTATGAATATGAACGAGATCAGGTGATAACCGGCGTATATAACAATTGAATCACCTGTCAATCAAGACTGTTCTTAGTGAAATATGGTACAATAGTGTGTCAAAGCGTGCGTCAGAAGCTGTTGGGGGTGATGTTTATCAACACGAGTCACATGGTATTGTTACAGCTTAACTGGTCATGTACAGCCAACCACAAGACAATTTTCTTCTAGCGAATTATACCGTCACATATTTAACCAAGGTGAGCAAATTTGATTGAAATAATAGCGTTTGACAAAACCAAAAAAAAAAAAGATTTTGGAAACTAAAATTATAATTGAATTGGCAAAATGTAGGAAATCTAGATCCGTTGAATAGTGACGTCTTACCTCGATGACTGTGCCGATAATCGTCGAGTAACCAGTTAGGGATTTCGCGACCGCAATGCTGCGTGTTGGTGCCACGGGATGGATTAATGATCGGCCTCTCCCCGTACCTCACTTGTTATGCTAATATTTATTGGGGTTGGTCTGGCAATAAATTGAAATATTTTATTTCTGTAATAAATTGAAATATTTTATTCAAAATTTAATCAATGTTTATTTTTATAAGCCCTCGGGGAGGGGCGCGGCTGTTTTGTTTGGGGTGGGATGTATATGATGGGATTGCGTGTTGGGTTTGTTAAGGGTGGGGATTTTTTTTATCCCGGTGAACTTCATTTTAAAACTTTAAAGCTTTGTGACAGTCCGGTTCAAGGAACCCCAAAACGTATTGAATGATAATTGGTGGGACAGGGTCGTGTCGAAATGAAATAAAATGGGGTTTAACGTCCTACTTTTCTGCACCTAATCTGGGCTAATGGAAGAAGGGCATACGCCATACAATGTGCTATGAGGGAAATTTTGCCCGGGGAACGGAACTACGACCTACTCTTATCTCAAAGAGCTCGACACCATACACAACCAGGGACTTACAATCAGTTTAGGAGCATTTCGTACATCTCCAGTGGACAGTTTATACGTCGAGGCGCATGAGCCCTCACTGCACAACAGACGTGATAAACTGGCCCTGCAGTATGCTACGAAAATTGCATCTCTTCCAAATCATATTTCATTTAACACCATATTTAGACCATTACATGAGCATTTATATCTGTTAAAGACTAAAGCCATTCCATCATTTGGTATTCGCATACAACCCCTTTTGTCTGAGGCTGGTATCAGTCAAGACAGTATTGCAAATACCCCTGTCTTTACGACTCCACCATGGGCTATATCTCCCCAAAAGATCGATTTCGATCTTACTCAACATAAAAAGAGAGATACTAGTTCTACGGTGTTCCAATCTCTCTTTAGAGAGTTAAGGTCTAAGTATGGTGATTATGCTCCTATTTACACGGATGGTTCTAAGGACGGTGATCGGGTAGCTTCGGCTACCGTGACACCATCTGAGACCATTTCTGTGTGTCTTCCACCTGCTGCTTCAATATTTACAGCTGAGCTCCAGGCCATTCTTCAAGCCTTGGAGTTCATACAATCCTCTTCATCATTAAAGCATATCATCTTTACTGATTCTCTGTCCTCGCTTCAAGCAATTAACAATAAACTGCTTGAACACCCATTAGTAGCAGATGTTTATCGTCTGCTACTATCTTACGAGTTCAACAGCAAAGACGTTGTCTTTTGCTGGCTCCCCAGTCACGTAGATATAAGGGGGAATGATCAAGCAGATTTAGCTGCCAAAGCTGCTTTAGATCTTCCCCTATCAAATATTTTAATTCCATATAAAGATTTTAAAACTTGTATAAATCATTTTATTTATGGCCGCTGGCAACGGTCTTGGGATCTTGCAGGCACAAACAAACTTCATCATATTAAGCCTCTCTTAGGAGATTGGCCAAGCTCCTATCAAAGTAATAGGAGAGATGAAGTTGTTTTGTGTCGCTCTCGTATAGGTCATACTTTTTTAACACACATTTTCATCTTGAAACGAGAGCCTCAACCAGAATGTGAACACTGTCATGTTCCTTTGACAGTTAAACACATTTTGATTGAGTGCAAGCATCTCAAACATACAAGATCAAGATATTACCGTTGTCAGTCACTACATCATTTATTTGCCCAACCTGGGTTATATTGCGAAATGCTAAATTTTTTAAAAGAGACAGGTTTTTATTATAAATTTTAATGTAAATATATTTTTATATATATATATCAAGTATTTTAGATTTTTATATGCATAAAAGATTGTTTTTTATTTTTAAATTTGATATACTGTGATATTGATTTTATTTATGCATATGTAAAATTTTGTGATATCATTTAGCTTGTCTCACATATTTCATAATGTTTGGCGCAATATAGCCCGGTTGGAGCAGATGTGCCATAAAACAACATTCCAACATTCCATTCCTATATCGAATTTCAAATGCCAAGGGATCTTTTACATGCATGCAAATGTGTACAGGGGACCTCAGTTTTTCGTACCATCCGAACGACTAGACAGCTGTCCTTGTCAGTTTCCGCGTTCTGTATCACTCACAAGAGAAAACCACTTAGCCACGTGGTTCCTCGGGCCGTGTCGAGCGTGCACATTGATAGTATATTTTACGAAATTGTAAAGCTGGAATTAAAAGACCAAATGTGGTTTCCTTTAGGGGCAGACAGAGGGGTTATATGTTGGATATAGTTTTTAATAATGGGAGGAGTGGAGTGGTTACAATGGAAAATATTGCAGAAATTGGGGAAGGGTGTCGCTTTTGTTCAAGACTTAAAACTATGCTCTTTGTTTATTATAATTTAAGCAATTGTTTTTAGTTAAAATTGATTTTGGCTACAACAGCAATTTGTGCTTCTTAATTTATAAATTATAACCGACAATGGGTGTATTTATCCCAAATTTAAACATTAAATCACTTTCTTACCTGCTGTAAAGTATTGTATTCCAGTAGTAATTGATTTATTAATTTTGTAATGGAGTAATAAATAACTTTGGTCCTGTTTGAGATCCTGGTTGGTATAAAGTTGAACAACTAGTGTTCCATCCGAAATTGCAAAAACTTTTTTTTATTTTCGACTTCTTTTCCGGTTATGACAATAAATTTTAAAGGTTTTTTGTAAGGGCCATTTTTGTCATTCAAAATGGATGTAAATGAACTCATTTTAAAAAGGGGGACAAATGATAATCCTTTTGGCTTATATAGGTGAATTTCCACGTGGTATTTCAGTCCGAGGCAGAACTCGATTTTTACTTGTGCTTTGATGTCTAAGAAAATACCTGTAGAATTTAGTATGGTGGCCCATTTGTGTCGGAGACGGTCCTACGCAAATTGTGACGTCATATGTGAATTGTGGGTTAGGGTAAGGGTTAGGCTTGATTATGGGTTAGGGTTAGGGCTAGCCCTGTTTACATCTCGGGACTTTGACCAAATCTACAGGTCCTAGCCCTTACCCTAACCCACAATCTATATATGACGTCATATGTGCTAAAATGCGTAGGACCGTCTCCTATCTTGCGTTCTCCATTTGTGTCATGGGTTAAACTAATAAACGTTTTGCCTGAATTGAAAGTTCTGCACGGAGAAAGTTCATCTCGATTTCCCGGCGTGGTTCCCCTTGTGAGGCAGAACGGAGGGCCTGACAAGCACAGCTGTCTAGTCGTTCGGATGGGACGAAAAACCAAGGTCCCATGTACACATTGGAGTGCACGTAAAATATCCCTAAGCAGTTGGAATTCGATACTGTTGAATAAGCTCTATACGATGACTAAATGTGTAGAATGTAGTCACCCACACTGCATGTTTCGCTTAACAATGAAAGGGTGCCGTTTTCAATGTTCGATCCTTTTGCTCTTCTACTCCTGATATGTTGGACTGTTGATCGATGGTTTATTATAAAAGACTACCAATAAGACTCTTTGTAGAAGAAGTTCCCAAAAAATATTATGTTGACTTTACGAGAAAGACCTCTAAACATGCTCCAAATTGTAAAAATACGACTTTTTGGATTTTCAATCTCTTTTTTTCGGCTATCCCTGATATTTAAAAAAATGATACAATGATTTCACACAACAGGCTAGCTATTAGACACTCTATTGACAAAAGTTTCACCGCCCTCCCTTCATTATAACCGAAGTTATCGTGCCCTAAAGAATCAACAAATCAGCATGCTTATCTCTGCTTACCCTAAGCAGAAAATGCTCATCTTTGAACTCAATCATAACATTGACCCAGTGAACGTCTACACCAAGTTTGAACATTCTAGCTTAATTAGAAGGAGAGTAATTGTGTTCCAAAGTCCCGACCCTTCAAATTGCTTCTATTTTTCATTTTCAATTCAAAATGGTGACCATCACGTGACCGAAATCAAAACTCTGATCCGACAAATATTTAGGCATTCCTTCAAGGATTCCGAAAATATAACTCCCGAGTCTGTAAGTAAAATAGCAAAAAAGCCTTATTGATTTTTCACTTTTAAAGATGGTGGCACTTCCGGTTCGATCGACAAACTCCATATTTTGTGTACGAATCAGTAATTACTTCTAGTATCCAAAAAAAAATTAGGTCATTCTTTTGAAAAATTTGATCCTTAATTTCGTCAAGGGGAGATAATTTAGAAAATTTCTAATTATATTTTTGAGGTCACATCGGTAAGATCTACTAAATTTCATGAAAATCGTACAACTATTAAAGAAGTTGTCAAATTGGTCTAAACTTCCGGTTCGAAATCACAGCGACGAATTTTCGAAATTCGAAAATCTGAAACTGCAGATTTAAAGTAATTGTCTCAAGGTACTCAAAAGAAAAAAGATTTAGTAAAATAGGTCAAATAGTCAAAAAGTTACAGCATTGTAGGTCAAATGCATTCGTTCGTAAAATTCGGTGATTTCGGATACGTAAAACGTTTTGAAAATATATTTAATCAACAGCCACCACCGATTTTTGGGGGGATAGGTAAAAGTTTCAGAACGATCCTATGGTTAGATTCTGAGGAATCCGATTGCAAGAAACATTTCAACTGGGCATTTCAATCGAAACATCGCCAGTTGACTCAATGACAGACGTTACGATACAGAGCGCAGGTGCTAACCATTCAGCCACGTAACCTCCCTAAATTTGGCAAATTGGTGACCTACAGCGAGAAACATTTCAACCGGGCGAAATTTTCTATTTTAACAGTTTAATTTGCACGGTACCTTTAATTATCAACCGAATATTACAAAAATACGCTTCCCCTGACCGGCTTAATCGTACGCAATAAACGTTTGCCCCCTAAAATCAGCAAATTGCTGACTTTAAAGTGAGAAACATTACAACCGGGCGAAATTTTCTGTTTTATCACTTTTGCAGTACCTTTGATTACCAACCGATTATTACAAAACTTTAAAAATAAAAGAGAAAGAGAGAAATGCGGCTTAACGTCCATTCGACACAAACTAGGTCATTTCAGGACTAACATATATTATTTAAATTTTATTTAAAAACTTCCCTTGCGCGTACAGGTCTTTAGCCGTGGGAGGAAACCGAAGGACACGGAGAAAACCAACGAGGTTGGACACCATACTCCATGTCACGTGCAACCTGGAAATCGAAACGACGCCGGTTGACTCAATGACAGACGTTACGATACAGCCATTCAGCCTCCCTAAAATCGGGAAATTGCTGACTTATAGCAAGAAACATTTCAATCGGGCGAAATTTTCTGTTTTAACAGTTTAATTTGCACGGTACTTTAATTACCAACCGATTATTACAAAACTTTTGAAAATAAGCTGACCAGCTTAATCGTATGCAATAAACGTTTGGCCTGAATTGAAAGTTCTGCACCGAGAAAGTTCATCTCCATTTTCTGGCGTGGTTCCCCTTTGTCAGTGGGGCAGAACGGAGGGCCTTACAAGGACAGCTGTCTAGTCGTTCGGATGGGACGAAAAACCAAGGTCCCATGTACACATTGGAGTGCACGTAAAATATCCCTAAGCAGTTGGAATTCGATACTGTTGAATAAGCTCTATACGATGACTATGCAAACCATTATTAATTGATGAATGTGTTAAAATGTACAAAATATACACAGTATTAATCTAAATCAATAACATAAATGATTACAAATTTTTTTTAGATAGTTTTAAAATTGAAAACAAATAATTATATCAAATCAAACCTATTCAATTTCAATTAATATGAGGACTGGCTGCAAAGTTCTGAGCCTATGTGTGCAAGACCTATATAATGTTGATGTTTCCTTTTATTTTTCTATATAGTTTCCATCCAAGCTCAATTTTTTCATCAGTTATTTTCGGTGATTTTGGATTCGCAAAAGGTTTTGAAAATATATTGATTCCAAGGCCACCACCCATTTTGGAAAGGAGGCTAACCAGAAATGTATTGATTTCCCAGATTTGAGACGAAATCGCGAAACTGCGATCTATTTGATTATTTTCAAGCTGTTAATCGGAGTTATTCACGCGAAAACAACTTTGTCGGCACGGAAAACATCAAAGGCGGAATTTGAAATTTTGCAATTTTCAAATACCAAAAATTCGACAATGAGCCAGGCTATCCCCAAATGTAATAATTTCAAAGATAGGAAAGGAATTCAACAAACTACGGTCTATTCTGGTAATTTACATGCCCGTTAATGTCCATTTTTCACTATTTCTGATATTCAATTCAATATGGTGACTATCCATTGACTTAAATCAAAATTCCACTGCCAACATTTTATAGCCATCCCTTCAAGGATTCGGGAAATATAACCCCTGTGTCTGTATGTAAAATAGCAAAATGGCGTTTGAGGTTTTTACATTTCAACATGGTGGCACTTCCGGATTGAGCTACAAACTCCATTTTTTGTGTACAAATCAGTGGTCTCGTAGCTAGTACCTAAAAAAAATTCAAGATGATCTGACCTATATTTCGTCGATTTTTTTTAAAATTTCGATCCTCAATTTCTCCAAGGGGAGATAATTTAAAAAGTCATTTTTGAAGTCGCATCGGTAGGATCTTCTTACATTCCAAATTTCATAAAAATCGCGTATCTATTAAAGAAGTTGTCAAATTGGTCATAACTTTCGGAACGAAATCACAGCGACGAATTTCGGTGATTTCGAATTCGCAAAACGTTTTGAAAATATATTTAATCAACAGCCACCACCCATTTTTGTTTTGGGGGGGGGTAGGTCAAAGTTTCAGAAACATCCTATGGTTAGATTCTGTGAAATCCGATTTGCAGGAGAAACACACAAAAAAAATAATAATAATCTTAACAGAAACAATAAGCTTTCATATGAAATATGAAAAATAATAACTTTAACAAAAACAATAAGCTTTCATATGTAATACATATGAAAGCTTAATAATAACTTTAACAGAAACAATAAGCTTTCATATGTAATATGAAAGCTTAATAACTGTAACAGAAACAATAAGCTTTCATATATAATACATATGAAAGCTTAATAATCTTAACAGAAACAATAAGCTTTCATATGTAATATGAAAGCTTAAATAACAATAATAATCTTAACAGAAACAATAAGCTTTCATATGTAATATGAAAGCTTAACTAGACTTGCTTGCAAGACTGAACTGCTTTCACCTTGGCCACCAGATAGACGGGTTGACAGATGCAAGACAAAGGCTATCCGCGCCACTCCCGCCAAACAAAAAAAAACCCAGCAACACATATTTGCATAACTCAGATATTGATACGTTCTTTGCATGCGCATTGTGATAGAAGGGAATTAAAAAATAGAGTTGAACAATTTTAAATCATGATAATCCTAGATCGGTAGAATCAAACAGACGCTGGCTGACAAAATATGTAATTAAAAACTCAAAATTCC
Source organism: Patella ulyssiponensis (assembly GCA_963678685.1). NCBI lineage: Eukaryota > Metazoa > Mollusca > Gastropoda > Patellidae > Patella > Patella ulyssiponensis. The sequence continues at coordinate 497,943 of OY783230.1, forward strand.
AAGAAATAACAATTTGAGTAAATTTTCAAATTTTTGAAAAAAAATCAGAAAGCCAGGGTATTTGAATTCGACCGTTATCGCATCCGCAATATCCCCAGCTGTACAAAAATATAACTTTTTCAAAAATCTGTTGGGAATTGACACACTTAGGGCCGGTTTTCAATGTTCGTGCACGTTAAAGATTTACACCACTTCCCGTCTCTTCGCAACTTTTGCAATAGTAATAAGTACTAACTGTTTAAAACATGGAAAATCAGTAAACAGAACAGAACTCTATCTGCTATAGTATCGGAGATCTACACGAATTGTAAATGGAATTTAAAAAAAAAACAGTTTTCCGAATGGGACAAAAAAACAGTCTTTTTAGTCTCAGATAACAACCAAAAACCAAAAGAAACTTATCAGCATGAAATTTGCATTATTCATAAAGACAGGCGACTTCCTTATACAAAGCTTTATTTTAACTGGTTAAAAGTGATGACGTCATGTAGACATAAAACATGGGATATTAATTTCAGGAGTAATTTACTAATATGAATTATTTTCACCATAGAAGCACCAGTAACAGATATTGGTTCACAGTAAAACACCTTTACTTCAAATATTGCCACTTTGAAAAATAGCTCTCTCTATATGCTCTATACGTTGGTTATACGTACAGATTGTATCCACTCTTATCTAGATGTACATGATTCGCTTTTTTCGATCCCTTCATTTTCCTACTCCTGATATTTGGAACTGTTGTACAATGGTTTCATACATAACACAACCGATAAGACTTTCTGTAGCAGAAGTTTAAAGAAAATACTATGTTAACTTTTGGAGAAAAAAAACCTCTACAAATGCTCCAAATCGTAAAAATACGACGTTTTGGATTTTCAATCTCGTTTTTCGATTACTCATGACATTTAGAGAAATTGTACAATGGTTTCACACAATACATCACCCATAAGACTCCCGACTGAGAATGTTTTAAAAAAATCGTAGGCAGCGTTTCCGAGAAACATGCGTTCAAAATTGCTCGAAATCGTAAAAAAACTTACTTTTCAAAGTCCTATAACTTTTTCAATTTTTGATAGAAACTTGTCGCTATAGCACTATCTTGTAGATAATTCATGTGACTATCACACGACATAATACTTGAACTACTCGGTAAATAACCAATCGATACATCGCATTTTACACACATACACCAATTCTTCTGAATTTTGTCTAAGTTCGAATACCTTTCTTGACCACTTCCGGTGATTAGAGGATTTTCATTTATAGTTTAAGGACTGGAGTAGGCCTTCGACTTCATAGTCTAGAAGTTTCAGAAAAATCGTTGGAGTCGTTTTAAAAAAATAAGAACCCTACGATTTGACCAAAATGCGAATAAAAGTGATAAATCAAACTTAAAATTTCAGAACAAACCTTATATTGTTGGAATCGGATTGATGTCAGCTGTCCAAAAATATAAGTCAAATTTCAAAATTCCAAAAAATAACAATTTTAGAAAATTTTCCAATTTTCACCGAAAATATGAGAGCGACAAAGTTTCTAAACTTGAAGTTTTTGAACTGCTATCTGTTCAGAAATGTCTCCAGCTATCAAAAAATGTAAATATCTGAAATATCGGTTGAGAAAAAATAGGATTATGGCTGATTTTCAATTTCCGTGCACGTTAAAGATTTTACAAAAGCTGGACATTCTGGTAATTTGGTTTTACATTTAAGCACTAATACATGAAACAGTTAATTTGATTCCAGAGTTTTAAAACATTCGTTCAAATAGTTTCTGAGATTAAGGCTCTCCCATTTGAGTTAAACGTATAACGCGTTTTGTAATTGGTTTAAAGAAAAACTTGAAGAGTAACCCCAAACTCCTCTCTATATATTCAGACAGCAAGTTATTCGGGGCATATAATATACCCCAAAGATCAATGAGATTTACCGTTATAGGTTTATAAAACAATACAAAGTTCAGATATTGGAAAAAATTTATTCTTTCTTTTCCTTGTTGGAATTGGAACAGGCTTCTGAGAAAAAAAATCAGTTATTAAAATCGGCTTTAAAATTTGTGAAAGTTTAATGTATAAAAATATTATCAATTAAACATTTGTTAAAATATGCAGAGGTTATAAAAGATATGGCGAAATAAAGCCAGCGCAATGTATAATCTTCACAAAAGTGCATATTTTTATTTTAAGAGTCGGGCTGCATTCGAACCCACAGCTTGGCAACCGTTGAAAATTTATTTTTTAATTTTTTTTTTTTTAGATTCTATCTTGGATTAAACCACCAAAAATGGCGAGTGTACGAAATGGATGTAACAATATTACATTATTCTTCCGATGGAGTTTGAATAAAGATTGACAAAAGAGAAACTGAAGATTCATTCCTGCACACTTTTGCAAATTTTGTATTATATAGACATGTAAGCGACGATCCTTGGATTTAAGTACAGTTAGATATCAATCACATTCCTATAGATTCGTAAAGAAAATTCATGATTTTGTATTAGTTGTAATACACGTATTCTGAATGAAAGTATGATATATGGACAGTATTCACATATTAGTGGCATTATTTTAGCCTTAATTTCAAAAGCCCCCCCTCCTCCACAACGCATTTGTATATTTTTATATTGGAATATTTGTGAATTCCGTGCATTATTCATCCCTTTGGTGCTTTCGTAATACTGCTTTTTCTTGTCAGTCGGAACAGTTGGGTTCTGCTCGGTAGAACAGAGTTGACTGGGTCCGCTCCTGGACATTTTCTTATTGATCTCTTTCCAGGAATGATAACAGTAAGAAATCAAAACTGTCACTGACAATATTGGTCAAACCTATGAAACAGAAATAAGGTCACAAACTATTTAAATGGAAAGCAACAAATTGCATTTATTAGTTAAATTTGCTAAGGGGGGGGGGGGTCTGAAAGAAATCTTAAGTCCTTTATTCTTTGTTTAACTAACTACATTTAGTCTAGTTTGCATCCTCATGCCTTCTCATTTGTTGTATCCGCCTTTGAATGCAGCAACCCTAGATTGTGTTCGCGGTTAGGATTGTTGCACATGTCTACAGTAAGTTAGAGATGCGTTATGGGAGATTGGATATGGAGCTGGCAGTTCTCAATATAATAGTTAAAAACTAGATAATTAAAGGAAATTGTTCAAACTTTCAGTTAAATTGATCCACTATGAACGGAGTATTTAGCGATTGAAATTTAAGGCATACCCTCGATTATTAAAGTCGGTACGATAACCAACACAATCTCCATTATCAAGTTTAGATCATGAATGAGCGTTGAGCAGCAATCTGAATCTAATCTAGTTTAATATCGTAGGCTAGCGATACCACCGAGAGTCGATTATGGCCTGCATAGCAAATTAATGATTAATCATTTAGATAACATTTTAGGCCTAAAGAAAGACCTGCAATTGACAGATTTAGCTCCTGTATAATTTATGTTTAAATGTCGGGAATGTTAAAGACCCTCAAAGTCATTGAAATGCCTATATATGATTCTGACTCGGATTTTATCGAATACGCCGATTTTGGAGACGATATTTCTTATGAAAATGATTTAAAATGATATGGAAATTATAGATCAACTTATCCTCTTCAACTTTTTTATTGGTGTCAAGAGTCTATCACTTATATTTATTCGGCAGTAGTCGATTGTAATAGGCATACAAAATATTTCACGTTAGTTATTTTTTAGCCTGACCATTTGACGTCATAACGTCAAAATGACGTTGACCGGTTAAGGGTTAAGGTGGACATACCTTTGATATGGATTATTCGGTTTTCTTTTGTCTGCAGTGACACCACTGTGAAATTTATAATGCAAGACATGATGTTTATTTCCAGATTTTTATCGATGATATATTCCGTAGTATTATCTTGGCCTTGTTGTTGAAATACTACAACATTTTCTCCTTCTTCATAAGCCATTAATAGTCCCGTTTTACTTAATAGTGGACTCTCTGTAATCTGAATAACAAAGGGAAATAAAGAGTGCTGTATCAATATTACGCATTGTCTTGTCCGAAACCACACCTAACTTTAAATACAGATGGACTAAAAGTATAATTTGACTAACCGGTGGCTTAATTTATTTCAATTATTTGCTATGGCGTACAATACTATCCGCTGAAAGATATGCTTCAAACGAATTATTTGGTTCTATTATATACATGTACTCCTTTGTTGCGTCACCCACTTCCATAATAAGCCCAGGAATCTGCGTCACCCTATATTGTATGGCTCTACGTAGTCTAAATATAGAAACCAAATGTATTATTTTTTTTATGTTTTTAAAAGTGTGGTCAAAGACATTAACATTGATACCACACGAGTACATCAGCGCAAATATGCCACGCAAAATCTTGCTTGGGCCCTTAAATTCACGCTCAACTGAAAAAAGAGCATGGTACATGAAATTGCCAGCTTCCAATATTTTCGCCATCGTTTGAAATAATGGAATGCCAACACCGAAGTATGACTTGACATTTGTATTTCTGTGTGTATTTAGATACCAGTCTAATATGATAACATTTTATATTATTATACTAATCAATATGGAAATTAAAATGTTGACTATGGGAGATGGCATATACTTACTTCAATTGTTGTACTGTTGGTGGAGTTGAACTGTAGCTCTGATTTAAATAGACCACATTTTACATTTCCAATTTTGATGTATTTCTCGACTTTAGCAAGTTGAAGCCAGTCTGGCGTTGGTCTCCAGAATGTCACTTTAGTTACATCTGTATCGTCTTGAAGTGTAATTTTTTGACAACAACCGGTTTACCGCTAGCGATTATAGTTTCTGTCTGGAATTCCTGAAATAATCGTATAGATCATAGGTTATAAAAACATGTAGATTGTGCCAAAAAGCAAATGACAAAGTAAAAGTTAGTAGGTATAAGAGTAAGGAAGCTAAAAAGGGTAATGTTATGACTTTTAGATTTATGACTTTTAGAATATCAAGCAAGATTTTGGGAGTAATAGGCAGTTTCGGCTTAACTTTGTCTCCTAACGTACGTCGTGTACCTTGCAGAAGTGAGGTTACGTGCCAGTTATCTAGGGGATTCGTTAAATTAGCCTCCACATGCATCAGCCTTATGATAATCAGATACTGTCTAATGGACGCGAAAGACAACCTTTCGGATAGGTACGCAATATAACGGAGTAGGTCGTTTAACTTAATTGGAACGGGATCAATGTCAATCAGTGAACAATAATGTAGATATAATTTAAGGTGGTTTGCGTAGGTTCGCTGGGATGATTTAGAGAATATATTTCTCCAAAGGATATCCACTCTGGAATCAAGCCGATGTACAAGGTTTGGACTTGATTCTGCAAAAGAAAAGGAAGAGTTTTAGCGGATATATGCATATGATAATCCGAAATAGATATAAAACTTTCATCATGAACGAATTCGTGTAACCGAGATATTTTATCTGCTACAGTATTAAGATCACCTCTAACATATCTTGCTGAAGGGTGGAAATTGAACATAACCGAAAGCCAAAACACGTGCCTTAAAGCATGCATAATAATCTTAGTAATAACAATAGTCTTTCACCATTGAAAAATGGTGAAAGCCTTATAAATATAATATGTTTAAATAAACTGTAATAAAGACTGAAGATGTTTTGGCATATTTTTATTATACAATACTCTTATTAAACATGACTGTTGAAGAACAAATACAACAAAATAGTGGTAGTCTGTGTCGACTAAACAAATAACAGGTCGGTAAAATTCGGATTTTTGCGGGAAAATGATAATCGATTATTATAGATAATCGCTGACAAATTCTTGAAATAATCAATATTGAAATTTTATATCGATTCCCAGCCTTAGTTGTAAATGTGTCTTTTGCAGCTTAATGTTTTACATTTTTAACGTAAATCTATTATATGTAGTGAGCTTTTACAATGTGGCACTTACAGAGCAGTAAAATATTAATTAATAGTCTTTTCATACTCCTTTTATGCAATAAATTATGTCATAACTCCCTGTTTCCACCTCATTTTGTCAGGAAATCGATGTAAAGATTAAAACAACTTGCTTCCACAAAATATTGACACTCTGTAATTCTAAGGAAACATCTGATTGTTAAAGGGACAATAACATTCTTGCTGGCTTGGAAGCTCCAGAAAATAAATAATACCCTTATTCTAAGTACTAGATGTTTAAGTGTCATACCTGTTGTGTAAATTATCCATTACAACCTATTTTACTTGTCCAGAGGGTTCGAAAATATTTTAAAATCCAAGTCACATTTGAAAAGGTTTACGTTAGACTTTTCAAATCAATTGGTTGAATTTTTCCAATTTTTTAAAATAGGTGTGTTACGATTTGTTGACGAGAATGAAGATTGGGACATATTATTCAGTTACAACAATAGTGTTATTGGGGCTTTAAAGTGTTTTAGATACTGAAATATTCCCATTTTTAAAAAGAAACAAAAAGTGCTTTGTGACCCTTTTATTAGAGTGGCTGGTTGTCACCAAAATACAGCATTTATTTTACATTTATCAACCCATATTAAAAAATGTGACTTTTAGCCATATGCCATCAGCAGTATTGACAAAATTAAGAAAGAGTTCTACAACAAAAGGCCCATGGAACTCTGCAACCCAGTATACAAAACAGTATATAACTTTAAAGGGTCACCATTTCTTCTGCAATTATTTTTTTTTTTTTTTTTTGTTTCTGTATTATAATAATTTTGCAAAAATAAATGTGAAGCTATAAAGAGAATTTTGATAATGTATGAACTTTTAAAAACATATAGGAAGCAGGCCACCATTAAATTTCACTATCTCGTACCCATAAATTCGTCTATTTATTGCAGTTCTCTCTCTGTCTCTTTTCTCCCCTTTTGCGTGTCCATTTTTGTCGATTTTTTGGTCTGGAATGGACGAAGAGGGTTTTAATTAATATTCTCTGCCAGGTTTCGGTAAATATTCATGATTTTGAGGCGGATGGATAACGGCGTTATGAGGTTGGCTACGGTGATATGTACGGCAACTAGATACATGTTTTGAGTATGTTTCTTCAAGTTCGTGTATCTGAAAATTTTGGTGGTCAACCTCATACAAATTTTAGTGCAACTGCAAAGACATGGCCATTTGTTCCTCTGTCTGTAGTGAAAAGCATTTCGCCAAACGAAAATTTGGTGAAAAGTTGGAGGTGGGCAAAGAGTCCAGAATTAACATTGAAGTCAATTGGGAAATTAATGGTGGTTTGCCTCCGTTTACATTATTTAGAGTTACCTCCCTTAGAGCAGATTACATGTTTTAACAGTCGCAAGGCAACATTATCACCAATTGAAAAACTCTTCCCCACCTGTAAATTTATACTGGTCACAGGAATACAATTACTGACCAATATTTCAACCAGGCTTCTCTAGTTATTTATCTATGGACTATAATTATTGCTTATTATTGGACTTATTTACATTTATAAAGCTATATTTGAATGATATAAATCAGTTTGCTAGGTTGAAGATATCTATTGACTACAATTATTGTTTATTACTTAGAAAAATTGTTCCACTACTGAAATCTCCCCTCTTACTCCAGCCACAGTAGTGGATTGTTCTACCGGTAAGCAGTTCCTTTGAACAAGTTGTTTTAGTCACTGGCTCATAGCTCCCTTAATTTTGACATAGACTGAAGCTAAACTGTTGGTCTACTGCACATAGCTTTACATTGAAATAAAGGTGTAGCCTTACCGCATACTTATATAGCCCCATTTACACTTGGCCATGATAAGCGTGCCATTCTGGGAGCGGTACCACGCCGTGATAAATTTCGTGTAATTGATCCGTTTACATTACTCTAAAATAACTGGTCTCAGATGGTTGATTTAGTTTGGGCAGCCATTTTGACAGAACTGATGACAGAACTGTCAAAGTTTGTAGGGAAAAAGTCTAGGTTCGTTTTGCGCATGAACATTGAGCAGCTATCCGTACTGGAACCATGCTCAGAGCGGATCGCATTTACACTATGAAAAGTTAACTGCGCCACACCTTCTTACCTTGCCAAGACCACGTCATTTCAGTGAGCCAGATTGGCACGGTACTCATTGCGGCACTCTTATGTTTGACCCATTTACATTACAAAAAAACTAACCGTGTCAATAATCTCGTAGTAGTGAAACATAGTAACATTTCCTTATATGGGAAATTATGAGTGGGGGGGGACACAACCCGATATTTGGCCAGATTTCACCTGGGTAATGTCATTGTGCCTTGTATATAATAAGAAATATCACCTTGACAATGTAGAACACTGTCGTGGGGGGGGGGGGGATTGTTAGCATGTACGCGCTGTATCATTATGTATGTCAATGAGTCAACTAGCATGGTTTCGACTAAAGAGTTGTGCATGCCAAGGTGTAGGGTCGTCTGTCCAGCCTCGTAGACTTTCTCCGGGTCCTCCAGTTTTCTATCACTGCTAAAGACCCTGATGCGCAAGCGAATAAGATTAAATCATGTGTTATTCCCAAAATGATCTAGTTGTGTTGAGTGGCCGTTAAACCCCTTCTCTCTCTCTCTTTACTATTTGTGATAGAATTACTTATTTCAATACAAACTGTAATGATATGTGTTGAGAATTTTGCATTTGAACCAATTTTTACCCGTGTAAAGCCTCTTAGACTATATCAATTGTAGTGGTGACTTTAAATTTAAACATGGTGTTTAAGATTAAGAGACAAAGAATACTATTGATTTTCAATGATTTCCAATAATTACTGCCAGACAGAGTTATTGCCCTTGATCAATTTGTAAAATCTTGTGAACACTCTAGAGGCAAAAGTTAATGTTCTTATTTATCTTATTCGTTTCAAAGTACATTTTAAGTAGCTAAGTCTCCCAACTCAATATCATCCAAAGTCTTACACGTTAAAAACAAAAATTATTTGTCAATTCAAATCAACATTGATGTTGTGATCTTACTGGGAAAAGGTAGGCGTCTGATATCCAATATTTAAAACAAAATAAATATTTTACCATTGGCACAGCGTCATTTGTAATAAGTGACCAAAAAGACCGAGGCTAGACATATTCCACAATTCATGTCAGCCGGTGACACCATAAGAGAATGCGCAATAGACCGGAATAACCAGACGCTACAAATTGAAATTTGGTTGAGACCCATGCCGTATTTCATTAGACATAACTGATTTGAAATTAGAGTCAAAACGGAAACAATTGATTGTAAATCAGTTTATATACAATCAGATTACATTATTATACGAGTTGCGACTCATTTGTGTCAATTTCTGGACCCAAATATTAGCAATTTAGCTCCCTTAAAGATAACAATCATTGTATTCTCAAATTTGTTTTAAGCACTTGTGAATGCCATTCCCTATTTATTCATGTTATAACTTTTATATATTACAGGAAACTAATGATGTTATAGCTTTTATATATTACAGGCAACTAATGGTGTTATAACTTTTATATATTACAGGCAACTAACGATGTGAAAACATTTCATCAGTGTGTTGTATATGATAAGATTTTAGCTATGAATGATTTGGAACAACTTTCCAAAATACATGTTAAAGAAGAGACAATCGATGATATAGATGAATATTGTCATGTTAAAGAAGAGAAAACTGATGATGTAGATGAATATTGTCATGTTCATTTTAATGAAGAGAAAGCTTATAAGGTAGATGGATATTGATGATATAAGAATAGAAAACTGATGATATTGAAACTGTTTATCAGTGTAATTTGTGTGATGAAGAATTTAAATTAAGAACTGATTTAGGGAAACACTGTGAAATACATGTTAAGGTTGAGGAAAGCATGGAATATATTTTACAACAATTTAAAGATGGCAATAAGATTCAAGATCCAATGGGTTCTAAAAAACCTTTTCAATGTGATGTTTGTAGTGAATCATTTACCCAGAATTCTAATCTACAGAGTCATATGAGAATTCATACTGGAGAAAAACGTTTTCAATGTGATGTTTGTGGTAAATCATTTACCAGGAATTTTAATCTACAGAGTCATACGAGAATTCATACTGGAGAAAACCCTTTTCAATGTGATGTTTGTAGTAAATCATTTACCCAGAATTCTAATCTTCAATCACGTACCAAAACACGAACTGGAGAAAACCCTTTTCAATGTGATGGTTGTAGTAAATCATTTACCCAGAATTCTAATCTACAATCACGTACCAAACACGAACTGGAAAAAATCTTTTTCAATGTGATGGTTGTGGTAAATCATTTACTCAGAATGGTTATCTACACGAACACATCAGAATTCATACTGGTGAAAAACCTTATAGATGTGATGTTTGTGGTAAATCATTCACCAGTCGTAGTAATCAACAGCAACACAAGAGAATTCATACAGCAGAAAAACCATATAAATGTGATGTTTGTGGTCAATCATTTTGTCGAAGTACCCAGCAGACTATACATATGAAAAATCATACAGAAAAACCTTATAAATGTGATGTTTGTGGTAGATCATTTGCCCTGAATTCTAATTTGAAGCGACACATGAATAGCCATACAAAAATAAACACTTTTGAATGTGATATTTGTGGTAAATCCTATACAGGTAAATCTCATGTACGAAGACACAAAAAAAATTTACACAAAAATATGACATTTTATTTTCTGCATGTGATTTTTCGTGGTAAATAATTGCCCGAGAGTCGTCATTTACAGCAATATTTTAGATCTCATAATTGTCCATCATTGTCACAGTTGATAAAGAAATGAAATGAAACATGCTAGGCTTCCTACTTTTTAACTGGGACTGCGCGAATAAAGATTGGCTTACATGTACATGTGTGTCATTCATTGTCATGTGAAGGTAAGATTTGTAACAAAGTTGTCTATACCTTTCATAAACTGAACATTCATTTAGGTGCAAAGAACTGTATGACCTCTGTTAGTTTTGATATATATTGTACTGGACGTTTCTTTTACTCTCTAAACTTATTTAAGGCACGATCTTATTAACTATATAATTTATTCAATATGTTATCTACAAGGTCCATCTTCTCTAAGTGTTGGAGGCTTTATATGCAGTAGTTTACTCACAGTTAGCAGAAAACCAGTGAGAGAGCAGACGACGAGACGGCGGAGACCGGCGCATGGACTCGCCCGAGCCCAGACGCTGCATTCGCAGCGGGGCAGAATGGTAGATACAATATCGTTAGATGTGTTCCTGTCGTAGTAATTGTTCCAGTATATATAGACTAGAGAGAGAGAGAGAGAGAAATGGGGTTTAACGTCCACTCGACACAATATATAGACTAGTTCCTGTAGTGTAGATGTAGCCTTATTTGTGTATTTGTTGATATTCTGTTCCCATTGTAAATAAACCATATATTTACGAAGCTGACTCTGTAATAACTAAAATACTGTTACAAATTGTCCAGCCAGAGGTGCTATGCCCAGGGTTATTTTATATGTTATGCCCAGGGTTACTTTAGGTTCTGATATTTGAGTCTAAGTTAGCAAAATGGCATTCAGCGGTGGTGGGGGGGGGGGTATAGAATTTGATAGTAGAATCTGTTCAATAAACAGCTATTAACGGAATCATCTGAGCGTCTCTACAACCATGGGACGTGGTAGACGTGTAAAAGTTCAATAACCTATTAAAGTCTTGATTCTGTGAAATAAAACAAATTTTGTCACAAAACTTGTGGGGGGTTGGGGTGGCCTAGTGGTCAAGAGTGCCGCGCTTCGACATCTAGCTGGCCGGACACCTCTGGCTTGCGGCTGTGGTTTCAAACCCTGGTGTGAGCTTATGTGGCATGGAGATAGGGGCGTCTTCTCAACATCGTGGGTTTCCTCCGGGCACTCCGGTTTCCTCCCACTGCTAAAGACCCCAAGCGCAAGCGAATTATTGAAATAAAATGAAACCGTATGTTAGTCCCAAAATAACCTAGTTTGTGTCGAGTGGACGTTAAACCCCATTTCACTCTCTCTCTCTCTCACACAAAACTTGTTTTTAGTTTTATTTCAAGATACATTATGTTAGAGCTAAATCTGCCTGTTGTAGATCTTGGCTTTGGCTTCAAATGTTATACAGATTATTATTTAGAGATTTATAATCATGACAAGCTCTCTACATCATCGGATCGGAAATGAATATCCAGGAATATCACTCAGTTCAATTTGTATTCAGGTTCTAAGCATATTCTCAAAATATCATACTAGGAGCGTTCCTCTATAGAAAATATTGTTTATAGAAGGTTTTGCGAATGTTTTTAAATTTAGTGACGTTATCCACAATTCCTTGCAAGCGGCCATTGTGGTAGGCTAAACACTTTACTGTATATTAATACTCACATTATTTTTTTGCCCATTCACCTAATTTGCAGGGGGGGGGGGTCGCCGAATAGTTGGCATGTGCACGCTATATCATAAGTTCTGTCATTGAGTCAACTGGAGTGGTTTTGATTCCCCGGTTTTACGTGACAAGGAGTAGGGTCGCCTGTTCGGGTTCCCTGGTTTGCTTCCACTGCTGAAGACCCCTACGCACAAACGAATTATTGAAATAAAATTGAACCAAATATTATTCCCGATATGACATGGTTTGGGTCAAATGGTTGTTAAACCCCCCTTTTCCTCTCTCTCGCCTAATTTGCTTTGTTGAAGTAAGGGTTCCTTTGTAAGAATTCCATTTTAAAATGAGGAATTGTTTTGAGACTTTAGATTCTGTTGCATGAAAAAGATATCGAGAAATGATCAATGAATATCAAAGGAAAAAATTTGTCTGCAGGTTTTTCTAAGAAGTTAAGATGATAGACATTTTAAATTATTTAGTTCCATTTGATGTGTTAAATAATTTGAAAATTATAAATGTTTGGAAGCTGATGAAAGATTTGTTGGAGAAGAGTATGGGTAAGAGAGGTTTTAGTCTTCCTTAGTGTTTCTGATGGGCTCGTAGTACCAATGTTCACTTGCATGGATTCCGGAGTGAGCCCATTGAACAAACTCAACACCTATTGGGACCCATCAATTCCAAAGGATAAGAATTGTAGGCATTCTAGGGCCACACACAATAATTGGGGGCACTATAGATGGGTTGTGGGTCAAATAAGCTAAGCCAATTATAAAAATTGTGTGGCACTCCAGGCGGGTAATGGGTAAGACTAGGCCACGCATAGAAAATGTTAGATGGGTCATGGGACAGACTAGCACATTCTGTGTAGCACTTTCTTATTATTTCACCACTTTCAAGATCAAGTCTGTTGGTAGAATAAACAAAGGGTATGTCCATACTGTGGGTAGAATAAACAAATGGTACGTGCATTCTGGATGAAATAACATCAAAATGTGTTTTATTCAACAGAATGAGAGAAAAACATGTTTCTCTATAATAGTCACAAAATAGATAATGAAAAGGGAAAATATTGAAAATTTCAATCAAATTATTTTATTTTGAGCTAACTTATTTCTGTTTGTTGAATACCAGAGCCTCGATAGCCATTGCTACCGTTCTCTAATTACTAATCCAACCATTAACTGCCAATCGTTTTTAAATCTGTTGAAAATTATCAGCATCCGATGGCTTAGAGTGATGATTATGGCCATGCAAAGTTAACAAATGTCTAATTAATAATCTATATAACATTTAAAGAAATATGTGTATTAGGTGGCAGATTTCATGTCCAGTTACATATCTAATGGCTTCATTAGTAAAAACTGTACGTTTCAAAAATCATCTATGTCTTGATTAATTATTTGACCGTAGTAGTCACTATATTAGGTTTCGACGGTTAAATGTCGTCAGTTTTTGTGAAGTATGACGTGCCATACAAGTGTCCGACGGCGAGCGAAACCTCTGTATTATGTGTTATAGTATTCTTACTCTGTGTAACCAATTATCATTATTTTTATTATTATTATTACAGCATATTTTTAGTGCGCCCTTTCATATAACATGTTCAGGGGCACGTTACAAAGTGACAATGTAATCATAAATAAACAACAAGATTATGGACATGTTAACGATTGTATAGAGAGTCAGTTAAAAACCCGATTATATGAATGTGTTTTAAGTTGTTTTTTAAAAGAATATAGAGATGTATAACATCTTAAACTAAATGGTAGATTATTCCATAAAACAGGTGATAACTAAAAGAGTGCTGACCATAAGAGACTAGTTGAACAGTTTTGGGCTTTAAAAGTATTTTATCTGATTTACATAAATTATTTGTAAGTTACAGTAAATGTAGGGTTTCATGATTGTTAATTTATGATTACTGTTATTATTGTTGAATGTACCTATATACCCAGTACATGTTTATAACACCTTCTACGATATCACCTCTGGTGGAAGTGGACGTTAAACTCCAGAAACGAACGAACGAACATAAAGCAAGCAGAATCTTCCCCCCCCCCACACACACACGTTTTGTTCTATACGCACTAATGACCCCTTTATTTTTTCATATACATGAACATTTTTTGTTTTATTTTTTTTTAGTTTTATTTAAAATCAACCTGTTCATAATATCATAATATGTACATGTATTGTACGATAAATTTTTAGTAAACAACAACAGCCATTATTTGTAAATTTGTATGCTTGATAATGACCTGTGAAATCTTGTCAAAACGTCAAATTGTTTATATAGTAACTGTTATCCATAGAATTATGTTGTTTTATAATGTACATAGTAATTACATTGTGGGGGAGGAGGGGGTGGCATTGGGTCAAGTGGCATGGTTTGTATAGTAATAACATTGTGGGGGCTCAGGTCAAATGGTGAAGTGGCATTGTTTTGATAAGCATAAGTAAGATACTGATATAAAAGTGTACTATACATTATTGCCAATGACTTTGTTTATGTTGGAGTGACTTAAACACTATTTAGCTCTTGCGCTTCTAGCAGGTGTTTAAATGAATTTTGATGCCTCTTTGTAGACTGGAATTTCGGGTAAATGGTTGACCATAAATATCACATTTAAAGGAGCTAAATCACTAATATTTGCAATCTAGAAATGATACAAATATCTAGAAATGATACAAATGGGTCGCAAGGCATATAATAAAGTAATATGAATATATATAAACCAATTTACATTCAATCGTTTCTATTTTAACTCGACTAATTTCAAATCAGTTATGTTTGGCGAAATACGCCAAAGGTCTTAACTGAATGGCAGTCTCTTAGCATCTGGTTATTCCTGTGTACACAGATAGTATTTAATGCGCATAAACACCATTTGCGAGTCCCTTATTACAAACGGTGTATTATCGTATAAGACTCGCGTATCAATGATAAAATGTTATCTTAAATATTGGATATCAGTGTTGATTTAAATTAAAAAATAATTGGTGTTTGGAATATGGAAGATGTTGGATGATACTGAGTTTGACACTTGGCTACTTTAAATGTTTTTAAAGGGGTTCACCACCCCTCCATTAAACTCACAGCTACCGTCAGCGAGAAAAGCATCGACTTCTTGGACACGACAGTGTTCAAGGGCGAAAACTTGACTATTTCGGGCAAATTAGACATCAAAGTATTTTTTAAAGAGACGGATACACATCAACTTTTATTTAAATCTTCATTTCACCCCAAACACACTTTTTCGGGCATCATAAAATCCCAAATTCTCCGTTTTTATCGCATCTTTACGCGCCAGACTGATTTTGAGAACGCGTGTACGCTAGTTTTCGATAAACTCCGGGAACGGGGTTATTCGAGACGATTTCTACGGAAGATTAAAAACACCACTTTAGCAGAAATTAAAGCCAAAGACGTAATTCCTGTCAAACCATTCCAACAATTCGGAGCAATGCCGTGCATGAGCGTGCGATGCACAATCTGCAAATACCTAAAACGCACCAATTTTTTCGAGAATAATTCATCACGTGAGAAGTTTCCAATTAATAAGCGACTCACGTGCGAAAGTTCGAACCTAATCTACCTAATTTCTTGTAAATCTTGTTCTCAGCAGTATGTCGGTGAAAGTCAGAACTCTTTAAGAGACAGAATGCTTGGTCATTTATCTGATATCAGGAGAATAACAGATAAACCAATTTCGAAACATTTCAACCAAAGCAACCATTCGATATCGGATTTAATTATTACGCCAATTGAAAAAATCGCCATGACTAGTGAAGACACGAGACAATACCGCTTACTCCGGGAAGATTTCTGGATTAAGAAATTAAACACCATATCCCCAAACGGTATTAATCAACTCCTCAACACCAGTGTTCTTCCACTAGTCATAAAATACAATAGCACGGCACACAAAGCCACAAAAATCGTTAAAAAATATTATAACGAATTACAAGAAAGTCTTCCCAAAATCTACAAAAGTAAACTCATCGTAGCATATTCACGGAACAAAAATCTTAGCGATATTGTGGTCCCTAGTAAGCTACCTTCTGTACAAAATGAGACCTAACTTCCTCGAGTCATAATAAAACCTACAGACTAACCGGCTTGTTTATGTTCTAAGCCCACCCTCCTACTGCTTGACAGCTCCCATGCCCCAGGCCAATGATCTCTGTGGGACACCCTAACCGGTAACCCACCCCTCATTCTACCCTAACCCTAACCCTAGCAATTATTTTAACCCCTTTTATGTTACATTCCAATAATTTTCTGGAATCATCTGTGGTGCCACACGAATGGGGAATAGACATAACTTTATTCGTTCATCTCGCTCACTTCAACGACTAAGCAACGTGTCAAGTAAACCTCGGCTTTCGATGATGACGGTCAAGGTCATAACCTTGGCTCAGTGATGTTCTCTCTCTCCGAATAACATCGTGTCTTGTTCCGACAGGTAATCTACGAAGCCCCTTAAGTGCACGATTCCACTCTTATATAATTTTACGGAGCCCCTTAAGTGCACGATTCCACTATTATATAATTTTTTCGTACATGATCCCACTCTTATATAATTATTTCGTTTAAACGAAATAATAATTCGTTTAAACGAAATATTAATTGGTTTAAACGAAATACTAATTCGTTATAACGAAATAATTAATTCGTTTAAACGAAATATTAATTGGTTTAAACGAAATATTAATTCGTTCGTTATTTCGTTTTAACGAATTAATATTTCGTTTAAACGAATTAACAGTTCGTTTCAACGAATTAATAATTCGTTATAACGAATTAGTATTTCGTTTAAACGAAATAATTATATAAGATTGGAATCATGTACGAAAAAATTATATATGAGTGGAATCGTGCACTTAAGGGGCTCCGTATAATGCAATGTATAAAACACATTACTTTGCCACTGAATATATGGAATGGATAGTGGTTTAAGGTCTGCTTCTACAGTATTAATATCGCAGATGCACCTGCTACAGATTTGTATGATCGATTCTCTCCACAGAGGTTAATTCCCGCCGATGTTAAACAAAACACTTTTCTAGACATGTATTTTTAAAATACTGTACTCCTGGGAGAGAGAGAGAGAGAGAGAGAGAGAGAGATGGGCGTTACACCCACTTAACACAAACTAGATCATTTCTGGGGTACTTAACACAAACTAGATCATTTCTGGGGTAACATAACATTAATAAACCCAATTCCACCCCCTCACCCCTCTCTCTCTCTCTCTCTCTCTCTCTCTCTCTCTCTCGTGTGTATGTATTGTATAGAATGGGGAAATTGCTTTGAAAGTTTGTTGTAATACTGTTGCAAATATCAGTTTGTTCCCAAATTACCTATATTCTGCAAAATAATGTGTCAAAATCAGAACATACTTATTAGAAAAACTTGCCGCTATTAGAAAGAAGTTCTCAAAATAGCGTCGTTCCATGAGCGTGTATATTTCTTAAATTTGGTCAAGCAATGTAAGCGTTTTCTGTCAGAAGTTCATAACAAACAATATACTCGAAAGTACCTCGAATGCCAAGGTTTACATTCAGTAAGCATACGCTTAAATTAAAAGTTAATAAATTTTAAATTTAATCAAGCGTTTATTATCATATCGTTATTAATTTAAGCGCCCATATGCGTCATACATTAAAATCAATAGGTGTGGTCACCAGTCTGTATTTTAAAAGCTGACCGTAAACAAAATATTCACCAGTAGTGTTTAACTTCTTTAATTAAACATGATGAAAGCTGTAGTGCCTGTTATCATCCTAATTTTCGCTTCGATGTTAACTGGCTGTTTTACTGGCAAGTATTTCCATTTTATATCTTTGAGTTCTTTCTGCAGATCACACATACCTATTCAAAAAAAGTAGGGGATATTTGATTTTGGGGAAATAATACTAAAATATGCAAATGACTACGAAAAAAGTCACTATAGAACCTAACAGAAGAAACATTTCCAGTTACATGTGACGCCCAAACGCACCAATAGCTACCGCATGGAATGCAGGTGATGCTTGGGATCATCATGGGGTCCAACCCAAGATTTGCACGACTCTGACTTTGAATGTTACAATCATTGTGGCATTGAATTCCAAGGTGGAAACATCAGTTTAACTGTTTTAGTGACCAGAAAACAAATTTTGATATGCGTCGGCTTACCCAAAATGAAAGGTTACGTGCCCTTGGCATGCTACAGATCGGCACAACACAGGCGGTTGTGGCGCGGATGATGAATGTTTCTCAGTCTGTCATAAGGAGGCTATGGTCCAGATACCGTGATACACAATATGTACAGGACAGACCACGCTCAGGTCGACCAAGGGCGACAACTCAAGCCCAGGATCGATTTATCCGTACCTTGGCCTTGAGAAATCGTGTCATCACAGCAAATCAGATCAGCGCTCGTCTTCAAACAGACACTGGTGTGAGAGTGAGTGGCCAGACGATTCGGAATCGAATGCATAGGGGTCACCTTCGCGCCCGACGTCCTCGCGTGATCCCTTGTTTGAGAGATCATCACATTCAGGCAAGACGTCGTTGGTGTAGGCATCGTCAACACTGGGATAATCGACGCTGGAGCAATGTGATGTTTTCAGATGAGTCAAGGTTCACTGTTGATTTTTTGGACAGACGTGGGAGGGTGTGGCGTCGTCGAAACGAGCGCTTCCAAGACGTTAACGTCATCAGACATGGTCGATTTGGGGGCGGTTCTGTTATGGTGTGGGGAGGCATCACTGTTGCTGGAAGAACGGCTTTACATGTTGTTGCGGGGCGTGTTACAGGCCAGTACTACCGGGACAACATCTTGGCAGTCCATGTTGTGCCGTTCGCACGACGTCATGGCCGCCGTTTCATCTTCCAGGATGACAACGCAAGATGTCACAGGGCCAGGATCGTTACAGGTTACCTCCAACAACAGGACATCACCACATTACCTTGGCCAGCACTGAGTCCCGACCTCTCCCCCATCGAGCATGTCTGGGACATGCTTGGACAGAGGTTACGTCAACGTCAACAACGTCCTGCCAAATGTTCAAGAACTTGCTGTTGCGTTGCAACAGGAATGGGACAATCTGTACCAAAATGACCTTAGACGTCTCATTAGGAGTATGCCACGTCGGATCAATGCTTGTTTGGCAAACAGATGAGGATTTACCCGTTACTGACTTTGTTGTGATGCTGTGGTAACTTTGCTCTTTGACCCCGGGTATCATTTTACCCTTATAATGGTCAGTCTGTGTCTTACTTAGTCTAACGATCATTTGGAATAAATCGATGAATGTGAACTTCATTTCATTTTGTCATTTGTTTCTTCGTCAGTTTCATTAGGTGACTTTAATAACACTTAAAAATCAAATATCCCCTACTTTTTTTGAATAGTATATATATATACTTGCCAGTATGTATATATATATACTTTTGCCCGTGAGTAGAATCGGGCAATTTATTGCCTAACGCCTTTCGAAGAAAATTAGGGGGACTACTAAAATGGGTTCGTCTGTCTGTCTGTCCGTCGGTCCGTAAGTCTGTCCGTCTGTCTGTCCGTCACACTTTGTGGGACACAATAACTCACTTCCTTATTGAGCTAGAATGTTCAAATTTAGTGTATGTGTTTATTAGGTCAATGTCTTGATGGAGTTCGAAGATGAGCATTTTCCGCTTTAGGTAAGCAGAGATCAGCAATTTGGTTCGTTGATGCTTTTGGGCACGATAACTTTAGTTCTAATTGAGTGAGTGTGGTGAAATTTGGTGTATAGTTTCATTACGGCGATACCTTGACTAAGTTCGATAATGAGCATTTTCTGCTCAGGGTAAGCAGAGCGATAAGCAATGTGATTGGTCGAGACTTTGGAACACAATAACTCTCTTCTAATTGAGCTAAAATGTTCAAACTTGGTGTATGTGCTTATTAAGTCAATGACTTGAATGAGTTCTAAGATGAGCATTTTCTGCTTAGGGTAGGCAGAGATAAGCAATTTGATTGGTTGATACTTTGGGACAAGATAACTTAAGTTCTAATTAAGTGAAGGTGGTGAAACTTGGTGTATAGTTTCAGTACATCAATACCTTGACTAAGTTCGATAATGAACATTTTCTGCCCATGGTAAGCAGAGCGATAAGCAATTTGATTAGCCGAACTGAGCTAGAATGTCCAAACTTGGTCTAGGCGTTCATTAAGCGAATGCCTTGATGGAGTTCGATGGTGAGCATTGGTTGATGCTTTGGGGCATAATAACGTTGGTTATAATGAAGTGAGAGCGGCGAAAAAAACCCTCAAAAATAATGATGCAATAATGACACATTCTTCGGATTTTAAATAAATCGTCGCTCAGTCCTGTTGGATATGACTTGTGACATGAATTTAGAGAATCCGCGATGGTAGAAATTCCAAGTTGCCGCCAAAATCAAATCCAAAATGGTTGAATTTTAATTGATCGTAATGAAATAGTATTTGCTCCATATAATCAGCGTAAGATGTGCCTTTTACTATGTCAGTTATGTGGTGTTTGATGTCTCTGAATTTAAAGATAAATTTCGAAAATCCAACATGGCAGTAATTCCTGGTGGATATGACTTAGAGCATGTCATTTATGTAGTTGTTGATGTCGCTAGGTTCAATTCTGATCTCAAAAATCAATTTCAAAAATCCATAACGACAGAAATTGAAAATGAAATCCAAAATGGTGAATTTGTATTTAAACGTCACTTGTTTCTGTTGGATATGGCTTGTAATATGTCCTATGTACGTGTTTTGGGGTTGCTGAGTTTAATTTCTACCCACAGACCTTGCCAAAATGTTGTAAATTGAAAATGACAAATAATATAATATTATTATTGTCGTTGTGAATATTGTTTGTAAAATAACGTTTCCAGGGTTACCGAATTCCATATTGGGTTGAAAAATTAATTTTTCGATAAGATTGTGACACATCAAACTTTTGCATAAGCTAGAAACACCAGGATATACTAAAGAAAACATAAATTTACAGTTAGCTTTTCAAGACGAAACAACCTCAACGGATCCCCATGGAGTAGGAATCCCTCGCGAGGCCAGGTTCTGGAGTCTTTCTCTGGTATCATCTAGATTCTTGACCGATTGTAAACACAGGTTCATTTCTGTATGTTATTCATTTTACAAATTTTTGTAATTGCAACGGCAATACTGTATTTCACCAGCAATGGACATTAGTCCATACAGATAATGGTACCCAGGACAGGCTCCTCTTTGTTTCCGTGTGCTGAACGACAAGGTTCTCTCCAACCAGACTTCAAAAACTGACTGTAAATGGTGCTTTCTAGAGTATACCCTTTTAGCTTATGCGTATCTCTTAAATTCATGACTACGCAAGAACATTAATTAGTTTAGGAACCCCAAAAAGTACCATACTCCTTTTCAGGATGTTAAGACATGTTTGAAATTCCCGCATTACTTGATGATTTTTAACTATCAGTAAAACTACATTATATATAATGATAATTCGTATATTACTTTACAGTTAGATAAAACAAAAATGTTCCCGTTTTGTTCAACGGACAATTTATTGTTAAGTGATGCATATTATGGTAGACGTTAATTTATCACATAAATCAATTGGTATCTTATTCAACACGAATAGTCTATGCGTTTCCGTTGTATCAAATGAACAATTTATTGTTAATTTGCGTTGAAAGATATGATGTTAAACGTTTGGAATAACAACAGGTATATGAATAATTTACAGCAACAAGGAGGTTAACGTTTAATTGAAAATTCCAATAAACAATTTAATTTTTTTTAGGTTTAAGGGAGAGTCCTACAGATGGTAGATCATACTAATCGGAGTTCATCTTTAACAGAATGAATGCACCTAACTGGCGTATGTAGACAGTGATATGCCATACATACAGTTGAGTGGGACAAGTTACTTCGTGTCATGTCTCCTACACTTTCCATTATAAGAAGCAGAACAGTAGACCGTTAAACCCCACTTTATTTCATTTCTTTCCATAATCGAATGATGTTGTGCATGCTCGACTAAAGGGTCCGCAAAACTGTATGTATTTACCAAGATCAAACCTAGGACTACCTAGCCGAGTGGGGACAAACACATTCCCTTTAAAGGAGCTAACTTGCTAACATTTGGACCTGGGTCGCAACAAATATAATACTGTAATATAAATGTATATAAACTGACTTGTATTCAATGGTTTCCGTTTTTGTTATGTTCGGCGAAATAAGCCAGCAGTCTCAATCGAATGCAAATTTCTAGCGTCTGGATCTTCCAGTCTACAATGTGTCTAGCCCCATTCTTCGAGTCCCTTGCTAGAACTGGTCCCGAAACGCATTATGGTACGCGAAGTGTGAATCCACACTTCAATAACTTACTATTAAGACCACATCTAAACAGTCCCACATGTGGTCTTAAATTGTATTTTTGCCTTAAAATGATTGGCAGAAAGTTGCCAGTGAAATCTCTGTATTTTAAGACTGACTTATAAATGTACTCCTAAATTAAGGATTTAGATTTACGAACACCACGTAAATTTACAGTGAGTTTAAGATACGTTGAGGTAAAATTACAACCACCGTGTAAATTTACAGTGAGTTAAAGATGCGTTGAAGTAGATTTACAAACACTGTGTAAATTTACAGTGAGTTTAAGATACGTTGAGGTATATTTACAACCACCGTGTAAATTTACAGTGAATGTACATTTACCTCACTTTCTATTTACAAGAACAGTGCAAATTTACATCAAAGTTATTTTACACTCACCGTAAAGTTACACGCTATTTGTAAATCTAAATCTACCACTTAGGGGTAAATTTACATGTCAGTGTTAAAATGCGGTCATTTTACTGGCAACGTTCTGCCAGTCAAGGTACGGTAAAATACACAAATATTATTTACAGTGTATATTATATGATATATCACAGACCATACCTTACGTGATACTCGCCCATTCTAACCAGAAATTCATTTTTCGTTAAATCTTGGCCCCCATTTTGGAAATCGGACATAATATCCGAATTGTCTTCAACAACAAATTTTGCCGCAGAAACCATCGTTTCCATTGTTACACCCCTAGCTAAACGTTAAATAAGTTGGTACCCTACCTCGCCGGCTTCCAATATTTTAAATTTGATAGTCTACTTTTGTTCGGTACTGCGAGGACCACTGGCCGTATATATTTATGCCAAATGAATAACTTAAAGGAGCTAAATCGCTAACATTTGGGAGCTAGAAATTGACACAAGTGGTTCACAACTCATATAATACTGTAATATGAATGTATATAGACTGATTTACATTCAGTGGTTCCCGTTTTTGTTCGGCGAAATAAGCCAGTAGCCTAAATCGAATAAAAAATTTCTAGCGTCTGGTTATTCCAGTCTACATACGCCGTTTGATTTGGTGCAATTTTTCTAGCCTCGTTCCTCGAGTCTCATGCTAGAACTGGGGCTGAAACGCATTATGGTACACGATTCGTGTACCAATGGTAAAATGTTTATTTTGTCTTAAATATTGGATAGCAGAAGCCGATCTTTTTCTGGTAAGATCTCCGCATCAATGTTGATTTAAATCGACAAATAATTCGTGTTTTCAATGTTGAAGATTTTGGATGATGGCATCAGCCCAACTGAAAATAATGGTTGAATCGTTAATGATGCTCCAAAATGCGAGATCTGATACATGGACTATACTATATGAGCCAGGAAGCGATGTCATGTACAAATTCTTAGTCCATCCATCGGTGGTCAACGAATGTGCAGTTCGTATTATAATTGTAAATTGGGAAGGTAATATAAGGGCGGTTTATTCCCGCGAAGGCGCAGTTATTGACCGTAACGGATTAAAAGAGGTCGTTTTCGACGACTTCGCGGGAATCCAGCTCTTAGGGATTAAAATGGAGTAAAAACGTAACAATGGTGTGATAGATTGTTATGATAAGAATTTACACTTTCATAATCCCCAATGTAACTAATTAACCAACACTTTAACATCATTTTTGGCATTAAAATAAAAACATAACTATAATAGAACAAAAATTAATTTAATTTCGCCAAATAGGAAATAAAACATAACTATACTATAACAAAAATTAATAGAATAAAAACATATGGCGGAACATTCGTCTGTTTGTGAATACATTGGCGTTTGTCTGGCAGGAAGAAAAAAAAATGCCAAGGGAAAAAGTTAGCCATTAATGCTGCCGTGTATTGTATAGAGTTGGAAAATATCCTGGGAGTTACGTAGAAGGTAGCGTCTCCAAAACTGGTATCAGACAAAGATATTTCAAATTGGCGGGGTAACAAAACCAAGAATTCTTTCTCCGGAACCATCATCCATTAGATAAAATGGCCCACTACCAATAGTATGCCTTAAATTGTCGGTATTTCAAGTTCACGTTGTGTTGTTGGGTAATTTTGGATATATTGATCGTCTGGCACGATACAGGCTATTTTTCGTAGATGCAAAGGTTGGAAAGTACTATTTTAGAATCATCTGTCAATTCACCGCCACGAAGCTTACTCAGTTCTTCATCAAATAAAGAGGGAATTGGTTTTATAGAATAGCATCTGAATTTCGGATAGTGTAACGGGATTTTACAAATCTTTAAAAATGACACTGATTGAGAGTAAACGAATAGGTGAACATTTCTTGATTTGATGATATTCATCATTTTAATCATTAGTTGCCAATTGGTGAATAAAATTCCGAGTGAACATAAATTCATAAAATCTTTAACACCGTTAATTGGGTCCTAATAAGAACATGTCTTTCTTCAAACGAAAGCCGACAAGTCTGTAACTGCGCCTTCGCGGGAATATACCATAAGTGCTGGACTAACTCCGTATGCTTTTTTCTCTGAAATTTTATTGTTTCATTCTGTTTCCTGCTAACTAAACGCACCATTTGTATAAAATTTGATTACATGACAGTCATGCGAATGAATCAATAAAATTAAACATTCTCTAACTTAAATAAATTTTATTTTCTTATTGTGTTTTCCGAAGAGTTAATCCACCATATGTATAAACGACAGTCCTGCGAATAAATGAAACATATCTTTTGCTTTAAAAATTCCTTTTATTTTCGCCACTCGTGATCAGATATTGTGTATAAAACAAACGCGTTCAACAATCTGATTATTTTACGAACTCTTGGTCTAAAGTGTAGTGTAGTAATATAGTATTTCCATCATGCTTGCTATTTTGTTGATCAAATTGGTCTTAACCATTGTCGTGACTGTCTCTGGAAGATGCAACATTGACTCAGAGGTAAATAGGAACCATATGTGTGAATCCTGCTGCCAAAGTGAGTATTTTTTAATTTTTTAAATATTCATATTTTCTATTTTTATAAAGATTTGTTATTTTCTATTACACTGTACAGGTGGATCGTCGACCTGTATAATGTCTACCATGCTTTATCAAATTAAACAGAAAAAAACCTAACGAGGCGTCCATTGTTTGTCCGAGATGACTGGGTAGCATTGGGCCCTCTGATAGGGTGCCCCGGGCTAAAACAAATCTCGAAAACTATTTACAGTTATGGCACTATATCTATACAAACAACAGCCCCAGATAATCCTTTATTATAAACTGCCAAGAAACTGTACCTGCGTGCTATATTTCACAAGATATATCCATTCGGCTTTACGATAAAATACACTGCTTTTGTGTACTGGCGGCGGACATATCATTAGGGGTTTTCTTGGTCATTCAAAATTATGGATTTCTTTTCCGATAAGAATTAACTAGCACTACTACCATTCGGGACTATTCGTTTAAATCGTAATTTGCTATTTAACAAAATCTGCTCCACATATAGATTTCATTTCAGATCTGAGCATGCGCAACATAGCTCAGTTTTGGATCGGTCATTCCTGTGTAATTTATATGTGTGCAGTCCAATTTAAATTTATTTAAGTTTTTGTTGATATAATGGACCGATATATTTATATTTTTTATATACCCATAGACACACGAATCTATTTATATTGGTATTTATATGTGAACTTGCCTTTGTAAATTTATATTTGATGTCCCATTTAAGAAGTAATGTTTGGAAGTATGTTTATTCTTTGCCTAAATTTAGAAAGTTGATTTTTTGTTATCGTTTAAGCATCCATTAAGACCGAATTACGTTTATCAGGTAAAAGATTTTTTAGCCATTCATCAGATTTATTCATTTTATATAAAATGGATGCTACGTTGCCAAGAATATTAGACGAGGGTGCGATCCTCATTAATCTATCGAGATGACTGAACACGGTTTCTGGTAATTTGTTGTGAGGCATGGCAGAACTCAAACACGAAGGATTTAAATCATCTCGATACTCAAAGTAAAATTTTTGCAATATGCTTTCTGAACTCGGCAAAGTGGACTTCCAAAACATGGACCAGGGTTGAATTAATAGTTAAATCAGAATTAATTTTCGTCAGGTTAGCAAGGACAGAATCATTTTCAATTTTGATTATAGATTCGAATGGGTGTGATTTACCTTCGACAAAATTTTGAATATTCGAGTTTTCGAAAAAATCATGTAATTTTTGATAAATAGTTTTCACGTCAAGTGCATTAATGCCGCTTTCTAAAATGCGCCACAGTGGAGCAGTAATTAATTTATCTATCAAGCCCAAAGCCTGGCACTCAATATGAAATAACGGAATTTTAATATCTAAAAATATGCTTTGGGTCAATCTATTTTCTGTTCCAAAATCACCAAGAAATTTTTTTATATGCTTGGCCATATAATTTACAATTTCGGCATTGTGGAAAATGATGTTAAACCGGTTACCATGAAATGGCATTAGCGGTAATTTTGAAATCCCAAGGGACTTGAGATATAACTTAAAAGGCAAATAACAACCCGACTTTTCATCCCCACCCTGCGTAAAGGCCTTACAGATGGTCCGAATCAATCGAACACACCCCGGTTCGTTTGGCAAAAATGAAGAAGCGGTTTTAAACGTTTGGGCCGAATACGTTTTAAAATACATTTCCTCAAATTTCTTAAATTCAGACGCACTTTTATCGGCCAAACCAGATAGTAGATGAAGACCACAAAAGAAATGATTTATATTTAGGTGAATATTTCGCTCTGAATCTGATAAATCTGACCATTTTTCTACTAATTTAGAGCAAATATTGTCTCTGTACTGTGTAAATAAAGTGTTAAAAAGCTTTTCGGTGCTGGCTCTGTCTGACATTGTATTTCTAATTTCGAAAATACGGATTTACTAATGGGCCCAGCTATATCATCATTTCATTTAAAGTTGTAAGAGTAGTTTGCACAGATTTATCAGCCATATTTCGAAGACCAATAATAATTGGCGTATGAGTCGAGTCAGCGTTTATTGCATATGTACCGAATTTGGAGCCAAATTTTGTAGTTTCGTCCGTATATAAAGTGGTGTTTTTCGCTGACTTTAGGGTTTCCGAAACATGTTTTAAAGATACACCGACGCGATCACATGATATTCTTTGAACTGTAGTTTTTGTTGGAGTGTAATTAGATTTGAGTCCCGCGACAGCCAAACATGCGGTTATAACCGCGGCGACGTTCCTATCGGAAACGTTGCGATTTTTTAGTTGCATGACCAAATTATGGCATTCTGAAGTGTATCTTTGATTTTCGACATCATACAAAATTACTTCTTCGCCACGAGGTTGGGACTTACAACCAGTGTTTTTATTTGCCAAAACTTTATTATTATTAGCCTTCGTGCGAATCAATTCTTTTGAGGTCTTCCTTAGTCGATTTGTTAAACGAAAAATTGTTTTTTTATACCTATTGATCCTACTTACTAAATTCCTATTTTTCCTATTTAATTTGGTCAAAGTCTCATCGACAAATGTCTGTGTCTCTCTATTAATTAAATGGATCTCGCTGGTATCTGCCGCTGGTGTCTGGTCAACTATCACGGGGAAAAGGGGCTGTCGTGATAATCGTCATATAATTTTAAAGATTTATTAGAACTATTTTTATTTTTACCCAGCTTTCTAGTCTTTGTCTTCAGTCTGGCCAGCCTAGTTCGAATAACTTTGTCATCAAACGTCACACTCGTCATGTAAAGCAGTAATTATAGACTGGTGCTCCGTATTGGTCGGAAATTTATTCATAATGCCTAGTACTAGCCTATTTGTAATTCTTGCGAAGGGAAGTTTAGTTATTTTACTGAGATCATAGTCAACGCCCAAACCAATGCTGGATAGTAATTCATCGTTGGACGTCATGCCTGCTAATTGAATGGATTGACAACAAATTAAAAATAAGTCCGTCGGTCAATTCCTAAACAAATTAAAAAGATTTATTTCCCTTTAACCCTAAAAGTCGATAGTCTCGAACAGTAAACTATCGAGCGTTTCGATTAATTCCCGGTAGCAAATTTTAGATACGAAACAATTTGTTTATTTTCTAATTTGACGTCACCTGTCTCAGCAATTCCACAAAGATTTTAGGAATCTTGAAAAATTAAAAGATAAATACGGCTTTTACTCTTTATCTCGACTGACACAGGTGCTACGGAGATGGGAAATCGCCGAAACCAAATTACAACACTCTGTAGATAAATAGCGAATTGAAAAATAAAAACGACAATAATTTTTAGAATTTTGAACGTAGATTGCGATCAAATAATATCTAAAGACAAACGCGTGGTGAGAATGATTTTAACTTGTCTTTATATACCATTTGATGTTGTGACAATACCACGTACATGGCCATATATAGTGAATATTTGCTGCGTGGGCCCGGGGCTATTTCGTTATCATTCAGAAATTCGTCTTTGGACAGTCAACAACTCTCCAAGGTGACACAAAATTTCTGAGCAGATAAAATATTGTTGCATGGGGCACCCTACGGCTCTAAAAGACTGATTTCCATCACGGTGAAAACATCTTTGATTCACCATTCCCGTACCCTCACTCAGTCAATTAAATTATTAACAGATTTCAAAATAATCTTCATCATAGTAAACAAATATTTTTACTACGATGCAAGTTGCAAAGTTTTTGTCAATCCTTTATCAAATTTACCGCGTGATTAATGAATACCTGTGTTTACATTATAAACAATTAAAACACACCCGGGATTGATCGTCATGTTTCACATAGAAAAATCTACCATCAAACCTCGTAGCATTGGGTAGGCTAGCTACGTCTGGGGGAATTTAACTCTTACATAACGTGGGCCCATCAGTTATATTTCTGTCAACCTGTTTATAGAAACGAACAACAGTCATTGAGCTCTCCAGCGCCTTACCCACTTAGCCACCGGGGCTCCCCTGTGTGACCGTGTAATAATGTAATAGAAAATACTACCAAAGATGTTACTTTCGTTAATATTATTAATTCTAGGATCATCGTGTACTCCAAATCCATGCCAAAAAAGTGGTACATGCTCAACAGTTGATGACGGTTACAGATGTAGTTGTCCTCCTGGGTATTTAAGAGAACATCGTGAAGGTAAAATACATTGTATATCGTATCAATAATTTCCCGAGAGAGAGAGAGAGAGAGAGAGAGAGAGAGAGTGAGTAAAATGGGACTGAATTGATTGTATTTACAGATATACAGGGAACTCTCAGGTGAAAGATTACAGATAAAGGTGACTGGATGCAACCTGTGTATGTCATCGTTTTAATTTTCAAAAATGCTCAAGTAACTTCTTCTTTATAATTCGGTACCCGCAAAATCTAAGTGATATTACCCCCAAAATTTAATATAGGGCAATACCGAATAGCGAGACTTGCATGGGTAACTACTCTTCTAGAGAAACCAGCCATGTTGTTTATTTTCTTTGTGCATACATGTATTTAATTCTAGTTGATGTATGTCAACCTAACCCATGCAAGAATAATGGTACTTGTTCACCAGTTGATAATGCTTGTCTACCTGGCGAATATAAACATAATGGTAACTGTTACAGATGTAATTGTGCTACAGGATATCTTGGGGAACATTGTGAAGGTAAGTTGCGTACATTCTTTATTATCCTAATTATTTAGCCAGGCTTGATTGGCCAACCAACAAGCTCATTTATGAAGACACACAACCAGAAAGCTTTGTTTGACACCAGATTGACATAACAATACAGCCGAATTAAATCTTTACACTAATGTATATTCTTGGGTAAGGTAATTAAGCTCTAACAATGTATCGATTAATTCCGACTGAGGCGTACCTGAAATCTATCAACCCTATATACGTATAAATCCATCCTCCTATACAGTTACTTGGATTTTGTTATACACAAGACAGTCTAGTATAAACGCATTGCTGTTGAATATCCTCGATTATCTGCTGCTCAATGGACCATTCCACTCATATGCTATACAGAATTGATGTGGATAGTTAACTGATAGCATTGACCAGACAGTCTGATGCCACTAGAATTACCTATTAATGTAGGCTGTCTATATTTATGTAATAATCTTTAAACGGCATTTAGTAACTGTAATAACAACAAAAATGCATTCTTATGAAACTACTAGTATATTTTAAGGCGACGTTTGGAATAGTATTCTCACAACGTTACTATTTATGTAATTTTTTTTTATAAGCAATATTTTTATTCAGATTCCTATCTGAATAGGGATTGGGGAACAGGCATAGCCTATATTAAACCCTTCTCCCTATTTATGTAATGAACCCTATTGCAACCGCCAATCTTCGTTAGTTACAGGGCATTTGGGGAGGGGGAATTCAAACGAGTCCTTCTTCACTTGCACTAATTGCAGTAAATAAAGTACTTAAGAAATAACTCTACTGTAGTAAGAAATAACTGTATTACGGTAGAAACTTCAAGATTTACTGTATAACATTAAGAACTGAAGAACTGAAGAACTAGAGAACTAGAGAACTCAAGAACTGTTTCTGCAAAAACAACAATAATGTTTGTATAAGTAGATGTACACAATGGAATAAATGTATTTAAACTTATAGCCTTTTATGAATTATTCCATGATATGACGAGAAGAGCAAAGCTTATTACTATAAAATATAAAATGGGAGAGCCAGTTCGGGGCAGAACCAGCCAATACATAGCCAGGGAACCTAGGTTTTCACATCACACATGCACTGTGTTATGAAGTGAAATCTTACTGTCTTAATATAGGCCTACTGCTGATACATAACTGACTGTATTTAGACATATAATGTAATTAAAATGAGTACTGACAATATCACATCAAACTTACGAATATGTTGAACGTTCCCAATCTTGGATTGACAATAAGATATGGATAAGAAAATGGAGATAAATCAAGGCGTCCTACGCAACAGGCTTAGGGGAATATGGCTGCTCAAAACCCATGTGCTCAGTCCCGGTTTTCCAGTCACAAGTTCATGATTTAACCCAAAAGACAAAAAGGAGTTATCTCCCCTGAATCATAAAGTATAACATTAAAGGCTGTGCCTACATACCCGGCCCCTTTAAATGTGGAACATTAATGTGAAACATTTAAACTAATACATACAATATTTATAATGTATGAAAAAATGAAATATAGAATCTCAAATTAAAATGTCAATAAACAATTTCAAACTTTCAAAATGTCACTTTAAATATGGAACTGTTACTTAAGTTGTAAGCTTTATATAATCACACAAGCCGTTTAAAGTTTTAGTCTTTCGTAGATTCAAGCAAAACACACTTGGTAACGGGGCGTTCTAGAACAGTTGTTTTAGTCTTGACCTTAACAGAACGTATCAATCCATCTTTTCCCGGTACAACAGCGATAACACGCGCTAAGGGCCAAACTACACGGGGTAGACTATCATCAACCAATAAAACCATGTCATTGATTTTCAAATGTTCGTTTGGATTAATAAATCTCTGTCTGATTTGTAGTAGCGGCAAGTACTCTCTTCTCCAGCGTTTTCAAAACAAATCGGCCATATATTGCACCTGTCTCCAACGTTTACGCGAGTAAAGGTCCTGTTTAATAAAAACACCTGGGGAAAGTGATGGCTCTGATCTTAATAAAAGAAGATGATTTGGTGTAAGAGCTTCCATATCTTTGACATCGTCTGATACAGGAGTAATAGGTCTTCCATTAATGATGCCTTCAACTTCGCACATAAGAGTGGATAGGCCTTCGTCGTCTAATATCTGTTCTGTCATAAGTGCGTTGAGAACTTTTCTTACGGTACGTATGCACCTCTCCCATACACCGCCGTGATGTGAAGCTGCTGGGGTATTGAAAATCCACTTGACGTACTTCTGTAGTAGAAAATCATTAATCCTTTTCTGATTCCAATCATCAATTGCAGATTTAAGTTCGCGATTTCCACCAACAAAATTGGTTCCATTGTCTGTTCGAATTTCAGACGGTACTCCTCTTCTGGCAATAAATCTGCGTAATGCGTTAATAAACGAATCGGTGTCTAAGGAATGCGTTACTTCAATGTGTACAGCACGTACAGCTAGACATGTGAATATACATCCATACCTCTTCAACTGACTTCTTCCTCGTTTTATTAGAAAAGGTCCAAAGAAATCAACGCAACAAAGGTGAATGGTGGCTTTTCTGCAGTTACTCTGTCTCCAGGAAGATCTGCAAATTTCTGTTGAATTGGTTTAGCCTGTCTCTTGCGGCAACTTATACATTTGGATAAAATACTTCTAACCGCGGAGTTGACTTTAATAATCCAAAATTTCTTTCTGATCATTGAAATAACATATTCTCTACCAGAATGTCCTGATAAATGATGAAAGTGACTTATAATCAAAGTACTGATGTGATGATTCTTAGGCAAAATAATAGGGTGTTTGGATTCAAATGACATTGTAGCATGTCTCAGTCTACCACCAACTCTTATAAGTCCATCAGAGAAAAATGGATCCAATTTACGAATATTGCTGGATTTCTTCACATTTCCATGCTGATTTTGACTTAAGGCCATGAATTCTTCATGGAAGATTTCTTTCTGGATATACTTCAAAATTTCAAGCTCAGCAGAAATGATTTCCTCCACTGTCAAGGGCTGGAAATTGGTATACTTCAAAGTTGCTGGATTGTCTCCCTTTACCTTATTTCTACATGCTGTCAGTAAATTTTTCTTGTATCTCAAAATGTAAGCTATACATCTTTTAAGGCGAAACCATGAGGAGAATCTATTGAATATCCTGTTTACAATGTCTACATCATTTCCAACAACTAAATTACATTTCTTCTCGATCTTTACTTCTGGGTCATCTGACGAAATACTATCTTGTACATCAGGCTGTCGCGGCCATTCATTCTCTGGTAAATACAGGAAACCCGGCCCCAGTATCCAACTCTGATTCTTGATTAATTCATTAGCTGTGACACCTCTTGAACTTTGGTCACTTGGATTCAGTTTTGTGTCGACGTAGAACCAGTCCGAGGGATCTGAACCATCTCTTATACGTGCTATTCTGTTCGCGACAAAGGTGTGAAATCGTTTGGTTTCATTATTAATATATTTGATAACAGAAGTGCTATCGGTCCAGAAGAATGATCTTTGAATAGGTATTTCAAGTTCTTGTCTTAAGATTTTATCTAATCTTACGGAAATCGTAGCAGCTGATAACTCGAGTCTTGGTATGGTAATCTTCTTTAAAGGAGTAAGACGCGACTTTCCAATCATAAAGGCGCAATAAATCTTGCCGGTTAAGCTTACTGATCTTACGTAGGAGACGGATCCGAAACCGACCTCTGATGCGTCTGAAAAGTGGTGTAATTGGTACTTAACGACTTCATCAAAATCCTGAGGTATTATACATCTTTGGATGTTGAATTTAGCTAACTTGGGTAAATCTATTAACCATGCGTTCCATCTTTTCAAGAAGTCTTCAGGTATAAGAACATCCCATCCATACTGTAATCGACATAAGTCCTGTAAAATCATCTTTGCCGGTAAAGTGAATGGTGCTACAAATCCTAAGGGGTCAAAGATAGAGCTTACTATTGAAAGTATTCCGCGTCTAGTCGCTGGTCTCGGCTGTATTGAAATGTCAAATCCAAATGAATCAGTGGCTACATCCCATCGAATTCCTAAGGTCCTTTGGACTTGAGCCTCTTCAAACTTGTGGTCTTGTATTATAGCTCTTTCTGATTCGGGTATACTGTTTAGTACATCTTGTGAATTTGAAATCCATTTAGTAAGTCGGAATCCTTGTCGTGACAATAGTTCTCTTAAATCTCTGGTAATTTCTTTGGCTTCATCTTCGGTAGCGGTAGATTTCAAGAAATCATCAACGTAAAAGTTTCTCTGTATACAGCTGATCAGCTCTTCATTCGAAGTGTCATTTGCAGTCTGTAACAGGGCAAAATTGCAACAACTTGGTGAAGAGACGGCACCAAAGAGGTGTACTTTCATTCTATAGGTAGATGGTTCTTTCTTGATGTCATTCTCTGGCCACCATAAAAATCTTAAAGCATTTCTGTGTTCCATCGGTACGTGAACTTGATGAAACATTGCTTCAATATCGGCTAACAATGCTATGTGTTGCTGTCGAAATCTTGACAAAACTCCTACTAACGTATTAGTGAGATTGGGGCCCTGTAGAAGACATTCATTCAATGATATTCCATGGTATCTTGCAGAACAATCATATACTACTCTGATCTTTCCTGGCTTCTGAGGATTAAAGACTGGATGATGCGGCAAATACCAATTAGGAACAACTGACTTTTCATCTGGGTCTATCTTCTCTGCATAACCATTATCTAGTAGGTTATCAATGAATTCAGAGTACTTGTCAAATAAGTTTGGGTCTGTTAGTAATCTTCGTTTCAGGAGATGTAATCTGTGCTCTGCTAATGGTTTATTATCAGGCATACAAGGGGGATAACTCTTCCATGGTAGAGCTATTTCATAGTGCTTTTCTTGATTCAACTTGACTGTTTGCTCCATTATTGACATCGCTTTATGGTCTTCTTGTGACATTTCTTTGTTAACTTCTACAATTGAATCATTGAACTCTCTGTTACAAAATTCCTTGAATTGTTCACTTAATCTTTCGTCACACTTTATGAAGTTAGCTGTGTGTCGTTTACAAAATGTTTTCCTGTTTAATGGTCCATTGACAACCCAACCAAGTTTGGTACGTATAGCATAAGGACTTCCATCTTTACTAGGTCTTATTTCAATTGGTTCAAGAGCAGATATGTTGTCATTTCCAATCAACAAATCAACATCAGCATCTATATTAGGTAAGTTGATATCCTTAAAGTGCGGCCATT
Organism: Patella ulyssiponensis; assembly: GCA_963678685.1. Classification (NCBI taxonomy): domain Eukaryota; kingdom Metazoa; phylum Mollusca; class Gastropoda; family Patellidae; genus Patella; species Patella ulyssiponensis. Next base: position 533,505 of record OY783230.1, read on the forward strand.
CTTCAATATCTTCTTGTATTGGTACATCAGACTTGGTAAGTGGTATGCTTGGTCTTGAAAAAACAAAGGGTAAATCAATGAGGTGTATTTCATCTAAATCATAGATTTGTAGGCTGACAATTCGACTTTCGTTCACACTATCTTCTTTGTCAATAGTGTTGAGTGATATAGATGTCTCCTGTCCTTCTATACCAAGTTTTCTTAGTAGCCTATTAGTGCAAAAAGTCGAATTAGAGCCATTATCTAACAGCGAACGAATAGTGATGGGAGTTTTAACGCCATTAGTTTTCACCTTTACAGTAGCAACTGGCAAACCAATAAAGGGTGATCTTCCATCAGTAGAAGTGGAGTACGTTTGTGAAAACCCGTTCTTAACATTAGCTATTGCAGTAGTATCTTGTATAGTATCTGGTGCCTTCCCGCTGTTACATGGTACATGGTTGATATGGGTCGGTTGATGCAACAGTGTGTGGTGTCTTCCGTGGCACTCCTTACATCTAAACTTACTCTTACAATGTTTTGATCTATGACCATGGTAAAGACAATTAAAACAGAGACCTTTAATCATAACTATCTTTGCTCTCTCTTCAAGTGACAATCGTTGAAATAGGTTGCAGGATGATAATGGATGATCTGAATTACATTGAGGGCATCCGCCTGGGGATTTTCCTGTCATTGGGCTTGAATAATTACTATATGATGACTGTCTGCTATCAACTTGTGAGAAGAAACTTGAGCCACTAGATCTGTATTGCGGGGTTCTCTTCTTGTCGTAAGATCGCTCCCTGGAATCGTTGGCATTGTGTATGTGTAGGTTGCCAAATACAGGGTGTGTTGTGATCCTGGCCTCTTTGTCAACAAATTCTACTACGTCATCTAAAGTTATTTCACGGTCGTATCTTTCTGCTATTGTATCTGCTACTGTACGCCATCTTCTTCTAATGTCGTATGGAAGTCGGTTTACTACCTTCTTCAAACTATCTGCGCTTTCAATCTTGGAAATGTAGCCGATTTCTTTGAGAGCATTTTTACATGTTGTGAGGGCTGTAGACAGTTTTTGTAGAGCTTCTCCGTCTTCTGACTTTATAGGAGGACCCTGTGTTAATCTATCAACGTAAGCTGATGCAATTCTGTAATTCTGTCCGAATCTCTTCTTTAACAGACGTCTGGCTTCATTATAGCCTTCTGTGGGTTTCATAGATAGACAGCTGCGCATTACTTCCTTTACTTCTCCACTAGTATACTGAACTAGATAATATAATCGAGCGTTATCATCTTCTGTCTTCGTTTCTATGATATTCTCAAAAGCTCTGATAAATCCACTGTATTCCAAGGGATCACCATTAAAGGTAGGAACTTCTGAATTAGGTAATTTAAGGGCTAATGCATTCTGTTGTTGTTGTTTCAACATCTTATCCATGAACTGAGTTTGAGACATCAGGATATGTTGGAAAACATCAGGCTGTATTGGCTCTGGCGTTGGTATATGTGGCAAGTCAGATGATCTTGAATCAGTAGAGGACTTTCTTCTTAGGTCATTACTTAAAGTAGGTGACAAATCCTCCACGTTTTGATGTACAGTCGGCACATCATCTTCTGATTCTACAACTGGTTGCGACACATCACATCTTGGATCAACTTCTATTTCTTTTTCGCTATCTTCAGCTGCTATAAATTCTAACAACTCTTGTTCAGCCTTTAATACTCTGAGTCTTGCCTGTAGTGCCTTTAACTTCTTGGCCCTGGGGGTATCTGCATCATTCGCAGTCTTATGACGGGCAGGAGTAACAACTCTTGATTCTTCTATAATTTCTGTGTTATCTTCTTCAAAATCTTCAGAATTGTTATCTTCAGGTTGGTTTTCAATTTCAGCTGTAATATCTATCGTCTGTTTGCCATCATATCTTCTGCCAGATCTTGTTACCTTGTGTTCTTCTTGTTCAGTCTTGCTGGCAGTGTCTTGGTTACGCGTATCTGTTATGATTTCATCACCATTTTGATCCATTTTGAAATTATTCTTGTGCTTGTCTTATTTCAATCATGTGTTTAAACGAAGACGATCATATTCAAACTAATGTAACCGCCAATCTTCGTTAGTTACAGGGCATTTGGGGAGGGGGAATTCAAACGAGTCCTTCTTCACTTGCACTAATTGCAGTAAATAAAGTACTTAAGAAATAACTCTACTGTAGTAAGAAATAACTGTATTACGGTAGAAACTTCAAGATTTACTGTAGCGTACAATGTATAACATTAAGAACTGAAGAACTGAAGAACTAGAGAACTAGAGAACTCAAGAACTGTTTCTGCAAAAACAACAACAATGTTTGTATAAGTAGATGTACACAATGGAATAAATGTATTTAAACTTATAGCCTTTTATGAATTATTCCATGATATGACGAGAAGAGCAAAGCTTATTACTATAAAATATAAAATGGGAGAGCCAGTTCGGGGCAGAACCAGCCAATACATAGCCAGGGAACCTAGGTTTTCACATCACACATGCACTGTGTTATGAAGTGAAATCTTACTGTCTTAATATAGGCCTACTGCTGATACATAACTGACTGTATTTAGACATATAATGTAATTAAAATGAGTACTGACAATATCACATCAAACTTACGAATATGTTGAACGTTCCCAATCTTGGATTGACAATAAGATATGGATAAGAAAATGGAGATAAATCAAGGCGTCCTACGCAACAGGCTAAGGGGAATATGGCTGCTCAAAACCCATGTGCTCAGTCCCGGTTTTCCAGTCACAAGTTCATGATTTAACCCAAAAGACAAAAAGGAGTTATCTCCCCTGAATCATAAAGTATAACATTAAAGGCTGTGCCTACACCTATAACGCAAGAAGATGGTGATTCAGGAAATTGAATTAGATAATTTGGTTATAAGAGAGTTAATCTACCATGCTTGTATTTATAAATCTCAATGGGTATCTTATCATCGCCAGTACTTGTTGCATTCATTATTTATCCTCGTATTAATAAGAAATGTCCATATTACATTATGCTATAATTAACAATTAGAATTATGATTACTAACTGTCACACATACATGATTAATAACCTATGTGAGGTCTACAGTTCTTAAATTTAATTTTAGTTAACCCCTGCAATGTACACGACCCCTGTGTAAATAATGGTACGTGTTATCCATCAGAATTTGGTGTGAATTGTAGCTGTCCCACTGGATTTATAGGAGAATATTGTCAAGGTAAGCTTGTACTACCTTGTTGCCTTAGTAATTTGCACATATTGTTACAATTTAAAAATATAGTTTTATGGTCACAGAGAAAAGCGAGGGTGAATTTTTTGTTGGCTATACTGTCGCCTTTAGATGAATTCTGGGAATTAGTACAATACGATCGCCGAACTGCCTGCCTGTCCGTCACATATTTTGGGCATAATATTGTTTTTAAATGAGACCCAATTCGGTTAGCTTGATATTTATACACTGTGTTTATGTTAATAAGACGAACGAGACTGTTGAGTTTACTGATTTCATAATATAATTCAAGGATTTTGTCTCTATTTCAGATTCTCAAGTCACAAAACCAGTTAAAGAATGTGAGAACAATCATATTTACAAATTAACTATAAATTGATTAATGGACGTCACGCTTAGAATTTTCGAATTTCAATTGATGCAATGATAGATGATGTGATATTTCTGGACCTAACTTTAGAATGAAACTTGTCACAGGTGGTAACCTAATAAATCCATATATCAGAAACAAGACGGACAAAAACTAAGTATTTTAGATTGAATGTGAACTATTTATGTGAACAATGTGAAGGTATTTGATATTGTGCTGCTGTTGTTTTTTGCAGACAGTTACGACCTTATTTGTGTCTCTCTAGAAGGATCACTGTACATGCTGGTGAATCACTTGTACACGTACTGACCCATCTCGGTTGGCACAATGATTTCTGAAGACAGGATGAATGTCACATTATCTGATAATTAATGTTTATCTAAACGATATTATAATATTATTTTACAGTGAGAGTTTGTGACGTGGAAGAGTGTAAAAAACAAAAAGGACAATGTGAGCTATTTAAATGTACAGATGACGGCAAGATACCCAGTCTTCAATCTGCTACACTTACAACCAATGGATTTTTTAACAATTATTTTTTATTCACATAAATTTGTTAAATGTTTTAATTTTTCTTACAAATTGAAAATTCCATCATATCTGTAAATTGTTTTGTCAAATTTCAAATAACCATCAAATAGATAAATAAGGCAATCATAACAATTCTTTCCTCGACGATAATATCCACATGTGAATTTGTTCAACTAAGTTATCAATCTTCTAACGAGTAAATTGGTTGTATTTTTTAGCTACAAATTGTTGTGGTACAGCCTGTAATGACAATCAGGTGTGTTATAATGGTAAATGTGCAGATAGAAGTAAGTATCAAATTACAACAAATTACAACGTGTTCCAGAGGAAGTATAGCCTGTATCGTGAATCACACGTGTCCCAGAGGAAGTATAGCCTATCTCTTGAATCACACGTTTTCCAGTGGAATTACATCTTCAATAGAAGGCTTGATCTCGCCTTAACTACGTACATCTTATCAAGCCCTTCACGTAATACCCTGTATATTTCGCCACTAAGTTCGATTGTCACAAGCCCAGCTTGGGAACCTATCAGATTCATCGGTCGTCGTGAATACCAAGTCTCGTTCTTTATAGCTAAAATGGCTACATGTGACAATCGAGATGCAAAGTTCAAAGATCGATCAACGTCACGGTTGCTGTTTTCCCACGAGTTTCTCAATTTAAAAAACCCTGTTTACAGTGTGTTTGGTGCCACGAACTCTGATTGGACAATGCTAATTAGTCACTTGTAAAAACAACTAGCGTAAAGTTCGGGGAATTGCTGAGTATTCAAGCAACGGAGAGATGTTGTATAACTCGCGAGCGTTGCTTATGGAACATGGTGGAAGTATAGACTGTCTCGTCAATCACACGTGTTCCAGTGGAAGTATAGCCTGTCTCGTGAATTACATGTGTAACTACTTACAAACGACTTTATTTTAAAATTATATCCATGAAGTTCTTGTAATATTTAAATTGAATGCAAATACATTACGTACTAAGTGGTAATATCAGACAAGTAAACAGGAACCTGTGAATAAAATGTATAGCCTCTGGTAGGTAGCTTCTAAATAAAATAACGGTACATCTGGAGTGTTAGTCAAAAATACAATTTTAGGGTGAATACAATAACGTTTTGGATAAGGCTTCAATTATGCATATAGACCAGAAACAGGTAGAAAGCGCTTAGAGCATATTGTTATTGTGAAAGTGGATTTTAGCACATTATAAGACTCATTTTTAATAGAATTTGAAGTTGATATATGACGTCCCATTTATAAACACTATTATATATAGAAATGAAATGAAATGAAATGGGGTTTAACGTCCTACTCTTCTGCACCTGACCCGGGCTAATGGAAGACGGGCATACGCCATACAGTGTGCTATGAGAGAAATTTTGCCCGGGCAGCGGCGCTACGGCCTACTCTTATATCGAATTTCAACTGCCAAGGGGATCTTTTACGTGCACTCCAAAGTGTACACGGGACCTCGGTTTTTCGTCCCATCCGAACGACTAGGCAGCTATCCTTGTCAGGCCCTCCTTCTGTATCACTGACAAGGAGAAACCACGCCGGAAAATCGAGATGAACTTTCTCGGCCAATGCAGGGATCGAACACCCGACCTCCAGGCTAGCGAGCCAGCGCCTTGCCCCCTTAGCCACCGTGATTATATATAGAGATATATAGAGATATTAGAAATAAAGTTGTTTTGGGAAAGAAAACCAGGTTACTGCGAATACTTTCTGCTTTATAAAGCTTCTTTAGGGAAACTTGAACGATTCCAACAATTGATGTGACGTAATAACGTCATGTTTACAAGAGTGAACTATAATGGATATGCATATATTATTAACAAAATTGATAAATAAACATTTATAAATATTTCTGATAAACATCAACACCTTGAATTAAAGAATGGTTTGAATGTTTCAATAAATGATTCCTTTGCTTCTAATAGAACGTTGTTTTTTTCTGTTTAATTGATATAACGGAAAGACATTAATATTTAATATTGCCGCAAACATCGAGGTGTCGGCTCAGGGGTATCATCCTGTATAGCGGATTAGGAATATGTTGTCGATGGAGTTTCATTCTTAAAGATACATTAATGGAGATTAGATAAAGAGTTGGCAGTTCTCGCTATAATAGTTAAAAACTAGATAATGTAAAGGCTATATGCTGAAAAGATCAGTCAAATTGATCCACTACGAACCGAGAATTAAGCGATTGAAATTTCGGCCTAGCCTCGATCATTATTACCAAAGTCGGAACGATAAAAGAAACAGAGTCTCGATTATCCATTTCATGATTACATCAGGAATGATAGTTGAGCAGCCAATCGAAATTTGGTTTCATTATACTTGTTAACTGTGAGTATGATTTTAGTTGTTTCGAATTTTGATGAGATGAGTAGCTTTTACTATCTGTTTTATAATTTCACTATATATTTCATTGATAATTTTACTATATATTTCATTGATAATTTTACTATATATTTCATTGATAATTTTACTATATATTTCATTGATAATTTTACTATATATTTCATTGATAATTTTACTATATATTTCATTTATATATATTTTATACTTTAGGTGATGAGTGTAGCCAACACCTGAACAGGATATCACCTGTAATGATAAAGGTATGTAATTCCACAAGTCATAATGGTTAGCCTGCGCGCGCTGTATCATATGGTGGGGGTTGGGCTTAGTGGTCTAGAGGACGCCTTCTCACCCTCTTTGGTGTCCTACGGGCACTCCGGTTGCCTCCCACTGCTTAAGACCCCTACGCGCAAGAGAATTATTCAAATAAAATTAAACCATATTTTAGTCCCGAAATGACCTAGTTTGTGTCGAGTGGACGTTAAACCCCATTTCTCTCTCTCCCTCTCGTATATGAGTGACGGATATGTTGTTTTATAATGCATCAATAATTGCTTCATTTGTATGCGAGTGACAGATACCCTGTGATTAGCAATGTATGATTAAATTGTTCACTGCAAGTCAACCAGAACATGTTAAAATTAGCCTTTGATCTTATGAAAATTATCTATACTATAGATATAGGTGGCTGTAATAGAAAAGTTGAGGATACAGTTTGCTCCGATACTGGCACTTGTAAAGATGGTGTTTGTCTGAGTAAATATGATTTATATCATAGGTCAATTATACCAACCCAATGTATTTATAAATATTATCGACAGTGGGTCATTTATACAAACTCTGGCTATTTATATATATTATCGATAATATTTCTAGACATCTGTAAATATAATTCGTTCAATATGTTGATATTCCTGATATTCATATTGTCACATATAATGATATATTACATATATTTATAGACCCATGTGGTAAAGACAGTGATTGTGGTAGTTTTCCATGTAGGGATGGATACGGTGCAGGTAAGTATTCACTATTCTATTTATAATCACCCATCGTAATATGATGAAAAAATTAACAAGTTTAACGTCTTATTTTAATAAGAAACAAACAAATTATTTGACACCAACAACTTTATGTCGCCTCTCCTCGTTGATTGGAAGGTGTACACTGAAGGGTGTATAAGTTAACTCTGTCTGTCATGATGTTAACAGTACATGCTTCTTATGATGTTTTAGTCGTTTACCATGGTATAAACTGTATATTCAGATGTTCTAGTCGTCTACCATGGTATAAACTGGATGATAGTTATTTTAAATACATACACTAGATGTTGTTATGGATGATATATACCTGATAGTGTGCTGTATAATTACAGTGGGGACATGATGGATGTCAAAACATCCTGATGTACAAGATGTCGAAAAATGTGAAAACGTTAACACAAAGAATCTTTGACAGCAGAGTATGGTGTATGTTTTTCTAAATCTATTGAAATGTTCGGCAGAATCATGGTCTCTTCTTTATGATTTGTAAGACATAATATTTTGTATCTTCAGATGCCTATTGTGGAGAGTCAGTTTGTCTTCCTGTATACTAACAATTCTAAACCGTATCTATTTAAAGCACCTAGATACTAACAACTACAATATACAAGGGGAATCACGGTGGCTAAGTGGGAAAGGCGCTGGCTCGCTAGTCTGGAGGTCGGGTGTTCGATCCCTGCATTGGCCGAGAAAGTTCATCTCGATTTTCCGGCGTGTTATTTATCATATGTTCAGTTACTAAATGCCGTATAAGGATTTTATATAAATATGTTCAGTTACTAAATGCCGTATAAGGATTTTATATATATATAGAAAGTATATTTAGAGAATTATGTACCATCGATGGGGAGTGTAGTTAGATACAGAAAGCACGCAATAGAGGATTAATGAGGGAGGGGGTATACAATAGTGGATTGGGGTGGGGGGGTATTATACAATAGAGTATCAATGAGGGAGGGGATATACAATAGTTGATTGGGGGGGGGGGGGGTATTATACAATAGAGCATCTATGAGGGAGGGGGTATACAATAGTTGATTGGGAGGGAGGGGGGTATTATACAATAGAGCATCAATGAGGGAGGGGTGTACAATAGTTGATTGGGGGGGGGGGGTATACAATAGTGGATTAATGAGGGAGGGGTATTATACAATAGAGGATTAATGAGGGAGGGGGTATACAATAGTTGATTGGGGGGGGGGGTATACAATAGTGGATTAATGAGGGAGGGGGTATACAATAGTGGATTGGGGTGGGGGGGTATTATACAATAGAGTATCAATGAGGGAGGGGGTATACAATAGTTGATTGGGGGGGGGGGGTATTATACAATAGAGCATCTATGAGGGAGGGGGTATACAATAGTTGATTGGGAGGGAGGGGGGTATTATACAATAGAGCATCAATGAGGGAGGGGTGTACAATAGTTGATTGGGGGGGGGGTATACAATAGTGGATTAATGAGGGAGGGGTATTATACAATAGAGGATTAATGAGGGAGGGGGTATACAATAGTTGATTGGGGGGGGGGGGGTATACAATAGTGGATTAATGAGGGAGGGGGTATACAATAGAGAAGTATGATTGAAAATTTTAATTAAAATCTATGATCGTCATTTTGCCTTTTGATGAAAATGTGAAATTTTCCAGGATTAAATAAACTAAAACTGATTATTTAACGTTTAATTAAGATGAAAAATTTAAGATTTCGACGATCCATTCCCCCGGTTTGTATTCCATCTGAATGAAGATAGGTCCATCAAAGTATCGACGATCCATTCCTCCGGTATGGATTCCTTCTGAATTAAAATAGCTTCAACAAGGGCCTGTGTTAAATATATCCTATTACGGACACTATTACCCTCTTAGGACACTGTATGACGTATGCCCGTCTTCATTAGTCCAGCCGGAACAGAACAGAAGGGCGTTAAACCCAATTTCACTTCATTTCATCATTCAGATGATCTGCAGCATCAGAAGCTGGTCGGACTCAGGCACTTTAAACAGACAATTGTAGACATTGTCACACATTTTCAGCTTGCCCTAACCCTGCTAATGGATGTCAACAACAATAAGTAAGTGTGTCGCTTTGCTAATACTCTCCAGAATTACGTTGAATGACCACCAATAGCTTGGTGTATTTGAGCTACAAAATGAAACCGTGTTTACCCTCCTACATCGGGTTAAAGAAGACGGGCATACCTCATGTAACCTTCCCGGAGGAGAAACGTTGCCCCGATAGCGGCGCGAGGGCCCACGCGTATTTCGAATTCTAGCTATCTATGGTTCTTTTTCATATATGTGACCCCGGTTTTATGTATCATCCGTAAGACTAGACATTGATCATTTGCATCCCTCTATCAAGCACAACTGACAAGGGAAAACCACCCAGGAAAATCACGCGGGCATTTCTCGACTCAACCCAGAAGCGAACACTGTTACTCTCGAGTTTGAACCAAACTGGATAGGCATGTTCCTTTTGTCGCAAAGCTAGTTTCATTTTGTTAGCATTGTTTTATTTATTATATTGTCTGTAGACGCCTAAATAGTCGAGACTAGAAACACCTATATTTAGATATAGGTCACTGTAGTTATATATATTGAGAGGCTGGATATTTGATAACTGTATAAATAGTATGTTAACAGACTCTTTCTAAGTTTTACAATAATATTGCTATCTGCCATATATTATGTTTAATTCTATAATATAATAGAAACCCACGTCTTGTTATTTAGCATACTATTAGCGAGTTTATGGCCTTATTTAAATAATATATTTTGTTAGAAATGTACTGTAATACATTGTCTAATATTATTGAGTATTATTATCTCCCTTTACTTAAATAGCTGAATTTGAATATATAGCATGCAATTATAATTTATATGCATATCCTATGACTTATTAAAAGTAACTAGAATATACTTCTGAATGGCAACTTAACGATAAATCACAGTGTGTCCATCTGTTAAATAATGTTGCATTTATATGGTTGACAATGTATACTTTGCTTACATAAGGAACATATAGTTTATAACTGCATGAGATGGGAATTAATTCTCGTAAACATAGCCGTCCTGTCGAGACGGCGTGAGCCGCCTTCGGCTCGTCCAAATGTTCGACCATAGTTCAGCTAGGTCTCTACCATGTACACCCGAACTTGAAATGATTAGACTATAGTCGCGACCATTCTTAACCCACCTTTCGAGGTCGGTTGGGACTGGTCAAGTCAGATTAAAAATGTGACAGTACTGAAAGTGACAGTATTATAGTAAAAATATTTCTTCTATTTGTGAATTTTATTTGGAAAAACAGTAATACAAACCTTAGTACAGCTTTTTCAGCATAGTCCGAAACCTTTGGCAAACGTTCTGGGAATTTGCCTCCGAAGAATGATGTGTTCATTTTAAAGTTTTTATTAAGCAAACTTGCGTTTTCGCTAAGTAAAAGGATTTGTAGTAGTTCATTGAAGATAACGGCGTCCATTTTGACGACTATGGTCGAACTAGCTTTCGTTCGAGTGTAGTGAACTATACTCTGTCGTTTAGTCGTGACCATAGTTACCCCGCACTAGTAACCTGGACCAGTTGTTCCCACTGGGATAACCGTCTCCCAGGTCGAAGTGAAGCTCTACAATTTACACCAATAGTTCTTGGTAGTTGCTCCTAGAGCACACACAGATTTGAAGTACAGATACAACCTTTAGATGCTTGCGTCTAATGAAAAGACTAAAGATACAGCCTTTAACTGCTTGCGGTTAATGAACAGTATAGCTTTAAGCTATTACACAGAAACAGAAGAGGTCATACCAAATTTTTGTTGGAGGTAATCGGATGATCCGTAAAAAGCCCTTGAGATTGGACAAGCGACCCTACTCCTTGTCGCGTACAACCGAGGAATCGAAACCACGCCAGTTGACTTAATTGCATACCTTTTGATTCAACGCGCATGCTCTAACTATGCGGCCATCCAAACACCCTTCGACAGACCAACGTGGGAAAGAAATTTAGTTATCGTAAGTCAGATACTCTCACTAATTGCTGGTGACATGAAGGTTTTCATTGAATAAACATATTTAAGTGTAGAGGAAATGTGCATATTGTACTACAAATTTGAACAAATCTGATGAGTGCTACGAAATTGTAACCATTTGCCAACACGTTTAGCAGCAATTTATTTGGTTGGGGATGTTCTGTCGCAATTTAGTTGATCAGCACCCGCACCCTTTTCTCTGCCACCAGTGGTCTATCGGCCGACCACAAGCCGTTGTATAGTAGAGCTTCTTCAGAGGAGAAGGCGGACTAGCTAAAAAGTAGTTGTGCTATGTACGGCTCTCTCTCTCTTCGAACAAACGGAACAAAAACTGTGTAAAGCTATAAAGTTTATTATGTATTATAACATATATACAGGTAAGTTTTAATGGACTGGGAGAACTCTTTTATACCATTTATAAAGAGGTGAACTGTCACAGTTCAAACCGTTCTGTGATCGTTAATAAACATCTGAAGCTGTGATTTAAGTCATAGTTTAGGCAGATATCTCTATAGTTTAGGCAGATATCCCTTATGCTTTTTTAAGATATAAATTTTGAAATCAACTTAAAATTGATCAATTATTGTCATAAATCTAAAAAGTGCTCAGTCTTGTCTGATCCTAATTTCACAATTTTTGGCGTGTAAATGGCTAAGCTAGTGTTTAATAAAATTACGGGAGTGTTTTTTCATGTTGCCAATAATAATGCGAAAATTCCAGAAAATCAAGAAAATTCGTAGGTTGTTGTGTAAACTGGTCTAAAATAAAACCTACTTCATATAATCACAATTTGTCCCATAGAAATGTTCCTCCGAGTGTAAGCTTCAATTTAATGCCAAGTTTGTTAAAATCGGTTGAATAAACCTTGTATTTTTTCACAGTTTTCCTTGGTTACAAAAAGGTCCTTTCGAATTGTGACGTTTCCGTGTAATAATTAATGTTATTTGTGAAAAAAGTGACAAAATATCATGAAGTAGCAATGAGTAGACTTTGCCGGTCCTGTCTATGTAGTTTATGAAACATGGTATAAGATCTTCGTCCCACAAATCAAAGAAAACGAATAGTGCCATTTTTCGTTATTGGCAGCTGTCAAAAAGACTGGTAATTCGAGATCGAAGGACTCCCTGAGTATTCAGTTTATTCGTGCTAACCAGTGAGGTGTTACAGTAGTTACACAGAAACAAAAGATGTTAATACAACCGTCTTAACGCTAGTATACCCACAATCACGATTCGCGCTAAGAAAAAAGCGTTTACGACCTTCGAACTTTACAAATTGTCTTCTTTTCGATGTGTGTGTGTGTGTGTGTGTGTGTGTGTGTGTGTGTGTGTGTGTGTGTGCTGGGGGCGTCGATTCGGGCATGTAATTCTCTTCCCTCCCCTCCACCCGAACATTTATCGAGTACGTTCGCTTATGGGTTGGTTTGTTGCCCTTTTGTGATCAATACATGAGGCCAAGTAAAGGTATGTTGTATGGATGTAGAAATATTTGATATCGACCATGTAATCACTATTAACGTGATAAGACAGGATGACCCAATGAATATGATGATGACTCGTTAACCATTGTTCATTTGACCTACACAGAGTTGTTTTCCAGCTTGGTGTAGGTTGGGGTACTGTGTGTTGTTAACAGCAGTGTATGTTAAAGAACCTTAAACTACTCCACTGCCTTGGCACAATTTCGCAGATAGGATTCTCCGTGACATATGCAGGAGAGTTAACACATTTTGATTTCAGAATTCTTTATGTACTTCATCCTTTTGCTTGCGATTAGTGCTGAAGATTAAAATTACAAGCAGATGCCACATACAGTATTTTTCAAAAATCACAAAATTTCTTGATTTCTGTTTACTTTTAATATTTTTTGTAAATTCCTGACTTGCGGTCTTTTGTGTTAAACCTGTTAACTCATGAAAGTCGTGCTATAAATATATCTTATCTGCCCCACTTGTCAACAGGAAACGGATATACCATGAGGCGGTGCCAGTCACCTTCCCACCAACTTTCATCTAGCCGAAGACGACAATGATGGTGATAAACAGTATTGTACAAAGCACGAGAAGGAGGAAGTACAAGTTTATTGTCGAGATTGTCGCAAACCACGTTGTTCTGTTTGTATTATGATGGCTCACCAAGACCACACAATGACGGAATTAGTTGAAGTAGACGAATAATTGAGAGAAATGGTCATGGTAGCATGTGGTAATCTACTGGATGACGTACCAGTAGTTATAGTTTGAACCGAATAGTTAAGCATGGGGATGGTGATGTTGTAATAATATAAGGATTACAATGGTGTGTATGTGTCACCGATATTTTGGCGCCAATTTAATTGTGCGAGACTCACTACTAAATTCCGTATACTAAGGCAACTCATTAATTAATTCTTTTTTTTATATTTTCTTTTTCATGTGGAGCATGGTTGATTTTAAATAATAGCGATGATGTGAATGTAGATTCTACATCCTAACTACTAGTAAAATAGGACAGTTGTCATTGATAATACGATACGTGTTCGGGCCTTGTTTTTGAAAGTAAGATGGAGAGAAAATTGAATCGTTTAAGCACAAGTCCTTATGCGGGACAGAGGTTTGTCGATAATTATAGGAATGACAAAATAACAGAAGAAGACATAGGCCTAGTTGGTCATAGTAATAAACAGGCAATGGCTAGGCCTATTCCAGGCCTAACTGAAATGACACATAGATCTACTGAAAGTATGGAGCAAATGGGACATGCTGTTCCTAATGTTAGTGTTGCCATGAAAATACGGAAATCGAGAATTCATGTATTAGTTGGTACTAGGTCACCTGAAATATCAAATTTAAATTTGTGTACATCAGATTTAAACATAGAGTTGAATGATAGGATTATGTCAGATGACGCATCTAAACATGTTCAATCTAACCATGTTCAAAAATTAAGTAAATCCGTCACAGCTAAAAAAAAACCTGTTAAACGAAACAAAAAAGCAGGTGGGCATGACACGCAAAAGAATGTGTCGCTCAACAGCACAATTTCAACAGCCTGCTAATATTATGGTGGGCATTGAGGAAGCTGGTAGCTATGATAGTAATACTTGCAATGCAGGAATTCCTGTACCCTTAACTTCGTGTACTTACACAGTACCACAAGCACAACCCCAGGTATCTGTTGTACCCAGTACCTATTTTTCTGTATCTGTAACAACCAGTACTAATTATACCGTATCACAACCTCAGGTATCTGTTTGTCCCAGTACCTATTACCCATGTAGTTCTGCTCCTGCTTTAGCCAGTGCATATGTCCCTGAAAATCATGTATCTGTTTTACCCAGTACTGATTACCCTCAACATCATGCATCTGATATATCCAGTGCTAATTACCGAGTTAATCACTCTCATGTATCTGTTTTACCCAGTACTGATTACCCTCAACATCATGCATCTGATATATCCAGTGCTAATTACCGAGTTAATCACTCTCATGTATCTGTTTTACCCAGTACTGATTACCCTCAACATCATGCATCTGACATACCCAGTGCTAATTATCGAGTCAATCACTCTCATGTATCTGTTTTACCCAGTACTGATTACCCTCAACATCATGCATCTGATATACCCAGTGCTAATTACCGAGTTAATCATTCTCACGTATCTGTTTTACCCAGTACTGATTACCCTCAACATCATGCATCTGATGTATCCAGTGCTTATTATCGAGTTAATCACTCTCATATATCTGTTTTACCCAGTGCTTATCAAAGAGTACATGGAGGAAGTTCCAGTCTCAGTTAGTATGAATACTGATGCCATAGTTCACAATCTTCCTGTACAGAATCATATGCAGTCAGGTAGGTGTTCAACTTCAAATCAGTTTTTGGAAAGTGCGAGGGGGCAAGAATCGGTAGTAGGGCAAAATATCATAGATATTGGGATGGTACCTACTATGTTAGAAAGTGTGCACGATGAATTAGGCTTAAATTTACCGCAGAGTATTCGACAAAAGATTGCAAAAGGGGAATATATTGATTTGTCACAATTGGTTAATATTTCCAAAGGTCGTGAAACCAAAAGGACTCTGCGTGTTGGACCAAGTGGAGAAATAATTGCTCAGGATAAAACATCTTCTCCAATAAGGAGCATAGAAATTTGGACTGTTGTGTTCTTAGTTTATGCTAGTGTTTTTCTCATGAGTCACCCGATTAGGTTACAAGAAATACTGAAATATATACACACAATTAGCTTGCAGCTTTAAGGGGCTATAACTGGGTGGCTTATGATGAACAGTTTAGATTGAAGAGAAGTTTAGATCCTAGTAGTCTGTGGTCAAAAGCGGATTATGAGCTCTGGTTATTTCACATGTCTTGGGTTAACAAGTTATTATCTGTAAATAAACATACAGCTAAGTGCTTTGATTTCAACTATAAGGGTGTATGTTCTAAAGTATCTTGTCAGTATGGACATTTCTGCATTTCATGTGGTGGTAATCATGCTGAATTATTTTGCACTAGTCGAGTTCCTCAAAATGCATTTGTTAAAAGATATACTGAGGGGTTTATCAACGCCCTTTCACTCCTGGTCCTAGGATTTAGATCATTATTTAGATGATTTTATTTTCATGGGTGCCAAGAATACTAGTCATTGTGAAAGCCTTATGTTAGTGTTCAGTGGTTTATGTGAAGAGATAGGAGTTCCCCTTGCCAAAGAGAAGACTGTTGGTCCTGTTACCCGGCTAACATTCTTAGGCATTGATATTGACACAGAGAAATTTCGTCTGCGCATTCCAGATGATAAGTTAGTGAAAATGGTAGTTTGTATTAAAGACTTGATCAGTAAAGGGAAGGTTACTTTGCATGAATTACAGTTTTTGACAGGTACCCTGAACTTTGTATGCAGAACAGTCTGCACTGGCCGGGCATTTTTAAGACAGATATATGACGCAATGTGTGACATACGGGAAAAGCATCGTTACATTAAAAAAGAGAAAGCATTGGTTCTTCCATTGTAAATGGAGCTTATAAAATATCAAAGGGAAGACCTGGTGAACCAAGTCTTAACTTAAAAAGGTTGGGTTTTGGGGTATACTGGGAAGGTCACTCAGGCCTTCGTTTACAATCTATAAGATCAATTTTAAGAAAGTATACATTTTGTCCAGATTTTATTATCTTTCATTGTGGAGGAAATAATTTGGGATTGAATCACATACATGAGGTAAGATATGCTATTTGGACATTATTAGATACATCAAGGAGGAATTTCCATTTTCGGTATTGTTGTGGTCTCAGATTCTCCCTAGGACTTGCTGGAGATATTCTACTAATAATTTAGCAATGGATAAAGCCAGGAAACGAATCAACAATTTTGCTTCAAAGCAAATAATATCGAATGGCGGTAAGTATATTACTTATCCTGATATTACACAACATAGTCTTGAGTTATTTCAGCCAGATGGGGTGCATTTAACTAAGAACGGTTATTTCATATTTTTGAATACCATTCAGGGAGCAGTGGAATATTTTGTTCAAAATGAGTGGGAATATTTTAATCTAAATAATAATGATTAGTGTTGATGATTGTTCCTGCAATAATGTTTAAGGGATTTTAAAACCTGTTAATGATTCTTGCAATAATGAGGTTTGAAACATTGGTTATGTTGATTGCAATGTTGAAATAATGATTGATTGAAATATTGATTGAATTATGTTGATTGAAATATTGATATTGGTGACTGAAATATTGATAATAATGGTAATTGAAATATTGATGATAATGGTGATTGAAATATTGATGATAATGGCGACTGAATTATTGATGATATTGGTGATTGAAATATTGATGATAATGGAAATATTGATTATAATGATGATAGTATTAATGTTGATAGAAATTGTGGTGCTTGAAATGGTGATTTTAATAATGTTAACGTTTGTGAAGCATTGTTAATGACTACTGTCCATGGTGCTTGTCATTGTTGTGTAGGGCTAGTTGGTCACAGCATATTGTGTCCTGCCCCCAGTTGGCGGTGACCATGTTACATACATGGCCATTTGGCGATTGCGTGCACAATATGAATATGTTTGTTCTATTTATGTTGATAACTATGGTATTTAAGCTATTAATAAATAATAATTAAGACTAACAGTAAATATGACTTTGGTAACCCAAGTCCAATTTAATGTTATCTGAGTTGAAGTTTTGTAAACCAAATGATTATGGTTTATTTATTTAAATTAAAGAAATTTAAATATATAATCAGCTGTGGCCAAACTATGCAAAAAGTAGGAGTCGGTTATTGTGGAAATAATAACAATATACATCAATTATTTGAGGCATTACTTAATACGGAATAATATGTATGATTTATTATTTGTGTTTATTGTTACTCTTCTGAGAAATAATTACCTGAGAATAAAGGAGAATAAAACTATCAAAACTGTTAAATTTCAATGATGAGAGTAACTCAATAGTTATGTTGAGGATTATGTCAGATCCTGCGACAGATGTATTCGTCGAAAGTCTCCTCAACAGAATATTAGAGCTCATTTAATTAATATTTCTACATCTGAACCATTACAACTTGTCTGTGCAGATTTTTTTATCTTTAGAACCTTCAAAGGGTGGAATTGAAAATATTTCAATTATCACTGATCACTTCACGAAATTTGCTGTTGCTGTTCCAACTAAAAACCAGACCGCTAAAACCACTGCAAGAGCATTAATTCATAATTTCTTTATACCATATGGAATTCCTGCAAAACTTCATTCCGATCAAGGTCGTAATTTTTAGTCCAGTATTATCAAACAAGTCTGTAGTATTTTAGGTATACACAAATCTCGCACTACTCCACATCACCCAATGGGAAACGGTTTATGTGAACGCTTCAACAGAACACTTTTAAATATGCTCGGAACTCTTTCAGAACAACAGAAACAGAGATGAAAAGATCACGTTCCTTACTTAGTTTTTATATATAATTCAACTAGACGTGAATCCACTTCTTTTTCACCTTTTTATTTGATGTTTGGAAGAAATCCTAAGTTACCTATTGATATAATTTTCGGAGATACGTCTGCTACAGATGTACGTAATTCTTATACCAAGTTTGCTTCTGAACTTTAAGATAAATTTAAAGCCGTAAACAGTATTGCTGCAGAAAATATATGACTACGAAAAAAGTCACTATAGAACCTAACAGAAGAAACATTTCCAGTTACATGTGACGCCCAAACGCACCAATAGCTACCGCATGGAATGCAGGTGATGCTTGGGATCATCATGGGGGTCCAATCCAAGATTTGCACGACTCTGACTTTGAATGTTACAGTCATTGTGGCATTGAATTCCAGGGTGGAAACATCAGTTTAATTGTTTTAGTGACCAGAAAACAAATTTTGATATGCGTCGGCTTACCCAAAATGAAAGGTTACGTGCCCTTGGCATTCTACAGATCGGCACAACACAGGCGGTTGTGGCGCGGACGATGAATGTTTCCCAGTCTGTCATAAGCAGGCTATGGTCCAGATACCGTGATACACAATCTGTACAGGACAGACCACGCTCAGGTCGACCAAGGGCGACAACTCAAGCTCAGGATCGATTTATCCGTACCTTGGCCTTGAGAAATCGTGTCATCACAGCAAATCAGATCAGCGCTCGTCTTCAAACAGACACTGGTGTGAGAGTGAGTGGCCAGACGATTCGGAATCGACTGCATAGGGGTCACCTTCGCGCCCGACGTCCTCGCGTGATCCCTTGTTTGAGAGATCATCACATTCAGGCAAGACGTCGTTGGTGTAGGGATCGTCAACACTGGGATAATCGACGCTGGAGCAATGTGATGTTTTCATATGAGTCAAGGTTCACTGTTGATTTTTTGGACAGACGTAGGAGGGTGTGGCGTCGTCGAAACGAGCGCTTCCAAGACGTTAACGTCATCAGACATGATCGATTTGGGGGTGGTTCTGTTATGGTGTGGGGAGGCATCACTGTTGCTGGAAGAACGGCTTTACATGTTGTTGCAGGGTGTGTTACAGGCCAGTACTACCGGGACAACATCTTGGCAGTCCATGTTGTGCCGTTCGCACGACGTCATGGCCGCCGTTTCATCTTCCAGGATGACAACGCAAGATGTCACAGGGTCAGGATCGTTACAGGTTACCTCCAACAACAGAACATCACCACATTACCTTGGCCAGCACTGAGTCCCGACCTCTCCCCCATCGAGCATGTCTGGGACATGCTTGGACAGAGGTTACGTCAACGTCAACAACGTCCTGCCAATGTCCAAGAACTTGCTGCTGCGTTGCAACAGGAATGGGACAATCTGGACCAAAATGACCTTAGACGTCTCATTAGGAGTATGCCACGTCGGATCAATGCTTGTTTGGCAAACAGAGGAGGATTTACCCGTTACTGACTTTGTTGTGATGCTGTGGTAACTTTGCTGTTTGACCCCGGGTATCATTTTACCCTTATAATGGTCAGTCTGTGCCTTACTTAGTCTAACGATCATTTGGAATAAATCGATGAATGTGAACTTCATTTCATTTTGTCATTTGTTTCTTCGTCAGTTTCATTAGGTGACTTTAATAACACTTAAAAATCAAATATCCCCTACTTTTTTTGAATAGTATATTAATAAAGCGCAGAAGAAACAGAAACTTCATTATGACGTGAAAACCCGAGGTGTTGATCTACATATTGGTGATGTAGTTTTAGTTCGTAATGTACAGATCAGAGGTAAAAATAAACTTGCAGATAAATGGGAGAATGATTGTTATACAGTTATTTCACACCCAGATGTTAAAATTCCAGTTTTTGTAGTTCAGAAAGCTGACTCTTCATTAAGGCGTACTTTATACAGAAATCTTCTTCTTCCAATAAGTTCCTCTGGTCGACCTATTCCTAATCCACGATTAAATGTTCAACTTCCACGTGTTGTTCCTTCATCTGAAGTTAGTATTCCTGATTTTCCCATTTCTCAACTTCACAGGGAAGATATTGATAATGTAATTACTTCTTCAGTTTCTATGGGTAATGATTCAGTGATATGTGATTCGTCTAGTTTTTCTCATGATGTAAGTACAGGTATTTCTAAAGATGATTCTCTTATTAATAAGGCTCCAGTAATTCCTGTTCCAGATAAATGTGATCCTGGTATTTCTAATAATGATACATCTGATGATTCAATTTCTCCACCTGATCCTGATATTTCTTTCGATAATATTTCACGACCAGTCCTATCTCCTAAACGACAACTTAAACCACCTGCTTGGATAAAATCTGATGCTTGGGTTTTAGAGAATACTGTTTGGCTTTGATTTTCATTAATTGTATCTATTTTGATAAGTTTTTTTTTTGTTTCATTTCTGCATTGTTAGTTAGGTTATAAATTTCAATATCAGTTGCTTACAGTTTTACTTGTACCGTAATTATTTAGCTTTTAATCCCTTTAAATCTTTTAGTCAGTTTCTATTGTCCTGTATATCCAGGTACATGTAGTTCCAGTCCGATGATATTCTTGAATGTTGAAATTGAATACGATATACTATAGTAATGTCATATGTGTAAATCATTACGTCGCCATCTTGATAGTATGGTAGCTCAAGAAGCAGTAGGCAAACCTCGGCAGATTCCGTAACCTCCAGAAAATACATCTAACCTCGGCTGTATGACGAATTCCGCCATATTGGAACTACTTTAAAGGTCCCGAATGAAATATGGCTGCGCCCATACCGAACACAATTTGGCTACCTATTTGGCTAGCGACTTATTCGACCGATCCAGCTGTAAGATAATGACGAAATTACACTTCTATTCTGAGCTAAAGGAATGGATAAAAAATAATATATTCTACTTTCATTGTGAGACATAACGTTGGATTTTATTGGTTGATAAATAGATGAGTTAAGGCGACTGTTGTCTTTATTCTAAATAGGTTTCCAACGAACAGGTTGCAGCTCGATCGGTCGCTAGCCGAATAGGTTCCCAATTTGTGTAATAGCGTCAAATTTTCCTGTTAAAGTAAACCGGTAGCCGCATCGCAAATTTATGGGCGTAGGTACATATCACTTACTGTCATACAGCCGAGACTAGATGTAGTTTACGGAATTTGTCGAGATTTGCCGAGTGTTCAAGGAGTAACGCCATCTTTATACTCCCGTGACTCAACAAGGAGTAACGCCATCTTTATGTATGTAGAAGGGTGAGTAGGGTGGATTGTGTCAAATCGTGTCACTTTAATACTTCTTGGCGACATGTTTTAAAGATAAAATCATCAAAAATAAAATAAAATGGGTTTAATAAGTTTAATTTAACTATTCAGCATGGACTGGGGGCGAAATTTCTCCCAAGAACCTGCTTTTCCGTTTACTTATCGCCGAATTAGTGTTGACCAACTACGGATGATAACATGGATGACTGACAAACACAGCAACATAGGGTTAACAAAATAAACAACAAACAAAGAACAAACTATTTATTTTCAATCTGGGTTTCATTTTAAAATCTTGGTTTATCTGGTTTTTATGAAGAAATACAAATGAATATATTGTAGTTATTGGTTTAGATGAATATATTGTTGGCTCAGAATTATAATTTACATAGAAAAAACTAAATGGAATACATCGTTTTTTAAAGAAGTGGTTAAATATTACAATATAATTTATTATATTATATCTTATATCAGTGGTGAAATATCACAAGTTATTTGATTGAATCTAATAATAGCTGTTCACTGTACAGTGGATATAGCATAGCATCATCCACCTAGTCCCAAACATAATTGTTCACCACATTTGGCGTCTGCAAAATATAAAACACGGTTTATAGATTATCAAAAAACAAGTCTGACAATAAATTCAAACAAATAAATTAATTATTTTGATGGATTGAAATTACGT
Source organism: Patella ulyssiponensis (assembly GCA_963678685.1). Classification (NCBI taxonomy): domain Eukaryota; kingdom Metazoa; phylum Mollusca; class Gastropoda; family Patellidae; genus Patella; species Patella ulyssiponensis. Next base: position 555,983 of record OY783230.1, read on the forward strand.
CATTTTGTCCAAGCTAGATTCTCACTGATGTGAGTTGACTAGATTTAAAAATTATAAGATTCTGCGTTGTACCAAGTACATCAAAGTAATAAATGTTTGGTTAAAAGACATTGTAAACATATAGTACACCATTGTAGACGATTAATAACATTATTGGATTCATGTTCTCAAAGTCATCATGGTAGATTATTGGATACTCAAAGTCATAACTTAATGTTTGTCGTCATGATGAAGGGCGCCTGTATTTTCAAATCAGGTCATATTGATAGGTGATTATAAACAGAATAGTGATTATTTACTTGCACAGAATCCACCAATACATGGATAACCAAGACACACACTGTCATTTCTACATGGTTCTATAAATATAAGTAATATATTATTACACATGACAATGTCTAACTATTATTCAACACATAGGTGAAGTTCAGTTGGTGGTGGGGGGGTGTCCCTCAACACTAATGATTAGGCCTTTTTGGGACTAACACTGTACTCTTTATTCCAACTAGATGTTTATTACAAGTTGGAGATTAGTCAGATGATGGAAGCAATAACTACGTTCATAGATGGCTGACAGATCACTCTGCCACCCAACCCCCTCTCTCTGAATATAGATTAGGTGAAAACAGTCAATTCAAATATTGGCCAATACACTGAATACAAACCGTTGTTCTTATATAATGTTATAAAATGTTTATTAATGATCTTACAGTATTAGTTAGAACAGACATGTAATATTTGAATTAATATTTGAAACTGGATCTGTGAATTCTTTCAACACTTGTTTAACCGGAGACTGTCCTTGCTATTAGGTATATTATGATCATATCACCGACAGCTGCACTCATCACAAGGCAACAGAACTGAGTTAGATTTGTAGAAATATTATCTATTAATAAATGCATCGGGTTTGTATAAATGTATATAATATAAATCATATTTACCTAGACAGGCACCACCTAGACAGGTACCACCAATACCAATCAACTTGCAAGAGGTGTCATCACTCTGCCCAGTACAGCTACTCGCAACTATAATAAATATAATTTACAATATAGAATTGTGTTTAAGATTATCTTTCATAAGATTAAAAAAAAATATGACCAGGTTGACAAAAATCTAACAAATCAGTCATCATAGGATAGTTTTACCAGGTGTTCCTCTGGTACATGCTGCTACGTACATACAAATAATCAAATAGAACAGCATTGATTATAGGAATAGAGGTGTTATGAATAACATATATCTATATTATACTTACACCTGCACGTGTTGTTTACACATACATCTCTTGTACAGAATCCTTCCCCACACGGTACACCTGAAACAATTGAACTATTAAAGTACTGGACGCTATTACAATAGGTGTCTGATTTATTTATAGTGTCTCTCACCTCGGACAAAACGTGAATATAGCTATTTATAGTTTCTCCCACCTTGTATGCTAGTAAAATAAACAACATACCCTGAATAGGACATTGGTTAAATATGCCATCTATTTGACCACAATTTTCATCTGAAATATACAACATGTAATAATTTATTAATAGATCGCCATATTAACGTATTGTGACATGTCGGTAAACCATTTGTGGTTGCTGACTGTTCCTTACAGGAGTTCATGGATTGTGTTGAAACGGATGTGATCAGCATATTAAAGATGGCCAGCATATTAAAGATATCGTTTTGTGGGGAGTATTTGTGCAAATCAAAACGGCTAGATTGAAGAAAAATCATATCTGAGTGAATTGGCAGAGGTTAGATTGCCTGACATTACGAATTGTGGAACAAAAACGTGCCGAAGCGAGAGGAGGTAAAATCGAGGCTTCAACAGGCATTGCATTCCTGTTCTTTTTTATTATATATTGTCTAGTTCGGTATGGTGTATGCATATATATACAGATAGAAGGTCAGATTCCTGTGGTATTTAATACATTAATCAACAGACAGGTAACATGATATACTTACTTCTGACTACACAATTATCATTAATACAAACTTTGCCGTCTGTTACATCGCATTGTGTACCTCCACACTCACCTGAAAAATACACCCATGTTACAGGTTAGAAGATTGACTTATTATATATTTTAGTGGATGAATACTTATTAACGATATATTTCGTTGACTATTTAGCCATTTTAAACACGATTAAGTGAAATTTTACAAATCACTCCACGGAATATATTCAGTTAATTTGTAGATTAGTCCACACATTGTATCGTGGAATTTTAATTTCATCAGTAAATTTCAAGAACACAGTTATCTGAGTGGATATTAACTGGATTGGTAATAAATACAGCTGATAGAAGACTATGTATCTTACCATTGCTCGCACAAGTAAACACAAAGCAAGATCCTCCTCTACCACTACACTCAGTCGCGTTACATACGCTCACTGTAAAATAATTATAATATTGGTAATATCGTAAATAAACACTTCTTTAGATATGCGATATATTCCCGATTTAAGAAATCATTGCACCTGTAATACTAAAGGGGGTTATTTTAGTTCTAAGAAAGATGTTCTGTTTTAATATTGACATGGTGAGGGACGAAAACTAGGGTAATGAAGTAGCTTTCATTATTCTACTACTTATTCACCGACAGTTATGCCAGTATCCATTGCTGAAAGTAGGGTACTATCGTCAAGTCATCTCGTCCAGTTAACAAGAATAATGTTGGCATCAAACGGTGCTGGTACGAAACACTAACCCAAAAATGGTAATTGTCCCGCCCTAATATATACTTTCTATATAACAGAGAGCGGGTTTGATTTACTCTCAGACATCATGATGAGACCGTAGAGAAGACATAATCCGTGAGTTCCTAGGGGATCATTAGGGACAGTTCGTTTACGTTTTCGTATCTTCTTACAAACTGTTTCGCAATCCAACGTATGCTAATAGCTAGATGGTGTTAATTTCCAATCAATCCATATTTTGGCGGATATACAACAATTCAAGCATAATATTGCATCTGACCACATTTTACATACCCTACACAATCAAAATATATACACAAGGCCTCCAAAAATGATTGGAAATTAAATGTATGAGACAAGAAACATGTTTGATTACATGCCTACGTGAATCCAGCTCCATACGCGTAACGTTTTTCACTGACCGAACGCTCATTTCGGATTGACATCACAAGTACGAATCGATGACGTTTTAGTTTTCGTATACGTGTTCGTACCGATGCGAAAGCTTCCTGTTATACACGCAGCCGCATTGACTAAGAGACTGGGATAGAGACAAAATGTGACGTTTAAGCCATTCGGTTTGAGTTATAAAAGATGGATATTTTAATAACTCCTTTAGTATCTATGATAGATGTTATAGTTTTCGTGTATTTGACCTTTGTAGTTTGCTGTATTTGTTATGTAAACTTAGTAACAGCATAAACAGTATTCCAGAGTCAGTTAATTGGTGATTGAAATAATTGATCCCACAACGTGATTCACCAGTAGGTAAATGTTTTTTATGAAGACAAAAATCAGAACAATACTTACAGTTACAAGTAGGTCCACCAAAACCAAAAGTACAATTACAAACACCCTCACCTACACATTCTCCACCATTCATGCACTCTACACCATCGCATGGACTTACTGAAAAACACAGTAACATTTACACATATAATATATCATATAATATATAATTTCACTAGCAGATAAAGTGTTGACCCTAAAGAAAATCACAACAATACTTACAGTTACAAGTAGGTCCACCAAAACCAAAAGTACAATTACAAACACCCTCACCTACACATTCTCCACCATTCATGCACTCTACACCATCGCATGGACTTACTGAAAAACACAGTAACATTTACACATATAATATATCATATAATATATAATTTCACTAGCAGATAAAGTGTTGACCCTAAAGAAAAAATGACAACAATACTTACGGCTGCATGTTGGTCCACGATATCCAGATACACATTGGCATACACCGTCACCTACACATTCTCCACCATTCATGCACGTAACACCATCGCATGGATCTACTGTAATATTTACACATTAAGTTATGATGCATGATTTGCATTTTCCGGAAAATATAATCAAATTTTTCACGGCATAATGCTTGGTTAGTATTGACTCGGATTAATTATTTAACATTTAATTAAGAAATAAAAATAACACTAAATAATCTCCAAGCTTGATTTTAAAACAGACCCATCCATTTATTTAACGGACAACTAATGATATAATTTACAATGTTGAACCACCTTAAACTGATATCCCTGCTAGGCATTCAAGTTTCAACATGTTGGGGTTTACAATGGATTCTCTAGTGCTAAATTCATGGACAGTGTCTTTTAATCACGGAGAGACACTAGAAACGGTCATTATTCGAGTCACAACAACCATGCAACATGCTTTAAATAAATTAGCGATTCGAGTTTCACAAAACTGTAGTTTACAAGGGGATTCTATAGCGCTAAATTTATGCATTAAATCATTAATATAAAGGGTGTGTTACACTATTCATTGGAACCTTAAAAGAGACAAAAATGTTACTGTTATTTCTGATCAACAATCCAAAATAAACGGCAGTCGTTTATGCCTGCTTAGTCAATTCTACACGTTTTTTTTTATTTTGTCGTTTGTGAATCAGCCATCACTAATTACCTTCGGATTTTGTGCTTGGATATGAATGTCTTTTCCCATTACAAATAGCGCCCGAAAACATAAAGTACACGACTCTTAAATATTAGATATCACACCAATATTGACTGAAATGGACTAATATAATTCTGTGTTGTGTTTCGAATATAATGGATGATTATACAAAAAAAAAATCCATAAGCATATCAATTGTATAGCCGACGGTTTTATTGGAAACACGACTAACGAAATGGTAAGTAGCGTTCGTAACTACAAAAATTGGCTCGGAAGTCGTGATTACTACTGGAGAACTCTGGTAGCTAAAACTATATCGAGTTCACGACATATGACGCGACAAGATGGCAGCGAAAGTTACAAAGTTGAACTTTTTGAACGATAATTATACTATTTTTGAAGCTAAATGTGTAACACCATGAGTCTTCTGTCTGACGTGGAGAGCGTCTATGGGTAACCGGTCGCCACATCTTACATACGACTCAGGCATATTGTTTTTGCTACATATTACTGTTAGCCTTGTGATCGTCTAGAATTTATCTTTAGCTGTGTTTACTTCTTACTGTTTTCTTAAGACGTTTGTCTTCTTCAGTTATAACAATTCAACAGTTCGTTTTTACCTTTTATGTAGCATAGGTATACATACAAGCATAGTACATATTACAATTACAGTCAATACTAACTAAACTCTTCTCAACCTAGACACAGGACTCTTAGATGGTAACCCTCTGGAATCTAATCGAAGTCTGCTGAATTCTCACGAGTATCCTAATTTTGTATCAACTGGTTTTGGACATTCAATTATCTAATTGGTCAAACATGATGTAAATAATTAGAGAGATTGGTTAATTGAGCCCAATGACGTCAAAACCCACCCTTAAATGGTCATGGAAATTTACTTGATAAATTTCCCATGAGATATTAATTATCATGTTGTTGACATATAGAGCAAGTTATGTTTTGGCTAAACTACTCTTTTTATAAAACAATATGTCATTTTACTCTAAGTGATATTTAGTACATACTGCATATTATGTGAATATGTTAAAAACATAAAACTATATCTTATCTCCTCATTCCTTGTCTATAATCTTTAAAAACAATGTCATCACGACTATATTGCTACATTACTTCCCCCTTTAAGAATATATATAGAATATAGATATTCTAACTAATTATGCACGCATCAGGAAAATATAAATGATTACTATACTATAAAACAGAGCTGTGAAAGAAAAACACAAATAATCAAAAATCAAAAATCGCACGCAAAAACTATCTCAAAGTCCTATGAAAATTCACTAAGCCTAAACCTAAACACAGAAAACACAAATTGTCTTTTTTAAATCTTCAAGTGTCCTAATTTCAAAACACTATAACACATCACTTCAAATTTTTAAAGTTCAGCTTCACTTTAAATTCTGTCTCAGGAAATCTCAATTTGGTAAACTGGTAAATCATTTTTTCTTGCCTCTGTAGTTGTCCTTTTCAGCTACCATAGTGTCAAGTTGAAAACTTTCTTTTTTTCTTCTAAGATTGGCTTGTACAATCTCATTCGTCAATCAAACATGTCATTGCCATCAGACCAAGAACTAACTATTACTATTTTTTTTTAAAAAAAATTAATTTTGCTATTAGTCTAACATTATTATTAATATATTATTTCGAAAACCTATTAGCAAACCTTACTCTTAATTAAAATTAAACTTTATTTCATTATTAATAAACTTTGATGCGTCCCTTTAATTATATTCTTCAAACTAATTTGACCTCTTGACCTTATCTGAATTTTATAATGTCATAATTTCCGTTTGTGTTTTTAGAATTACTACATAGTTATTTTATATTTCACCGTCGGTAATGTTACCTTTTTGACCTAATCATTTACATTTTACAATTGTAATTACGTTTGTACACGTCAACCAAAACAAATATACTGTTACCGTACACCACTCAATGTCTAAAACAAGCAGGGCCCTTGCCTATTCCAACACTAGTATGACGTAACATTATTTATAGTTACATTCAGAGCAAATGGCTGTACACACCATTCACTTAGAACAATGTCTATATTTTATAAACATGGCATTCCTAACTTTTAATTACATATAATTCTATATCCAATATATATTATATTCTATATACATTAACACAGATGTTAGAACCTACTGTTTGTAGTAATTCGACCTAATGTCAAATTACACATTCTAATCATCTCGTATTATGTCGACAGTGTATATCAGCAAAAATATATTAAACGTAGCCTATATTAGTGGAGCGGCTTGGTGAAATTTATGTTCACATCTGGCAGAAAGGCTGAAATTTGGCACAAACTTAGCCTAACACCTACTAATCATAAAACAAGCAGGAGGCAACAGTTCCTGAAAGTGCATCTTGCTTTTTTTGGGACAAAAATGCAAAAATTGTGTTTTTCACGTAAATAAATTTTTAAAAATTGTTCACATCTGGCAGAAAAGCTGAAATTTGGCACAAACATAGCCTAACATCTACTTATACTAAAACAAGCAGGAGGCAACACTTCCTGAAAGTGCATCCTGCTTTTTGGGACAAAAATGCAAAAATTGTGATTTTTACGTAAATCTATTTTTAATTTTTTTTATGAAGGCCGAAGACACCTAATGAAGACCAATTATGAAAATTATTAATTTAGGGATTATTATTAGGCACCGAGGAAGTAAATAAGTGATGTTGCTCACCACAAGTGCTTGATTTTACTGTGCACATTGTCCAGAACAGGAACACAGGTGTGTGCACCGAAGACCTGCTTTCCAACATCTACACCGCCCACTGCAGTTGGTCTTGCATCCACATTTGATCAGTTCTCTGCACACCTTTGCTGCTTCAGGCTACGTAGTCCATTAGGAACCCATGATGTCTCTTCCCGAGTCCAACCCCATTCCGATGGACAAGGAATGGCTGGGTGTTTGTCGAGAGTTTGTCCCCATATGTGGCCACTCTGGTAGGCTGCTCAGTTGGCATGCTGGATCAATGCGTCCTGAGTTGGTGGAATGTTTTCAATATTCCTATCACCTTGGGTGAACAGACTCATGCGTGCTTCATTCACAGTGAGTATGGGCAAAATGCGTTTGTGCATGGCCACAGTAAATCGCTCTAGCTGACACATTACTGCCTCGTCAATCTGTTCTGGCATCGACAGTTGAGTGAAAATTGGAGTGATGATTTCTTTCATTGACATCCAGAGATTCCATGCTGTAGTCTTCCCAATTCCAGAGAAAGTTGAGACTGTATCACAGACTGTAAAGGCATGGAAGAAGAGAAGTCCCCTGATGAGATGGAATGTACTGTTTATGGGCTCCACGACCAAAGTTCAACCACAGCTGACAGTCAAGGTAAGAGGCGAGAGCAATACTGAGGAGAACAACATCTGTATCCGTTGCAACCACCAGAATGTTCTTGTAGCCTTGGGTAGCTGCATGTTTACTGTGCAGAAGCATCCTTGTATCCGCTTCTTCGTGATTACAAGGTTCAAGATCAGATACGTCAGTCTGACTGCAGAGCATCTTGTCTTCAAGGGTAGTGCAGAGAACTTTGCCATTTGTGACATCAACATCTGACACATTTTCTGCCAAAAAATGAAACAGACTTGTCTTGTTAGAGGTCACCTTGAGGAATGATTTCCAATTAGATGGTAAGCGGGTGTTAGCCTCTACCCTCAATGACATGCCATCCCCACGGACCAGTCTGGTGTGTGATTTCAAACTATCTGGTAGATAGCGATCCCATACAATGTCCAATCTATCAACAGTACTTAACTGGTTCAGCATGTATGGAATGAAGACATTCTTGGAGAAATCATCAAATGTGTTAAGTACAAGGTTTCCTTCTTTCTTGATTCTCGCAGGATCCAGTGTCTGAACTATGGCTGCTCCATCAAGAATTTTGACTTGTACATCAGGTGGTTCAACAGTGCGAGTTGTGACCAAAGGCTCCAGAGAATTGAGAATGTCAGCCTTACTATGAGTTATTCTCATTTCATTGTTTTCTGCTAGTGATGGTGGCCAAGCATGATTCTCATGCTGAAAGAATGTTTCCATATCACCATCTCTGTTCTGGCAAGAAACGTACAATCTAGAGAACAGTTGAACATCTTTCCTCATGTTTGACACCTTGGTTCTGTTTTTTTTAGAAGATGACTTCCTAATGCCACTGTCAAGTAAGGTGAAATTGTTCTTTGAGATGTTGTCATAAAACTTAAAGTGAGATAAGTTTCATGTGAGGGGGAAAAGTTTAAAGGTAAAAATTTTCGAAAAATTCATTTGCCTGTAAAATTTAAACTAAATGAAATTAGGCCTGCCTCCTGATCATTTTATGTTTAGGATACTATAGGCCTCCTATGTACAAAATATGAGCCTTTATGCCACCAAGTACCAATTCTGAAAAAAATGTTACCAAGCCGCTCCACTATATATCACGTTCCTAAGCAAAAAATAAATTCATAAAAACACCCTATAAAACTCGCATGCGATAATCTTACAATTTAACGAGCCGTTAATTTCAGGTTTTCCCAAGAAAAACTATACCCCAAATCCCTAAAGTTAACCACATGGGATTTTAACATAACCTAACTCTATATTCAAAAGTTAAATTACCATAATTCTGAAACCTGGACTAAGGGTTTCACAATTACATAGCTAAACACAAGGACGACACAAAAACATAAAAAATAGCAACTCAACTTTTTAGTCTTAAATCGACTAAAACCATAATCTTGAGACTTGGACAAGGATCTCAAAAATTATATTATATACGAAACAACAAATAACACATATTAACGAATTACAGTCGAAAGCATGGCCATCTTGAAAACTAGAGTTAAACACCCACAAACGTCATGCTTAGATCTGCCGTCTTACCAATGCAATCCGGAGACAACATTAGTTCAGATTTTATTCCTATTCCGTTTCTTTATCATTATTTATTATTCCTTGGTTATATTCCCTACTCCGTTTCTTTATTTTTATTAATTCGTAGTTATATCAAAGAAAATTTTGTTTGTTTTAAAACCTACTCCGTAGAGACTCTCTTTAAATTTAATTACTCGATTTTACTACAGGTCATGTTAACCCGATAATATACATACCTAACTCATGATATTATATTGTTTACTAACCCTATCAATCAAAACTTATGAATGGATATAATGTATTTCCTGCAGTTAAATTTTAACAATTTAGTTTCTAATTAGATTTTTAAACTTAAATTAATATTATTTGGTCTTTTAACAAATGTGACATATCTAATTTAACAAACAAAATGTATTTACCAAGATTTTTGCGAATATCATCCGATTTCTCGTATTTCAACCAAAAATTCTCCTCTGTTGCTGTATTTTTCTTCTTAGCGTGTTCCAGTATGGATTCTTCTTCTATAGTAACTTCGTAAACCAAAGGCCGAAACTTCAGCACGGCACCAAATCAAACATGTAACACCATGAGTCTTCTGTCTGACGTGGAGAGCGTCTATGGGTAACCGGTCGCCACATCTTACATACGACTCATGCATATTGTTTTTGCTACATATTACTGTTAGCCTTGTGATCTTCTAGAATTTATCTTTAGCTGTGTTTACTTCTTACTGTTTTCTTAAGACGTTAGTCTTCTTCAGTTATAACAATTCAACAGTTCGTTTTTACCTTTTATGTAGCATAGGTATACATACAAGCATAGTACATATTACAATTACAGTCAATACTAACTAAACTCTTCTCAACCTAGACACAGGAGTCTTAGATGGTAACCCTCTGGAATCTAATCGAAGTCTGCTGAATTCTCACGAGTATCCTAATTTTGTATCAACTGGTTTTGGACATTCAATTATCTAATTGGTCAAACATGATGTAAATAATTAGAGAGATAGGTTAATTAAGCCCAATGACGTCAAAACCCACCCCTAAATGGTCATGCAAATTTACTAGATAAATTTCCCATGAGATATTAATTATCATGTTGTTGACATACAGAGCAAGTTATGTTTTGGCTAAACTACTCTTTTTATAAAACAATATGTCATTATACTCTATGTGATGTTTAGTACATACTGCATATTATGTGAATATGTTGGAAACATGAAACTATATCTTATCTCCTCATTCCTTGTCTACAATCTTTAAAAACAATGTCATCACGACTATATTGCTACAAATGTGTGTTGTGGATGTGCATATCGATCTGAATACGTGATTTTTAAAATTTTACATATCGGGATACATTTTCTGAATAATGTCAAGAAACACATTAAACAGAAAACGAGAAAGATGCCTGACTTTCCATTTTTTTCTAACTTGTTATTGTACAGCAGTTCAGGTTTTAGGACGATACATAAGATAGCACCGAGGGTTGATTATGTTCTTTTCGTGTAAATTTAATGTCTAATTAATAATATGCATATACATAATATTTCAGGCCTAAAGAAAGGCCAGTAATAGTCAGATTTAGCTCTTGCATAATGTATGTTAAATTTACGATAAACTGTTCCCAAATTGATTATTTAACATTTAATTAAGAAAACAACACCAATATAGGCTTTCACTGGTATTTGTAGATATGTACTAGCTTTAATTCAATTGGATTTAAAAGAGGCCCGTCAAAAGATTTACCAATATGTAAAGGTTACACTGGTTTGTTGATATCGTTTGCATTGGATCCCGAAGGCTGAAAATGTTCGATTCGTCATATCTTTGTAAATACTGAACAGAACTGAAACTTCTTTGGACTGATATTCTTTCTAGCGGTTTTAATAATCCTTGAAGGGATAATGACAGCCATGTTGATTTTTCCACTTGTGCACCCGAACACGACAAATGCGGTATTTACTATTTCCTAGTGGGAAACACTCTATCACCGAACGGTAACGAATACAGCATAGATGTAGAGTAACGGAATCTGCCGAGGTTTGCCGAGTGCTGGTTAATTGTGTCTGATTCATTTTGAAAATGGCAGTCACCCTGCGATAATTTTGAAGATCGAAACAGAAATAGTAAGTGTATTTTAATTTTATGTACTTTTTAAATGATTTTGAACTAAAACAGTGACTAGTTACATTCGAAATAAATTGCATATTATGTTTGATATATGTCCATGCACACGTGTGGCCGTGTAGATATGTTGTGTAGCATGAAAATTAGTCTACACAGTCACATGTGTGCATGGACATTTATCAAACATAATATGCAATTTATTTCGAACGTAACTAGTCACTGTTTTAGTTCAAAATCATTTAAAAAGTATATAAAATTAAAATACACTTACGATTTCTGTTAAGAGGTTGGTTGGGTTGAACTGCAGGGCCGAAAATTGCACGTGCCACATGTTGTTCCATCTTGGGCAGAAAGTGTTCTACCCAACGACATTTTGGGAATAAATTAGAGCCGATCTAAGAGACGATAATTAACCCTAAAAATAGTGGGGAAATCATTAGTGAATTGGGGCTATGTAGGGTACTGGTATCGGCTGTGGTTTGCCGAGTGAGTTCATCGACAGACTGGATAACCTGTTCTAAATCACGTCAGGGTCACTGTGTTATTGTTATTATGCAATCATAACAGGACGCATAGGGCGTATTATGTTTCTACGTCACGGATATTTTCGTTACATCAAAATTGGTTTCTTTGGTATTTACGCCAATAAAACCATAAAACGACTATCACCTATCGCTACAGAAAGAATTCCAAGTAAAATTTTAAATATTTTGGGCTACAAAATCGATAAACACCTCCTGTTTAGAATTTATAGGACTGTTTATCTCCTAAGTACAACTACAACATGTTTTTTTCAATCTCGGTGATACCATCTTGTTTGTTTCAATATGAATGTTGTAAAGATGAGTTCATAACATTTATCAAAATAATTCACTTGGCTTACTGTACTCTTAAGATTTCTTTTTAATTGCCTAACTATAGACACCAATTACATCAATCTGTTTCACAGAGAATTACTTATTAATTAACTGACGGTCCACAACACGTGCATTGATTTCACGTGGCGTCGTTCATTGGCTCAACGGCTCGTGCATTGTTTACACCTAACTGCTTCGGGCAAAATGATGCATTTTACTCGTTTTAATACCCATTTACACTATATAAGAAATATTTTTTAACTACAAATACTTCAAACGTCTTTATTTATTTTTCTTATAACGGTATAATGCCAATTGGGGCTATATTACGTAAATTTATTACAGTCAATTAACTGGTGCATAACAGAATATTACAGGGATATCCAAAAATGAAATGAAATGGGGTTTAACTTCCTACTCTTCTGCACCTAACCTAGGCTAATGGAAGACGGGCATACGTCATATTGTGTGCTATGAGTTAAATTTTGCCCGGACAGCGGCGCTACGGTGTACTCTCATATCGAATTTCAACTGCCAAGAGATCTTTTACGTGCACACCAATGTGTACACGGTTTTTCGTCCCATCCGAACGACTAGAAAGCTGTCACACGTGGAATCATTTTATCTGTTGGACCACACGGACGAACAATATTTCACCATCTGTTATATCATTTAATCAACTATGGAAAGTTTTAGAACAGAACCCAGATTAAAGAGCGGAGTCGTCATGATATATTAGGTTTCAACAAATTGGATAGAAACAAATTTACGAACAAATTTACTAATCAATGCAAGCATCAACGTCTGTTCCTGTTGCATTCAAGGGTAATTGTTTTCTTGAACTTAGTACTTATAAACACTGAGATGTTTTTAACCCTAGCCATAAGTGGCCAGTAATGACATTTCCCTAATTCTACCCTTTTCAGGAGAGATTGGATGGGACGTTAAGAAGAAACACACTCCCAAATTTTCCCTTTCAATACAGCAATGGTTAAAGAAAGTTTTCTCGGTCATTAATTCACTAATATGATGAACCAACGGTTCTCGGGTAACCTCATCAGAATATTTTATAATAGACTTTTGTGAAACTTATAATATATATGATTTTTTACTCTTAATGAACGCCACATATAGTCGACAAATCTGAGAGCGGGTTATTATAAAAGGTTCTTCGAAATCCTCAAATTTGAATAATATTCTCTTTTAGCTAATAGGAATAAAAAGAGAAAACCAAAATCGAGTCATGCAATAGTAGTTTTAAAACGACGACAATTGCTTTAGTCGATCCTGGGTCATCCTTTGAACAATCATTTCAAATACGTAGATATATTAACAGCGATAGTAATTCATTCCATATCTAATTACAAACGTTTCATTAATATTTAACGAGTCGCTTAACATGTAATATGTCATGTAATATGTAAAACTTGATTTTAAGAATTGATAAACTACTAACGTATCTCTATTCAAAGGAATATTTGTTTAATCGTGTTAACAACAATTAATCGTTTGGGTTGTACTTTTTACCACTATGCAGATGGACTCAATATGGACTAAGTTATAAATTGTTTTCTTCCCTTTCCCCATTTTTTGTTTCACTCTTTTATCTAGAATAGGAGAAAAGGGCCAAATCCACCATTATTTCAAATTATAAGACAATACTTTATATCGATATTTGATACTAAATTATCTTTTAATTTTCTTCTCTTTTTCATTCTTTTTGTTTTACATTTTAGTATGGAATTGTCATTTTTAATTTGAAATTAAAGGACCGAACTCGTGTATTGCCTGGAAATTGCATTTTATGGACATTTTTGAAACAAAGCAATTAAAATGTCAATTTGGCTTAAAGAACAATATAATTTTTATTAAATAATTATTAGAAGAGTTAAGATAATTGTGAGTTTGGTTAGTTTGGGTAAATCGTGCTACCGCAATCATTATCAAAGTGACATTTTGACCCCAGTGAGAATAAAATCCGCCTAGCAAATAATGTAAACAATAGCGATCTTAGGGAAAGATGGCGATGGTGTCACGCGACTTGAACATGGCAACTACCAGCGGTACGGATTCTGATATAGGCCTACATTACGTTGGATAATATTTCGATTTCTAACAAAAACGGTTGATTAAAATGGTCAGTCAATCGTGTGCTGTAGGCTAATGAGAAGTAAAACATATTAAAACCACAACCTGTTAAATTGTTCTATCTTCGGAACTTAAAAGATCATATTAAAATTTTTGATTAGACTGCTAAATGTCGTCCCTTGTAATGCTTATAGTAATTGGAATCAATGGCATGTTGAGCAACAATTCACAGACATTAAACATTGAACTCAACGGGCGAGTAATTGCTATTGCGAGTCCTTATAATTTATCATAACCCGAATGGATTTCCTCCAATTTTACAAAAATGGTCAAAATTAGTTTGGATTGAATTCTGGTAAAGTTTGAATCCAACACTTGAAATTAGAAATATCCAAACATGGCCGCCACCGGTATCAGTTTTGATTTATTACAAATTATAAATATGTTCTTAAACAAAATTGAGAGCAAATAGTAATACATACCAGGACAGCAACGACAAAGATCCGATTGTTCAATTCTATCACACGGTATAGTTTTCAGGTTAACCGAGGGCCTCTTTGAACACCATTTTTCGCTGTTTGCAGTATAGGCCACAAAGGCAAAAGCAATCACGACATTTAGAATCAAAGCATACATGGTTAATTAATTCAACTTGAAGTTAAACACATCTGATGTCCGCACTGCTTGGGACTTACTTTATAAACAGGCGGATGGAAACAGCGATCGATTTTCATGAGAAATAGCACGACACTTGGTGAACATGAAACACGTGGCTTCCATTGTATACTCCCATTAGTAAGAGTCAGATAATATTATTTTACATAGATGACTATTGATTACGACGCACCTTAATCAATATTCATCCATACTCGATACTCCCACTAGGAAGTGTCAGATAATATTATTGGTTTAGAAGAATATCTAATAAAGTTAACTATTGATTACGACGCACCTCAATCAATATTAGTCAATTAAGTGTATAGCGGGGATTTAAGCCAGAATTCCATGTGCACGTACTGCGTAATGCGGAATGCGTAGTACGTAATGCGTATTTAACACTTTGCACTAAAATGGTAGGAGTTGATTCCATGTACACGTAATCCGTAAAGCGTGATGCGCAGCGCGTAGTACGTGTTTCTCGGGACGCTCACAAGAGTGTCCGAATACGCAATACGCGTGTATACGGAGACCGGAAACGACATGGACATGCGCACTGCCACTGCAATAGGCATATCCGATGTAGTTTTGGGATGGCAATATTCGGTTCTCATCCACATATAATACGCCACTCACGCACACATGGAAACTGACAATACGCGTTACGCAACACGAAACACGCATCACGTAACACGCATTCCGCACGCACTGCGTACACATGGAATCCCGGCCTTATTGTCACTGCGCGTGCTAGCTAAAATAATTTTAAAACATAAAACAAGCCAACAATGAGGCTGGTGTCCCCCGCCTAAATCAAACTGATTATCTATACTCAGTCTAAGTAGAAAATGTTTAGTATCAAACTCAGTCAAGGTTTTAGAGTATCATGTAGTTATACTATACACGAAGTACCTCACTCTCCATCAGTTAAAATCCAAGTTATATTGTCCCAAAGCATCGACTTAATTAGAACTATCACTAAATTAGAACTAAAGTGACCGTGTCCCATAGAATCAACCAGGCAAATTGCTGGTCTGTGCTTAGCAGAAAATGTTCATCTTCGAAATCCACGAAGGCATTCACCTAATAAACACCTACGCCAAGTGTTAACATTCTGGCTCAATTAAAAGGAGAGTTATTGTGTTCCAAAGTCTCGACAAATCACATTCTTTATCGCTGACCCTGAGCCGAATATGCTCATTATCGAACTTTGCCATTCTCACTTTATAAGAACGAAATCTGTACAGCAATCTGTAATGACCGAATTCCTAAACAATAGAATACTACAGTATTGTAATGGGGATATAGTTTTTACATTTATACATTCGTTCATTTATCAATTCCTTCAATCATTTAATTTCAATGTGTTGTTTCAATATCTCATTCAAATTTCAATAGATTTCTTATAACATCTCACTTATTCAAATTTAAATCGATTTCTTATAGCAATTATACCTGAAGCCATTAATCTTGTATTACTGCCTGCTTTATAACGGACGATGGATATCTGACTCATTGTTTGTAATTATTTTATTTAATATTTCATTTATACATGTTTTTTCATCTGGGTGTTGATTGTCGTCTCTCCTGTTCATCCACAGTTTGTTTGTGGATACCGGTCAAAATGTTGGTCGTTGTTTGTAATTATTTTATTTAATATTTCATTTATACATGTTTTTTCATCTGGGTGTTGATTGTCGTCTCTCCTGTTCATCCACAGTTTGTTTGTGGATACCGGTCAAAATGTTGGTCGTTGTCTTCGTATTGCGTCCAAAGCAAGGGGAGCCTACCGCAGCCAAAGGGGAGCAGATTTCTTCGTCAATGGGCAAAGGCCACCCAATGTGCTACAGTATTCCGTCCTATACATAACCGTATAATTTCCTACAGAAAACACTATCAAACATTTATAAAATACTACAGTATTTTCCTTAGAAAAAACCTATATGTTTTGTATAACAGGAACTGTAGAATATGCGGGGCCGTTATTTCTTACAGGTTCCTAAATTTATGTAGAATACTATAGAATTTCATCATGCAAAAAAGAGAATAGTTGTACACAGATGCCGGATCCAAATCCCCAATTTTTTTTCTAGTTAATCTTCTATTTCTGTGTTAGATCCTCTAGAAAGCGCTATAATATACGGACGGGTTTTAACTTAAACAGGTCATTTTATTTAAATCAACCTCTTGCATTTTAGAAGAGGAGAACAAAAACCAAGGCGGGAATAAGTGCATTATTTTCTAGAATTTGTCATATATTAAGTTTGGGGATAATGAAATTAATAACATAATGCTGCTTGTGTATCGTGAATTTTAAACAGCTGGTGTATTGTTCTCTAACAGTAATGTTCAAATTGATAAAATCAATTTCAACAATGTGTAGCACCATGAGTCTTCTGTCTGACGTGGATAGCGTCTATGGGTAACCGGTCGCCACATCTTACATATGACCCATGCATCTTTTCTTACTACATATTTTCGTAGCCTTGTGATCGTCTAGAATTTGTCTCTAGCTATCTTTGCTTCTCCTTCACGTTGTGTGTTTCTTCTTGCTGGTTTCTTAAGACGCTTGTCTTCTTCAGTTATAACAATGCAATAGTTCGTTTTTACCCTTTATGTAGCATAGGTATACATACAAGCATACAGTAGAATCTGCATTAAGCAGCCACCCATGGGAATTTTTACAATTGGCCGCTTAACGGGAGTGGCCTCTTAATAAAATTTCGTGTTTTTTTTGTGCTGATATCAATTAGTATTGCGCTTGGGTGCACTTGCATCGGTAAATTTGGCCGTCGCTGAATCTCGGACATAACTTCCGTAAACTTGTCATTTTGTCCCAACCTTCAATACTACTATTTCTAATTGTGATGCATTCGATAATATTTATCCATTTTTGTAAAATCTCAGGTCTTTTTGTGCTGACATCAATTAATATTACGCTTGAATGCATTGAAATCAAACACCAATTCCCGGTACCTCCTTGACTTGCATCGATAAATTTGTCCGTCGCTGAATCTCGGACATAACTTTTGTAAACTTGTCATTTTGTACCAACCTTCAATACTACTGTCCATCATTGTGATGCATTCGATAATATTTATCCATTTTTGTGAAGAAAATCGATGAATTAATTTTATTTGATCAAATAAGCACATGAACCAAAAACATCGCTGATTTTGCTACCGATTTACAGGGGGTGTAACTCTGTAATATTATAGGTGGCGCTAAAAACGTCTATTTAACAACATAGCGGCTTTTAGTCGGTACTTTCAGTTTATTCAATAAGTATCAAATAATGTTCCGTTACGTGTGAAAACAATGATCAGGTTAGTCGTTTAATAAAACAAAAGATTAATTAACAGATAATCCCGTGTTAATTGTTATTTTCACATTTCTTTTTACCTGATCAGTGGGAGTCCAATTAATTGATTACTACTCACGGGATTAGCGGGGGTGTTACGAAGAATGACAAGATGGTATCATTCAACAATGGCCGTTGAATGGGCGATGTTTTGTTAAATTTATTAGCATAATAGTGACCGCTGGCCGCGTTAGAGGAGTGACCGTTGAATAAAGAGATGAAACAATAGAATTTTTACGGGGGGACTTTATTGTGACCGCTTACAAGGAGATGTCGCTGAATAGGAGTGGCTGCTCATACGGATTCTACTGTATTACAATTTTTTTTTTTTTATAAACAATATTTTATTCAGAATGTCTGAACGGGATTGGGGAACAGGCTTAGCCTATGTAAAACCCCTCTCCCTAGATAATATATGTACATAATATTAAAACAAAGGAACAAAATGGGTGTATATACAGAATTAAAATGACAAACACATACCTAAATATAATAATACATATATAATAGGAAAGATAGCAATGTGTAATTTGAATAATATTATATACGATGGGTTAAGTTAAATCATCACGTTAATTAAAATTAATACTATAAAATGAAGCTGCTGATGAGCTAGATTTAATATCTGTTAAAATCTGTTTGACATCTCAATAAACTTGTGGACTTGATTAAAAATATTGTTGTTTACATCAGTACTGTAATTTGTGGATCCGAACAAGAGACAGTTAATGTTTTTATGGTTGTATTGTAATTTGTCTATGGTTTCCTTTCGTGCATTTGAATGTAAAGAGCATTGCAAAAGGTAGTGATCAGGATCTTCAAAGGAGTGACCACAGAGGCATGCGGGACTGTCAGAAACATGTCTTAGGTACTTGTGACCCTGTAGATCAGAACATCGGAGTCTGAGTTTACTATGGATTATTTGGAATTTCCGCTGACCGTTGTAGTAAAAAGATGGAATTTTTATATCTGATTTGGAGAGATGATCGGAAAATATTTTAAGAGTTCTTGAATTTCTTACAGGGGGACTGAGTTTATTCCACTCCTTTATACTGGATGGGATAAATGATTTTGAAAATATTTCAGTACGACATCGAAATTCTTTAATTTTATCTTCGTTTCGAAATGCATATGTATTTCAATTACAGTCAATGTATTACAATTACAGTCAATACTAACTAAACTCTTCTTAACCTAGACACCTCACGGTGTCTAGGACTCTTAGATGGTAACCCTCTGGAATCTAATCGAAGTCTGACTTAAAGTTATAATATAGATTGTTTTATAGCCTAATGGATATCATGCAGGTCCAAGCGTGTTCATGACCATGAACCTGTGCAATTAAGAATATGATTGGATAAATTAAGCCAAATGACGCAATAGGTAAACTTCTATGCACATGTAATTTGTTGAAAGATAGAACTAGTTTGTTATGGCTATACAACTCTTTTTTATGTAACCATGTCAATCATTGACTAAATTGATTTTAGTACACACCTACATATATGTGAACCAAAGATATTAATTAATGAAATAATATGCCATCTTTTTTCTGGAGCAAAAATTCTTCTAAAAGTATTACATTCGTCCCTTTCTTAAAGATTTTTTGCTCGGTATTAGGTAAAAGATCCCTTGAATCCTTTACAATAAACATACTAAAAATTGTAGAACTATATAAATATTCATAAATGTAGCAGAAATCTGGAAAGTCAATATATATCACCTACCCCACTACTAAGATTTATGCGAAATGAACAGGTAGGAGAGTCCTAAAAACTTCCATATATAAACCCTATAATTATTCATGCAACAGGCATACCTGTGTGATTACTATATGATTAACATACAAGATTACATTATAACCACAACCTGCATCAATCTGTTCTAAAAACATATAAAAATCAATTAAAAAAATTATAATCAAACATCAAAAGTCGCATGCAAAAACTCTGAGAAAGTTCACCAATGTACTTCAAAGTCCTATGAAAATTCACTTAAGCCTAAACACAGAAAACACAAATTGTCTTTTTTTAAAATCTTCAAGTGTCCTAATATCACAACACTATAACACATCACTTCTAATTTATAAAGTTTATGTTTCACTTTAAATTCTGTCACAGGATATCTCAATTTGGTAAACCGGTAAACCATTTCTTCTTCTTGAATTTCTATTGGTCTGTTTCAGCTACCATAGTTTCAAGTTGAAAACTTCCTATTTTTCTTCTAAGTATGATTGGTTGGAGACAAAATACAAATTTTATCCGTCAATCAAACATGTCATTGCCATCAGACCAAGAACTAACTATTCCTAATTTTATAAAACTTTATTTTGATATTAGTCTAACATTATATTAATATATTATTCCTAAAACTTATAAGTAACTCTTACTCTTAATTAAAATTAAACTTTATTTAATTATTAATAAACTTTGGTGTGTCTCTTTAATTATAAATTTCCAAACTAACTTTGACCTCTTGACCTGAACTGAGTAAGCGACAAGTTTATAATTTCGTTTCCTGTTTTAGAATTTCCGTTTGTGTTTTAGAATTCCGCCATGATTATTTTATAATTCACTCGTCAGTAATGTGACCTTTTTGACCTAATCATTTACAATTTTGTATTTCGGTTTATTTTAAACATTCCTATTAGACTTATACCGACACAAGCTGAGCTCAAACTTATGACAATACCAGACTATAATTTATCTAGAATAGAACTGTCAATCAAATATGATCAGTATATGAATGACATCCTATTTTATTTAATGTATCTACAACTATGTTCAGAGAAAATGACCGTACGCTCCATCCAATCAGAACACAGGCCATATTTTATAAACACAACAATCAAAATATACCTAGCTTTTTACTACACATATAATACTATATCCAATATATATTATATTCTATATACATTAACACAGACGCTAGAATCTAGTGTTTGTAGTAATTCGACCTTATGTCAAATTACACATTCTAATCATCTCGTATTATGTCGACAGCGTATAACAGCAAAAATATATTAAACGTAGCCTATATATCACGTTCCTAAGCAAAAATTAAATTCATAAAAACACCCTATAAAACTCGTATTAATGACTTTGCGATAATCTCACAATTTACCGAGCCTATAATTTTAGTTTTTTTCCCCAGGAAAACTATACCTACATCCCTAGATTTTTAACCACATGGGATTTTAACATAACCTAACTTTTTATTCGAAAGTTAAATTATTTAATTTTGAAACCTTGGACTATAGCTTCAAAATTACATTACTCTACTTATCTAACAACATATATGGACGACACAAAACACAAACAATGTCAACTCAACCTTTTAGTCAAAAGCTGAATTACCCACATTTAGCCTAACTCGACTAAAATCCCTATTCTTGAGACTTTGGACTAGGGCCTCAAAAATTATATTATATGCGAAACAACAAATGACACATATTAACGAATTACAGTAGAGAGCATGGCCATCTTGAAAACTAGAGTTAAACACTCACAAACGTCATGCTTAGATCTGCCGTCTTACCACTGCAATCCGGAGACAACATTAGTTCCTATTTTATTCCTATTCCGTTTCTTAATTAATATTTCTTAGTTATATCCAAAAATAATTTTTGTACTTAAACCTACCCCTAGAGACCCTCTTTAACTTTAATTACTCGAATTTACTACAGGTCATGTTAACCCGATAATATACATACCTAACTCATGATATTATATTGTTTACTAAACCTATCAATCAAAACTTATGAATGAATATCATTTATTCTCTAACAGTTAAATTTTGAATATTTAGCTTCTAATTAGATTTTAAACTTAAATTAATATTATTTGGTCAGTAAACAAATGTAACACGTTCAATTTAACAAACAAAATGTATTTACCAAGATTTTTAGACTATCATCATCAGGTTTTCGTATTTCCACCAAAAATTTTCTGGATGGCACGGGTGATTTTTCTTCTCTGAACGTCTTCAAATATGGATTCTTCTTCTATAACAACTTCGTAACCCAAAGGTCGAAACTTCAGCACGGCGCCAAATCGAATATGTAGCACCATGAGTCTTCTGTCTGACGTGGAGAGCGTCTATGGGTAACCGGTCGCCACATCTTACATATGACCCATGCATCTTTTCTTACTACATATTTTCGTAGAATTTGTCTCTAGCTGTCTTTGCTTCTCCTTCACGTTGTGTGTTTCTTCTTGCTGGTTTCTTAAGACGCTTGTCTTCTTCAGTTATAACAATGCAACAGTTCGTTTTTACCCTTTATGTAGCATAGGTATACATACAAGCATAGTACATATTACAATTACAGTCAATACTAACTAAACTCTTCTTAACCTAGACACCTCACGGTGTCTAGGACTCTTAGATGGTAACCCTCTGGAATCTAATCGAAGTCTGACTTAAAGTTATAATATAGATTGTTTTATAGCCTAATGGATATCATGCAGGTCCAAGCGTGTTCATGACCATGAACCTGTGCAATTAAGAATATGATTGGATAAATTAAGCCAAATGACGCAATAGGTAAACTTCTATGCACATGTAATTTGTTGAAAGATAGAACTAGTTTGTTATGGCTATACAACTCTTTTTTATGTTACCATGTCAATCATTGACTAAGTTGATTTTAGTACACACCTACATATATGTGAACTAAAGATATTAATTAATGAAATAATATGCCATCTTATTTCTCGAGCAAAAATTCTTCTAAAAGTATTACAAATGTAAATTGTATTATTAAAATGAATCAATATTTTTGATTCGACTGGTTTGGAAACTCCTTAAATCATTAAATTTTCGCCAAATTTAAAAGGGGTCTTTAATTCCAGAACAAAGGGGTTCATGGTATTGATTTATTCCAACACTAACGACGAAAACTCAGATAAATAGCTAAAATTGTACTTTTAATAAACGAGTGTCCAAAACTGGCTAACGGTCACAATAACGAGATAGGGCGAGCCGGTCAACAGGCTGAAGTTACAGTAGAATATAGAACATATATATAAGCGTAGGATTAAAATAATTACATAATGATATTTGATAAGATGTTAAATTGCACATAGGAAACAGATGTTTAAATACAGAAGAAGATATGGACATAGCAAGAACGCGGGTTAACTATAATTACGTAATATATATCGTTATATTAAGTTTAAACTCAAACAGTTAAAAGACGTGAAAGATTAGTGAGATATCAATTCGGACATTGGTCAATTACTACATTAACATAAATCATATAATGAAATATATACAAAGATACACTATGACAGTATTAACAAGCAGCGCCATAAAAAAAACCTAACTCATACGGAATAGACCCCGATTTTCCCTGTTTATTTTATAGTGATTGTATACTATAAACATGTTACTAAACGAAAACTAAATGGGAAGATAATAATAAAATATTTTGTCGATATCTGACTGTTTCAACCCAAACAACTAGACGAATATTCCTAGCCATACTCTCCATCCTTTACCACTGAAAAAGGGTGGCAATCACGCTGGAAAACCTACAGCAACCATTCCGCCCATATTTAAGATAGAACCGAGGAAAGTAATATATCGGCAAACCCGTGGTATAACCCGTTGCAATTATACTGTTTGCCACTGGAAAATCGAATTTTATTATGATATCCAGGGCTGGGACCATTACATTACTATTAAATACATTACCATTACTTTTGAAGTACAATTACAATTACTTTCTCATTGTCAACAATGTAATTACCTAAGATTAAAATATAAAGGACATTATAGTAAAATAAAACAATAAGATAATAATTAAACTCATTAATGTGTCCGCTGTCAACGATCTGTCATCAGATAAGTAGCTTAACGTCTAATTAATAACGAAGAATTAATAGAAACATAAGAATAATAAAAACGTTTAAATCAATTAATAATGAACGAATGAAATATTGAAAGAATGAAATACAAACAATTCACAATTTTATCATCATTATAATACTACCAGCAGTCTTTAATTATGCCAATATTTGGGTTTAAATCTATTACTTTGTAGCTCCTGGTCCGCAGCACTACAGAATCCAGAAAATATACGGTTACACCAATCATCGATCACCAGGAACGTTAACTGGTTTCCTTTCACACTGAGGCTGAGAGTCAACAAAACAAGGATAGTTTATCGATGGTGCATTTAACTTAAACCACATGTCATCAAAAAACTAAGATCAAGTACTAAGGGCAACCCCGTTGTCCTACAGCATAAACTCGTCTCCTTTAACGGGCAGCCACTCCATCACTGGAATCTGGAATGGGCTGGTATAATGTACTTTCTGGGCCGGGTGTGCCTGGTGTGGGACTGCAATGGGATTCACCCGACACTGTCGCCCGCACATTTACTAATTATTAATTCACCTGCACTCTGTTGGTGGGGATACGCCAGAATCCAAAATTCAAAAAACAGCTTGTATGAATTTCTCTTTCGTCACTCTGTACCAATGTGTCTCGTGGCCTTCCATCACAGGAGGAATCAACTATCGCTCCGGCAACAAAAATGGGACATTTTTCAATGAAAATATTCGTACTTATTCAATATTCCTAACTGGTTAATCAAATGGTCACAATTTGGGGTTCATTTCCTGGGGGACAACGCCCCCCCCCCCGAGTCCGGGCTACGCGGGCAGTAAAAGGGGCCGCTCCGACACGGTCCCAATCCGCCCCTGCATAGGCTGGTCTTTAAATACCTAGCATAAGCACTATACATGTGAAAAGAGGTACAAACAAGGTCTTTTCGGGACTAACATATGGTTCAATTTTATCTCAGTAACGCGTTTGCACGTAGGGGTCTTTAGCAGTGGTGGGAACTGTAGAAAAACCCCACGAGGCTGGACAGGTGACGCTACTCCTTATCACGGTACAACAAAATCACGACAGTTATGACACAGACCTTATGACACGTTGTATAATGATATTGTGAGTAATAATCAACTATATGTTCTACATGAAATATAAATGGAGGAGAAAATAATACCATTTACGAGTTACCATTTGTAAAATAATCCAAGTCGTATGCAGATGGAATGAAATGCAATGAAATGGGGTTTAACGCCCTGCTTTTTCAGCTCCGAACTGGGCTAATTAAACCGGACATACGCCATACCGTGTGTTAGGAGGGGATTTTAGCCCGGGCAGCGGCACTACGGTCTACTCTTATATCGAATTCCAACTGCCAAGGGATCATTTACGTGTCGAAGATACAGAAGGGAGAAAACGAAATAGAATAATATAGGTTTAGATGTATGTAGAAAAGGGCTATAAAAATATTTACTATGACAAAAAGACCAAATAAAATTAATCCGTACAGTATTCAAATGTGATATTATAATGCTCAACTGTCGAGTTAAATGAGTAATATAATTACTGTCCATTAAATCTTTTACATTTTATAGTTATTTCAGAATTCAAAATGTATAGTTTCCCCTTACCAAAAATAATGAAAAAAAAATATTTTGGTAAAAATTAAATATTTTTCAAAGGTAAAATGATCCTTAAATAATATCTTCTGTTAGCGTATTTAGGTAATAAAGACATGGGTAATAATGGGTTAACATAAATTTGGAATTTAGAAAAATAATGGTAAGGGTAAAAAATGGCACACATGGAAAACTGGCACAGGAAAAAAAACTGGTTTATTAGAATTAAATAACAAATGAAAAATTGTATTTGGACATAATTTAATCAAAATTATATTATTCATTACAAATAGTATGGCGTTGTACCGCAATGTCATTCATAATATTATTAATAACGTTGCATGATAAATAGAGCTAGACCAGTCAGTTGTGATATGATTTTCAAGAAACTTTTCACATCGTACAGGAAGAAATGAGAATTGAATTGGATCATGTCCAGGCATAAAGTTATGGTATAGGCCTACTATAATTAGCCCCCATAACAAGCATATTTGTATATTTACCCTTTTTTCTGATATATATTTCTTTAAAACAATACATAAGCACTATGTTTTCTTAAATTATCGGGGGTTGGATGGCTTAATGGTAAACACTTGCGCGCTGTATCAGAAGGTCTGCCATTGAGTCAACTGGTAGAGTTACTAAAGACCCTCACGCACAAGCGATTACTGAAATAAACTTGAACCATGTGTTAGTCCCGAAATGACCTAGTTAGTGTCAAGTGGAAGTTTAACCCTCTCTCTCACCCTCTCCCCTCTCACTTACTTAAATTATCATTGAAGATACGGAATTGTAAATTGGATATAGGCAGGCATATGCAATAAGCAGAGTTCTTAAAATAAGAAAATAGGATAAGGGCCTATGCGATGGGGTTTGTCATACATAACTATTTATAGAATCTACTAAAATATTATCTCATTTTAAGCATCAAATAAAGTTGGACATAAAGACCATGCTGACCAATTAACCAAAGAAAAAACTCAGTGCACAAAACATGTTGAGTTTTTTCCTCTAAAATTAACTTCGAAATTACAGAAAAGTAAAAACAAATGGTTTAGGACGTATATTAAAAAATAATTACAGACTATTTTGTATTAAACAATGAAAACACACACTTTTGTATTGTAAAACAGAATATGAAATATAGGCCTATAAAATATAAATATATAACATAATCAAAGATTTACAAAATAAATACATTTGTGCTAGTTTCCCTGAAATTAAGACTAGGAATACAGCATTGTAAAATATAATATAAGTAGTTTGTTTTAGGGAAGAAAATAGGATATATGACTATGCAATGAAAGGATTTTATTATGCAGTTTTAAGACTCCAAAATTACAGATAACAAAAACCTTTTTTTTACTGATACATCTTTGAACTATTAAAAAATACTATAAAAAATACAGGTGAATATTTAATGTCAATGTTTTTATAAAAAGGCTCTAGAATTAATAATATAAAAACATAGGTTTATTTGTGCGTTTATATACGTTTATATATAAAATACTCTGAACTTACAGACTGAATAAAATTAAGTTATCTATAATTAAATTTTTCTTTCCTTTGCCATGATGATAATATTTTTTTTTCAACACTAAACTTTCATTTTTTGCTCATTCTGGTCGACAATAAGATAAAGTTTTCCCGGAGAGTGGAGTTAGCAGTGTGAAAAAGTTTTAATAAATTTTTGCAGTTTTATATAGCATGAAGTTGCTTGTTACTGTATCCAATTTATTCATATTATTCCCTTCATGGTTGTATATAAGAATTCTGAATAAATACTTTTTAAAACCATTTGCAGTGCAGTTATATATACTCAATATTGATAAAATGTTACAGTTTACTTTTTATTTGCCTTGATAGCGAAATGAAATGAAATGAAATGGGGTTTAACGTCCTACTCTTCTGCACCTAGCCTGGGCTAATGGAAGATGGAGCCTAGATAGTCCATTTACATAACAGTAGCTATGGTTATTAAATTTTGGTGGTCATATTGTCATTCGGAAAACATTTGTTTTGTATTCATGCATAACTTGCAAGTTACTGATCTCACACGGCATGAATAGTATTGTGGGTGATGTTTTCATCGCCATTCATTTACGATCCTTTACGTGTGCTAAACAAATTCCAACTGGAGATGACGTATTTCATGTTGATGTCACGTGGTCTGAATTACCCACCTTGGTTACATGGCCATCATGAGTTTAATAACACATATAATTGATTAAAAATGAAGGTAAAAAAAAAGCCTTATTAATTCATCCTGTTCTGAACATTCACAATAGTATTTAATTATGTTTTATTGTGCAGAAATCACCGTGAATACGAGACCGACGTAAGGGCACTATGTCAAAATAAGAGCATTGTTGTGATTTATTTAACTTCGAAAATCATGGTGGGGGGTTGGGATGGCCTAGTGGTCTAGAGTGCCGCGCTTCGACCTCTAGCTGGCCGGTCACCTCTGGCTTGCGGCTGTGGTTTCGAGCCCTGGTGTGAGCGTATGTGGCATAGAGATAGGGGCGCCTTCTCAACCTCGTGGGTTTCCTCTGGGCACTCCGGTTTCCTCCCACTGCTAAAGACCCCTACGCGCAAGCGAATTATTGAAATAAAATTAAAAACCATATGTTAGTCCCGAAATGACCTAGTTGTGTCGAGTGGACGTTAAACCCCATTTCTCTCTCCCTCTCTCTCGAAAATCATGAATATTACGATCAGACTAAGCATTACAAAGAAGAGTGGAGACACGTGGGCATAGTAGTAGTCAGGTTTTCAAGACGAAAGGCGAAAATTTCCATGCATTTATTATGTCTGGATAAGCGCGACCGCAATGTAAAATAAAAAGGACAGGTTCACGTTTTAGAGTAACCGTGAAAGGGTTTCTTTTTGCCAATTGAATTTTGGGGTATTAATTATTGAAATAAACGATACTGTATCAGATAAAAAATATTCGCAACTTTTTAGATTCCCAACTAAAATTTTGCTTTGCTAATCAATTTTTCCATTGACGTCGGAAATGGATCGCAAAGTGCGATGCGAACCCGGTTATTTTGTTCGCTTGAATGTTTACTGTAACAAAAATATCCGTGAAAAATGTAAAGAATTCCGGAAACAAAAATTACCAGTCAAATTTTATCCATATTTGCTTTTCCTTCAATTTACAGAAATTCCTTCAAATCATATAAATTCCATTTTCAAGTACAAAAAAAATCCTGATAATTTTCGTTTCCTAGGCATGAAATTGAAAAAGTTCATTGAATTAACCATTGACTTCATACGCGCGTGTAAAATAGCTTTATTTAACGTCCGCTTCCACCGAAGTGATATCGCAGACAATTTTTTTATCGGCAACCCCTTTCCGCTAATGACTACGTAAGCTTACGGTACCATCAATATGCAGGCTTACACTGGCCAATTTGATTTAAGAGAGCTTGATTACCAGATAATACAACCTATACACACAAAGCGTTAAAACATGTTTATATTTATGTAAATACTTAAAATCTGATTACCGTATGATGAATAACAATACACTTTACAGATCATATAAATAATAGAAATTATATGCAAATATTATTACAGTGAGTGTATTATAGTTGTCCCTGGAAACATGATAATTATTAGGAAGGATTATATATGTATACGATTACTTACCGTAACATTCGCAAACAGAAATGATTCGTAAATTCCTGTTCATTCCGCCGTTTATCACGTAAAATGACAGAATCAAGTCCATTAAAGAATGGAATAAAACATTTTATCCCTAAATTTCACGGAAATTCCTCGTCATTCCACCGTTTATTCCGTAAAATAACAAAATCAAGTCCTTTATAAAAGGGGTTAAGACATTTTATCCCTAAATTTCACGGAAATTGTCCTTTTAATACTAAATGTTCCATAAAAAATACCATAAAACACGTAATTTGAAGAAATAATTCACATTTTTAACAAAAGCTATCGATTTATAGAGAAAATTCCGTAAAATAACAAAATCAAGTCCTTTATAAAAGGGGTTAAGACATTTTATCCCTAAATTTCACGGAAATTGTCCTTTTAATACTAAATGTTCCATAAAAAATACCATAAAACACGTAATTTGAAGAAATAATTCACATTTTTAACAAAAGCTATCGATTTATAGAGAAAAAAAGTGTTAAAACGGTTCCCTTCAGACCCGTAGCTAGCCCAAAATTGTTAGAGGGGCAAAGTCTTCTCAGGGCACCGATGGGGCTTCTCTGGGCGCCATGTACGTGTAAGGGTCTGTGGGGTGCTTTCCATAGGCGTACGGGCTCGGTGAATGTTAGGGAAGCCCGAACAAATTTCGGCATGGCCTAGACCTCTAATGTGTTGCAATATAATCTACCTTAGCTGGCGTACCATACTCGGCTCCTCGTACTGTTTCGCTTGATTAGAGCTAATCCCACATAACACTGCTGTAATGGAAGAAAATTTCTGTTCCAATTTATGACTCACAACCAATAGCTAACTGCGTTACAACATCCATACGATTTTCAATTAAGCTTCAAATTGGGCCAAATATGTTTATATAACGTTACGTCATGACTCACGATTTTATTATACCCAATTAAGCAGTGTAAGCAGAATGTTGTAGAAAATTTAGTTGAGTGACAAACGGGGCTATCTAAACGGATACAATACCTTCTATTACTGCCCAAAGTTTTAGAGCAGATCCCAGGTCAAATGAAGGGCTGTGATGTTGCTAGACAGCAATGGCCAGTGAGGGATTTCTTGGGCCGTTGCATCAGGAAAATGGTGGCTTACCTGAATCCCAAACAACCGCAGCATAAGCGTTTTTTCTGCTATTCTAATTATAACCCAAGAGTAAATCAACTTTCAATTTTCCAATCGTTTTGTAACCGAAATCCCGCTTTAAGCCGACCCGAATTCCACCCACCCAATTGGACTGTTGCAGCTACATTCACAATTAATCTATGCCCGAAAATCTGGCACAAAGTAGAGTGGCTCCAGACAAAATGTTTTAATCCATAGTCATTTTAGTACAAATTCGCGGTATTCAATTAAAAGAAAAGTAAAAATAGTGTTTTATTAGATTTTGGACACTTAATTGTTTGCCCCAACCAGATGAAATATTTGTTTTTGTTTTCACTCTACCCGTCTGCCCGAAAAGTCAAGATTGCCTACTCCCCCCACCCCCTCGAAAATTTGGGAAAATAGTGTTTGCACCTAAAAATGACGGAAAATTTCAATTTTGAAGCTGAATTTGCGATATTGGCGCATTATGATATTTTGATATGAACATTATAAACATTTCAAGGAAGGAATACGACTTTAACGTATCCATAATAATTTGTGAGAAAAATGAAAAGTTCGGAATCGGGTAAGAGTGCGACTTGTTTCAATTTTGAAGATTATCACGCCGTTTTAGGTGCCCAATTCATTCGTGGGCGCCTAACTAATCTCACTAGCATTATATTATGGGTGCTAATGATCTCGTCATTATGGGCGCCCATCCTGGATGAGGCACCCCACTATTCATGCCTTTTGAATTTTGAAGATATCACGCCGTTTGTGGGCGCCTAGCCAATCTCACTAGTGTTATATTTGGGCGTCCATGATCTCTCCATTATTTGCGGCCCTTCGGGATGAGGCACCCCACAAATCAAAATCTTGTCGTTTGAATTTTGAAAATCATCACGTCGTTTTCGGCGCCCAATTCATTCGTGGGCGCCTAACCAACCTCACTGGCATTATGGTATGGGCGCCCATGATCTCGACTTGTGGGCGCCCCTCTGGGAGGTACCCCACAAATCATGCCGTTTTGGGCGCCCCATTGATCAAGTCGTGGGCACCCTATCCATTCTGATTCGGCATTTACAATATGTGCGGCTCAATATTTAAAGGCATCCCACCAATCATGTCATTATGGGCGCCTCTCCACAGATCACGTCGTTTAGGGCGCCCCATCAGTTGTGGTGTTAATGATGTGGGTCATTATGAGGCGCCTCGCCATTTGGGGAGCGCCTCAAACATAACGACATGATTGCCGAGGCGCCCATAAAACCAAGCGACATTGGTTGGGCGCCAATCTCGTCATGGGCGCCCAAACAATGTCGCTCGGCTTTATCTAGCGCCCATACTAATATAGCGATGCTGGTCGTTGGCCTCGTATTGCATCCCTTGGTGCCCATTGAGGGAACCGATTTTTTCCCAATGGGCAAATTAGCGATGGACAGTCTGTAAATCAGGTCGTGCAAATTATCCTTACTTTAACATAGGACAGATTATTTGTTAATCAATTTGATATACATAATATATGCAATTGATTTAAATGATTAATTCAAACAATCTCTACTGTACTGAGTGAATCATTTCCCAAACTAGAAAATACAACAGCATTCCTTCCTAAGCACTATAAAACATCTACAGTACAGAATACTATTGTACTTTCCTGTAGACATTTGCACAGAAATCTACAGGTATAGACTTCCATCCTACACAAAAAGGAACACCCCATCTCTCTCTATACAGGACTTTTTGCTAAGGGATGCCGCAAATAAAAACTACCGTTTGCTAAAGTAAGGATATAATCATGTTGCTGAAGCAACGACTGCAAGTTGTACAACATCTATGAGGTGATCGGGTGTTTGAGGGGGCGTTTTCGAGATATAGGGGGTCAAATGTCTACACACGCACACCTGCAACCACCCACCCCACCTCGCCACAAATCAAAACAGCTGTCTTGGGGCATCATAAACACTTATTTAGAGATGGGCAGTCCTAGAAATTTATGGTTTATCAATATATAACAGGATCATCATTTATTTCATTTATGTCAACATAGCAGGACCGTGGCAGGTAAGTAGGCTTATCATCAAATATTGTGATCATTATTCGTGGTATACTGCCGATAGTTCATCAAACTGTATCTACTTTGATATATTAACCAGTTTTCGATTCCACGGGATGACTGGATAACATACCCCGATTAAACTCTATATTTATTTATGTAAAGAATAAAACATAAAAACACGTGAAAAAATCAATACAACTGAGCACATGATCAATCAAAGATTTGGAATACTTTTCTCACAATCTATTCTCTGTCTTTTTGTTAAGTTTATTTTGTGGTTTAAATATTCACTGATTCGACATCATCATCGATAATGCTGTTATTCAAATTCAATCAACAGGAAATATTCCACAGTGGTTGAATTAACCAATGGCAAATCCACTGTTTTATCATTGGTTAGAAATATATTGTTTACTAGACATCTGTTGTACAATAACTTCCTGGATGGTAAAAGAAATGTTATAGTTTGCATATTTGTCATGTTTTAAACCATCTTGTGTACTGTTTGGTTCTCTATAAATATGTTCAAATAAACAAAATCAATTTCAAGTCATGTAAAATTTATTATTAATTGAATCCATCTCTAATATTTCTACCAAGATAATTTTTTTGATGGGACGTGTTTTAAATTCTTTTCGAAGAACTCAAATATTCACCAAATGTAGAACACATTCCAGATAAAATGGTCCTTGGAACTAGCAATAGAAGAGTACAAATTCCAAATAAAAAGGTCCTTGGAACTACCAACACCAATCCAAATCACACAGTCATGGCGTAAACAAGCTATTGGAAGTATTATAATACATTCTCGGGTTAAACAAGCTATTGGACATACAGGGGCGTACATAACGATTTTGTTGGGGGGGGGGGGTCAGCCAAAATGCGACCGACTGATGCACATCCCCTCCCCCTTTAGTACGAGTGACGCAGTCAGGGGCCGAGCACCACGGGTGCGAGTTTTGAGGCTTTCTTGTGGACGAGAGGACTAGAAATGTGAGTCTATGGGTCAGAATCTCGAGATCTGCCCCTGTCAATTCCGCCTGCTTTGCAACATTTGACATAACATTTGTATAGTCTGACGCCCCACGACCCACACACCAGTATAACGAGGCAGTTCACTATAACCGTGAATATGATAGTGCTGAGACAACAAAGGAGTAGAAGAATGATGTTATAATGGAATCGAGTGCCGCAGACGCGAAACAATTTCAGAGACGCAACCGATCTTTTAAATTTGGGGGGCTGGGCCTGTTTTGTGATTGTTTATTTTTTTCATTAATTCATTTAGTCTGAGGCCGACTGCGGTGAGTACTTTTTTGAGACCGACTATTTTTTTCCATGATGGAAAACATTTCATAGAACATTTTTCGAACATGACATTGACCAGCCGACATGCATAATTTTGAGACGGTCAGCAGTGACTGCCCTTATTTTGAGACCGACTATTTTTTTCCCTGGGTGAAATTTTGTTCTTCGACCAACATACTCACAACAGAATAAGAGTGAAACACAACATTTTTTCAAACACGATAAATTGACAAGGTCATATTATACTAGTTTTGCGTGAGTAGCGTGAAGTATGCAGTGAGCACTTATTTTGATACCGGCTGCTCCTATTTTGCCACCGACTGCATTAATTTGGCGACGAACATACTCACAACAGACAAGAGTAAAACACTAGATTTTTTCAAACATAAGGTGACAAGGCAATTTTATACTAAAATTTTGCGTGAGTAGCGTGACTTATGCAGTGAGCACTTATTTTGATACCGACTGCTCATATTTGCGACCGACTGCACCGATTTTGCGACCGACTATTTTCTTTCCGGGCTCCCCCCCCCCCACATTTACGCGCCTGTGGACATATTATACATACAGATTAGATTAAACACGCTTTTCAATCTATTATAATAATATACAGTATAATGATCTATACTAAAGGATAAGAGGGTAGAATACACATAGGTTCATCTTTAAATACCTACATGTGTAATTACTCAAAATGAGAGAGAGAGAGAGAGAGAGAGGGAGGGAGAGAGAGAGAGATGGGGTTTAACGTCTACTCGACACAAAATGAAAAAACAGACCTACAATAAGGGAATATGTTAGAAATCAAAACATAAGCGTGTGTATTAATTACAAAATTAGGACATATTATTTATATAAACCAGAGAAAAAACTAAAACTGCATACGTTATGTAGCTTTCAAGAAAGGGAAGTGACGAACGTAAAAGGGGCGTGTTTAATCAGTTCTGTCACATATGTGACAATGACTGACACCAGTGTTGTCCTTTAAGTACCAAAGCGTTGGTGTAGGTAATCGACTAATTCGGTCCATGGCTCATTCGGGCCAGATTATGGGCCGATTCTCGGCTCTTTTGGACCAGATTATGGGCCAATTCTTGAGCCTTTCTGACTATAGATATATAAGAAATTGGGCTATTTATGCGTGCATGTGTATTATGTTTATATATATATACTCTGAACTTATAGACTGAGTAAAATTAGTTTATCTATAATTGAACTTGTCTTTTCCTAAGGCAAAAAAGAAATAGAATATAGGTCTAGATGTATGTAGAAAAGGGCTATAAAATTACATACTATGACAAAAAGAAACAACAACAAAATTAATCTGTACAATATTCAAATTTGAAATTGTAATGCTTCATTGCCGTGATAATGAGTTATATAATTACTGTACATACTTTAGGTTTATTAATTTATCATCGACCCTATAATAGATTTTATGTACTTTTTTTTACCCAAGGACCTGATACAGTTTCGGTATTGACAAAGATTTAAAATAAATAGTGAAACATTCTGGTAGAATACACCTGTCCGATTTCCTTCTTTTTTATAAACCCAAAATCAAAATTATATTTTTTATATTTTATAGTTATTTCAGAATTCAAAATATTTAGTTTCTCCGTCACAAAAACTGGAAAAAATATATGTATATTTTAGGAAAATTTTGAAAATTATGGTAGCTAAATTGATTCTTAAATAATATCTCCTGTTAGTGTATTTAAGTAATACGGACATAGGTAATAATGGGTTAACACAAATGTGGAAAATGGGACAATAATGGTCACTAAAGTGAAATAGAACAACGCATTATATTGACCCTAATAAAATATTTTAAATAGTCTATGTACATGTACAGTGAGAATATTTGTTTACGGTAAAATTGCATTCCTTGATTTGGAATATTGGTTTAGCGTTAGTTTGAAAATGGCCGCTCAATTCAAATGAAAATTGTTGATGTTTTTGTATCGCACAATTGTACATGAAAATAGTGTTGGATTTTTTTTTTATAAATTTGTGTCTGTAAGGATTCCAAAAAAGTCTTAGAACGGAGATGGGGAAAATTCCTTATTTTCATATGTGTTGTCATTAGAAGCTGGCAGTAACATAGTAGAGAGCGGAGGCGATACAGATTTACGTTACTAAAATAACTAGGCATTAAAATCACACATAATTAATTAAAAATGAATGTCAAAAAGGTCCTATTCATTCATCCTGTTCTGAACATTCACAATAGTATTAGTTATGTTCTATTATGCAAGGAATGGTTGTATGGTGCGCGCTGTATCTTAAAGCCTGTTAGAAGACGGGGACGTATATTTTAACAGCGTGTTATGTCGCTCATACTGGTTCTAGCGAGGTAAGCAAGGTTTTATTTTCTCACTACGGTGTTCAGTTACATTGGTCAAGCGTTCACGGGGACTGAGACGGGTCCTCAGCAGTAAAAAGTTGCCCAGTAAAATTGACTGGGAAGCCAAACGTTTTCGCAAAGATTCAATGGCACGGTCGGTGAAGGTACAGGGAGAAATACTTCCGACTAATTACGTATTTTTTTTTAATTTATGGACGGAAACAGGTTAATATTGCTAGCTAATGAAACATAGGCCTCCATTATATAAGAGAAATAACTGTCTGTTGCAGCTGATACTACGACTCGAAAATTGCTTGCCATTTTTTAATTAAAATGCCTAAAAGTTTGGTATATACTTGGACTTTTCACCCATTTTGTTTCTTCCTTTAGCCTAAATGACTTAAAATCCAATTAAATCCAGTATTCTCCTGTAGATTTCATATATTTCGACATCGTCACTTTCTCAGACCATAAACAGTATGACTATGCATGAGTTAAAGGAACACTTGCATATCGCTTCAGGGAAGACATGTACTTGGGTGCATTCTGTTAGAAATGTCTAGTGAAGGAGAGAATTCGTTTGTTTCGCGACAGTAAAACTTAGTTGGGTTTCACACTGTGTAGCATGTGTGGAACAATGTTGTTTTTGTTCGGGTTAATATGTTGTTTTCTGTTTCCACCATGCTCATTTAGCAGAAAAATGCTTGTTGAATCACATGGAGTGACTTAAAGTTGACGCATGTCAAGACTACGCGAACTCTTCCAAATACGTACCTTGGTGTAATAGGTTAGGTCTTATTTAAATTCGAATAAATATATCGGGTAAAATGCTTCAGAATTTTGTTTGTTGAGACACCATAGCTCTCTTTGACAGCAAACAAAGCCTGGTAATGAGGCATTTTTAGAAAACGTTTTAGTTTTTAGTTTTCTAAATTTTTGCTCGAAACTTTGTGATAACATATATATACTGATTAGCCGTCAAACACATATTTTACTTAAATTATCTTCCGTCCTAGATCTAGCTGTCAGTGTATAAACTGGGCAATAATTATCCGACTGACCCAGAATTTCGGTATTCTTAGAAAACCTTTTCGGAACAATTTTGCAGGATAAAATTTAGTTGCCCCTGTAAATGAAAAGAGCAGGATGGAAGCCAATTTATGAATTTCATTTCCCCACATTTTGGACCATAAGGCTGAAACATAATTATTTTTAAACGCCTATTAGTCATATATAAGAGCAAACGAAAATCCATAATTCAATTTAAATTTTTCCGGGAGTGTCAATATATTCCTTTATTATCATTATCTATTTTTAACCTATTATATTTAAACCGTCAGCTCTTTATCAATATCTTTCATAATACATTTTAATTCGATAGTAGACACATATGCCGTGCTATTGATATTGTATTATAATAGTGTTAGTTTTATTGAGGGTTTTTGAGAGCCAAAGTTATTTTTAGTCTTGCTCCCCCTTTCCCTTTTCCCTCTCTTGCATGGCGATTTTTGTTGACTTTTTGGTGTAGAATCGAAAACGAGGGTTTGAAAATACATTTTCTACCAGGTTTTGGTGAATATTCATGATTTTGAGGCGGAAGGATTGTGAGGTTGGTTACGTTGAAATGTAGGACCGGAAATTGCATGTTTACTTGTCTCCTCTTCGAACTTGTGTATCTCAAGTTTTTCTTGGTGAACCTCTTACATGCTTTTGGACAAGAGTTTGCCACATGTTGCTCCATCTGTGGTAGAAAGCGTTCTACCCAACGAAAATTTGGGGAAAAGTTAGAGCGTGTCTATGAGAATTAACATTAAAGTCAATGGGGAAATAATTAGTGATCTATGGCCTGTCTGTGTACACTAGGGATGTGACTAATATGCCTTAGTTTTGAAAATATGATGACTAAGTTATCGAAAATTATGTATAAAATATTTTGAGCACAGAAAAACTAAAAAAGGAGTGGTAAAAAATTGTGATTTCTTATTTAATTTCTAATAGTAAGAAAAATTTTAATGTACAATTTTGGTGTATTCAGCCTCAAAAAGCACAGATAAAGTGAACAGTATTATTATTTCACCTAATTTTGTCTAAAAGTCAAGAATATTCACAGAAAATCTCCCATTTCGATGTAGAATTTAATGCGTTCAAATGATTCAAAATGTCTAAAAAATGACCCTTTTTCACTGCTAAGATAACTTACATGCAATCTATAAGTTTGCCAGGTTTAGGAATAGCTCCAGTTTTCCTACAGAAAATTGAAAATTGGTAACACTCGCTTAATAATATACAGAAGATGGTTTTGTACAAAATGCTCAAAACAGGGGTTGGCTCAATCTTGCCACTATTTTACCCAGAATAATATTTTTTTTTCTTCTTTGAAACATTAAATTCTTGCATTTCCTTCATGTAGGAAACAATATCCCAGTCTATCTAGACATTTTTTACTCCATCATTCCGTTTAGAGAGGCTATAAATTACCCACCCCACCTTTTTTTTTGTTAAGAAATGTGTTTTGAGAGATTCAATTGCACCTTTGTTGACAATTAAATGATAGTAATTGGAATTTGTGGTTGCTTTACAGTTAGGAATGTTATTTTTCACCAAGAACTGGTTATTTTGTACATTTCAAAAATTTCTAATTTTTTTTTGTTTAAAGGAGCTAAATCGCTAATATTTGGGACCTAGAAATTGACCCAAATTGGTCACAACGCATATAATAATGTAATCTGATTGTATATAAACTGATTTACATTCAATCATTTCCGTCTTTACTCTTATTTCTAATCGGTTATGTTCGGCGAAATACGCCTGGAGTCTCAATCGCATGCCAATCTTTAGCGTCTGGTTATTCCAGTCTACATTATTGCATCTTTCCAGAAAAGAATATGCGTCACCGTGTAGCTTCGTTCTTCAGGTCCCTTGTTAAAAATGGGCCTGAAACGCATTATGGTACACGATTCGTGTACCAATGGTAAATTTTTTATTTTGTCTTAAATATTGTATATCAAAAGCCCATCTTTTCCCGGTAAGATCACAACATCATTGTTGATTTAAATTGACAAATAATTCGTGTTTTCATTGTCGAAGATTTTGGATGATATTGAGTTTGAGACTTAGCTACTTTAAACTTAGAACCCCGAGACATGTCAGGCCAATGAGACCACACCCTGGTACAAAACTAGTGTTCTGCAACAAAAGACTAGATTGCTTCAATCTGTGGCATGTTCAGGGGAGGGGGTACGGATACATGTTTCAGTCACTCGGCAAATCTCGGCAGATTCCGTAAACTACATCTAGCCTCGGCTGTATGACAGTAAGTGATATGTACCTACGCCCATACATTTGCGATGCGGCTACCAGTTTACTTTAACGGGAAACCTTGACGCTATTACACAAATTGGGAACCTATTCGGCTAGCGACCTATTCGACCGATCGAGCTGCAACCTGTTCGTTGGAAACTTATTTAGAATAAAGACAACAGTCGCCTTAACTCATCTATTTATCAACCAATAAAATCCAACGTTATGTCTATCAAATGAAGGTAGAATATATTATTTTTTATCCATTCCTTTAGCTCAGAATAGAAGTGTAATTTCGTCATTATCTTACAGCTGGATCGGTCGAATAGGTCGCTAGCCAAATAGGTCGCCAACTTGTGTTCGGAAGTGGCGCAGCCATGTTTCATCCGGGACCTTTAAAGTAGTTCCAATATGGCGGAATTCATCATACAGCCGAGGTTAGATTGTCCGAAATCTTCCGAGGTTTGCCGGGTGATGTTTCAGTATAAATCCCTAAAGTTACAATCAATGCAACTGATTGGCATTTTTTTGTTTGCATATTGTCAACAGATTCACAGGCACTTGAAGAGATTAAAATAAATTAAAATAAAACTTCTTACTACTGCTTGACTATATAGTATGATATATATAGGACTTCGAATTCTGTCTAATGGTTTGGATTGTTCGTACTTGGTTTTATTTTATTATTACTATATTATAGTCAAGCAGCAGTAAGGAGTTTTATTTTAATTTATTTTAATCTCTTCAAGTGCCTGTGAACAGATTCTAAAAATATATTTCTGGCCAGTCTCGATATTTAAAGAAGTGGAAAATTATTGGTACTTTGAAAGATGCTACATGTAAAGGGTGTACATTTTTCAATAAATGGCAGTAAAAAATTTTTTTTTTTTTTTAAAAAAAAACAAATTATGAGTGTTTTCTATGTAGTTTGTTTGCAACTTGTCTAATTTTTTCACAGAACTTTAATACTACCTTCATTAAGAAAGAGTTTTAAATTTTCGCACAAAAGGCCCATGGACCTGATATGCACCACTGGACATAAAGCAGCGTGTATACTTAAAGGGCCATCATTTTTGCAGTTATTCATGGAAAGCCAATAAAAAAGGCCTTATAGTTATAGCCGAAGTTTCACCCCTATACAGGACACGGCTCACAAATATTCCTGGGCCGTCACCGACGAAACAAGGGCCATAGTGCGGGGGTAGACATTAATATCAATAAATCAATTAATCACAATATGTAAATTTTATTGACAATATTTATATTTTAATCCAACAGGTTAAATCGACGGCATCGAATAATGATTACCCTGGAAATTAGAAACTAATTTTCTATTTAATTTTTATCATATGTTATTATCCCGCGCCGAACGAAGTAAAGGAAAGATAACGAAACGGGCTCTGTCCATCCCAATTTCGTTTCCAGAGCCGGCGTGGTTTTCTCTTGTCAGTGATGCAGAAGGAGGGCCTGACAAGGACAGCTGCCTAGTCGTTAGGATGGGACAAACACCGAGGTCCCGAGTACACATAGGAGTGCACGTAAAAGATCCCTTGGCAGTTGGAATTCGATATAAGAGTAGGCCGTAGCGCCGCTGCCCGGGCAAAATTTCCCTCACAACACACTGTATGGCGTATGCCTGTCTTCCATTAGCTCAGGTCAGGTGCAGAAGAGTAGGACGTTAGACCCCATTTCATTTCATTTTATTTTGTTTCCGGAGCATATCACAAGATATCTTTATTAAGCTTTGTTATTTTTAAACCCGGGGGGGGGGGGTGTGATGGCCTTGTGCTCTAGAGTGCCGCGCTTCGACCTCTAGCTGGCCGGTCACCTCTGGCTTGCGGCTGTGATCCCTGTTGTGATATCTTTATGAATTTTTAAACACATCAACCTATTATTAGAATAGTTGTGTCTTTTTCGGATTTAATGATATTTGTGTTTCATTGAAAACAGTGAGTTGGTTGATCTAACACTAGCACTATAGATCATAAGGTCTGTCATTGGGTGGTGATGTTTCGATCTGAATTCATTCATGGATGAAGTCATCAAACATATCTATAAAATGATCCAAACCGCATCGCTTTATTCCACAGATGAAATTTAAATCAACAAGAACATCTACTACACTGTCAAAAATGTCATTCGCCACTCTCTCTATATAAGGCTGTGGTCTGGTTAACACGTGTGCGCTGTATCATAAGGTCTGTTATTGAATCAACTGGCGTGTTTCATTTACTCGCTGTAGGGTCGTCTGTCCAACCTCGTGGGTTTTTACCGCTAAAATTGAACAATAAGTT
Organism: Patella ulyssiponensis; assembly: GCA_963678685.1. NCBI lineage: Eukaryota > Metazoa > Mollusca > Gastropoda > Patellidae > Patella > Patella ulyssiponensis. The sequence continues at coordinate 598,138 of OY783230.1, forward strand.
AATACCGAAGTGACCTAATTTGTGTCGAATGGACGCTAAACCCTCCCTCTCCCTCTCAAAAGAGTTATATTCTACTGGGCCGAAACACCCACCTACACATCCAAGTAGGTTCAAACGACTTCAGCACCCCTTATTCGCTCAGGCTCTCCAGATAACTAGGTCAAACATGGCTGTTTTCAGTACCAAGATGTCAACAAACCCTGATTTTTCAAGGTAAAAAAGCTATATAGCTTAATCTGGATTTAATTCTCACAAGACAGTAAGCAATGGGATGACCATGCTAGTTATTTCACAATGTGTTAGCCATTTCAAATAAAAATAGAAGAAATGGCAAGCAATTTGCCTGTCTTTCTTCGGGCCCTATCAACTATTAATAGACATTTATAAACATGAAAATTCCTTAATCCATTCTCGATGCTGGATTTGAATTCGATTTGCTGCTCAACGCTCATTGATGATAGTCTAGATTATGTTCTTTATCGTACGGACTTTAGTAATGATGATCGAGGCGAGGCTTAAAATTCGAACGCTAATATCTCGGTTCAGAGTGGAGCCATTTGACGGAATTTTTCAGCATACATTATCTTGTTTTTCAACAATTATCATGAGAATTGCCAACTCTTCATCTTATCTTTCATAATACCCCATTAACCCGTAGCGATGTCATCCTTCTCCAGGTCACCTCAAATTGCGTCAAGTTCGCGGAGATGTAAATAAGGTTATGGCACGTGATAGTTGGGGAGATTGTGGGTTCAGGGTTACGTTTGGGATTAACGTTTGCCCGGTTTAGCAGCACCTTGCTACATTAACATTTAGACTAAACCTCGCAGACGCTAAATGTAAACAAAAGGCATGCAGATGGTGAATTTAGGGCCTTGTTATCAAGTTCGGATTATCAATTTATTTGATTCATACCAAGGCTTTATTTATTTATAGTTGGACTGGAATAATAAAGAGTTGAAAATATAAACTCCATTCCAATGCCCTAAAATGATAATTGCATTCTTTAAAGTCATATGTTAAAAATGTGTTAGAATAAAGCCTTAAAATACATGGCATTTTTCACAGTCCTACCTTGTTAAAGAATAATCCTATTAATCCTGTGATTCACTATTGCCTTTGGTCTATAGTTAGTTGATGTTATCGGGACTGAACATACACTATACAGTGTACGCATATAATTTTATTCAAGTATATCAGCACGACAAACATGTCTTACTAGGTGAACGGTGAAACCAACAACAACAGCTGGCATTAGCTTTTGAATGCTTGACAAGATGTGTGCATTAATTGCAACCACCGCACTGACTGTTCGAGGCTTTACCTCGCTTCATTATACAGTGTACGCATATAATTTTATTCAAGTATATCAGCACGACAAACATGTCTTACTAGGTGAACGGTGAAACCAACAACAACAGCTGGCATTAGCTTTTGAATGCTCGACAAGATGTGTGCATTAATTGCAACCACCGCACTGACTGTTCGAGGCTTTACCTCGCTTCATTATTGTCAGATTAAATCAAAATATGGTTGAACCGATCTAATCTACTTGATATCGGAGATATCTGATTGCATAGAGAGTTGATTATAGTCTTTTCATGTTAATATATGTCTAATTAAGTTTGGGAAGGATGTGCGACCTGGTCCCCCATTCGAATCGTTCTTCTGCTTGTCGCTCACGATATTCCTGCCAACCTGAATATAGCGGTATAGTTTAGGTATGCCCATATGTCAAATTTTTGGTCAGGTTTCATCAGGTCCTTTGACATGCAAGTGTTGACATACCCCATTCTTCTACACTAACTTTGTCTAGGGTGCGCTTCTTCCCAATGCGGAATTCAACATCTGTGTCAACCACGAAAGTAGTATAGGCCGGCACTGGGTCAAGCCACAAGACGTTAATGATTTGCAAAGGTTTCTTCTCTGGCTTATTACTTAAGTCCTGCAGAAACGTTGGTTCCAAGTCGGATATTAGACCAGCCGGCAGATTTATCAGCTCACCTTCAACAATGGTCGCCGGGGCATTCGGTGTATTACTATACTATTCAAAAAAAGTAGGGGATATTTGATTTTTAAGTGTTATTAAAGTCACCTAATGAAACTGACGAAGAAACAAATGACAAAATGAAATGAAGTTCACATTCATCGATTTATTCCAAATGATCGTTAGACTAAATAAGGCACAGACTGACCATTATAAGGGTAAAATGATACCCGGGGTCAAACAGCAAAGTTACCACAGCATTAAACAAAGTCAGTAACGGGTAAATCCTCCTCTGTTTGCCAAACAGGCATTGATCCGACGTGGCATACTCCTAATGAGACGTCTAAGGTCATTTTGGTCCAGATTGTCCCATTCCTGTTGCAACGCAGCAGCAAGTTCTTGGACATTGGCAGGACGTTGTTGACGTTGACGTAACCTCTGTCCAAGCATGTCCCAGACATGCTCGATGGGGGAGAGGTCGGGACTCAGTGCTGGCCAAGGTAATGTGGTGATGTTCTGTTGTTGGAGGTAACCTGTAAAGATCCTGGAAGATGAAACGGCGGCCATGAAGTCGTGCGAACGGCACAACATGGACTGCCAAGATGTTGTCCCGGTAGTACTGGCCTGTAACACGCCCTGCAACAACATGTAAAGCCGTTCTTCCAGCAACAGTGATGCCTCCCCACACCATAACAGAACCACCCCCATATCGACCATGTCTGATGACGTTAACGTCTTGGAAGCGCTCGTTTCGACGACGCCACACTCTCCTACGTCTGTCCAAAAAATCAACAGTGAACCTTGACTCATCTGAAAACATCACATTGCTCCAGCGTCGATTATCCCAGTGTTGACGATCCCTACACCAACGACGTCTTGCCTGAATGTAATGATCTTTCAAACAAGGGATCACGCGAGGACGTCGGGCGCGAAGGTGACCCCTATGCAGTCGATACCGAATCGTCTGGCCACTCACTCTCACACCAGTGTCTGTTTGAAGACGAGCGCTGATCTGATTTGCTGTGATGACACGATTTCTCAAGGCCAAGGTATGGATAAATCGATCCTGGGCTTGAGTTGTCGCCCTTGGTCGACCTGAACGTGGTCTGTCCTGTACAGATTGTGTATCACGGTATCTGGACCATAGCCTGCTTATGACAGACTGAGAAACATTCATCGTCCGCGCCACAACCGCCTGTGTTGTGCCGATCTGTAGCATGCCAAGGGCACGTAACCTTTCATTTTGGGTAAGCCGACGCATATCAAAATTTGTTTTCTGGTCACTAAAACAATTAAACTGATGTTTCCACCCTGGAATTCAATGCCACAATGACTGTAACATTCAAAGTCAGAGTCGTGCAAATCTTGGGTTGGACCCCCATGATGACCCCAAGCATCACCTGCATTCCATGCGGTAGCTATTGGTGCGTTTGGGCGTCACATGTAACTGGAAATGTTTCTTCTGTTAGGTTCTGTAGTGACTTTTTTCGTAGTCATTTGCATATTTTAGTATTATGCCCCCAAAATCAAATATCCCCTACTTTTTTTGAGTAGTATATTATTAGACGTCTGTCCCGAACTGTTGATGGCCGCAATATTCGACTTTTCTTCTTCGATCTGTCGCCGTACCATGACTTTCTTGCGCTTTATCCTAAACCGATGTGAAGCTCTGATTGGAGTGCAGTCAGCTCTGCATCGGCTTGCGAAGTAGAATAAGGATGGCGGTGGCTTGTGCTCTGTGTGTCTACCGCCACAGGTTCATCCTGGACAATAGTACCAAAAGTGGCGGGAATAGTGAGCATCGGGTTCACTGGATTAGCGGTTGGATCTGTTGTTATGTCTGTTTCATCTTCCCTTATTCATAGACCGAGTATGTCATGACGACGAATATAAACTTTTACTGGTGTCCCTTTTGGCGTCTTTTTCAGTCATGCCCAGACCCTGGGCTTATTCATAGATTGAAACCCATAGGTCATTTTGTAATTTTGGGAAATGCCACACAGTAAGCCTCTTTTATATAAAGTGGAACCCAAAAAATAAAACAACGATCAAGTTAAATCTGTGAATATTTTTTAAACCGCGTGATTATTACTTTTCTCTTTTTGAGATGTCCTAGGGTCGTACTTAAATTTCAATATCGTCTTGATATGAATAAGGGGGCCACCGTTTTTCTGTCGGTCAGACGTTGGATTTTAAACCCTTAGTTTAGATGAGTTAAAATAAACTCACATATGGATTTTGCTATAGTTTTGCTTGTAATAAAAGATGGTTTAGCTCATCACGTGACCTGTGTAATATTGTTGTGATAGACACCGAGAAAGTTCATTAGGATTTTCAGACGTGGTTCCCCTTTCTGTGGTGCAGGAAGGAGGGTCTGACAAGGATAGCTGTCTATCGGCGTGAACGTAAAAGATCCCTTGATAGTTGGAATTCGATGTAAGAGTAGGCCGTAGTGCCGCTGACCGGGCAAAATTTCCCTCATAGCACACTGTATGACGTATCCCCGTCTTCATTAGCCTAGTTCGGTGCAGAACAGAAGGACGTTAAAGCCTATTTCATTTCATTTACTAACATGTGCAGAACAGCAGGACATTCTGCCCCATTTCATTTCATTTACGATTTGAATAATTCGTAGAAGCGCAAGTCATCACTCTAACCCATTCTATTATTTACTCGTATTCTTTATTTCGTGTCATTTTACAACGAAACAGATGTTATCCATTAATTGTTTGCAGTAAAATTAACACAAAACATATAAATTGGCTTCGTACAGCAATGCATCGATTTGTTTATGTTTTTGCGTACAGCGGCGTCAACTGGACCGCGTGCGAGCATAGTATATATATCGTCTGCTACAACGCGCATCTTACAACAAGGGTAGCAATACGTTTTCTATTTAGAGAAAAGGACGAAAAAGGCCGTTTATCATCATATTGACCATGTTAAGATACGTGAAGGAAAGGGAGAAATGGGGTTTAACGTCCATTCTTTACTAACGTAAAGAAAGGGGTCAGGTTAAAAATAGACACCGGAAATACGTCACGAGTAAAAAGCTCCTGTGGGATTTTGGAATGTCAATGGTCTATATCAAAACTTATCTATGAAAAATCACGGTCCGCTATCTTTCAATACTTATGCCATTTGGGTGTAATATGTCTAATCGAGACTTGGACTGATACTGGACATGAAAATTTAGAATCTCTCTAAAATTTGTTTAATGGCTATTGTTGGTTTTATATGGGCACTGATCACTTAATAATTTCCACGTTGACTTTTTCCCAAATTTTTGTTGGGTAGAACGCTTCCTGTCACAGATAAAACAACATGTGCCAAAGTCTTGTCCAAAACCACGTATGAAGTTCATCATGAAAAACTTGAGATACACAAGCTGGAGTGGAGACAATTAAACATGCAATTTTCGGCCCTGCAGTTCAATCTACTTGAATCCTCCCAACTCAAAATCATGAATATTTAACAGAACCTGGCAGAAAATGTATTTTCAACCCCTTTTCTTCGATTTTACACCAAAAATGTCAACAAAAATTGCAAAAGGGGAAAAGGGAAAGTGAGAGAGAGAATAAAAATAACTTTCGCCATACTTTGTGACGGTAAGAAATATTTGGGGAGTTGTGTCCATATTCATTCGAAAGGGAGACAACTCTTTAAGATTTGGGAGACACGATGACTCTGGCATTTTCATGAGTTAAATGCAGAAATGGTATACAAATTCTTGACTCTTCGGATGGCCATATAATTTGGTTCAAATTACTCAAATCTCCACAAAACTCTACAATTTAGCAGAAAAAGAAATTCAATCCCTTTGATGAGCTTAAGAATTATATATATATGTAAATATAAAAATGTAGGTGATGTAATTCTAGGGGATATCTTCAATTCAGAATTACATTCTAGGTCAGGTCAAACTACAGCGTACCCCTCCCCACCATTAATTGCTACAAAAGGTTTCTCAACTGATTATGGTAGCGTTTAGTGTAATGTATAAAGTACTTAAAGTTTGCCCAAGTAGGACCCCCGGAAAAAGTTTTTTTGCAAGATGCCGTCAAAGATGGCAACCGAAATGTAACTAGGTATCTATCAACTCTATCTATCAAACACGGTTTGAGTGTTATTTGAATGCTACAGTTTAGTTTTCAGTTTGGCAAGGGCCACATACAGTATTTTAGGAGAGTCCATAACGTCTGCAGCTGCGTCGAGAGGATCTGCAATGGATAATTTTTGCCAGACGCAGCATTATTTTGGGTTATAATTGGAATTTACTGATCATGTTCTGCTTCCATCCCAACTCAGTTGGGTTCATTTCATTTTCCACCTCCGTCGTTACCAAAATTTGAAAGTACACACGTTGGCTTTGAAATCCTTTGTAGGGGATGTTGGGGTAAGCCTTTAAGGAATGGAAGGTTCTTCAGCAGTTGCCACTTTCTTGGTGAAAATGATATGGCACAGTGATGATAGCGTATCATTCGACTTTCCACCAAAGAGATCAACCATCAGTCCTTTGCCAAGATCTGACATGTCCTCTTGAGATGTGTTTTGAATGGCGAATGCAGTAGCACAGGACTTCCTGGCAGGACCAGATTTCACTAATTTCCGATGCCTAAAATCCTTGAAGTTGAATCACAGACCAGTAAACATGTGCAAAGAGACACTCGTCGTACGCATTGTTTCCTAAAGTTTCTTTCAACAGGTAAATGTTATATGGGAGATTAGATAAAAAGCCGGCAGTTCTCACTATAATAGTTACCAAGCGGTCGTCATCCATTATACGCCCACATTTTGCAAAGGATGAACAAAGATGATGTGAATTCTTGTAAAATCAGGGGCCATACTCCACGAAGATATGGTCTGACATGCGCGAATATCGAAAGGTTATGAACATACATTTCAGGTTTCATCACAACCGGATAAAAATTGCGACCTCTAGTAGTCTAGGAGCTAATGACAAAATAATATGGTCATCAGGCCCCAAGTTCACAAAGCATTCTCAGACTTAAGTTGAGAATTTACTCAACTTTAAATCTCTGTTTATAAGAAATATCTTTGAACAAAACTTTGCATGTAGTCTCTTACTGCGGTATTTGATACATTAAAACAACAAAAGTTTTATAAAGGTCTATATTTTAGCTACAATAAGGCAAACAATTTTGAGTAAATTTTTTACTTTAGTCTGAGAATGCTTTGTGAACTCGAGGCCAGGCAAATAAGGTTTGACCCCCAAATTTTTTCGCAGGTGTCCATACGAGTGAAAATCAATTGGTCAGATCGGGCTCTGCTGGGGCGTATAGCTGCAGCAGCAACCTATCTTTTAGTGTGAGTATACCTTGCATGGCATCCGCTTGTTTTTACAGGAATCTGGGTGTGGTGGATAGCCGAATTGTTAGCGTGTGCATCTTGCATCATAAGGTCTGCAATTGACGCTACGACATGGTTGCCTGTCCATTTACTTCAGGTCCCCCAGCCGAATGGTTAGCGTTTGCGTCTTTCATCATAAGGTCTGTCATTGACACATGCTAACGCTTAGTATATGAAACATAAAATCATGGATTTAGCTGTTCAGTTATCAAAATTCATTGAAAATCAATATACTTCTTCATCTCAAGACCTTAAACTCTGTGTATCAATCTGAAGTCAATTGGATTATAAGTTTGGCCTCTACAGCGTTACAAATGATTTTTCAAAGTGATCAAGGGAAATAACTCTGACAGTAATTATCAGTATTCGCTGAAAATCAATAAGATTCTTCGTCTCATGACCTTAAACACTGTGCATAAATTTAAAGTCAATCGGATATTAACTTTGGCCAAATGTAAGTCAATCGGATATTAACTTTGGCCAAATGTGAAACTCTTCTGACAAGGAGTAGGTTTGCCTGTCCAACCTTATGATTTTACTTCAGGTCTCCTAGTTTTCTCCCACTGCTAAAGATCCCTAATTGCAAACAAATCATTGAAATAAAAATAGAACCATGTTAGTCCCCAAATGACCTATTTTGTATTGAGTGGATGTTAAACCCCATATCCTGTGGGTTGAATATGGTGTTTTAAAGATGCAAGAAAATGCCTGAAATGTGTAAACTTTACAGGATTATGCCTGCTCTTTTTTAAGCTCCCACTTTTACATATCGGTCTAGATATACATCTGTTGAGATTTGTTTGTGGACAACTCTACAGGTCACAATTTAAAATATATGTTTATATCCAAACCATCTAGGATCGGATTGATTTTGAACATGTTCAACTGTGACCTCATGGATTATTGACCCTTATTGAGAAAAAATTCTGTTATGCCTCTTAACAAAAAACTGAATTCCATAGAGGTCCCAGATCTTAATAGATTCATGAGTTCATGAAATCACAAACCTCATCGATATGCAACAATTCGAAAATGACCTCCTTTTTCAAAAAAAGCTTGTGAATGTGATAAGACGTCAGTTTTTCATTTGGAGTGAGCATTGGGGCTATGAGAGGACAAATCCTATACATGTAAAATTTCAGCTATTCGGACTTAACCCTCTTTTTCGGAAAACATGTGAAATCGATAAAGACTACAATTTATTAACAGATTTGTTTTTAATTCTATATGAAACATTGGGACAATAAGTGGATGGGCCCTATTGATATTCTCTGATCTCTTTTGCAAAATGTTAAATGTATCGTAGATGGCAACCACTTGTTAATTGTATCAATTGTATTTTAATATTTTGAAAACAGTAATAAATAATCAATTTCAGCATAACTGGGGTAAATCAGTGTGCTATGATAGAAATTTAGTCCAAATATGACTTTTCTGAATTGTCTTCTTTGAATGAACAATTTAAACATGGCGCTTAGTCATTTGCCAGGCCATAGATCCACTGATCAGGCAAACGGTGCAGACAATCAGGGTGAGTTGGGACTTTCTTAACCCAAGTGATAACAAAAATACACAAATAAAGTTAAAACAAATAAAAATCCCCCCCCCCCCAAAAAAAACAAAACAAAAACCGAAAAAAACAACGTCGTCGAAACATAGCATAATACGCCCAGAAACAAATAATACAAGACCCTTGAAAACCAGACATACCTCTCCACGTATCGGGCCACGTAGGCCTGCTGTATGGCATTTAGTACCCGACTCTTGCCCCGCAGACACGGGGTCCATGTACGGGCGCAGCTGTTGCCCAAGTTCCATCTCTACGTCATCCAGGCTGTGCGGGGGTACGGGGCTCTTTTTTGTGACATCCCTGCAGCTGAAAAGAAATATAATGTTGAAAGTAACACGATTTCGGAATTGTTTCACATGATGGGCTACTTTTAATTGTAGTTTTCAATTCCTTAAAAATAAGATTCATTTTCAAATTATGGTTTCCTCGGTATTGTCGTAGACAAATTTGGCGCTTTCTACATTTTTTCATGAGAAAACTATACATTTGTTGGTGGTGCTTTTAATTATTTATTACTTATAATAGTTGGAAATTAAAGGGTTTACCATTAAATAATGATATGAGGTCTCAGTAATGGTTAAACGTTTTATTGTACGAGTACTTGGTAACGGCCCCTGCAGCCCACTTGAAACGGTGCAGTGAATAAGCCTACTGGATGTCGCCCATTATTGATGAATGAATGATTGTGGAATTTTATTCAGACGGCTAATAACACTTACTCGCTTAGCCTCACTGTGTCACTAGCCGTGGCTAGACTGTTCTTTATCTTCGGGGTACTACTACATGTAGACGCCTCCCTACCTTCCGGTTGGCTTGGTTTTGGTTCGACCCATGCAGGTGTCACCGGGCTTCTACAAATATAGAAACTGCTTTCAAAGTACAATAAAAAGCTTTTCTATTCTTTAACATTGTCTATTCTTTTACTGGTTTTTTGGATGGGGTTTTTGGTTTTGCAAGAAATTGGTATGAGTCACTTTTTATAACTTTTCCTTTACTCACATGCACAATATATCCTCGTCCTGTTCTTCTCTTTCCCCCTCCTCCCCAAAACGGATGCGTTTCGTCACCCTGGAAAACGACATTTTACGAAGTTAATAAGATTTATTTACTCTTACATTAATAGATGTAGTATATTATAAGTTTATAACAATATGTTTTAGGATAATAGAAATGGAGTGGGATTCCGAAACATTTCGTTTATGTTATTGCAGTACGCGCAAACTACGCTAGAGGGATACATGGTGTATGTTAAAATTTACGTACATTTATTACATTATATGTCTAGAAATATATGTATATTACTGCAGATTCTTGTTCTATATATGTAAACTATGTAAAAGGACCTATTCAAATTTTGTGACATACTCACCTTGCGGCTGACTCGTCCAACTCTTCCAGGTTGGTTTTTATCTCCCCCACCTCCCTCTTGGCCCCCTTTGTTCCTCCATGAGTTCTTCGATACGAACTCAAACCGTCTTAGGGTGTGGTCAACTTTCTCACGGAATTCGTGGAGGGTTTCCACCACAAATTCCCGGATCCCCTTTAATTTGACCCCAAGGGGCAGTTGAAGCTCTTCCATTTGCAAAATCACAGATTGATACCACAAGCAATGGGATGATTGGGATACATTATTTCAAAGCTGACTGAATGGGAGGGCTGTGCTAAACGTCATTTCACGACACGATGATCCTATCAGAATGAATGTCGCGTTTGTGTTACACCATTTAGTTAGTCAGTGGTAGACTATTCTATCCCGGTCTAAATGTGGCTTAGTTCCTGATACATGCGCTCATTATTTCACACCGGGCCGGATATTACGTTTCAAAAGATGGATTTGGCAACACCGGGCCGGATATTACGTTTCAAAAGATGGATTTGGCAGAGGGGCAGGGTTAGGTGTTATATTTGGGGGTAAGAAATCGCAGTGCATGGTTGTACAATTGACACACATCCGTCGTTCTATCGTGTCAGAGCAACATGGCGCGGTTGATCTTTTTCAAAGTCATACTGTTTTAGACAGTCTTGGGGATCGGTCAACGCGGTAAGCCTGTGGTATCTACTCTCTTGAAGGAAATCAGATGTAATTGACCTCGTCAAGTATCCCGGTGAGTAATAAACTTTAAGTCAGAAAATAGAAACTCCGTGTCCCGGGCCACTGGATCGAAATTGGCATTTTCGGGCAAATATAGAATCGTCCACGGTCCAATTCACGCTAAAATATACTCAGACTGGTCATTTAGAACCCATTTAAGCAAACAAATAATGAATTTGGACGACAGCTTATCTTCCCACTCGGATGCAAAAGGATTAACATGAGGACCGCCAGAAAGAAAAAAAAAGAGGGAAAAGGTTGAGCGGGAAAATAAACAGTTGGACCTTTTCTTGTTTTATAAATAATGTGTCTGTTTCTTGTACCGGCAGATTTGACCAATGGATGGCGGTGCCGTTCAGTATTTCACGTCGATATGATGAATGCAACATGTACAGGTGTATCACATCACATATCATATGACATGTATTCTCAGTGAGAGACAACTCCGATGTTGAAATGAATGCTAAACAAACCTTTTCTAAACAAAATTTCGTTCTGGTAGCTGGCAAACAAAAATGGCGCATTCGGAAAAACCGCGTGCTAGTTTTTGACAAAAACTCGCAGCAGATACAAATTTCTCAGCATTGAACATCATAAAAAAAACTGAAAAAAATAAAAATCCTCGGTGTCATGTCCATTTCATAATTTTTTTAAATTTTGAAAGCATAAGTAAATTTGTTTAACCCCTAACAGTAAATATTAAGTTTCTCCTCAGAACCATATGGCTAGTCAGTCTTCCCCGACACTTGGGTCATTCACGAAATAACCATAAACAATAGGAAGCCAAACAGCAACCAAAACATGTGGGCCGAAACACTCCGTCCAGAAGACTATTTACCCTAGAGGACCTTTTCCAATTCAAATTAATATTCCTGTTTTCGTGACAAATTTTTATTTTTATCGGCAACCACAACTTCACTAAGTATGTACTTTAGTTTTCTACCTGAAAAGAAGAAAAACGAAACGAAATGAAAGGAGAACTAACAAACTAAGATTCCTCGATACGGAATTTATTCCGAGACTGGCGGGCGTTATCTTAGTGCTGTGCCATTTGGGTGTGGGGTAGGCGCTTACGAGAGTTCCCCCTTTTGACGGGGATCTTTTGCGCAATATAAATGTTTGCATTATTTCGATACTTAGAACAAGACGCAAACACTGACACGGTAAAAGGGCATATATTTAGTTACCCATCCATGGAAGCAGCTGCCGTGATTCATATAAGACATGATCTAATTGAATAACTTTAGTACATAGAAGGGTTTTTTTTTATTTGCGTCAGGAATGACATTACCAACTGTGGGCGACATTGAGCTAGACGGCGAAGAGGAGTGGTTGACAGACACGGCAACTATTAATGCCTTTTCCTTGAAGAATGCACTATCCCTATCTACGGAACAGTTTCTTCGGGGACACACATGTATCCCTTTACGGTTAAACTGTGTAAATGAAGCCGAGGCAGGCTGTGGGCTAGCAATGGACTATGACATTGACGGCGTCGTAGTAGAACTGGCAAATGTCTGTGCCATTAAAACATACCGGCCCTTCTTAAATTACCTGCCAGGTGACAAGACGAGTCTTATTCCGGTCTGTAATCTACTTAAGAAACATCTGCCTTTACAGCGTTATACGGCTTTTTCGCGCGGCCTCTTAAAATCGTGTATGGGAATGAAAGTATCTGATGATAGGGGGTATTCTACTATGATAACTATTATTCCTCTGGAAACCTGTAATGAAACATTAGCGATGAACCCCATCAAAGATGTTACCTATGATGACATACTGGATGGGATAAGAGTTAGCTTTATGGAAGAAATGATGCGCAATAAACCCTTTAATTCGCTTTGCGCTACTTACAGGAAAAGAGTTCTCAATTTATCAACAAGAAAAATAAGAATTGTTCAAAGAGACCAAACATTTGTATTTTCGATACTTGGTAAATGTTGCGAGGAATCGACTGTCCCTGAAGGATATAGGGGGATCATATTCGATTACCAATTTGGGCAGCGGGAAGAAAATATATTCTTATGTGATTTATACCAGTCCCAATCTGTTTTGCGCGTTTCGGTCCACTATGCTTTGAACGTGTCATGCCCAAACTGTCACTTGTTTTGGTCGAAAACAGGACTGTCGCAACAGTGTGGATCTCGAGGGAATTTGATACGTGCGTTCACTCTTTCGGAATGTGCTAATTTCCAGAGCAATATGGATGGAAGGCCATTGGATGTTGCGCAAAGTATTCGACGTATTTCTGCCCATGCTGAGGCGATGACTTTTATTCAACTCTATACGGACACACCCCATTTCAGATATACAGGAACATATCACCCTGTTTCGGGAACTATAGCGTGTTTGGGGCTGCTACACCATAATGCAAGTTCAAAATTCAGAAGAAAAGCATTATATTTCTGTCATGGAGAACAACGCGGAACTGATCACACACTTTATTAAGTGTCGTCTTGAAGTCGTAAAGGCCTTTTCCTCACTCGACGTTCACCCATTTGAAGCATTTATTCCCGAGAACTTTCATGAAAGTCTGCGAAATAACGACTTACTAGTACCCATCCACGATCCTCATTTACAAGTCATCGGTCGTTTGCAAACAATTTCCCAATATCTGATACAGAATTTACAACAACAGTTGAGTGACTATCAACATTCCGGAGCTTTCGACTCGACATATCAAACAGAACTTGCCCTGGAGGATAATCTCTCGATTCATATTCTTACTATTAAACCAAAGGTTCCCGAAATCAATCAATATTGAAAACAAAAGAGTCAAATCAAAGTAATCAGTAATTCTAAAGTAATTAGATAGAGGGATGAAGCTATGTTATTATCACAACAATCAATAGCTCATAAAATACATTAATGTAGTTTATTTTACTTTTTTTATTTCAGTGTTTTTTCTCGGGGAGACCGTATTCGAATCTATCCATTCCATTCACGCGTTACCTGGTTCCAGGTGATGGAGATAGTTCAACGTCCAGGAGAGGTTTTCTTTCGCTTGATCCGCCTAATTCTTGTGCTATGGATGAAACGTCAATGTCACCGATAGATAACTGGACAAAAAACCCACTACAGAGAAGTAGAGTGCAACGGCTATTTTCTTTCACGGACTGTTTGGCATCTTCTGTACAGCTCATTGGTAAAAAGGCTATTGCCATTTTATTATTGGATATTGCTGATCAGGCACAAGTCCTACAAACACACCTTTATGCTGCAATGAAAAGCGTGGAGCATTTTTCTTACACCGTAGAGATTTCAATTACTCCATCTACACTAGGAAGTAACCTATCTTGAACGAAAAACTCGCAGTTTCCGTATGTATTTGGAAGAGCCTTACACTTCATTAGAGAGAGGGGCCTGCCTGTTGAAAACGTTTTGGAAATAGGGGTCCTTGAGCACAAGTTGCGTTTCTTTCCAAATCTGAAACTATATGATGCTTCGCGTAATCCAAAATTCACGTGGGATTAAAAATCATTTGCACTAATCCTTACCGAGGAAGCTGACAACGATGACAGAAATATACCGCTGTTAGTCACAGGTGACATAAAACACATGTTAGAAGAGAAAAAACTGACGCATATGTCGTCAATAAAAGACACAGCTCAGTCCTACATGTGATGTTAATATACAGAACAATAAAGGTCATACAGTCATACACAGTGCTGTAGTCGGGTGCCTATTATCTAAGTCTAGTCTGAAAGAAAATGGAAATTCAATGGACGATTCAATGAGTGAACAATACAAAACCTTTCAAAACTGTGTCAAACTTTTACTCGATGCTGGTGGAAATATTAATAGTCAGGACACTAATGGAAAACTCCTTTGATCTTAGCGGCCAAGAAAAATAATAAATTTAATATACATTTACTACTTGAATTGGGCTCAAAACTCAATATTTTAGAAACCAAATATGACACATCTGCTTTACAATTTCTTGATCTTAATTATGGTGGACATTGTTTGAACAATATTTGATGAAAGGTGGTCATAAAGTTCTGAATTTACCAGGACCAGATGGCAATACACTGATACAGCGAGCTTTACTTTTCCCTATCTGTTTTGAACCAAAGAAAACTGTTGATATAATAAGATATTTAGTTGCTGAAAACTGCTGCCTTCAACATCTTCAGTCTGTTTCTACTGAACTTAATTACTACAATGACGATGTTCATTTAGATGATTTTAACAGTGAAGAGAGAGATGAACTTAGACAATTACTTTATCGAAGTGGTGCTCCCGAAGACGAGGTTGCTTCCACTGTTAATTTCAAAATGGAGGACGAACAAGATGAACATGGTGGAATGGTTCACTCCAGAAACAGGGAGAAATTCAAGATAGTGTGTTTTAACTTGTCTCTTCAAGAGATGTGCGTAAGACTCATCAGACAGAAATTGGGACTAGACATAAAGAAAAAAGTTGAACAACTTGAGTTAACTAAGCCTGTGGCGAAGAAGATCTTATTGGTTGATCTTATTCCTAAAAAATACTTTATCCGTTATTCCATGGATAATTATTATGAAAATATGGGGGACGATGATGATGAGAGGGATGAGGATGATACTGCTTTTCTGGCTAGCGACAGTGATTTTAATAGCTATGATTATAAAGTTTATAACCTAGAAGGAAATTAATATGACACACATGATGCTCATGTTAGTGATGGGGATGATATACCTGATGAGGTTGTCATAGATGAGGATGCTAGTGATGGTGATGACAACATGGATATTGAAGGATGATGTTGTTATACGTCAGAATGATACAGTGGGGATGATACCGAATGCCGATGACATAGCTGCTGATGTTGTTGTGGATGAGGTTGATAAAGATACTGATGTTAGTGATGACAAGATGAGAGTTGAAGGATGATGTTGTTTTTTTAGATGAGGATGACAAAGATACCGATGATAGTGGTGGTGATGACAAGATGGAAGTTGAAGGATGGTCTCGTTATAGATGAAGATGATACAGATGTTAGAGTTGGTGATGACAACGTGGATGTTGAAGGATGATGTTAGTACAGATGCTGCAAATAAAGATATAGAAGTTAGTTTTGATGATGAGAACATGGGTGTTGAAGGATGATGTTGTTAAAGACGAGGATAATGTGAGTGATAGTGATGGTGATGATATACCTGATGATGTTATAGATGAGGATAATAAAGATACAGATGTTAGTGGTGGGGATGAGAAGATGTATGTTGGATGATGATAATTGTCGTGATGATAATGATTGATGAAGAGATGAATGTTGATGGGTGACCATGCCGAGGGTATAACACTAATACTAATGATATTCATATATAGTCCCACATAATCAGGATGGATAATTTTTCAACAGAGTCGGGATGGAAAACACCAAACAATTCTACACCGACTGAGTTAATAAATACGGGAGAATATTGTGATGTACGTCTTGGAGGTGAAGAAATTGTTTCTGAAAGGTCATAATTGACTGGTGGTGATGATGATGATGATGATACCCCTACGATCTGGACGATGAGGATGAGAGATTACAGTGCCAGTATTCACGTATACCATCTGGACGGTGATGATGATAGATTATAGTGCCAATATCCATGTATATCATCTGGACGGTGATGATAAGAGTATGGTTCCAGTGATGACGAAAGGTTAGCTATTGACGAAGCCAGAGAACATGAATTATATAATAAGGGTGATATATAGTATGGAGTAAGATGGCGATGATGAATTACATTTGATATTTGATTATATAGGAAGGTATGTTTGATATTTGATTATATAGGAAGGTATGTTTGATATTTGATTATATTGGATGCTATGTTTGATATTTGATTATATAGGGTGGTACGCTAAATGCCATCAATCGCTTGTTATGGAAGGTGTTGTCGTTATTGGTTTAGGGCACCACTTTGAAGTTTACCACCACCATGTTATTAATGGTTTATCACCACCATGTTATTATTAATAGTTTATCACCGCCATGATATTATTAACGGTTTATCACCACCATGATATTATTAACGGTTTATCACCGTCATGATATTATTAACGGTTTATCACCACCATGTTATTACTAATAGTTTATCGCCACCCTGTTATTATTAACCCACTCATGGACGAGATATCAAATTTGTTTGTTTTTTTAATATGATGTCTAAAATGTCACAAAATTGAAGTTTTGGTAGATTAAAATCGGTTAAATTTTAAAAATCTGTTAATTTTGGTCATTTCAAAGGCTGTCCCAAAAATTGGACGCTGTCCATAAGTTTTAATAAAAATATAAACAATAGCAGTGGAAATTATAATGACGGTTTAACAAAGAAACAATTAGTTTTTATTTAGATCGGAGTGGATATTCGCCATGCGCATGGCGAATAACCCAGACCCATCAGGATGGTTATTCGCCATTCGTTTTATATAATAAACTTAAAATCCTTGCAGATTGTTTGTGCTTTTATTCAAACTGCATGCCTAGAATCCATTTTTAATTGTTATTTGTTATTTGAAGCTTCACCGTGTAAATGAAAGCCTTCGTTCACAGCGAAGCGAAGACAGAGAAACCGACGTCGTGTGTACATGGAATTAGAACACATGTGAAAAGTTCCGTACTCTGTAAAATTCTGTATCTTTACTAATCCAGGGCCCTGTTTCACGAAATTTTAACTAAAGATACAATCCAATTTTAGCAGATACTTCAATTTTGATTGGCTAAGAACTAAAATCAATCTTATATTGTCCAATCAAATAACTAAAATTCAGATCTTATCTTAGTTAGAATTTTGTGAAATAGGCCCCTGGAACATTGAAAACGCATTTCTTTGTACTTTTATTTATCACAAAGTATATAAAATACAAACTTAGTCTAATTCCATTCCTGTCGAGCGAAAGCAATAGAGGCTTATTAAAATTGTTCTCTTTGATCTACCCGCCCGCCTACCACACGGAGTAGTCAGTCTACCCATATATTTCGTTGCCAACCGCATGTTTTATCTGCGACCTGTAGTTTATATATTTTATTTTCCATTCCTATATTTCATTCCCTACCAATAGGGAGAGAGAGAGAGAGAGAGAGAGAGTTTAACGTCCACTTGACACAATGTAGGTCATTTTGGGACTAACACATGGTCCAATTTCATATCAATAATACGCTTCCGCGCAGGGGGCCTTTAGCTGTGGCTAGATATCGGAGAGGGTGGGGGAATTCGGGACTAACGTATGGTTCATGTTTTTTTTATTTGAATAATTCCCTTGCGCGTAGGGGTCTTTAGCAGTGGTAGGACCCAGAGAAAACCCACGTGGTTGGTTGGACTCCTGAACATGGCCCTACAAAAGGTATTTCTCCACGTATAAATATAAATGGTGAACAAATTAAGTAATTTAGAGAGAGAGAGAGAAATGGGGTTTAACGCCCACTCGACACAAACTAGGTCATAGCGGGACTAACATATGGTTTTAATTCTATTTCAATAATTCGCTTGCGCGTAGACGTTTCTAGCAGTGTGAGGAAACCGAAGTGCACGGAGGAAAGCCACGAGGTCGAGAAGGCGCCCCCATCTCCATGCCACATACGCTCACACCAGAGATCGAATCCACAGCCCCAAGCCAGAGATGACCGGCCAGCGAGAGGTCAAAGAGCGGCACTCTAGACCACTAGGCCATCCCTACCCCCCTAGTAATTTAACCCTTTTATTCTACAGTATAGGCCCAGCATGAAATTCATATTGATGTATTCCGATCAGAACATTCTGATCTACTCGAACCTTTTATTTTCAAAAAATGTTTAATTCCAATTTATATACTTGAATAAGATTATTTTGTCTTATTTAAACTGGCAGGTCGTAAGGTATGGTACTCTTTCGGGTAGTCACCGCTAGGCTATAAATAGACCCCCAATGGCACTCTGCCAAAAGACGTTTGTTGTAGTATTTATTTTCGCATTTTCACTGCAACGAAAATGATATATGTTCATTTTGTAGGATGAGGTTAACCTAGTTTAAGTGCTTTGTAGCATTACCGCTCGACCAGACATCGTGATAGGCCAGAGAATATCGATTTAAAAAAAAGAATGGCGAATAACAAAAACGAATGGCAAATAACGTAAACGAATGGCGAATAACTCCCTGCCATGCGCATGGCGAATATCCTCTGCCTATTTAGATCAGGTAATTTATTTCATTTCTAATTATATTTGAAAAAAAATATCAAGCGTTAAATATTGTAAAATCCCATGTAGGCTAAAGTCCCATTTTGCTGCCTACTTTTACGAAATCGCTTTAACTGGCGTTAACAAATTACAGGTGACGGAAAATTTTTGTGGTTTATCCAGACATATTCTCCTACTTAATTTAGTATACCAACTCATAATAATATATTGTAATTAACTTTATGTGCAATGTATTTTTGCTTCAACTTGGTACAGATAATTAGTTTTTTGTGTGGAAAAGTACTGAACAGGATTGGTGCAAAGGGCATTTGGGGCATTTTGTGCAGAGTTTCATTGTTTTCTTCCCACAAAATACGTGTATTTCTTGAATAAGAAAAGTGATTTCTCCCATCAAATCGGACGTCTTCGGGGATTCTTGGTTTTATTGGTTGAAATCGACCTGGTCCTATGATTATCCTGCTCCGAACGAAGATAGGGAGAGATATTGAAAACGGGATCTGTCCCTAATTGGTTTCCGAAGCATATCTCATAAACCGTTCTAGATATCTTTCTGAAACGTTTTACACACATCAACCTATTACAGTAGTTGTGCCATTTGCTATTTAGGTATTTCTGGGATTTATTTTTTTGTGTTTCCATGGAAACAAATTTGACTTAGTTTTTGGTGTATAAATTTGTTTTGGAGCATATCTCATAAACCGTACGTGATATCTTCATGAAACTTTGTACATACATCGACCTATAATGTAGTTGTACCTCATAAAGCTCATTCAATTATTCATCATTAATTTTAAAAATCTTTCTTGTAATAAATTATGTACATACATGTACATTTATTAGTTTTGCAGAGAAGGGGAAACATGAATAAATGTGAGGATTGTACTAACTCATTTATTACATCCCCGTGTAAATGTCTGCAGTGCAATCCTAATGATACTTTGCATAAATTATAGTATGTAATCTCTAAAGAATAAACAAATAAAAGTCATGTAAATTATACAAAACACTATCTGTGCTGTAAAATTGAAAATTTTCACTATCCGGAACTTAGTATGTACAAAATGGCAAATGTGAAAAACATGCCCTTTAATGGGCAGCGTCCCAAAAATGGGACGCACTTTATTCAGCTCACTAAAAGTAATCTATTTTGATTGTTCTTGCACAAAGTCATATTTGAGAATCTAGAACACATAACCTTTAAGGGTTGCCGAAATATATATTGTAAAATGACTATTGACCTTTGACCTTTTTGACTTTCGCATTTGCAGGCTGTGTCATTACGGACGCCATCTTGGACGGGGGGGGGGGGGGGGGCTGTAACTCCATGTGACTATTGTTTATGGTCTATGTCAATTAGACTCTCTATGTATTATACTCATACTGTTACTTTAATAATATCTTGATTTTCTTTGTTTTAATTTTGATTTGTAGGGTAGCCCCCAAACATTAATGGTTTATCACCACCGTGTTATTATTAATGGTTATCACCACCACGTTATTATAAATTTTATATCACCACCATGTTATTATTAATGGTTTACCAGCACCATGTTATTATTAATGGTTTATCACCACCATGGTATTATTAATGGTATATCACCACCATGTTATTATTAATGTTTATCACCATCATGTTATTATTAATGGTATAATAATAATGAAAATAATAAAAATCTTCCATAGGTCCCTTCTAAGCGACATATATGCAGTAGCATTTTAAAGTGAGAACTTTGGGAAGTTGCTCCTAAAGTACAAAACATATACATTATACAAGTGAATGGAATACAGGAAGAACTCTGTAAATACACAAAAAATAAGATAGAAAATAATAAGTATGTCATCAGTAGCGTATTATGGTTTCTTCAGTGCTCAATATTAATAAGTTTTCAGTTTAATCTTAAAATTTCCAATATTTTTACACATTGCTACATCAAAAGGCAGAATTTTCCACAAAAGACATGCAGAAAAATGAAAAGTACGTTCAAGGATTCCATTTTGCATTTTTGAAGGAAAAAAGATTTACTGATCTATGAACGGAGTGTAGATAATGTGAAGCCTGAATTGTAATATTGTTGAATGATAAGACAATTTTATTTTAAATAATCCTCTGCGTTAGTAAATAGAGAAGTGGATGGAGCTTCTATCGGTGCATCAAGAATAATACTTGCTTATATATACAACATAAAGAGGCTAAAACCAATACTGACAAAAAAATCGTCAAGTGTATTATTTGGTAGCAGTTTAATCGAGAGATAAAATAAATAAAGCAGAACTTGATTACCCAATCAACAATCTTAACCCCGTTCATTAATTGTGGAATGTATATACGAGTAGAGCATTATACATTTGTAATAAACAAATTACGTTTATTTTCAAATGACAGTAACTTATTAGATGATATGAAAAAAATAAATATAAACATATGCAGCTGTTTTTTGTTTGTTATTTGTTGAAGGACATACCTCCTGACGATACCCATGGAGGGGCTGAAATAGTTATTTATAGACTACTAGCCATCTTATATAATAATACTGTAGTTACTTACAAACAATGATTAAAATATACACAAAAAATACTTGTTTTTCTTATTCTAATTTCGTCGTCTTGGAAACCATCTGTTATTGAAGTGATTGATCATGCCGAATTTGAACAAAATCTGTTAATAATTGCAACCTGTAGAATATTTACAGAGAAAATAACAAAAAGCGGGGTTGGCACCACCCCGCGGGGTAGGACATGCACCCGGAAAAAACCCACGAGATTAGACAGACGACCCTACTCTTTGTCATGTACAAGCTTGGGCTGGAAACCACACCACTTGAATGACAGACACACAGACAAGGGTGGCGGCATAATATGTTCACGTTATGAAATGAAATGGGCTTTAACGTCCTACTGTTCTGCTCCGACTGAGCTAATGAAGACGGTTCACATTGCAAATGGATACTCAAACTGCAATGTGAGTGTGAATCTACTTCCACTTGATCAACCATTTTCTTAATTGCCAGTTTTTTGTTTCATAACGCGACAACCCGACATCTCGACAACACGACATTTTTACCCGACATCACGACATTTTTAGTGTCGTAATGTCGGGTAATAAAGTCGTGATGTCGGGTAAAATTGTGGTGTTGTCGGGTAGAAATGTCGTGATGTCGGGTTGTCGCGTTATGAAATGAAATGGGGTTTAACGTCCTGCTCTTCTGCACCTGACCAGGGCTAATGGAAGACGGGTTTGCGTTATGAAAGACGACATCACGACATTACGAAATGATACCAATCAGCCACCATAGTTTCACACATTTATAGTCACTAAATAAACGGTCAGGTTGTACTTAATAAGCTATGACCATTTAACCATCCATAAATACACTGAAAAATGGTTCGGAGTGTCGTCCATAATATCCAGACATTTTTGAGAAAAAATACGTTAAGTGCCCTTGTTTTGAAATTGGTCTCACTTAATCAGTCTACCGACCATTCTCCGTCTGCTTGACAGGCCGGGATAATCAAGACTCCTTTTTTACGAAACATGACAGTCAGCTGGAACAAGAAATTGAATATAGAAATAACGCACGGTGGGCGCCGCAACAATTGTTTTAAGAACCTTATAAAAGTTAAATAAAACTACTGCTAATATCATTATACCGTTCATCTCGCGTTATTCAGAGATATTATTTCTACTAAACCAAAAGTTGCCGCTCCTAACGGTCTAGTTAATAATAAAGCAATTTAAAAAATAAAACGGGCTTAATTTCTAAAGCTGCTGTAATGACCAATAATCTAAATATTACTGCTATTCAGAATCGTCAACAACAGATTTTTACGGCTATAATAGTTATTACATATGTTGAGAAATTCAGTGTGCTGTGGCTATTTATAGACAAAAAGAGAGCCCGAGACTCGTCAGACATCAGTTCGAGTTGAGTCACTGAAGTCTGCACATTCAACGTTTCGAGAACAACTTTTAGTAGAGAAAATATTCGGCCATTAGGCACCCTATTACTGGAGGTTGTATTTACACAATTTTGAGCTTAATGGCAAGATTTAAATTGTGAGTTGATCGCGTTGGATAGATCTACGGCTAAATAAATATACAACCATTAAACTGTAATACTGGAAATGAATTTTGGCAATGAAGAAAGCACTCGGTAAACCTCGGCAGATTCCGGAACCTACACTAGCCTCGGTTGTATGGGAGTGATATGTACCTACGCCTATACAATTGCGATGCGGCGCCGGTTTACTTATTAAGAAAACTTACCGCTTTAAGAAAGAAGTACTCAAAACTTGAAAGTAGTTCTAATGGCGGACTTCGTCGTAGGGTACTGCAATCTGCTGAGGTTTGCCGAGTGTGAAGAAAGGCCGCTTTACTCTGAAAATGAATGCGACCAGTGATTTAAGTTCATCAAATATTGAAAACAGAATAATGGTGGGTTTATTTTGGGAGCATTTTGTACAAAATATGATCCTCGTCCTCGTCAGATTGAGACTTTTAAGGCGGAAGAACACAATGAGTAAAGAGGCTTTGTTTTGTTTTTGCACTAACACGGGCATGGTAGCCTGACTCCAGTCTGATATGAATTTCATGAATTGAAATTTTGGTGGTCAACCCCGTGCAGATTTAGTACTCTGGTGATCCTATGATGCCATACTTGCTGTGCGGCAAAGGAAAGTTCTCAACAAAATTTCGGGAATGTACTACAGCATGCAGAACACCACTGATTTAACATTGGAGTCTATGGAGAAATTAATGGTGGTCTGCCTCCGTTTACATTATTAAGAGTTACCTCCCTTAGAGCAGATTACATGTAAAGTAGAAAGGCAACATTATTACCAACTGAAAAACTCTTCCCTACCTGTAAATTTATACGGGTAACAGGAATGCAATTATTGACCAATATTTCAACCAGCCTTCTCTAGTCATTTATCTATGGACTATAATTATTGCTTATTATTGGACTTATTTACATTTATAAAGCTATATTTAAATAACATAAATCAGTTAACATATTGAAGATATCTATTGAATACAATTATTGTTTATTACTTAGAAATGTTTCCACTACTGATGTCTTCCCTCTTACTCCAGCCACAGTAGTGGATCGTTCTAAGCATTTCCATTGAACAAGTTTTTTTAGTCACTGGCTTATACCTCTCTTAATTTTGACATTGACGCCACTGCACATAGCTTTACATGTAATAAACCACTTCCCATTGAAATAAAAGTGAAGCCTTACCGCATACTTATATAGCCCCGATTACACTTGGCCGCGATAAGCGTGCTGTTCTGGGCACGTTGGGCCTACCAGCCCGCGATAAATTTCAAGAAATTGACCCGTTCACATTACTCAAATAATATAAGTGGTCTCAGAACTACTCAACAAATTACTCAGATGAAAACAATTATGATGGTTGATTTAGTTTGGACAGCACTTTGACAGAACTGATGATAGAACTGTCAAAGAATGGGGGGAAAGTGTCAAGGTTCGTTTCGCGCATGCGCAATGATCCGTACAGAAGCCATGCTCAGGTCAGATAGCGTTTATACTAAGAAAAGTCAACTGCACCGAGACCACAGCTATAAGCACATTCTGTGTAGCATTTTCTTATTATTTCACCAATTTCAAGATGAAGTCTGTTGGTATGATAAACAAAGGGTATGTCCATTCTGTGGGTGGAATAAACAAAGGGTATGTTCATTCTGTACATGTAGGTATAATAAACAAAGGTAATGTTTATTCTGTGGATAGAATAACCAAAGGGTACGTCCATTCTGGATGAAATAACAAAATCAAAATGTTACAAAATGTGTTTTATTATAAAGAACCAAAGAAAAAAATGTTTCGCTATAATAGTCACAAAATAGATAATAACATAACGCTAACGCTACAATATACGTCCACATTCCTGCTTTGATTGATATGGTACTTTGTCAAGAAGGCTAGGCGTTTGGTTTGTTTAGCGTTGAGGGTCGTGCCTCAACATCAATAGTTGCCGTCCTTGGAGTATAAGGAATAAGTTTACCAAGATAATCCATTCAGAATTGTGCCTTCCTAACGCTAAAGGCAAAAAGTGGGCGTGGCCCTGCCCCTGGGGGTCGGGACTTTCATCAAAATCAATAGTGGACGCCCTCAGGCTATAAGGAATACAAGTACCAAGCTGCTTCATTCAGAATTGCGGCCTGTAAACGACAAACACAAAAATTGGGCGTGTCTTGCCTGTGGGAGTCGGGACATGCAGTTGACGTCCTTAGGCTATAAGGAATACATATCCCAAGTTTAAAGACAATCCATTAAGAATCGTGGCCTGTAGACAACACACACAGACACGAAGTAAAAATGGGCATGGCTCTGCCCCTGGGGGTTAGGAAATCACCAAAAACAATACGGGTCATCTTTAGGGTATAAGGAATAGGTATGTAAAGTTTTAAAAGGATCTGTTAAAAATTGCATCCTGTAGGCGAACACACGACACAAAAGCATTGGGCGTGGCTCTGTCCCAGGGGGTCCGGCATGCACCAAAAATAATAGTGGTCAGCCTTAGGGTATAAGGAATAAGTATAAAAAAAAGTTTTCAAGACGATCGATTAAGAATTGTGGCCTGTAGCTGACACACAGACAGACAAAAAGAAAATGGGCGTGGCACTGTCCCTGGGGGTCGGGCATGCACCAAAAACAATAGAGATCTTCCTTAAGGTACCAAGAATGAGCATTCAAAGTTTCAAGATGATACATTAAGAAATGCAGCCTGTAGACGACAAACAAATACAAGAAATGGGTGTTGCTGTCCCACGGGGGTCGGGCATGCACCCAAAACAAAAGGGATCATCCTTAGGGTATAAGGAATAAGTATTTTAAGTTCCAAGATGACCAATTAAGAATTGTGGCCTGTAGGCGACACACAAAAAGAAAATGGGCGTGACTGTGCCCCTGGGGGTTGAGCATGCACCCCAAATGATAGGTATGTTCCTTGGGGTACAAAGAATAAGCATTCAAAGTTTCAAGATGATACGTTAACAAATGTGGCTTGTAGACGACAAACAAATAAATACAAGGAATGGGCGTGGCTCTGTCCATTGGGGGTCGGGCATGCACCAAAAAACAATAGGGATCATCCTTAGGGTGTAAAGAGTAAGTATACAAAGTTTTAAGAAAATCCAGTTAGAATTGCGGCCTGTAGGCGACACACAGACACACACAACAAAAAAAATGGGCGTGGCTCTGCCCCTGGGGGTTGGGCATGCACCCCAAACGATAGGGATCATCCTTAGAGTATAAAGAGTAAGTATACCAAGTTTGAAGAAAATCCAGTAAGAATTGCACCCTGTAGGCGACACAAAGACACACGAAAAGAAAATGGGCGTGGCTCTGCCCCTGGGGGTTGGGCATGCACCCCAAACGATAGGGATGTTCCTTAGGGTACAAAGAATGTGTATGCAAAGTTTCAAGATTATAAGTTAAGAAATGTGGCCTGTAGACGACAAACAAACAAATACTAGAAATGGGCGTGGCTATGCCCCTGGGGGTCGGGCATGCACCAAAAACAATAGGGATCTTCCTTGGGGTATAAGGAATAAGTATACCAAGTATAAGGAATAAGTATACCAAGTTTGAAGAAAATCCAGTAAGAATTGCGCCCTGTAGGCGACACAAAGACACAAGAAAAGGAAATGGGCGTGGCTCTGCCCCTGGGGGTTGGGCATGCACCCCAAACGATAGGGATGTTTCTTAGGGTACAAAGAATGTGTATGCAAAGTTTCAAGATTATACGTTAACAAATGTGGCTTGTAGACGACAAACAAATACTAGAAATGGGCGTGGCTATGCCCCTGGGGGTCGGGCATGCACCAAAAACAATAGGGATCTTACTTGGGGTATAAGGAATAAGTATACCAAGTATAAGGAATAAGTATACCAAGTTTGAAGAAAATCCAGTAAGAATTGCGCCCTGTAGGCGACACAAAGACACAAGAAAAGAAAATGGGCGTGGCTCTGCCCCTGGGGGTCGGGCATGCACCCCAAATGATAGGGATGCTCCTTAGGGTACAAAGAATGTGTATGCAAAGTTTCAAGATTATAAGTTAAGAAATATGGCCTGTAGACGACAAACAAACAAATACTAGAAATGGGCGTGGCTCGGCCCCTGGGGGTCGGGCATGCCCCCAAAACAATAGGGATCTTCCTTGGGGTATAAGGAATAAGTATACCAAGTTTGAAGAAAATCCATGAAGAATTGCGCCCTGTAGGCGAACCACAGACACACACACACACACACACACACACACACACACACACACATACACACACAGACAGGGGCGACGGCATAATACGTTCACATTATGAATGTGGACGTATAATAAAGGGAATATGTTGACAATTTCAGTCAAATTACTCCATTCTGAGCTAACTTAATTCTGTTTGCTGAATACCGGAGTCTCGATAGTCATAGCTACCATTGTCCAATTACTAATCAAAACATTAACTGTCAATCATTGTTAAATCTGACCATTCGATGGCCTAGAGAGTTGATTATGGCCATGCAAAGTTAATAAATGTCTAATTAATAATTTAACATTTAAAGAAATATGTGTATTAGAACTATTTTGTTTTATAATATATACTACATAGTAATTACAGTGTGGGGGAGGCGGCAGGCCCGTAGCTAGCGGGGGGGGGGCAAGGGGGCAGCTGCCCCTTGGAAAATTGTGGCGCCCCTTATGGGTGCTGAAGGCGCCCTTTTCCCATTGGCGCAAAAATCGGTTCCCTCAATGGGCGCCAAAAGCGCCCTTCCCATTCGACACAATACGAGGCCAACGACTCCATATCAGCATGGGCGCCACATAAAGCCGATTGACATTGTTTGGGCGCCCACGACGAAATTGACGCATGATCAATGTCACTTGGTTTTTAAGCGCCCCGCCAATCATGTCGTTATAAATGAGGCGCCCCTGGTGGGGCGCCCAAAACGGCTTGATCTGTTGGGTGCCGTATCCCGGAGAGGCGCTCAAAATGACATAATGCCGAATAACATTGGCTTGGCGCCAACCAGTTGATCAATGGGGCTCCCAAAACGACATGATTTGTGGGGTGCTTCATTTTGAAGGGCCATCCATAATGCCGAGATCATTGGCGCCCATAATATAATGCTAGTGAGATTGGTTAGGAATCCACGAATGGATTGGGCGGCATGATTTGTGGGGTGCCTCATTCCGAAGGGGCCGAGATTATGGGCGCCCATATTATAATGCTAGTGAGATTAGTTAGGCGAATGAATTGGGCGCCCAAAACGTTAAACGGCGTTGATTTGTGGGGTGCCTCATTCCGAAGGGGCGCCCATAATACCTAGATTATGGGCGCCCATATCTTAATGCTAGTGATAATCTTCAAAATTCAAACTTGGAAGTTGCTTTACTCATGGGTTAGAATAGCAGAAAACGCATATGCGGCGGTGGTTTGTGATTCAGGTAAGCAATCGCCAAAAAAATCCCACTTTGGCCATTGCTTGGTTGACTTCAGATACTTGAGCCTTTGAGGCAGTGTGTCTGTTCTTCCCTTCAATCAAATCTATCCCAAGTACAGCAACATGACAGCCCTTTGTTTTATCTGGGGTCTTCTCTAAAACTTTTGACAGTGATTTAAGGTATTGTATCCGTTTAGATAGCCCCATTTGCCACGCAATTACATTTTCGGCAATGTTCTGATATGCGCGGGATAATTGGGTATAATAAAATCGTGAGTCATGACGTAACGTTGTATGAACATAATATTTGGTCCAATTTGCATCCCTGTGTAAAGCGTAATCGATATTGTTACGCAGTTAGCTATTGGTTTTTAATCGGACTATTGACCACTCATAATTTGGAACAGAAATTTTCTTCCATTACAGCAGTGTTAAGTGGGGTTTATAGCTCTAATCACACGAAACACTGCGAGTGGTATGGTAAGCCACCTAAGGTAAGCTATATTGGGGCCACATTTAAGTAGTCATGGGCTCGATTTGCAAGAAAACAGGTTTGCGACAGTTAAATTTTCACAATTTGTTCCCGACGACCCCGTCTCCATGGACTATAAACGATTGATTGGAATTCGACTCAACCACCTAAGTTAAGTTACATCAGACCACCTACTGTTTTCAGGGATAGGAATAGCAAGAAAACGCGTTTAAGGTCGTCAAATTTCCCAAATTTTATTGGGGGAGGCCGTCACGTGTAGGTACATCGGCGCCCCCAGAATCCCCATCGGCGTTCACAGAAATCTCCCCCACCCCCTAACAATTTTGGGTTAGCTACGGGCCTGGTGGGTGGGGGGGGGCTCTTGTTGGGTCAAGTGGCATGGTTTCTATACTACATAGGATCAGATGGTCAAGTGGTATTAAATGTTGATAATGGAGTTTTGACATGGCTAAAAGTTACTGTGTTCTTTGGTGATCACATACAAATGTCTTTATTTTTTCTGCAATAAATAACAAAACATTTAGTAACCTTTTGTACCATTCTGTTCTAATTAGCTCTTATCTGTGAACCAATACAAAGTTCTTACAAATACATTATGCGTAGATTCTACATTGATCATCGCGCAAATAAACTATAGAACCAATGCTGCCTAAATTTGCATTGTCTTTCATAGGGGTAATCCTTATATTTTCGAGTCCGTTATACCAAAGACATTTGTTTTTAATGCGTATTATGCATGTGAAATGTGTATGTTTATGAAAGGTTGTTTCAGTTAGTGTGCAAGGTGTTGAACGAAGATTAATACTAATCGGAATATCTTCATAGAATAAGTTGTTCATGTTACATGCATGTGGTTGATAGATTAAGAATGGAGGTGGTTGCCGTTTCCATATCCGCCTGATAGTTAATTTTGTCATGCACTTCGGACACGGCTTATCCGTTTCACTGCCCAACTGACGCCACGTTTCTAAACTTTTCAGAAAGGCCAAGTCATTGGAGAAAGGGAATCGTTTTATTGCCACTGCACTCTTTCCTTCAACAAATTGCTAAACAAATTACAATCGGGTTGATGACAAGAAAATATTTCTGTAGTTTAAAACATGAAAGTGAACTGCGAAATAAATATTTCATATTCCGTTCCATAAAAATCAACAGATATTTGGCTTGAGTCATGTTTTAAAAAAAAAATGATACTTATCCCCAATATCCAAACCTTTGGAGAGCAACTCAACGCTTTTATGTAACCTCTGTATTACAGTCTGGTTCGTCTCCTCAGGTTCGAAAGATGTGAAGTCAGTCATAATCTTAAGAAAACATGTATGGTTACACAAAATATGGCAAGAAAGTTATCTATCGTACATGTGTTTGACAAATGAATCAATTGGTTCCATTCACTACCTACCCAAGAAGGCAGATGCCCAGTATTAAATCCGAAGTCAGGTGGAGATGGGTTGTTTGGCATAGTTTCTGGAACTTCCGGGACCAGGTTGTTAATGGAGCCTATGCTGGATGGAATAAACTGATAGTGGATTTTTAATGGTATCCAAGGGAGGCCCAGGTAGCTTGCTGCCGCCAAACGCGTATTCCCTTCTATAAAAAAACTGAACCCCTGTTAATATTTTCACAGGAATACTTTTTTATTTCCAATTCAAGGTATTCTTTTATACCTTCTTGCCTTACGTTACGTTTTGTCTTTCTGTTACGTTTTGTCTTTCTGAACGACATTTATGTCAACTTCCATGTATGATACAGATATAGCGGATCTATATGCTCAATTTTTGATGACATAAGTATGTTTTCGACTGGCGTCTACTTTAAAGGACCGCATATTCTGACTTCTTGTTCTACATAGTTCTATCGATGTTGTAATTGCAGTAATGCACGAGTTATTTTTATGAGTATTGTTGGAATCATGAATAATCAGCTTCACAGACTTCCCTTCCGTCATTTCGATTTTCATAAGTGACGTTACTTGCATAATGAGAGACCAAGTCTGTGAATCTATTCTTGTAGCGTTCTTTAAAATATCAGGGTTTGATTGGATATTAAGGGTGAATGATGTGTATATGTGACATTCGGATTTTCCACTGTCACCAAACAATACAACATAAAGATTGTCAGGTGAAGGGATTATTTGTGTGAAAACTACTCTATGCCAAGAGTAATCAAGATTGTCATCTTTTTTAATTGGTTCCAACCCATGCGCTTGCGGATATGTGGTTTTGATTATAGTTTGGAAATGATCTATTCACTATTGTATTTTCCGAAAATTTCTGATCAGGCATGCTGTCGATCAGACGTCGAAAAAACATCTGGGGAGTGGCCTGCCACTCTGCCTCAAGGAATTGCACCAATTCTTGAAGATTATGAGGTTGCCTATGATTGTCTCTCACACGCCTGTCCAACTCACCCCATAAATGCTCAATTGGTGCCAAGTCAGGAGAGTATGCAGGCTAGTCCATTCGTTCAATACCATTTTGGGAGAGAAAACCATTAACAACTCGTGCTGCATGCGGTCTAGCATTGCCATCTTGAAGAACAGAAGCTGCTCCAATTGGGATGACAAAAGGCAGTAAAATTTCGTCTCTGTACCTGATACCCGTCAAATTTCCTTGGACGACGCAAAGGAGAGTCCTGTGATGTACTAAAATTCCAGCACACACCATTACGGTACCACGTCCAAAGCGATGGTGTTGTCTGACGTTAACATCAGCAAATCTTTCTCCTTGCCGCCTATAGACGCGAAGTCTGCCATCATTGAACTGTAATGCAAATCGGGACTCATCAGTGAAGAGTACCCGCCCCCATTGTCGCCGTCTCCAGACTCCATGACGTGTGCACTAGTCACGACGTGCTGCCCTATGACGTTGAAGAAGAGGTGGTCGAACCGCTTGTCGTCGAGATTGAATGTTGTGTGTTCGCAGACGATTTCTTATGGTCTGGTCCGATACCTGAACACCACTCTCTCAGACATCTCGCTGTAATTGTTATAATCATATTTTGTATTTGCATCTCTGGATTTATGTGGAATTCTTCATTCGACACCATCGATAAATGTTGTGCTATTTGTTTAGAGATTGCCATGGTTTTAGTGTAATATAACAAACACGTGTTTTAGAGTGTGCATAAATGAAAAGATTGGTATGTAAAAAGAATTCAAAGTCTTTGAACAAATTCATACCAATTTTACAAACCTTCGCTTAATTTACAAACCTGTTTTCTATGTTTAAAAAGCAAAGAGTAACCCTTTGAAAAGAATAAAATGATTGGTATGCTAAAATGAATTCAAAGCGTTTTAACAAATTCACGGTGTAATCCTTTTATTAATTTTACAGACCTTTGCTTAATCTTACAAACCTTTGATTAATAAAACGAAAATGAATTTACTACGCTTTAACAAATTTAAAGAGATATCCTTTGATTTTTCTTACAAACCGTTTGCCTAGATGAAATGCTAAAATGGATTTAGTAAGTATGAAGGAATTCAAAGAGTAATGCTCATCCTTTCGTTAACCAAACGAGCCTGCTTTTCAACTGTTCGGAGAACTGAATGAAATTTGATTTAACTCCATCTAAAGATTTACTATCATGACGTCATGAATCCATGACAACACTGAAACATTCTG
Organism: Patella ulyssiponensis; assembly: GCA_963678685.1. Classification (NCBI taxonomy): domain Eukaryota; kingdom Metazoa; phylum Mollusca; class Gastropoda; family Patellidae; genus Patella; species Patella ulyssiponensis. The sequence continues at coordinate 630,893 of OY783230.1, forward strand.
ACCATTTACCAATAAAAAATTAGTTTGCAATAAACAGCTGTTTACATGGACTTCAAAATGACGCCAAGGAAACGTCACCAACAATGACGTAGGCCTTATCATTGAGCATTAGGAAGCCACCATGGCTAAGTAAGTTGTTGTTTTTCTTGGGGGTCTGAATATAAAAGTTGGGTTAGGGTTGTCCAAGATGTAATGGAGATTGGCCCTTTAAATAAGACCCCTGGAAGATGAAAATGTAATTATCATTTTTAATAAAGTTGTTCGCATCGCCCCGCTTGGCATGTTATTATATAAACTTAAAATGTGTCTATTTCATAATTCGATAGAATGTAATTGGGCGTTTAGATATTGCTTTTTCAATTTATATGTGAGTGCCAATTACATAAAATTTCATAAAACTTTTCCTTTTTTCATTTCTTACATTTCTTTGTTGGAAATATGAATCTGAAACAAAGAATGAAACAAACTCTTTTAATGCAACGAATATCATTCCTATTCGACTTTGCGTTGTGTTGTTTTCTCTTCCTAATCGCTTGAAAGTGTCTCCAAACAACAAGACTGGGGCCGTGGTAGCCCAGAAAGTAAGACATTGGCTTGCTAGCCTGATGCAGGAAGGACAGAATGAATAGGGACAATGTATAGTCGTTCAGAGCGTACACATATTCCTAAATATGTAAACGTTTTTACACATTCAACCCTAATATAATTGTACATGAAGTTATAATTGCTACACTTTAAATGTCCCGGTTGCAATAAAAGAATTTTAGTCTTTTCTGTGTTAACTTCAAGAATAAGTCCAAAATGGACGATTGTAATTAATCATCATTTTCTTCCGCTGTACATGGTTTGTTTTTGAGGATACTAGGTTCAATTCAATAGCCCAGATGGTATAAATTTAAAACGACAATATGAATAGAATCCATACTAGCGATTTCTTTCCACCTGGATATTGCTTTTAAAATATACTAAGATTTTCAGGGTTATTAAATTCTATTTTGGGCTCAAATTTAACAGTTAAGAATTTCAAACACAACATCTGTTCAGCATTCCTTTTTAAAATATATTAAAATAAAGCCTTAAAATTGATGGTGTCTATAAACAGTCATATCCTGTTAAAGAATAATCCTATTAATCCAATAATTTTACTATTGCCAGTTGAGAAATTGGCAAAAATATCATTTTCATCTTCAAATTCAAACGTTTGAAGATAGCTATTGCATGGGGGTAATAGAAAAACAAGGGAAGTAATTGTATTATTATTTCGTGAGTGAAAGAATTCCAAGAGTAGGTAATAATGCCTATGATCGTATTATAGTGAGTTGACAACCTATTTAGCAAAAGACATAGAAACAATTATGTTTTGACTTTCTTAGAAAATATGAAATTCTCGCTTTAAAGTTGTTTCGATACATCAAGTTGTTAAGAATTTGCGCCCCAGTATTAGGGCGGAAATGGTTGTGCGATTCGTGTTTACAGCCGCTGTGAAGCAGTTTGCTGAAATGTTTAGCATATTCCCTTTACCATAAATAGTTTTTAACTAATATAGTGAGAACTGTCAGCTCTTTATCGAATCTTCCATTATGTATCTTTAAGAAAATACACATTTATACAACATTTAAAAATGACCTACCACCTGTAGCACTTTCCCATCCAACAAGAAATAAATTTATTATTGGAATTTTCGATGAAAGGGAAAGGTTTGTTCCGCATAATATGAATTAGTTTAGAAGGTACAAATACAATTTGTAGAACCAGATATTTGATGTTACTGAACCCATTTGTTACCAGGATACATGTTTCACACAAAATCTTATTTTCTATCCTGACGGACTTTCCGTATAATTATCTAACTGCATACAAAATTTATCAAATACACATTTAAAGTAGCTAAGTCTCTAAATCAATATAGTCCAAAGTCTTCGGCATTCAAAACACGAATTATTTGTCAATTTAAATAAACACTGATGTTGTGATTTTAAGGGGAAAGGATGGGCTTTTGATATCCAAAGTTTAAAACAAAATAAACATTTTACCATTGGTACACGAATCTTATACCATAATGCGTTTCAGCCCGAGCTCTAGCAAGAGACTAGAGGAACGAGGCTAGAAAAATTGCACCAAATCAAATGTATGTAGACTGGAATAACCAGACACTCGAAATAGCCATTCGATTGAAACTTCTGGCGTATTTCGCCGAACATAACTAATTTGAGTACAAATGAAAACAATTGAATGTAAATCAGTTTGTATACATTCATATTACAATATTATATGCGTTGCGACCCATTCGTGGCAATTTCTAGGTCTCAAATATTAGCGATTTAGCTCCTTCGAACAAGACTGAATATGGTCTATCACATGTAGGACTCTCCCTTCAACTTAAAATTAAATTGTTTATTGGAATTTTCGATTAAACGTTAACGCCCTTGTAGCTGTAAAATACTCAACTAAGATACCATTTGTTAATTTGTAAATAGTTTAACACCGTATCTTTCTACGCGAATTAACAATATATTATACATTGGATGAAACGGAAATCACTTTATGTCTGTCAAATAAGGTCTGCCATGTAATGCGCAAATTTGCATCACGTTTAACACCATATCTTTCTACACGACTTAATAACAAATTGTTCATTACAAAAGACGGAAACATTTTTTTTTATATCTGTAAAATAATATGCGAATTATCATTTTATATGGCTTTTTGTTACTGATCATTAAAATAATCAAGTAATGGGGTAATTTGTAATACGTTTAAACATAGTATATTTCCCCTCTCTTTTCAGAGATGGACTGAAAAGGAGTTTGGTAGTTTTGGGGGTTTCTAAACGAGTCATCAATGTTCTTGCGTAGTCATGAATACACGTCGGTTTTGATGAATTGTTAAGATATATGCATAAGCTAAAAACACCAGGATATACTCAGCAAAGCACCATTTACAGTCAGTTTATTTAGAAGAATTTTCGAGTCCGGTTGGAGAGAACTCCGTCGCCCACCTAACGGAGCAAATATAAGCCTGTCTTGGGTACAAGTCATATTTATCTTTAAATTCAGAAAAACATATAAAAGACACAGTGAAAGTCACATATTACGGGAAATAGTATTTCTGTTATCGAATTTGGCAGCCAATAGTCTACCATAAAATATCGTTCAAAATCGTTAAATGCGAATTGTGTTGAGATTTTCTTAGGGATTACATATACTCTAATGTTATAAATGCACATTTGATTTCAAGAGTCATGTGAAAAGTTACATTTTTGTTGGATTTTTTTCTTAAAACTTCTTTCTTTTCGGCATATTTCGCCTCTATAACTACTTTTTGTTTGAAAAATTTAAAAACCAAAACAGTTATTCTCCCACCACTAAAACATACTGGTTACGAGGGGTGGGACGATTTACCCAATACCACCTCAATATCACCACGTACTACCCAATACTACAACATAATACTGCAAAATGTGTATATCAATTGAATTTTTTCAAAAATAATTAGTTATACCGTGGGAATTGTACTTCAAATGCGATTACCGATGTCTGGCTGCAAACGTTATCCCTCCCTTGCTACTATGTGACTTTATTATTATGGATGTCCCAGAACCATGCCCAAACAAACTAAGTCTAGGGAATGCAAGTATCCACTACATGTAAGAACATGCTGTGTGTCTTTTTGTGATGCCTAGTCGTAAATGCGTTTCAAATTATCTTCGCAGCATAAATGACTCTCAATCCGCTAAAAATGGTGCAAAGGCATATGAGATGAAATTAAAATGCCTTACTTTTTTGGTGGAATGTCATGTGATCCGTGAGATCCAATACAATCAATTCCCGGTGCCCCGCTGTATTGTTTTTGAGTTTTTTCAAGTTCGGTGATTCTGAAAATCTTATAAAACAAAATGTTATAAGCTATATGAAACAGAAAATTGACGAGTGTCTAAAAAAACGCCATTCCCTTTTTGGAAATTACTGCCGCCATTTTGAATTTGTTTAGGTTAACTATAAGTTCAGCAACATTGAGAACAATATCAAATGGATATTACATGTCATATCAAACAGTGAAATGACATTTATCTGACAAATTGTCCATTTAAAGAAAATTTGGTCGTCATGTTGAATTTCCCCCATCTTGGATTTGGACAATCATATTAGAGATTATTTTTATGATCAATGTTTCTGATATCTACCCCCTGGGGTGTAGGTGGGACGGGGTGGGGGTCGATAAGAATATATCTTTCGTATTTCCTGTGTGTCGTAAAAGGCGACTACAAGGGTCTTTATAATGGGGCAACGTGTTTGTCGTGCGTTTTGTCGGTGGAGGGTGGAAGCCTTGTAATTGTAATGAAGTGGGGATTTCGCTTGCGAGCCCCTTCTCTGCCAACAATTACTTTGGCCCATGGTTCTCCTAGACGGAAGGTCAGAATCGGCTTTGGTCGTTTTATCTCTGTAGAATGTACGTTCTCCTAACTTCAATGCCCTCGGCAAATCCACCTTTGTGTCCTTATGGTGCGACGCCTTGGATATATCAAAAATTGTAGCCTTGATGCACAACTTCCAGCTTTATTTTGTGGAATAAATCTAGCCTCGTTCTTCGAGTCCCTTGTTAAAAATTGCACTGAAACTAATTATGGTACACGATTCGTGAACCAATGGTAAAATATTTACCGGTAAGATGACAACATCAATGCTGATTTAAATTGACATTGAGTTAGAGACTTAGCTACTTTAACAAGAGGAACACTGGTTAACTCAATCATATGTTGAATGATTTGTTAGATTTTTGTACTTTGTCAGCCTGATCATATTTCTCACTTATCTTATGAAAGATAATCGTAAATGCAATTCTATATTTTAAATTATATTTATAACAGGTACAACTGGCTGTGAAGGGGTGGACAATGGTCAACCATGTCCGACCAAAAGTGATAAAGGAAAATGTACTGACGGTGCTTGTCTAAGTAAATATGATTTATATTCATTTTATAGATACTATTTAAATTTATCTCGGTTCAATTGACGTGTGATGAGTACAACTGTCTGGAATATAAGCATGTACCTGATAACCTAGAAAACTATACAAGTGTTGAAAGAAATAACGGCCGGTTTCAAATATTATTTCAAATATTATATGTTTTCTGAGACTATAGAATAAACAAGAACGCCGATTTCTTGGCCAATATTTGACCTGGATTATTTTCACCTGATGGCCGAGTGATCTACACACATGCTGTAGATTATGATGTCTTATCTGCTTCTATCATATGTCTAATCTCCATCTTGTAAACAAACGCCTGGTTGAAATAAAGCGTACAGTGTTAGCCCAACAAGGTCCTTCTTAATCGAGGCGAAGAACTATTATCGCCTCCACCTCATCTCGACTGCACATATGAGTTAATAGATAGTTTGATAAAGGCGTGTGTAATTAAACATACATTATGGGAGAGCAAAAACAGACTTTTGTCGGTCTTCCTTTGGGCCTCAGAAGTCATAGAAATTATAAATTAGATCTTTATTTAAACAACAAGCCTAAAATGAACTCTGTAGACCTATGGATGGCTTGGATTAGGCTCGGATTAAAACAGGATTTCGTTGACTGATTTAATCACTATGGCGTCGTGGGCGGGGCTTCTCCGTGACGTTGACGTCATCATACTTCCGGACTGTTTTCTATTCGTCTGCCTACCTGAAGTACACAAGAGTACACGCAGGCAACGCAAGAAGTCGGCTATTTATTATAATTTATTTACAATACTGCCTCGTTGATTTGGCCCATTCCTTTCTAACTTTAATATCCTATCGCAGACTTTCTCTTCTTATCTATATGTTAAAAGTCTTAATTCTAATTTATAGTAAAAAATAAATGTATACGAATTGAATTGCAGTCCTGTCTCAAACCGAATACGCTATCGGTACTAGTCATTGTAAACATTACTTGATAATCGAGACTATATAGGTGGAGTTAACGCCTGTCAATCAACAATCGGCCATAATGGGAAAAGGGTGTCGATGAATTTTAACTACCATTTCTAGTAAAAAATTATAGTGGTAACAACTTTGTTCAGGATAAAGTAATGTGACTGAAATTTTCAATATATTCTTGTTTCAGCATCTTTTTTTGAACTGTTATAGCAAGAATGGCTAACTCCTTGTAAAAATCTCCCATAATGTATCTTTAATGATATTTTACTTATTTTTTTAAAAATACATGTAGCACAGCCAAGGATTGTTCTGGAATGCCATGTGTCGGTGGATATTGTGAAGGTAAATATTCACTATTATATTTATAATCACCCATATATTCTATATAAACCATCAAAATGACTTGATTTGTATATATTTGCATATGTAAACATGCTTTTCGCCTCGAACACCTCGTCGTCATGGCAACGAACAGCATGATGTTAGTAAGCGTCTACCATTTATTATTAGTGATGGCGAATGATCTGCATCACAAACATCACAGGGTCTTGTTATTTTGTTTGTGAGTAAACTCTCTCTCTTTCTTCAACACAGAGATTATATGTCCATGTTCAATCCATTAAAATAATTAAGTTACTAAAAGGCTCAAAACTCACCAAGACCCAGTGTCTCAAGACTACATCATGATCAATTGACTTCTAAATGCCCTTACCTATTCAAATAGGATTACAGAACAATCTTGAAAATTTATTAAAACGTTTCTGGAAACAGGACCTCAATGATCGTCCATTTAGATATTGTCAAAGCATATCTGTACCGAGGCATTTTCATAAATGAATGATAAGAATCTTTTAAGTCTGCGATTGTGAACTCGGACAATAAGGCTAAAAGAGTCTGGTTTAGCTTAAGGCCTAACGTATGTAATCTAATTGCCTTATACAACACATGTTTTGATCAAGCCCTATGAATAACTCGTGAAACAAATAACTTTGTATGGCTCAGGGGATCGGGGATAATTTAGTATTAAATAAAAACTTTCAGATTGCAAATTGGAATAAAATAAATACGAATGAAATGACCGTTAAAATATGTAAGTCTGTTCTTAGGATGCCCCACCATAAATAGATATCCCCATCAAATAGCTTGACAATTACACCACAATATTTATATATATATATATACCAATCCTTAAATCTGTTTGGCACATTTATAGTCACTAAATAAATGAGTCATGACCATGTTCTTCTTAATAAGCTATGGCCATTTAACCATCCATAAATAATACACAGAAAAAAATGGTTCGGAGTGTCGTCCATAACTCTTCTTTTTTACGGAACAAGAAATTGAACTTAGAAATAACGCACGATGGCCGACTAAACAATTGTTTTAAGAACCTTATAAAAGTTATATGAAACTACTGCTAGTATCATGTTCCTGCCCAAACCAGAGATATTATTTGTACTAAACCAAAAGATGCCATTCCTAACGGAGCGCAATTTCTAAAGCTAAGGGTTGTAATAACCAAAAAGCTAAAATATTACTGCTATTCAGAATCGTCAACAATAAATTTTTTACGGCTGTAATAGTTGCTAGTGGGTTGCGAATTTCACGTGCTATGGCTATTTATAGAGCATGTGATACTCGTCAGAAATCACTTCAACGAGCGTGCGAGACTCGTCAGAAATCACTTCAAGTTAAGCTAATGTTTAAGTAGGGAAACCCTACTTACACATGCCATTAAAAGCGTCTAATATAGGATGCTGTGTCGAAATAGAAATTGTCCTGTTAATACCGATATAGTTCAAAGAATGATTTGTACTACAAAAGACTAAATGAAAATAGCAATACCTTTAGTAATTCATTACTGAGTTCTGCATTGCGAAGAGACAACTGATATATTAAATATGCTTGATGTGTTATTACCTTTTCCATTCGTGCACCTATATTTGTGTACCCGTCAATATTTTTTGTCCACCGCCTTTCGAAGAAAGTTGGGGGACTATTAAAATGGGTTCGTCCGTCTGTCTGTCTGTCCGTCACACTTTTTCGGACACAACAACTCTCTTCCTCATTGAGCTAGAATGTTCAGACTTGGTGTATGTGTTTAATAGGTCAATGCCTTGATGGAGTTCGGAGATGAGCGTTTTCCACTTAGGGTAAGCAGAGATAAGCAATTTGATTGGTCGATACTTTGGGGCAAGATAACTTTAGTTCTAATTAAGTGAGAGTGATGAAACTTGGTGTATAGTTTCATTACAGTAATACCTTGACTAAGTTAGATAATGAGCATTTTCTGCTCAGGGTAAGCAGAGCGATACGCAATTTGATTGGTCGAGACTTAGGAACACAATAACTCTCCTTCTAATTGAGTTAAAATGTTCAAACTTGGTGTATATGCTTATTAGGTCAATGCCTTGATGGAGTTCGAAGATGAGCATTTCCCGCTTAGGGTAAGCAGAGATAAGCAATTTGATTGGTTGATGCTTTGGTACACGATAACTTTAGTCTTAATTAAGTGAGATTGATGAAACTTGGTGTATAGTTTCATTACAGTAGTAATACCTTGACTAAGTTCGATAATGAGTATTTTCTGCTCAGGGTAAGTAGTGCGATACGCAATTTGATTGGTCGAGACTTTGGAACACAATAACTCTCCTTCTAATTGAGTTAAAATGTTCAAACTTGGTGTATATGCTTATTAGGTCAATGCCTTGATGGAGTTCGAAAATGAGCATTTTCTTCTTAGGGTAGGCAGAGATAAGCGATTTGATTGGTTGATACTTTGGGACAAGATAACTTTAGTTCTAATTAAGTGAGAGTGATGAAACTTGGTGTATAGTTTCATTACAGTAATACCTTGACTAAGATCGATAATGAACATTTTCTGCTCAGGGTAGGCAGAGCGATAAGCAATTTGATTTGCCAAGACTTTGGAAAACAATAACTCTCCTTCGAATTGAGTTAAAATGTTCAAAATTGGTGTGTATGCTTATTAGGTCAATGCCTTGATGGAGTTCGAAGATGAGCATTTTCTTCTTCGGGTAGGCAGAGATAAGCAATTTGATTGGTTGATACTTTGGGACAAGATAACTTAAGTTTTAATTAAGTGAGAGTGATGAAACTTGGTGTATAGTTTCATTACAGTAATACCTTGACTAAGATCGATAATGAGCATTTTCTGCTCAGGGTAGGCAAAGCGATAAGCAATTTGATTTGCCAAGACTTTGGAACACAATAACTCTCCTTCGAATTGAGTTAAAATGTTCAAAATGTGTGTGAATGCTTATTAGGTCAATGCCTAAATGTGCGATTAATTAATATGTGTCATCTATTTATTAGTGGGATTTCGGCGGGGGACATCAGCCTCACCGTTGGCTTGTTTATACTTGTACGCTGTCGACAAGTAACGCTTTCGTGCAATAAAAAATTCTACTCTTCTATATTTTCATTTTCTGACCTGGCTTTTCGACGGAAAGAGTTTCCTGGGTTTATTATTAAAGTGCGAATCCCGAATTTCATAGAATCTGAAAATTACAAGTTCATATACGTATGAAATTTTAACGCCAAAATACAGAGGAATTGTGTATTTACCTTGTCTGAAAAGTTCAGTTCAAAATATTCAGTCGTTTGGACGTGAACGTCAAAATCGCACCACAATCAAATATCCGGACACGAGACTTTTTAAATAGTTGAACTTGATAAATGCGACTACATGCGATACCTATTGTACACTTCATAAATAGAGAGCTTGCGGCACTCAGCATGTAGACGCGTATTATCCAGGCACTTTTTAGGATGCAACCAAGACGCCGGTCTTCAAACACAGAGCAATACCGACAATTGGAAATTTTTTGAAAACGTATCACAACGCTTGAGGTAGTTACTAAGGGCTAAGTTATAAGTTATTAAAGGCCTTTCATACAAAATTAAGCAATTTTAAGCCCCAAAATGTAACTGGGATTATTCCTTTAAAATATATAAACCATGTTTCGTATTTTTCAGAGTTTCTTGAGTTTATTTTTAATATATTAAAGATGTTTTGTATTTTTCAGAAGCTACATGTGGAACATCATTTTGTATGATTTAACGGATTAATTTATGTTATACTATATCGACTAGTACAGTTAAAAACCTTTATTAGATTCAATAAAATAATTGTAATATCTAACCACTGATAACAAATTTGATATGATAAACTATATGGTAATATTTGACCACCTAAATAAGCTATTAATTTTTGTCTTTATAATTCTAAGCCTACAATATATTCATCTAAACCAATAACTACTATAAATTCACCTTTACTTTATAAAACCAGATAACCCAACAAGATATCAAAGTATAACTCAGATAAAAGAAATGAAACAGTTTGTGCTGTTAGGGTTGTCTATTTTGTTTATCTCATGTTTCTGTGCTGGTCAGTCATCCATGGGCGACTATTAAAATGGGTTCGTCCGTCTGTCTGTCTGTCTGTCCGTAAAACTCTTTGGGACACAATAACCCTCCTCCTAATTGAGCTAGAATGTTGGTGTAGGTGTTTATTAGATCGATACCTTGATGGAGCATTTTCTGCGTAGGGTAAGCAGAAATAAGCAATTTGATTGGTTGATGCTTTGGAATAACATGGAACGCTCTTTCGAATATATGTAAAAACAGATTTTCGGAATCGCAGAGAAAAAATTCCCCGTATATTGTGAGAGGATAATCGTCATAGGAGCGGTCGTATAATTAAATTGAATTGTGCCGATATTATTATTACTATTAGTACCAATCTTCTTTTTCTTTAATAAGCACACCAGTTTATCTTATACAAAACAATGTGGACAAAAAACTCCAGAATGAGGAACACAAGGAAATTTTTAAAATCATTCTAAGCTAAGTGGTTATAAATTAGCCTATATTTGACATTATTTCTTTAAGTAGACTACTTACATTTATTCAATTTCTAAATTATAGTCATTTGATTAATTACATAATTTTACATGGTTATCATTGCTTGTGTTTATTTTAAATGTATTACCCATTTAAGGTTTTAATTCAAAGTATCATTTCCAAATTAATTGCGCTTGGAATGTCGAATTTACATGCTTTTGGAAATTTATGCCAAAGCATGATTTCTTGTATTTTTTACACCACCCTACAGCATTGCAGCTCTGAGGGGTCGACAGGTCTGGCTACAGGATTAAGAGAGGGCAATGGGTTTTAACGTCCACTTGACACAAACTAGCTCATTTCAGGACTAAAATATGGTTCAATTTTATTACATTAATCCACTGTGCGTAGGGGTCTTTAGTTTCATCACTCTCGCTTAATTAGAACTAAAGTTATCGTGTCCCAAAGCATCAACCAATCAAATTGCTTATCTCTGCTTACCCTAAGCGGAAAGTGCTCATCTTCGAACTCCATCAAGGCATTGACCTAATAGATACCTATACTAAGTTTGAACATTCTAGCTCAATTAGGAAGAGAGTTATTGTGTCCCAAAATGTGTGACGGACAGACAGACGGGCGTGGGCACGGTATAATGAACGGCTAACCGCTAGTTTTTTGGTGTTAATGACATAGTAATTAATGTGTTCGTCATATTATTTGTTACTCAATTATTTGCCACAGCAACACGCCAAAATGGCGACTGGCTAGGTCACGTGTACCCAGACTCAAATTAGCAGTCAATCTCGGTCACCCAGAACCTCCTAGTCTTCAATGCAGAATACTTTTCTGGATAATGGAGACAAAATAGTAGTCAACAAAATCACTCGACAAACCTCGGCAGATTCCGGTAGGGTAATGGAATCTGCTGAGGTTTGCCGAGTGTCAACAAAATATTTTCTGAAAAAAATTGGGTATAAATATAAGGTTGGACATTCTAAATGAAACAATAACACGAAAAATTAAAATTAAATAATTTTAAGAAAACAATTGAGCATAAGTAGATTTTCAACTTCAATTATTAGTCTTGCTTATGCTTTGTAATGGTAATTAAGTATTTTGAAATGCAATAAATATTATAGTCTCTTACTCTTATCCAAGAATAGTTTGATTTTTTTTTAAATCTGGGAAATTATCCAGTCGAAAAATTAGATAAGCGGAGTAAACGGAGAAAACGTTAGGTTACAAGCACTTACAACGACTTAATCTTTCAGTTTTTGTTTACTTTTAAACTGCATACATTCAAGGTACCAGAAGCTTTTTATTGCTCCCGCACAATTTTGTTAACGTGAAGGACTGGGACACGTGATTGTTGGCGAGATCGTAGGTTAGGGTTACGTCCGTTTAGATCTCGTGACCTTAGACCAAAATTTGAAGTTGGTCGTATGAAATAGATCTAGGATTATCAAAAGTCCCGGTTTTACCTGGACACTCCCTGTTTTGGGGCCTGGGGGCCTTTTCGTCGTCCCGCCCCGATGCCTCTCACATGCCTAAATGTCCCGGTTTTTAAATCATTTCTTTGTCAATTGGAAATAATAACACCGAACACATAAACTAGTGATTAATATTAATGTAGCACATCACTTTGGATATAAATTGTTCAGTACACAATATTTTTTTACATTTGACAAACGTCTGCAGGCCCAGGTACCGTACATCTAGATTCGTAGATTTTACCGAGGTTTTCCGAATTTGCATAATCTAAAACTGGACGAGTTACTTCAAATATACTAACATGTGAAAATCAAAATAATGTCCGTTAATGACCCATTCAACAACATATATTTTTAGTGTAACTACAGTCACAAAATGGCTGAAAACGCATCTCCCGGCTTCTTGAAATGACCCCCCTAGTAAATTCGCATAATACAGACCTAAAGCTGGATGGGTTCCCAAAATATGTGACAATCAAAATAGTGCCCATAAATGACCCATCCAACAACATATATTTTTAGTGTAACTACAGTCACAAAATGGCTGAAAAAGCATCTCCTGGCTTCTAGAAATGAAAAACATTCTCGTGGGAGCATGCCCCCAACCTTGTAAATTAGATTATTACAAATGATTATTTCAGCATGAGCACGGTATTTTTTGAAAGACAAACAGGTCTTTGGATTGTTAGCAAAAGTACACAAAAATGTTTGCTTTCTTGGCGTTATCCGCAAATCAAATCTTTGCAGAACCATGTGGCTTTTGGTGATTAGGCCAGTGGCAATCTGTCGAGCAGTCGATCACAGCCTCCTTCAGTTTTGAGACAATAATTTCAATTTGAAGTATAAACTGAAGACCAACAAAATTCTCCCGTTTTAGGCGCATCTTCGTCGTTTTCAATATATTATATGGCGTACTTACACGTCTAGGCTACATAATTCTAAATATGGCGACACGTGTAATGCGTATGCGCACCACAAATACTGTGTGAATGTGGGTTAAGGAACTGAGATGGCAGCTAAATGGAAACTAAAAATACCCCACAACACCGGGTGCAAGAGTTTTAAATTTGGGTAGTTAGGAGACGATTACACAGGTCGAAAATTTCGAGGACCGATTTTGGTCCCCGAATTGACGGTGGTCCTCTAATTATTGGTGTGTATCCTATCAAATGTCCTCTCAAAATAATGTATCTGCACCCACACCAAAACACAGGGGCGACGGTATAAAACGTCCACAGTATAAAAATAGTAGAACCAATATCATAACATTGGCTTTAAGATAAACGGAAACGTACGTCGAATATGCTGTGTAGCCTATTAGAGGTCACAATTTTGATGGAACTTTAAATGTTTATAACCCAAAGATTCCGTTTCCTTGTCATAACTGGATAGTATGTAACACTTGAATGATAAGAGATCAATATGTATTTTATTTACGAAGTAAAATGGAGTTTAATGTCCTACTGTTCTCCCCAGTTCTGCCATACAGTGCGCTATGATGGAAATTTTTCCCGGACAGCGGCACTAAGGCCAATGTGTTTGTCGTCCCATCCGAACGACCAGACAGATGTCCTTGCCAGGCCCTCCGTCCTGCATCACTGACAAGGTGAAGCCACACCGGAACATCTGGATGAACTTGCCCGGCCAATTCAGGGATCGAACACCCACTTGGCCATCGTGATCCTCCGATTACTTTACATCCGGTATATACAGGGGCATAAATGTGTGTGTGTGGGGGGGGGGCATGTGTACCCCCCCCCCAGCAAAAAAAAATAGTCGGTCGCAAAATAAATATGCCTACTCACTGTATACGTCACGCTACTCACGCAAAACTTGAGTATAAAAATAGTCGGTCGCAAAATCAGTGCAGTCGGTCGCAAAATAGGAGCAGTCTTTAGTATAAAATAACCTTGTCAACTTATCATGTTTGAAAAGATGTTGTGTTTCACTCTCATTCTGTTGTGAGTATGTTGGTTTAACAATAAAATGTTACCCAGGGAGTAAATTAGTCGGTGTCAAAACCAGTGCAGTCACTGCAGTCGGTCTCAAACACAATGCCAAAATAGATCCCAAATACTATATATTTGCGTGAATCCGTGAGCCTAAATTGCATACGACACCCTATTCTGTTGTGAGTATGTTGGTCTAACGACAAAATTTCACCAAGAGAGAAAAATAGTCGGTCACAAAATAAATGCAGTCACTGTAGTCGGTCTCAAAAACAATGCCAGAATAGATCCCAAATACTATGTATTTGTGTGAATCCGTGTGCCTAAATTGCATACGTCACACAAAACTATAGTATAAAATAACCATGTCTGCTTGTCACTCTTATTCTGTTGTGAGTATGTTGTTCTATGAAATGTTTTCTACCATGGTAAAAAATAGTCGGTCTCAAAAAAAGTACTCACCGCAGTCGGTCTCCGACTACACGAATTAATGAGATAAACATACAATCACAAAACAGGCGAAATTGACAGATAAGTCTCAAGATTCTGTCCCATTTTTTATCAACCCCAGTCCCAAAAATTTAAAAGCTCTGTTACATATCTGAAATTTTTCGCGCCTGCGGCGCGATTCAATTATGACATCATTCTTCTACTCGGTTAAATATCTGAAATTTTTCGCCCCTGCGGCGCTCGTTTCCATTTTAAAATCATTCTTCTACTCCTCAGTTGTCTCATACTGTCTCAGCATTCACGATTATAGTGAACTGCCCAGTTTGTAGTACCACTGTGGCGTCAGATTGTACAGATGTCATGCCAACTCTTGCAAAACACATCTGGAGATTCTGTCCCATTGACTGACATTTCTGATCCACTCGTCCACAAGAATTTCTCCCAGTAATAACCTCAAATCTCAAATGCCAGGATATTGAATCAATTTTTGAACATTTTCTCAAATTACACAGTGTTATAATATAAGCACAGTCATTAATATGACATAAACTATATGTGATCTAAAATAAAATTACTTTCCGACGAGACAACGATCGGCGAACAGCTATATAATTATACAATACTATCTTTGTTCTACCGGGACGCTCAATGTGCCAGTATTTTGTTTACTTTCATTGTGAGGTGGGATTGTGGATGACGCCCTAGATTTGAAACCGCCCCTACCTCACCCCCATATTCCCTAGAAAACTCGCACAAGGTGCTCGGCTCCCGATTAGGTCACTCGTACTACAGGGTGGGGGTATGTGCATCAGTTGGTCGCATTTTGGCTAAACACCCACCCCCCAAACGAAATCTTTATGTACGCTCCTGGGTATATAAAACAGCTACAGTTACATATATACCAGTGAAATGTTAGGACAATTGAGTTCCTATTAACAGAGTATATGTATTGGTACGTTCTTATAGCAGGTTTTATGTACTAAAGTATTATGATATTTTTCACAAGACTAGAAAATAGTATACACAATGTAAGCACACTGACAAGACTTCTATAAATAACCGATTTCCTGAAAGGCAACGAAGAAATATATATAGACGCCAGTTCGTATTGCCTCATAATTTACTTCACAAAAGATTTAAACAACTCTCTTACAATTTAAGTTCAGATTGCATAATATATATTATTGTTTCAATGTCTTATATACAGTATGCATTCCAATATCTTACGAGAAACCATTGTATTCCAATATTGTTTGCATTCAATTTCATGTTCCGTTGTCCCAGTGTTTAATAACAAATTGCTAAGTTTTGACTAACAACTTAAACCCGTCAGTCTTCATCTGGAAATGGAGACCAGTGTCCCGAGCGGTATATATACGGTGTCTGGATAAAACCAGATTTTTATTTTAAAAAGAAAGGTAGGTGAAATTAAACTGTCGTTATCAAGTACAGCAAATGGGCAATATACTGTATATACCTCAAAAGGAACAGGATTCGATTATCTGGTTACCCAACGACAAAAATGACCCGAAATCTTAAAAGGGTTACATGTCCGGATAAGCATTTTTTAAGTTAACATCCAAACGACTCATTATTTTGAGAGAAGGTAAATACACCATTCCTCTGTCCATATTTTGGTGCTTAAATTTCATACGTACTCGAATTTAATGTTTTGGTTCTGTTATGCAATTGCTTTTTCGACGTTACAAAGTAAACATTGTGTGTTTGTAACTAATTATGATAGGTAGAATAATTAAGTTAGTATCGACGAATATTTTACCTCAACAACAACACCTGTAATGGCGTTGTATGTTTTACATATTTCAACCCACAAATAGATTAAAATACATGTAAGATGTTATATTGAATTTGATTTCTGTCTTGCAATATGAATAGATAGAAAGCAAATAAAATAACCTAAATATTATTATACGACAGTACAGTGCGATCGGATTTGGGATAATTAAAACTCCTTATCAAAGTCATAACCGTGACAACGGTTTAATCAAGTTTAAGAACTTACAATTACATCACATCGAAATACATTTCAAAACACCGGCCTTCTCTTCCTCCCCTGCTCCATATCAAAACCCATAACACTTCTAGTGGTATGCAGCGTCAAACCGCCTTTAATTATATATCAGCTACATACATTATATACAAGCAATATTATAATCTACAAACATTACTATCTTACACCGTTATATACAAGCAATATTATAATCTACAAACATTACTATCTTACACCGTAACTCAAACATAA
Organism: Patella ulyssiponensis; assembly: GCA_963678685.1. Classification (NCBI taxonomy): domain Eukaryota; kingdom Metazoa; phylum Mollusca; class Gastropoda; family Patellidae; genus Patella; species Patella ulyssiponensis. The sequence continues at coordinate 647,832 of OY783230.1, forward strand.
ATCTATATCTTACACCTTTCCTTATATATAAACACCATTATATACAAACAATATTATAATCAACAATCATTACCCTAACCCTATCCTACCTTCTCCATCACCGACAGCCCCGCCAACCAGAAAAAACTAAAAATACCCATTGGGAAAAATAGGAAATCTGTATCCGCCTTCACACAGTAAATAGTCTCTGGAGCTATACGCGGACAAGTATTGTTAAATATTTAAGAATGAATCCGTGAGAAAACCATGCAAAATTCGGAAAAAAACGCCTAAGTGCTAAGTTCAAATTTTTTAACCATACTCTGGTTATTGGACCACATAAGCACTGCTATAAATGTGGTGAGGTCCCATAGCCCGGGGCCTACAGCTAGAACAATAGTTTTTCACGCGAAAATAGCTATTTTTTCACTGAAGTTTCATTGAAAATATCAAATATTTGAAATATCGTTGTTCATAAAGTATGTTATGTAGGGTAGTTGTCATGCTCTCATTGCAAAGGGTTAGGGTTTAAGAGCTCAGTGAAAATGGTATATCTTGTAAGAGGCAAAATACAGCTATCCAAAAAATCCTTGTAGCACCCCCTTTGCAGGTATGTCATAGTATCTCATACGGTCGTTGTGAAGTTCATAGCATGCTTTATTAAAATAAGAAATAAAATTGGATGCAACGCAATAGTGTGATGAGCAGTGGCGCCTGTAAAAATGTGAAATCTGATCTTTATGATATATTCCTTCCCTATTTCAGGCCGTTTATTTGTGCTTCATTCCATCTCTCGAATTTCCCAAGTAATAAAAACGGTGTCATCAATCCATCAGTGCCTACAAGACGCTTGCTGATCAGTGAGGTTTGGACTCCACCCATACGAGAGCCTCTCCCTTAAGAAAATCAAAATTTCTAAAAACATGTCAAATTTGGGCCAAAATGGGCTTTTTCGACCTTTCGCCCATCCATGGAGTGTGGATTATATAGAGCGTATCCAAGTGAAAAGACTATAGTGGCAGTACTCTAAACCGTGGCGGACTAGGGATTGGAAGAGTTTAGTGAGTGTTGTTTTTTCGAGATACTTAAACCCTCTTTTGATCATTCCCACTTTTTGGTTTGCCTTCTTTGTTGTTTCAAGAATGCATGAATGGAATTCAAGTTGATCATCGACTAACACACCAAGATCCTTTTCTTCTTTCACAGTTGTGAGTTTCACCACTTCCGCCTCATTGTGTATTCGTTGTGCATGATGTATTCATACTGGTGGTGACCTTTACCTAATCTCATCACGTTACAGATGTCGGGTCGGAATTTCACACACCATTCTGTAGCCCAATCTTAGAAAGTCTGGATGTCTTGTTGGATTGAGTCACAATTTGCATCACCAAAGCGTTCTGTGTTGTCGGTGAATAACTTTACGAAATTTGCTGCTAGAGCAGGTAGATCGTTAATGATTATTAGGAATAGCATGGGACCGATAATGCTACCTTGAGGCAAACCACTGCATGCTGCTGTTGGCTGGGACAACCTACCATTTTCTGCAACTTGTGAACGATTAGATAAGTAGTTTCTTCCCCATGCGAGGACATTATCACTGATGCCATACATCTCCACTTGTGCAAAAAGTCTTCTATGGGATACCATGTTGAAAGCCTTCTTGAAGTCAAAGAAGACACAATCTATGGGTTTACTTTCTTCAAGCATATCTATCCAGCATTCGAGTACATTAAGTAGTTGCCATGAACAAGGCATTTTTCCGTTGAATCCAAACTGATCTGATGATAGCAAATCGTCTTATATGTGCGACGGTAAGGGCTTGGTAAGGAGGGGTTCTAACAGTTTGCAAAGACATGGAATCAAACTTACAGGACGGTTATTTCCAGGGTCACACTCTTTGTAGATTGGAGAAACATATGCTAACTTCCAGTCAGATGGGATGATACCAGTCTCGATGGACTTTTTGAGTAAGGCAAACACTGGTTTGACAAATAGTCGGCCAGTTCTTTGATCATAGTGGGATGGATCTCATCCGGCCCCGTGTTCTTATTCGGGTTGACCTCATCCACTGACGTCATCCACTGTGAAAATTATGTCTGTAAGTAACTTGTCACTTTTGATGTCAATCACTTTTGATGTCAACGAAGACGTAACTAAAGAATGAATTTAGGGTCCCAGCTTTCTAGAGTCGGTGACTGCATTACCATGCTTTCACTCGATTTACTTCCCGAACCATCTGGTCATAAGCGTTTTCCGTGTCATCAGTACATTCACGCCTGGCCATGGAGTAGCATTGGATTTCCTTTTGCAAAGAACTTTCAGGTCTTTAATCATCCATGACTGGTCACTATTTGTTTGCTTTGGTTAAGTGTTACTGTTAGGATATTGTTTTTGGTGCCCGACTATTGGAAATTATAACTTGCTGGTTATAGAGGTTTAAATAATTAACTGTCGATTGGCCAAAAAAAATGTTTATAAAAATGTTGATATTAATAAAATTTATCAACGTTTTTTATGTCATAAATAAAAAAATAATATAGTATATCCCAACAAAAGTAGTAACTATAAGACCAAATGATAAGCCATTTATGAATAACACTATGGTATAAAAATAAGAAAAGGAAATAAACCACACAAACGCCTCCCAAAAACTAATAATCCGTATCATTGGCTATTATTTAGAAATACGAAATGAAGTAATAACGTTAATTAGGGAAGCATATCAGAGTAACAAATTATTAATAACATCCTGCTTTCAAAAACTAATGGAAACCAGTTAAATCTATTACAAATTTTGATAATGAAAAGATAGCCAGCACCTCCCAATTAATATTTGAAAAACGCAATTACACTTGATATGGCAAATATCCCTAACTCCTATTTTACCTCAATTTCAAAATTAAATGATGTACCTGCCCCCGCCCCCCCCAATTTTGCTTCTTGCTGTAATAACGAAACGAGTTACATCAATTTAGTGAAAAAGGTGTAAGACACCAGTTACTAATTGTTAACTGTCCAAAACCTTCTGGTCCCGATTATATTAGCCCAGCTGTCCTAAATAAAAAGATAACGCTGTCAATCACAAGACCTCTCACTAAACTTTTTAATCTTTCATTAGACCGACAATTATTACCTGATATTTGGAAGATTTCTGATATGGCGAAGGAAATTCGATTATATTTTGTGATGTATCAAAAGCATTCGATAAATATGGCATAAGATTTTATTGTCTGAATTAAAACAATATGGAATTAATCAAATACTATGTAAATGGATTGAACATTATTATTGCACACTTGTAATAGACAACAAATGTGTAGTTTTAGGAGGTTTCAAATCAAATTATTTGCTTACCGATTCTCGAGTTCGCCATGTAAGTATAGTTGGCCCGTTTTTATTTTTAATTTATTTAGATGATACCTCTGACAATATTACTAACAACATGAGGCTATCCGCCGATGATTCATCACTTTTGACACTATAACTAAAAATCTTAATATTATCTCATCGTGGGCTAAACAGTGGTGTGTAACTTTTAACCCCGATAAAACTAAAAATTGTCATTAGATGTCAGTTTCCAATCGGTTGAATATATTGATAGTATTTTAATACGCCCACATTTTCATGTGGACGTATTATGTCGTCGCCCCTGTCCGTCCGTCTGGACGTCCGTCCGTCCACAATTGTTTGTGGACTCTCTACAGGTCACAATTCTTACCCGATTTTGACGAAACTTGAAATATATGTTTATGCCCAAAAGATCTCGGCTGCTTTCGATATTGGCATGTATCGGATCAAAACTTCATGGATTATGGCCCCTGATTGTACGAAAAATCACGTTTCTAGCTTGTGGACCCTATAGAGGTCACAATTTTGAACCGATTTTGATGAAACTTGACATGCATGTTTATAACCCAAAGATCTTGGTTCCTTTCGATATTTGCGCCTATCGGAAAGTAATTTCCTGAATTATGGCCCCTGATTGTCCGAAAAATCACCTTTTTATACGCCCACATTTTTATGTGGACGTATATTGTCGTCGCCCCTGTCTGTCCGTCCGTCCACAATTTGTTTGTGGACTCTCTACAGGTCACAATTCTTATCCGATTTTGACGAAACTTGACATATAGGTTTATCCCCAAAAGATCTCGGCTGCTTTCGATATTGGCATGTATCGGATCAAAACTTCATGGATTATGGCCCCTGATTGTACGAAAAATCACATTTTTAGCTTGTGGACCCTATAGAGGTCACAATTTTGAACCGATTTTGATGAAACTTGACATGCATGTTTGTAACTGAAAGATCTTGGTTCCTTTCGATATTTGCGGCTATCGGAATGTAATTTCCTGAATTATGGCCCCAGATTGTCCGAAAAATCACCCTTTTTAGCTTGTGGTCCCTCTGGAGGTCACAATTATTATCCGATTTAAAAAACCGTTTTGATTATATCACCGTTACACCCTAAGGAAGGGTGACTTCGGACCAAATTTGCTATGCAAAATGGCCGCCGTTTGTACGCGAATACTGTTAAAAAATGGTATATCAAGGTTGTGGACCCTGTGGAGGTCACAATTTTAATTCGATTTTGATGAAACTTGAAATTCATGCTTATAACCCAAAGATCTTGGTTCCTTTCGATATTTGCGCATATTGGATCGTAACTTCCTGAATTATGGCCCCTGATTATACGCAAAATCGCCTTTTCTTAGCTTGTGGCCCCTCTGGAGGTCACAATTATTATCCGATTGAAAAAAACGGTTGATTATATTACCGTTACACCCTAAGGGAGGTTGAGTTCGAATTTCGGGAAAATCGGACCAAAATTGTCATACAAAATGGCCGCCGTTTGTACGCGAATACTGTTAAAAAATTGTATATCATGGTTGTGGATCCTGTAGAGGTCACAATTTTAATTCGATTTTGATGAAACTTGAAATGCATGGTTATAACCCAAAGATCTTGGTTCCTTTCGTTATTTGTGCATATCGGATCGTAACTTCCTGAATTATGGCCCCTGATTGTCCGAAAAATCGCCAATGGTCCCTCTGGAGGTCACAATTATTATCCGATTTAAAAAAACGTTTGACTCTATCACCGTTACACCCTACGGAAGGTTGAGTTCGAAGTTCAAGAAAATCTGACCATAATTGCCAGAAAAAATGGCCGCCGTTTGTACGCGAACAGTGTAAAAATATGGTATATCAAAGTTGTGGACCCTGTAGAGGTCACAATTTTAATTCGATTTTGATGAAACCTGAAATGCTTGTTTATAATCTAAAGATCTTTATTCTTTTCGATATTTGCGCATATCAAATTGTAACTTAATGAATTATGGCCTTTGATTGTAGGAAAAATCACTTTCGGTATTGCTTGTTCTCTGTCTATCTCTCGAACAATTATTATCTGATTTAAAAAAAACTCTGATTATATTACTGTTGCACCGTAAGGAAGGTTGAGTTCGAATTTCGTGAAAATCGTACCAAATTTGCCGGACTAAATGGACGCCGTTTGTACGCCGTAGTGTAAAAATATGGTATATCATGGTTGTGGACTCTATACAGGTCACAATTCTTATCCGATTTTGACGAGAAGTAACATTTCTAGGTTGTGTACCGTCACACCATAATCATTGTCGGCTTCGAATTTCATGAATATAGGACTGGAACTGACCAACAAAATGGCTGCTCCCAATACAGTATGAAATACAGGACTTAATGATGTAGGAAAAATCACTTTCGGTATTGCTTGTTCTCTATCCATCTCTCAAAAATGTGGGCGTATCCTGCCTGGCAGTGCCAGCCTATCTTTTAACTTGTGGAGATCAAAATTGTTATCCGATTTAAAAAACCGTTTGATTATATCACCGTTACATGGTTATGAAGGGAGAATTTGAATTTCGTGAAAATCGGACCATAATTGAAGGATAAAATGGCTGCCGTTTGTACGCGAATAGTGTGAAAATATGTTATATCAGGGTTGTGGACCCTATAGAGGTCACAATTTTGAACTGATTTTGATCAAACTTGAAATACATGTTTATAACCTAAAGATCTTCGTGCCATTGCATATTTGCACATATCGTAACTTCCTTAATTATGGCCCCTGATTGTACCAAAAATCACCCTTTTTATCTTGTGGTCCCTCTGGAGGTCACAATTATTATCTGATTTAAAAAAACGTTTGATTATATCAGTTACACCGTAGTTATGGGTGAGTTTGAATTATGTTTTTCTGGTGATTACTCTAGTTGACTGCCCGGACGATTTAGCTGCTGTGTGGGCGTATGTTTTGGTTGCCTGGCAATCTATTTTTTAGCTTGTGGTACCTCTGGAGGTCACAATTATTATCCGATTTAAAAAACCGTTCGATTATATCACCGTTACACCCTAAGGAAGGTCACAATTATTATCCGATTTAAAAAACCGTTCGATTATATCACCGTTACACCCTAAGGAAGGGTGACTTCGAATTTCGGGAAAATCGGACCAAAATTGCCATACAAAATGGCCGCCGTTTGTACGCGAATACTGTTAAAAAATGGTATATCAGTGTTGTGGACCCTGTAGAGGTCACAATTTTAATTCGATTTTGATTAAACATGAAATTCATGGTTATAACCCAAAGATCTTGGTTCCTTTCGATATTTGCGCATATTGGATCGTAACTTCCTGAATTATGGCCCCTGATTATACGCAAAATCGCCTTTTCTTAGCTTGTGGCCCCTCTGGAGGTCACAATTATTATCCGATTGAAAAAAACGGTTGATTATATTACCGTTACACCCTAAGGAAGGTTGAGTTCGAATTTCGGGAAAATCGGACCAAAATTGTCATACAAAATGGCCGCCGTTTGTACGCGAATACTGTTAAAAAATTGTATATCATGGTTGTGGATCCTGTAGAGGTCACAATTTTAATTCGATTTTGATGAAACTTGAAATGCATGGTTATAACCCAAAGATCTTGGTTCCTTTCGTTATTTGTGCATATCGGATCGTAACTTCCTGAATTATGGCCCCTGATTGTCCGAAAAATCGCCTATGGTCCCTCTGGAGGTCACAATTATTATCCGATTTAAAAAAACGTTTGACTCTATCACCGTTACACCCTACGGAAGGTTGAGTTCGAAGTTCAAGAAAATCAGACCATAATTGCCAGAAAAAATGGCCGCCGTTTGTACGCGAACAGTGTAAAAATATGGTATATCAAAGTTGTGGACCCTGTAGAGGTCACAATTTTAATTCGATTTTGATGAAACCTGAAATGCTTGTTTATAACCTAAAGATCTTTATTCTTTTTGATATTTGCGCATATCAAATTGTACCTTAATGAATTATGGCCTTTGATTGTAGGAAAAATCACTTTCGGTATTGCTTGTTCTCTATGTATCTCTCGAACAATTATTATCCGATTTAAAAAAAACTCTGATTATATTACTGTTGCACCGTAAGGAAGGTTGAGTTCGAATTTCGTGAAAATCGTACCAAAATTGCCGGACGAAATGGTCGCCGTTTGTACGCGAATAGTGTAAAAATATGGTATATCATGGTTGTGGACTCTCCACAGGTCACAATTCTTATCCGATTTTGACGAAAAGTCACATTTCTAGGTTGTGAACCGTCACAGCACAATCATTGTCAGCTTCGAATTTCATGAATATAGGACTGGAACTGACCAACAAAATGGCTGCTCCCAATACAGTATGAAATACAGGACTTAATGATGTAGGAAAAATCACTTTCGGTATTGCTTGTTCTCTATCCATCTCTCAAAAATGTGGGCGTATCCTGCCTGGCAGTGCCAGCCTATCTTTAGTACTTGGACTAAGAAAATCAGAGCACCAAGCGAGAAAAAGCTTTCATGTTTTCTTGATAAGTTCGCGTCTTTATTAAATAATCTTGCTAGAAACATTGGTGTAATGTTTGATAGTCACCTAAACTTACAATCTCATGTATATAATGTATATACATTATGTTATTATCACTTACGTAATATTAGTGGAATTCCAAAAAATCTCAACTGACGCAGGTCAAACATTTATAAGTACCTAAATTACCCCAAGACAGGACAATTGCAACTCCTTATTGATTGCCTTTCATGTCACACTATTGATAAGCTACAAAAAATGCAGACTGGCTGCCTGTTGTTGTATACTTTATGGCATATACACGTCTACTTTAACCCAGTCGGAGGGGAGTAGTGCGATGTTAAGCCCCATTGTAACGAAACAGCAAGTGGGCTTTATGGTGTATGTCCACCTCCATTAACCAAGTCGGGGGAGAACAGTAGGACGTTAAGTTGAACTCCATTGTAACCGAAGAGCAAATGGGTTTTATGTCGTATGATCGTTTCCATTAGCGGCAGTGTAAAGTTCGCTACATTTCGTTTTTTTGCTACTCGTTTTTCGATATTCAATTTTAAAATACGTAAAAAAAACAAATTTCAGTGATGGATGCCGGACAACTCAGAAACGCATTTTTTAAAAATTTGTCGGATCTTTTATCGGGGTGTTCTAACTTTGCCGGCAGACTTTGATTTCAAATTTTGCCGCTATTTATATTAATTTAGTAAATTGAATTCATGTTTGAAGGTATAACGCCGGCATAAACTGTGTTAGAATTGTCATTAATAAGTTGGTTAATAACTTTCATTAAGAGGGATTAAGTGCTCATTAACGCTGAACACTAGTGAACAGTGACTACTTTTAAACAGACTATAGTTTTAAGATCAATTATATAAGGGATTGTTAAATTTAACGAAAGAAAAAGTCTGTTGTTCATTGCGTCGTTGAATTTAACGCATGGTTATGTCATCGTTAAAATGGTCCATATTTAACCCACCTAGCAGGGCATCGTTAAATTATTTAACCGGTCGTTAAATCACTCAAGGTGGCTCCCGGACAAGTTCTCATGGTCATGTTTCCCACTTTAAACATAAAAAAGAAGAAAATGACATGACATGAAATGGGGAGGGAACCGGAGACCTCCTGGCTAGCAAGCCAGCATCTTACTCACTGTGCCACTGTGGCTCCCAAATAAAAGAGAAAAAAAAAGAATGTACAGTATACAGGACAGGGGTACTTTTTGGCAGTGACCTAAAGAGTGCAACTAATTATCAAAGAAGTGAAGCAGTTGGTACTCATTGACATTGTTCACAAATAACCCAGTTTCCCCAATGCTAGGAAATTGTGGCCCAATGACATCCAATTTCTCAAATGATTCTTTTTATGCAAAACAACAGTTTCTCGTTAAATTATTTGTCCCATTCGACTTTGAAAATGAAAATAAACAGATTTCTTCAGCATAAATCAAAGTTCACAAAGATAATTAATTAATAATTTACATGCATTAGGATTTATTGATGGTACATGAAGATTTAGAACTTTTCGATCTCTGTATAATATAACTTATGCCCTTTGTTAGACCTTCTATGACAGAATCATGTAACTTCTTTATGTAGGCTATATCGGTATGGAGTCTGCTGTGTAAACTTGCAAGTCAATCTTGGTTCACTTGAAGATAGGCCTTGATGTCATGTGTACATCACAACCTTGAAACTGATACATCTATTTCCTTTGTATGATCTATGTCCTTTAAATGTATCGTAGCACAGATCTGAAATTTCCTTGCTTCTTATTGGTAGAAAAGTATGACAAACCACACAAAAAAACACCCTGCTTTAATAAGGCAAATAAATGCCTTTAATAAAAATTATTGTCTAGGCAGATAGGTTTTCATGGTGAATGTCAATCACGCTTCATCCTATATCAAAAGAAACACATCCCCGAAATTCTGCAAATGTCGATCACACTACATGTATTTTCAATCTTATATCCAAAAACATCCCTGAAATGCATAAAACAGTAGAAAATCAGTCACAAATTAATTATAACCATTTGGAATTGGAAATTGACACTACTTCATTATCCTATGTTTACATTCATTGACATCACGTAGCAACCGCTTTCGCTAGTATCTGAGACATCACATAATTTTACAGGGTTTTTTGGTGGATGTAAGCCTCGAACTACTTTTGTCTGCATGGGAACTAATACAAATAGTGCCAAAGGTCTGCAAAGTATTAAAAAGCTAAAAAAAAAACCCAAACTTACCACATTTTACAGCACGCAAACTTTACAAGCGAAACAATTTTTGTTGTCAAGAGTCTGGATTAGCAGGCCACACTTCTGTCATTGAAGATTGAAAGTGTTTGCTAAACAAACAACATGAAGACTAATTTCCCATTCAGCAAAATATTTTTAAACATTAGAAATATTTGATTGAGGATATTAATTGGTTTTCTTTTGTCCCCCACCACTCCTAGCAGTGTCATCCATCTTGAATTGGTTGCCAGTGAGGAGAATTATGGGATACTTGTTGAATGGTTAAATTTTGACCATATGATTATTGAATGGTTAAATTTTAACCATATGGTTACATAACAACGTCGTTAAATGTAGTTGAACAACACAAATTTAACCACTGGTTATGTAACGATTAATTAAATATATAACCAATGGTTATACGTAATCACATGGTTAAATTTAACTAAAAGTTGAACAACCGGCCCCTGGGATTAATATACCCTAGATGTCGGTAATGTTTGTGTGTATATAACGAATGCAGTTTCGTGTGTTAGCAAACATACTCTTGTATATCGTCAGTTTCTTTCCGTGAGATTGAATAGAAGACAACTTAATTATACATACACAGATAATCATTGTCTCGTGGAGATTTAAGGTAAAGCATCTTAAACGTTTTTATGTGAGTATTAAGATTTTTTATTCTTCAGAGAAAACAACATAGCTTAGTTTAAGCTGTTTCGAACAGTGTGTGATTTTAAAGTACTAGTAATCCGTATAAGATGCGTTAAAGGGCTTGTCGTTTTTGCTATGACTATTGTAGTTTGAAAATTTGTTATGGAAAAGCACAGGTTAACTAGATCGGGGCAACGAGTCTGACTAGCGCGATGAAAAGGTTTTTTCATATCCCTTTGAATGGCACGCCTGCGTAAAACACTGCGTAAAACGGTCTGCATTACAACCCATCAAATATTGTTTGATTTCGATATGGAGTTTTTTTTTTAATTTAGCTAGAATTTATTCCCTCGGTATGCTGATATATTTGCTGATTCTCCCTCGAACACCTGATGCTGTACTTGAAGGTTCCCCTAGCTGACGATTTCTATTATGGTCTGTTAAATCCCCTGGCACCCATTATTACAAGGTTATCAAGTCCAAACAATGTTTGTATAACATATAATTATAGAATTATGGCTTTATGATTTGTATTCTTATCTAGGTGTATGTTCAAGCATTGCTATGTTATGTATTTGTGAAAACGTTATTTATTAATCGTATATTATTATGTCCATGCATGGTTTATAATAATATTGTTCATGTTGAAGATGATATACAACGTCATGTTGAATTGTGAAAATTAACAACAGGATTGAAGTTCGTCTGTGTAAAAAAAAACGTCTCCCGACTTTCTTAACGGTGAAAAAAGCCACCATGATCTAATGAGGCATCGATTGACGTTCAGTTTTAACCTTTCCGGACTGACAGCTAAAGCTGCGAAAAATGTTTCGTCCTAATAAATTTAATATTTTGTTTCCTTCTATAATAGTATTAGTGCAATTCTCAGGAGGACGATAAACACAATGGAATCAAGCCTTTCATGAAAGTTTATGCACGAACCTGTATGATTAATATACTGAGCGCCATAGAAAACGCATCACTTAGTTTTTCGTACAACAAAATGATCCTGTAAACATATCTCATTTATTTTGCTTCTTATTGTGAACAATATTCAAATGGGAACACATCAATAACAGCACATTTGTACACTTATGGATGATTAACCATCTTTGTCGTACTTTTGGTTTTGACCCCTCTGACTTTGTACCGTAGATTTACAATAAAACAACATAATAGTAATACATATATTACCGACATGTAATACGTCTAACAGAACAAGATATTACATGTGTTGTCGCGAAAATATTCATGTCACATAAAACTATTTCATCAAGAGCATGGAAATATTCATGTGGTACGATCAATGTTTATATAAAATGTAACATGATATTTTTTAATAGGTAATTATATCTAAATATTTGTCTCCGCCCAAAAACACCCCTAACCAACTCTATTCAATACCTAACAAAAACACATACTAACAGCCTGTCGATTAAATGGGTAAATGAAATGGATCTTTTCTGATGAAATTTTTGTGTTCTTGGGCGCATAATCCAAATGCAAAATTCGCACGTTTTGAATAGCATTTAAAAATCAGCGTTTGATTTTATAGGATTTCTTGTAGGTTGTTAAAGCTGAACTCCGGTTACAGAAATACCGAAATAATGTAATAAAAAAAAGATAACGCCCTCAAGCCGCCATACTTGTTTCCAATTTGTGAAATAAGGATGGCGGACATAGAGGCTTATGACCTGGAAAGGTTAGCCGATCTCACTTCCAGATTGTTTCTCGTCAGCTAGCTATACACATCCGGCTTTATTCTCTTCACACGGTTCACTGATTGCTGTATTTTCCCCCAACAGTATACCAAATTATTGAAGATTGCAAAATGTCTGATCAGGTAGGCCTGTAAATAATTATATGAAGGCTATGGTTGTGTTGTCATGCGTTTTTTATATTCCATGCTCAGCACGTTATAGGCAATATCTACATTGGGGTCAAAGTTAAACCTTTTTATGTAAGTCTTCTTTTGGACTAGTGAATATAACATGTTGCACCCTTTATTATATTTTGTGTTTTATATACATGTGTTATTTATATTGGTATAAATATAGGTTAAAACAGTAACTAACAGGGTTAGACGTGTTATAAGTTTATTATGGAAGGAGGAAAGTTGTCTTTTATACTGGTTGTCCTTGGTTGTAACTTTACACCTTCACATGGTGAGTGAAATTTAATCTATATGACATCTGATTGTATAATTTAACCATGATTTATATACATGTTCGGCAATTGTATAATTCGTGCTCCTCAATTTATTGTTTGAATTATTAACATTTTATTATATTCTTTTAGATGTTAAAAGACGGAACAATATTTTGTATTTCTGAACAAAGATAGGGTTATATTTCAAATGATACATGAATTTTATACAATTATAAATAATATCAGACAAATCTAAAGGCATTTGTAATGAAAGGGAATGTTAATCTGGCCGCGAATATTCCATGCCAATTGAACACCGTATGTTTTAGAAGATAACCCCAATCTCAACCCAGTGTAATAAGTTAACGCATTGTCAGTTAACACTCAGTAAGGTACCACAACCCCAGTCTGACCCCACTGTAAATTAACACCCGGGACAGTATCAGAACCCCAGTCGTAGCCCAGAAATGAAATGAAAGGGGGTTTAACGTCGTAATCTTCTGCACCTAACCTGAGCTAATCGAAGACGGGCATATGCCATACAGTGTGCTACGAGGGAAATTTTGCCCAGGCCGCGGCGTTACGGCCTACTCTTATATCGCATTCCAACTGCCAAGGGATCTTTTACGTGCAGGCGAATGTGTACACGGGGCTTTGGTTTCGTCCCGTCCGGACGGTTAGACAGCTGTCCTTGTCAGGCCCCCCGTTCTGCATCACTGAAAAGAGTCTAGATGAACTCTCTCTGCCAATGCAGGGATCGAACACCCGACCTCCAGGCTAGCGAGTTAGCGTCTTACCTACTTAGCCACGTGATTCACCCAGTCGTAACCCAGTATCAGTAACACCCAGTAGCTTTGCTTTGATGAAAAATATTGTCAATTTTGCTAACTAAGCCCCGATGCAATTTGCGTAGGGTTTGGAGATGAGGTTTGCTATCTAGGTGAACCAGTCTATAACATATCGGGATTAATATAAGTTCTTATTACCTGTAGCACAAGTTTACAAACGGCACCGAGAATTCGCGTTTATCAAAGTGCTCAATCAAACAGGTAAGGCGTGCGCTGGAAACGACTATTCGGAAGCGACTTACGATTTTCAGTTATTTATTCCAATTTTCGCGTTTAATTAATTTCTTTTGAGAAATTTTGAAATGCGTAATCAATAGGAAACACATTTAACCGCATCTGTTTATTTCCATTTCCTATAATAAGGTAATGCTGGATCCGTTCTGTCCAAACTGAGTACCGAGTACTTTGAGTGGAGAATGTCTGTGCGGCCAGAGTTATCTACTTACAGTGGTTATCATAAATACAATGATATCCTAGAATCTTTCACCGTGGCTGGTTATAACGAATCCAAGGTAAGAAAGTTATAATTACATTGGTCAATGAGACAATATTGTGATTTGATCACCCGCTTCAACGTGAATGTTGGTTATTAATATCGGCAAAACTATACATAATAACGTAGTCTTGACAAGACATTAAATTCCATTCTAAAAACTCATCACACATAAAGAATTTATTTATAGAGTAACCTATCTAAAAATAAAATCAATAGAAACTAGCATTTGATTTTAATCCGATTACTCCCTCGTAAAGCGACGCAGTAATCATGTTGGCATAGTTAAGTCAGAGTGATGACATGGGGATGGACAGTCGTATACTTAAGTCTACCTGAACACTTGGAATATGAGAATGTAAGGTAAGATTTTGACAGTCCTCCGACCCGTAACAAGCAAATTCAAAAGAGAAGAACCTTTTTTTAATTCCTCTCTTCAAAGTTGAAGAATCCCAGAAAGTGGTCTTATGAAATTTGAAAAAAACGGCATCAAATCTGAAGTATGTAGAATGTCTACTTCCGTACAGATACGACATCCGCTCTGCCTTATTACATAGTCGTTCTGTTGGGATTTTAATATTACTCCAATAGAAAATATGACCGTTTCGCGGGACGTTTTGTAAACCAGGCCATTTGCCAAAGTTTGCAAAGTATGGCCCATGATAGACCCGGTAATGGCAAATTATGGAAGTTGCCTCCTTTCCCTTGTTTATCCAGACTATTATAAATAAATAAATGTACATAAATAATAAAGTCTGGTGGATATTTCTAAAAGAATAATCAAGACTATTCCCTTTTTTTCCTCTAGATAAAGGCGGATGAATATTTTGTAAGGTTGACATCTATATCACGTGTTGATTTAAGTCGTTCTGATAGGCTGAATTATGATATATTGGAGAACATGTTATCAACGTATAGAAATGGATATGAATGGCGGCTGTAAGTCAGACCTTTTATTCTCAGCAAGTAAACAGTACAATGAGATAATCCCGTCCATGCAAATAAAGGTTATCTAGGATCTTATCCGATAATTATTTGTGTAAAAGCCTAAATGGGCAGTCAGTCAATACATGTAGTCCTTCTCCTTATTAAAAATTGGGGGATCACCTCGATTTTTCCGGCGTAGTTTCCCCGTGTCAATGATGTAGAACGGAGGGCCTGACAAGGACAGCGGATGGGACGAAAAACCGAGGTCCCGTGTACACATTGGTGTGCGCGTAAAAGATCCCTTGGCTATTTGAATTCGATATACGAGTAGGCCGTAGCGGCGCTACCTGGACAAAATTTCACCCCTGCCTGTCTTCCATTAGCCCAGGTAAGGCGCATAAGAGTAGGACGTTAAACCCCATTTCATATTAAAAATTTAACAAAATTGAATATAGCTTAGATTGCCATCTTGAGATCAGTGTTCATGGATAGAAATGAAATTTCGTTGATTCATTTCAGTTATAACAATATTAACCCACTGAATTTAATGGAAGGGCCACAGAGGAATCCATCATTATTTACTAGTTTCTTTCCTTTCGATACTATTGGTGATTATGAGAATTACTTGACACGACTGACGAGACTACCAGCTCAGGTATTACTGCCCTTTATTGTTCCTTTGGGAGAGGGAAAGAGAGAGTAACCATTTTTTCCTTTCATTTAGAGAGAGGGATAGAGATAGAGGGGTTTCATTTCATTTATTAAAGGAGAATTCTATAGTAAAAGTTAAATTGTATTATTTACTTAGTTCATTGTTCAAAAATATTAAGTAACAAATAACGTTAAAAAACACTTTCGGATTTCCGCAATTACGGAAACACCCGATGTTTAATTTGCCTGAATGTTCTTCCCCATCATCAGTACGAGCCAATTCTAAATGCGAGGAACAGCGGCAACGAAGAATGATAAATAGGCACTAAAACAGCGTGGTCACCTTGTCTTACGACTTTATATATCATCAATACATCAGTCAATCCGTCTTTTCTTGATAACGTTTTGCTTCATTTAGGCCCTATTGATGATTTCTTCGTCCGGTCTTGATGCTTGGCGGGGGGGGGGGTCCTACGAAATACTTTCCAAACTAATTCAACTCCTGTGGTATTATCGATGTTCGTGTACATGCTCTGTACGTCAATGGATATTAAAATAAGATTAATTAATTGTCGGACTCAGATATATAGTCTGCGCGATTCATTATGGCACAACACGAGCCTTTGTCGCTTTTCTTAATTATTATGGTTTTGCCTTTTTTGAGGGTTTTTAATGCTGTTTTTGCTGCTAGGTTGAAATTTTGTTTCTGTGATTGTGGTTGAAGGGGTGATATTTCTGTATTCATTTCGTCGAAAGTTTTTAGGATGGTTGGTGATAATGACTTTTTAGGTGGTTTCCATATATTTCTGTGAATGATTTGTTACCTCTGAACGGCTTCTCATTCCCTTTCTCTAATCCTAGTTTAAATTCCTCACCCAGCAGTTGGGCTCCAGTGGATGGCGTCGCTACCTAGTTTAAATTCCTCATCCAGCAGTTGGGCTCCAGTGGATGGCGTCGCTACCTTTCAGTTCTATTTTGTCCTTGAAGTTTGGTAGTGTGGTGGCGTTTGGCGAAGGTGCAGTAGAGATCAATTGGTTGTAGCTGCCGAGGTTTTGGTAGGCGATCGAATTTCTTGTCGGGGTCGGGAAGAAGTGGGGATCTGTGTGGTGAAGAGCTTGGTTGTTAGGGTTAGGGAAAGCTGCCCAGGTCACCTTGAGTAGATCTATCATCTGCTCGTGTATCTTTTGTCCACTTTCCTTCCTGTTGTTGAGCCCGACATGTATCACCAATTCTTCCCGAATAGCTATGAATCTCCTAGTCCCCGAGGAAAGATACAATGTTAGCCAGGCTACAGGATCCAGTAACCAGGGTCTTTGCCTTCACTGGTGGTAGGTACCATAAATCCTTCTCGTCTTTACCTTTGTAGCTGTGTGGTCTCTTTAGGGCAGTGATTCTCAACCAGTCTGTGCCGCAAGATCCTTTTAAGTGTGCCGCGAAATTTTGAACGGCACACTAAGAGAATTTCTCACTAAGGAAACCAGCTATTTGACTCTAATAAAGTAAGTTCATAGCTGTGTTTTCTTTATTTAGTTTGGGTCTATGACTAGTCTGTGTTTATGTCTTGTTATGTTTTATTTTGCAAAATTCAAATATTTTTCATATATATTTAGTCAGGTGTCCCGCTATTTTTTATATGTTCCAAAGTGTGCCGTTGGCAAAAAAAGGTTGAGAACCACTGCTTTAGGGATAGGTTGAGTGAACGTCGTCTACATCTGGTGGAAGATCTGAAGGTTATTCTAGGAATTAGGCGAGCCAGGCACAACCCGGGGCGGACTGGTTGATCTAGCTGCACGCTTCGAGTCGAGGGAGTGTTATTACATATGCCTTCTCAGGGGATAACTTTCTCTTACTGGGTGTGTTTCGTTTTGGTGTGTCCCGGAGAATTTTGTATGTAATGTGTATTGGTGATGGGCGATGGAACTCTGTCTTCACATTATCCTGAAGTCGCTTGCCGTACAGTATCTTTGGTAAAGTGACGTGACTCCAAGTACTCTAGTTTCTTCGCTAACATGGCTCTTTAGTGTGCCGACAAGGATGAGGCGACGTCCTTGGTTCATTTCAAGTTCAATGTCCCAATGTCCCAACTTGTTCATATCTTGGATCTTGCAAGTGAAACTTCTGGTTTGTTTTCCATTCTCCTGGCTCTCCATAATGTCAAGTGGTGGAGACATTTGAGGACTTGAAAGGAGGCTTTCACGACATCTGCATTCCCTTGGTTTGGTTGCCTATTTAGGGTGTTTTCTATGGCGGTAGTAGTAAATAAGGCACGCTGAGGGTGTTACGGCACCCTAGCGTTTTTTGGCACGGCACCCTGAGGTATTTGACTACGTCACTTCCGGTTTGGCTAGGGGCGCTCTGATTGGTTACGGCACCCTAGCGTTTTTTGGCACGGCACCCTGAGGTATTTGAGTACGTCACTTCCGGTTTGACTAGGGGTCACGCTGATTGGTTCGGCACTCTAGCGTTTTTTGTAACGGATGTACTTGTTCATATGGGTTGGCGATATATTTTCTTTGTGGCGCACATGAGGCACGCGTCGCGCATCGCCCCGCCCCGCGTCTTTCTCGTCGCCGCACCGCCCAAATATATGTCCTAAAATAGTTAATAATTAATTTAGTTTTGTTATTTCGTCATTTATTCATAAGTTAATTACTTTTTTAAAATGAATTAATCATAATGCAATTATTTTTTCATTAATTAATTTTTTTTTTCAATAATTTTTTTTTTTTCAATAATTAATTTTTTTTTCAATAATTAATTTTTTTTTTTCAATAATTATTTTTTTTTATAATTAATTTTTTTTTTTGTTAATTTTTTTTTTATTAATTTTTTTTCTTAAAAAATTATTTTCATTCATTTTAATTTGGTAAAGTTATTTACCGATCTGGTGACAGGTTTTTTTTTATTTTCACGACCGAAATAGAATATCTCAGATTTAACCAATCAAAAAAAATTGTAGTCATTTGTAGTATTAAGTAATTTGTTAATGAGTATATTAATTGTTTTATATTAATTGAGTTTAGTTACAAGCTGTATGTCGTTAAGGTATGAGAAATGTTTTTTTTTTTTAAAAAAAAAAGATAATTGTGCTCATTATCGTATTAATTAATATGTTAATTAGTATATTAATTGCCATACATTTATTTAAGTTAGTTAAACCACAACGTACTTGAAGGATTTATTTTAGCATTTGAAATATATTTAAGAAAAATAAAAGTGGTTAGGTCTTTAAAAACAAGGTTAATATTACACTATGTATTTAACAGATGTTTTAACAGATGTTTTTCGAGGTAGTAGGTGAACTTTCGACCGATATTCTAAAAATACATGCTATGAACTTATTTAAATATGTAATTTTTTGTGCTGAGTTGTTAAAAAATTACAAGCTGTATGTTGTTAATGCGTAAAAACAAAAAAATAATCCTAGTAATCAATGTATTACTTACTATGCAAATTAGTATATTAATTGTTGTATATTAATTGAGGTTAATAAAACTCACGTACTTGTTAAAAGAATACAAGCTGTATGTCGTTAAGGTATGAAAAATGTTGTTTTTTAAGAAATTAAAAAAAATCACATTATCGTATTGATTAATATGTTAATTAGAATTTTAATTGTTTTATATTAATTGTGGTTAGTTAATGCCTAACGTATTTGAATAAGAATATGTTTTTATTTTAGCAAGATCAGATGAAATATACATGTGTATTGAAGAAAAATAAAAGTGGTTAATATTACATTATGTATTTAACACATGTTTTAGCAGATGTTTTTTGGGGTCTTAGGTGAACTTTTGACCTATATACCTTTTGAATATGGCAATAACCTCTGTCTTCTTTCTATGTCAGTTTTTAATTTGAGTTTTTACTACCAAAATTGGGTTTTAAATACGACCAGTAAAACAAAGTTTAACTATTCAGCACACACTGGCTAATAATGATTAGATTGATATACACGTTTTTTTTATTTTGTCTCTTATTATCAAAACTAAAGAAAATATCTACACTTCTAGTTGTTTAGAGTGTGCGACAGAATAGTGTACGGTTCTTATATTTTGGAACTTGAATATTCTCAGATTTAACCAATCAAAATGTCGAAATAGAACGGAGGTGAAGAGAGATGTCAATAACCTTCTATCCCCTTATAGATTTTTCATTCATTATTTTTTTTTTTTTTACAGTTTTTTTTTTTAAATTATTTTGTTTTATTTTAATTTGGTGAAATCATTAACCGATTACTTGTAGGCAGATTTTAATTTGATGGAAAGTTTGCTTCTGTAGTCAATTGTTTGAATTTGGAACAATATTTTATCTGATGAGAGTTTTATATTTAATAAAAGGTTTTAATAAAACGTGGTAGCATGATGAATCTGTTCCAGTATTTGAATTATGAAAATAGTATGACCAAGTTTCCACCACCGAAATATGTTCTTTATATAAGTGGGTCTTATTTTCGTAACACAGTATTTAAGAGATGATTTATGTATTATAGCATTTTAGCTATCAAATTGCAGCACACATCTTTATAACCATTCCATGTAATTTACTATCTTTGAGAACTAAAGAAAATGTTTTCAGCGAAGAAAATTTGGTGACTGTTTTTAGTTAACACCAGTCTTGTAGTTGTGACATATGCTTTAATCATCAACGTAAGTCAAGCCCCTTTGAAGTCAAATGATATTCTTGAGACCCAAAGAATATGTCTTAGGAAAGTTTGGTATGTGTTTTATAACCAGTGTCTTAGCTGTGCCAGATGGTTTAGCTATCAAATTACACAGAAGCAACACTTTGGTGTCATTTGATATTCTTGAGAACCAAAGAATATATCTTTGCCGTGGGAAAGTTTGGCATGTGTTTTATAACCAGTGTCTTAGCTGTGCCAGATGGTTTAGCTATCAAATTACACAGAAGCAACACTTTGGTGTCATTTGATATTTTTGAGAACCAAAGAATATATCTTTGCCGTGGGAAAGTTTGGCATGTGTTTTATAACCAGTGTCTTAGCTGAGCCAACTGGTTTAGCTATCAACACCACTTTGGAGTCATCTGATATTCGTGCGAATTGAAAAAATGTTTCTTTTGCGTGGGAAAGTTTTTATTACCAGAGGCTTAACTGTGCCAGATGTTTTAAATTTTAAATGTTTTCAAAGTATTTGCTTCATATTTGGACAATCAGTGATTTATTTAACCATTTATTAATTTATTTAAAGTATTTATCTTATTTCAGGAGATGAAATTTTACTTGCTGACAAGATATTTTGGACAAAGAAAATTTGATTTTGATAAAGTAAATCCAACTTAATAAATGATGACACCCAAACACCTCCCCAGCACACACAATCACATGTCAAAACACACACACTCGGAACCCAACATGCACATATACAGACACACCGACTAAACTCATGGACCGTCGCATCCACGCACAACCCTTCCACCACACACACACACACACACACACGATGCCTAACATGTACACAGATAGACACACCTAATACACTCATGGACTGCCACACCCACACACGCCATTCCCACCACACACACAAACACTCGCATGCTCAAACACTCACTCGGTGTCAGAGATGCACACATACACACACAAACAACCACAAATTGGCTGACACACCGACACACAATCACCACAAATCATCTTAACTGTCAAATATAGAGAATGTAATTCAATGTTAACACAAATGAACTTGATTACCTACAACCTACATATGGCACGAATTATATACCCGTCATAAAATTTACACATTTCCCATAACTTTCAAATATTTAACAGCATACTACAACACATGTGATTTGGGGTTTTGCTGAGTTTGAACTGTTAAAAAAATTATGCCGTAAACGTATAAGAAATGTTATTTTTTTTTTAAAAAAAAGAAGATAATTATAGTCAATTTTGTATCAAATAATATGTTCATTAGCATATTAATTGCTTTACATTAACTGAGGTTAGTAAGACCACAACGTACTTGACTAGGGATGTTTCTATTCTAGTATTTGAAATATATTTAAGAAAAACAAAAGTGGTTAGCTCGTGGATGATCTTTTGAATGTTATACTAAAAAAATAACTGTCACCTATTTAAATACTATGTTAATATGGACTGTATATTCATACTCGACCTTCCCCCTCCCCCCCATGCACACACACATACACACACAACTTCACACTGTCACACCAACGCACAAGTGCTGGCACATCATTTTTTACCGCCAAATATAGAGAACGTAATTCTATTTGAACAAAATGTACTAACTTTTGCTTTCTTTTCTATCGACGTTTTACAGGTTAAATACATTTCCGCAAATACATACAAATTTACGGGACGGCACAATGTATGCTGCATCCAACATGTAACACTGATCTAGAGTGTCTACTGGTGGTATATGTTATAAGGGAGTGTGAATCTTTACCAACTGACCCCACCACAACACATGGCACGAATTACATCGTTTAATATTACCGGTCACAAAATTTACACGTGTCCTTGCTTTCAAATTATATCTAACCAATCATAAACATGTACCCTGAACGCATGATATCATACATTTTTCTCGTAAATATGAATATATTAACTCAATCAATAAAATAAACAAATTAGTTCAAGTCGACAATTAGAATAATTAAAAAAAGTAGATGTCTTTTAGGACTTGCATACGCAATTGATGATGATATGTTGATTATAACTTATAGTTCGTATCCCCAAATCGACTAATGATGACATACACCCACTTCACATGCACACACCCATATACATACGCGCATCCACCCACACAAACACACACACCAACCAACCAACCAACATATAAGCCTCACACACATCCACCCACAGCGCAGTGCACATATTCACACATTATTTGTACATTTCATTTCCTTTGGCTGTATTACATTTCAATATACAACAACAACGTTAACATGCGGAATATTATCTAATATTATTATAAGTTGCGTTGAATAAACAGATCGTAAATTAATCTAATCTTACGCACATAATAGTCTGAATTTTAAGATATTGATATCTTTAAAAGTTGCTCACGTATACAATCGTTTACGTCTTCAGATACTATAGATGTACATTGGTTTAAGCGAATTGTCATTCGTTAACTCTTAACTAACTCATAGTACATCATCGTTCAGTGCCAATGTTGACAACTGCCGACGAAATCTGGTCAGACGAGCATAATGAGGGTTGCTCACCTTATAAACAGGCGACTTTCAATGATTTGTTTACTCGCTGTTTGGCATTTTGACAGTTAAAATCGTCTATTTTCTTCTTGAATGATTAGAGTAAAACGGTGATATGTCAATGTGAAATGTTCTACTAATGACGGATTACCGTCCGTATTGAAGGGCAGTGATTCAGAAGCGGGTACAGTTTTTGATCGCTATTATTTGGTTGTACTTTTGTAGTCTAGATAATTAAAAGGGACTCACGATGAATGAATGTTTAGCTAACAAAAAATAAATGAAAATAACAATTACGGAAACCTCATTGACTTACAGTTCCGGCGAAGGTTCCATTTTAAAAGCCTTTTTGAATGTGTTAATTCGAGTTAATCTGATACCGTACCCGAGTATTTAAAAGAACACTTTGATTTCTACACTCCCCGGTGGTCCAACCTGTGTACCTCAAGTGCTGACAGCTTATTTAGGATTCCGAAATATAATAACCTGTGTGGTGAATGTGTGTTATCTGCCAGCTAAGATATTGAATGATCTTCCAAAACCTCTTCCATCCAGGGCTTTAATATGCACTTAAAAGCATATTTATTTCAAAAATGTTTTTGAACGGTTTTGTTGCGAATTCTCTTAAAAACACTAGTGTGTAATGAAGTTCTATAAACATTGAACAACAATAATACTAATGATATACACAACGTTTGCATGAAATATCTGAATTAGAGTATTTGTCATAGAAATTTATGGTAAAAAAAAATCCATATTTATGAAAATATCATTAAATCTAGATATCCATTTACTTGGAAGGTCTTACCAACAGTTGTCTTTTATTTTTTAAAATGAGGTATCTATATTTTAACACTATTGCCCATTATGACGTGGGTGTTTTTTGAATAAAGTCAAACCTCTTAGACACTTATGAGACAACAGTGATTGACGAGAGTTTTGCTTTTTCACAGTAACGGAAATGGTACAGCAATCTTGGCCAGAGTAGTGATCGACCATAGAATTTGTATCTGACTATGACCAATGTCCACGACTAAATCACAAAAATATACAGGTTGACAAATCCACCTCGATAATTGGTTATATTGCTTATCTTTTGTAATCACCGCTGTAGGTTGCTTGACCTACTAGCATTTTTTTTTTTTTTTCAATTTCAATTCTGTAATAAGACGGTAGAAAGTGCGACAGACGCTTAGTCTGTGTTGTTTCACTAGTAACAGTGTACAGAAGCGGGGGTATAAAAAACTAACACAATATATACTTTCAAAGATGTCTTTATATTATTCTATACATTACAGTCACAAAAATATAAATCGACAAATATACAAAAAGAAGTCGTTGAAACACAAATGATCATTTTGATTATTTTGTTTTCATCAAGTCTGATACTACTAGTTTTTTCAAGGGGTTTTGGAACGGGGTTTGTTATCTTTCAATGACTTGTTGGCGAAGAATCTGCATTTTAAGCTTGTGTTGGTTTACGATCGAGTCTATTTTAGCATTTAACAAGTTCAACCGTAGGTTCTGCTCACGCGTTACTTCATGTACACTCACTGGTTCGGAAATGACCAAGATGAAACAACCTCATTAGTGCAACAAATAAGCTTCAAAATCTGGTGTTTGGATAGGCATATTGTCTATGTTCCATTGTTTGACTTTATCTTCTTTGAAATTCCACTCTGTTACGAATAAATAGGGTCTACCCATACTATCAATAATGCTAAAATCAGCCTTCTTTGCAGCATCAATACATTCAGCTTTACACTTGTACAACACGTGGGAATGTGCCAACTGGATCACTTGCCCCGCTAGTATTCCTTTGTATTCCCAACGGTATCCACCACTCAAAGACCCTTTAATCATGGTCATATATTGACAGTTTTTTTGATATTTAGCATGTTCGTGGAATGGATCGTCGAATTTATCCCAATCCTTCAATACTAATTTACAACTGAAACACTGCACACGATCAGTATCACCATAATACACAAAGCCTGCTTCACTTAACTTGTGAGCTGATGGATGAACATGCGCCCATCTGTTGTCAAAAGTGGCTAGACGATTATTATATTCGATGTACTCAGCCATGTCCGCCCATTAATGATGTTCGGTGTAGTGAGAGCACATGTAACTAACGAAAGCTTTTATTTCCTCTTGAAATATAAAATGGCGCACAGATAATCATGGAGTGCTTTGTGAAACGAACTATCAAAACTAAATTTATGAGCATACGTGCGAATACACATTACATTCTTGTCCATCTTGACCACATGATTTATACAGCTACTGTTTGTACTAAACTTTGAGCAATATTTGTTGAGAACGCGCCTTGTTCGTCATTTGATTCTATTTAGTTATGATGCTACCATTATTATGTTATTGTGAGTATAAAAAAATGAATTGCAATAATTTTATCAGTACACAGACATAATTTGTACGCGATGGCTGAAAAAAGAAAACGGGCACCGTCAATGACAGTTTTAGAGAGACAATTCCTGATGAACGAAGTAAAAGAATTCCAAGATATACTTGGTACTAACAGAAGGGACACACAATCAGTTGCTCTTAAAGAACAGTCTTGGACGGAAATTGAAAAACGTTTCAGTGCACAGCCAAATTTTACTGTTAGAACCTCGACTCAATTAAAGAATTACTGGTACCATCTGAAAAGAAACGAACTGAAGGTAACACCAAAGTCCGTTAAAAGAAAGAAGCCAAGGTTAAGTGAGCGAGTAGAAAATGGGACACCCTTTGGTAAGTAGTTAACGACTATTTAAAACATATTTTGTACAACATATTTTGTATATTTGTTTTGTACATAAAAGATTTTAAGTTACCTTTTTTAAAAAAAAACAATCATCATATAGACTTAAACTGATTTTGTTGTATCGTATAGACTCTCACATGTTGATTTTTATCATCCTTGCGGGAGTCTGTGATCATTCTCAAACCGTAGCGATAGAAACGTTTTATTTCCATAATACATCACAACAACAAGAGTATTCTTCTGATGTGTATTTTAATGGATTTGTTCCTTTTTTCAGATACTATTCAGAACAATGTCAGTAGCCAAGATGAACCCCATAAAAACACAGAGTGTAACGCTGATTTTAATGTAATCAAACATTACCCGCCCTCAGTCATTTCCGAACCAGTGAGTGTACATGAAGTAACGCGTGAGCAGAACCTACGGTTGAACTTGTTAAATGCTAAAATAGACTCGATCGTAAACGAACACAAGCTTAAAATGCAGATTCTTCGCCAACAAGTCATTGAAAGATAACAAACCCCGTTCCAAAACCCCTTGAAAAAACTAGTAGTATCAGACTTGATGAAAACAAAATAATCAAAATGATCATTTGTGTTTCAACGACTTCTTTTTGTATATTTGTCGATTTATATTTTTGTGACTGTAATGTATAGAATAATATAAAGACATCTTTGAAAGTATATATTGTGTTAGTTTTTTATACCCCCGCTTCTGTACACTGTTACTAGTGAAACAACACAGACTAAGCGTCTGTCGCACTTTCTACCGTCTTATTACAGAATTGAAATTGAAAAAAAAAAAAAAAATGCTAGTAGGTCAAGCAACCTACAGCGGTGATTACAAAAGATAAGCAATATAACCAATTATCGAGGTGGATTTGTCAACCTGTATATTTTTGTGATTTAGTCGTGGACATTGGTCATAGTCAGATACAAATTCTATGGTCGATCACTACTCTGGCCAAGATTGCTGTACCATTTCCGTTACTGTGAAAAAGCAAAACTCTCGTCAATCACTGTTGTCTCATAAGTGTCTAAGAGGTTTGACTTTATTCAAAAAACACCCACGTCATAATGGGCAATAGTGTTAAAATATAGATACCTCATTTTAAAAAATAAAAGACAACTGTTGGTAAGACCTTCCAAGTAAATGGATATCTAGATTTAATGATATTTTCATAAATATGGATTTTTTTTTACCATAAATTTCTATGACAAATACTCTAATTCAGATATTTCATGCAAACGTGGTGTATATCATTAGTATTATTGTTGTTCAATGTTTATAGAACTTCATTACACACTAGTGTTTTTAAGAGAATTCGCAACAAAACCGTTCAAAAACATTTTTGAAATAAATATGCTTTTAAGTGCATATTAAAGCCCTGGATGGAAGAGGTTTTGGAAGATCATTCAATATCTTAGCTGGCAGATAACACACATTCACCACACAGGTTATTATATTTCGGAATCCTAAATAAGCTGTCAGCACTTGAGGTACACAGGTTGGACCACCGGGGAGTGTAGAAATCAAAGTGTTCTTTTAAATACTCGGGTACGGTATCAGATTAACTCGAATTAACACATTCAAAAAGGCTTTTAAAATGGAACCTTCGCCGGAACTGTAAGTCAATGAGGTTTCCGTAATTGTTATTTTCGTTTATTTTTTGTTAGCTAAACATTCATTCATCGTGAGTCCCTTTTAATTATCTAGACTACAAAAGTACAACCAAATAATAGCGATCAAAAACTGTACCCGCTTCTGAATCACTGCCCTTCAATACGGACGGTAATCCGTCATTAGTAGAACATTTCACATTGACATATCACCGTTTTACTCTAATCATTCAAGAAGAAAATAGACGATTTTAACTGTCAAAATGCCAAACAGCGAGTAAACAAATCATTGAAAGTCGCCTGTTTATAAGGTGAGCAACCCTCATTATGCTCGTCTGACCAGATTTCGTCGGCAGTTGTCAACATTGGCACTGAACGATGATGTACTATGAGTTAGTTAAGAGTTAACGAATGACAATTCGCTTAAACCAATGTACATCTATAGTATCTGAAGACGTAAACGATTGTATACGTGAGCAACTTTTAAAGATATCAATATCTTAAAATTCAGACTATTATGTGCGTAAGATTAGATTAATTTACGATCTGTTTATTCAACGCAACTTATAATAATATTAGATAATATTCCGCATGTTAACGTTGTTGTTGTATATTGAAATGTAATACAGCCAAAGGAAATGAAATGTACAAATAATGTGTGAATATGTGCACTGCGCTGTGGGTGGATGTGTGTGAGGCTTATATGTTGGTTGGTTGGTTGGTGTGTGTGTTTGTGTGGGTGGATGCGCGTATGTATATGGGTGTGTGCATGTGAAGTGGGTGTATGTCATCATTAGTCGATTTGGGGATACGAACTATAAGTTATAATCAACATATCATCATCAATTGCGTATGCAAGTCCTAAAAGACATCTACTTTTTTTAATTATTCTAATTGTCGACTTGAACTAATTTGTTTATTTTATTGATTGAGTTAATATATTCATATTTACGAGAAAAATGTATGATATCATGCGTTCAGGGTACATGTTTATGATTGGTTAGATATAATTTGAAAGCAAGGACACGTGTAAATTTTGTGACCGGTAATATTAAACGATGTAATTCGTGCCATGTGTTGTGGTGGGGTCAGTTGGTAAAGATTCACACTCCCTTATAACATATACCACCAGTAGACACTCTAGATCAGTGTTACATGTTGGATGCAGCATACATTGTGCCGTCCCGTAAATTTGTATGTATTTGCGGAAATGTATTTAACCTGTAAAACGTCGATAGAAAAGAAAGCAAAAGTTAGTACATTTTGTTCAAATAGAATTACGTTCTCTATATTTGGCGGTAAAAAATGATGTGCCAGCACTTGTGCGTTGGTGTGACAGTGTGAAGTTGTGTGTGTATGTGTGTGTGCATGGGGGGGAGGGGGAAGGTCGAGTATGAATATACAGTCCATATTAACATAGTATTTAAATAGGTGACAGTTATTTTTTTAGTATAACATTCAAAAGATCATCCACGAGCTAACCACTTTTGTTTTTCTTAAATATATTTCAAATACTAGAATAGAAACATCCCTAGTCAAGTACGTTGTGGTCTTACTAACCTCAGTTAATGTAAAGCAATTAATATGCTAATGAACATATTATTTGATACAAAATTGACTATAATTATCTTCTTTTTTTTAAAAAAAAAATAACATTTCTTATACGTTTACGGCATAATTTTTTTAACAGTTCAAACTCAGCAAAACCCCAAATCACATGTGTTGTAGTATGCTGTTAAATATTTGAAAGTTATGGGAAATGTGTAAATTTTATGACGGGTATATAATTCGTGCCATATGTAGGTTGTAGGTAATCAAGTTCATTTGTGTTAACATTGAATTACATTCTCTATATTTGACAGTTAAGATAATTTGTGGTGATTGTGTGTCGGTGTGTCAGCCAATTTGTGGTTGTTTGTGTGTGTATGTGTGCATCTCTGACACCGAGTGAGTGTTTGAGCATGCGAGTGTTTGTGTGTGTGGTGGGAATGGCGTGTGTGGGTGTGGCAGTCCATGAGTGTGTTAGGTGTGTCTATCTGTGTACATGTTAGGCATCGTGTGTGTGTGTGTGTGTGTGTGTGTGTGTGTGGTGGAAGGGTTGTGCGTGGATGCGACGGTCCATGAGTTTAGTCGGTGTGTCTGTATATGTGCATGTTGGGTTCCGAGTGTGTGTGTTTGGACATGTGATTGTGTGTGCTGGGGAGGTGTTTGGGTGTCATCATTTATTAAGTTGGATTTACTTTATCAAAATCAAATTTTCTTTGTCCAAAATATCTTGTCAGCAAGTAAAATTTCATCTCCTGAAATAAGATAAATACTTTAAATAAATTAATAAATGGTTAAATAAATCACTGATTGTCCAAATATGAAGCAAATACTTTGAAAACATTTAAAATTTAAAACATCTGGCACAGTTAAGCCTCTGGTAATAAAAACTTTCCCACGCAAAAGAAACATTTTTTCAATTCGCACGAATATCAGATGACTCCAAAGTGGTGTTGATAGCTAAACCAGTTGGCTCAGCTAAGACACTGGTTATAAAACACATGCCAAACTTTCCCACGGCAAAGATATATTCTTTGGTTCTCAAAAATATCAAATGACACCAAAGTGTTGCTTCTGTGTAATTTGATAGCTAAACCATCTGGCACAGCTAAGACACTGGTTATAAAACACATGCCAAACTTTCCCACGGCAAAGATATATTCTTTGGTTCTCAAGAATATCAAATGACACCAAAGTGTTGCTTCTGTGTAATTTGATAGCTAAACCATCTGGCACAGCTAAGACACTGGTTATAAAACACATACCAAACTTTCCTAAGACATATTCTTTGGGTCTCAAGAATATCATTTGACTTCAAAGGGGCTTGACTTACGTTGGTGATTAAAGCATATGTCACAACTACAAGACTGGTGTTAACTAAAAACAGTCACCAAATTTTCTTCGCTGAAAACATTTTCTTTAGTTCTCAAAGATAGTAAATTACATGGAATGGTTATAAAGATGTGTGCTGCAATTTGATAGCTAAAATGCTATAATACATAAATCATCTCTTAAATACTGTGTTACGAAAATAAGACCCACTTATATAAAGAACATATTTCGGTGGTGGAAACTTGGTCATACTATTTTCATAATTCAAATACTGGAACAGATTCATCATGCTACCACGTTTTATTAAAACCTTTTATTAAATATAAAACTCTCATCAGATAAAATATTGTTCCAAATTCAAACAATTGACTACAAAGCAAACTTTCCATCAAATTAAAATCTGCCTACAAGTAATCGGTTAATGATTTCACCAAATTAAAATAAAACAAAATAATTTAAAAAAAAAAACTGTAAAAAAAAAAAATAATGAATGAAAAATCTATAAGGGGATAGAAGGTTATTGACATCTCTCTTCACCTCCGTTCTATTTCGACATTTTGATTGGTTAAATCTGAGAATATTCAAGTTCCAAAATATAAGAACCGTACACTATTCTGTCGCACACTCTAAACAACTAGAAGTGTAGATATTTTCTTTAGTTTTGATAATAAGAGACAAAATAAAAAAAACGTGTATATCAATCTAATCATTATTAGCCAGTGTGTGCTGAATAGTTAAACTTTGTTTTACTGGTCGTATTTAAAACCCAATTTTGGTAGTAAAAACTCAAATTAAAAACTGACATAGAAAGAAGACAGAGGTTATTGCCATATTCAAAAGGTATATAGGTCAAAAGTTCACCTAAGACCCCAAAAAACATCTGCTAAAACATGTGTTAAATACATAATGTAATATTAACCACTTTTATTTTTCTTCAATACACATGTATATTTCATCTGATCTTGCTAAAATAAAAACATATTCTTATTCAAATACGTTAGGCATTAACTAACCACAATTAATATAAAACAATTAAAATTCTAATTAACATATTAATCAATACGATAATGTGATTTTTTTTAATTTCTTAAAAAACAACATTTTTCATACCTTAACGACATACAGCTTGTATTCTTTTAACAAGTACGTGAGTTTTATTAACCTCAATTAATATAAAACAATTAATATACTAATTTGCATAGTAAGTAATACATTGATTACTAGGATTATTTTTTTGTTTTTACGCATTAACAACATACAGCTTGTAATTTTTTAACAACTCAGCACAAAAAATTACATATTTAAATAAGTTCATAGCATGTATTTTTAGAATATCGGTCGAAAGTTCACCTACTACCTCGAAAAACATCTGTTAAAACATCTGTTAAATACATAGTGTAATATTAACCTTGTTTTTAAAGACCTAACCACTTTTATTTTTCTTAAATATATTTCAAATGCTAAAATAAATCCTTCAAGTACGTTGTGGTTTAACTAACTTAAATAAATGTATGGCAATTAATATACTAATTAACATATTAATTAATACGATAATGAGCACAATTATCTTTTTTTTTTAAAAAAAAAAAACATTTCTCATACCTTAACGACATACAGCTTGTAACTAAACTCAATTAATATAAAACAATTAATATACTCATTAACAAATTACTTAATACTACAAATGACTACAATTTTTTTTGATTGGTTAAATCTGAGATATTCTATTTCGGTCGTGAAAATAAAAAAAAACCTGTCACCAGATCGGTAAATAACTTTACCAAATTAAAATGAATGAAAATAATTTTTTAAAAAAAAAAATTAATAAAAAAAAAATTAACAAAAAAAAAAATTAATTATAAAAAAAAATAATTATTGAAAAAAAAAATTAATTATTGAAAAAAAAATTAATTATTGAAAAAAAAAAAATTATTGAAAAAAAAAATTAATTAATGAAAAAATAATTGCATTATGATTAATTCATTTTAAAAAAGTAATTAACTTATGAATAAATGACGAAATAACAAAACTAAATTAATTATTAACTATTTTAGGACATATATTTGGGCGGTGCGGCGACGAGAAAGACGCGGGGCGGGGCGATGCGCGACGCGTGCCTCATGTGCGCCACAAAGAAAATATATCGCCAACCCATATGAACAAGTACATCCGTTACAAAAAACGCTAGAGTGCCGAACCAATCAGCGCGACCCCTAGTCAAACCGGAAGTGACGTACTCAAATACCTCAGGGTGCCGTGCCAAAAAACGCTAGGGTGCCGTAACCAATCAGAGCGCCCCTAGCCAAACCGGAAGTGACGTAGTCAAATACCTCAGGGTGCCGTGCCAAAAAACGCTAGGGTGCCGTAACCCCCTCAGCGTGCCTTACTTACTACTGGCGGTATATTAGTGCCAAAATTCTAACATGCTATCGTCTAATTTCTAACCTCCATTCATGTAACTTCTAACCTCCATTCATGTAACTTCTAACTTCCATTCACGTAATTTCTAATTTAAGACAATGTATAATTCAACTTCTTTATTTGTTCAGTGTAAATACCAATTCTATTTCATCTTATTTCTATTATTGAGACGAAAAATGTCTACTTCATTGTGGTATTACATGTTAATTTTGATACTTCTACCTTGCAACCATCATTATGACATCGTTTGGTGTCGCCACTGTGTGCTCAATTGGGTGATTGCGCACCTGATCGGGACCATTATAAACGACCCATTCTTCGTTTGGTTGAAGGTTGGAAGGCGTGTTGAGAGAGAGAGGTCACTTAGTATTAAACTCAGTATCTGTGTAGGCCTATCCATAACATTTATACTCTGTGTTAATATAGACCAACTGCATATAAATATTAATTATTGGCCCAACCGTAAAAAAAATAAAATAAAATTCTCCAAATCCCGTTTAGCTTATATTTGAAATAGAAAATGAAATGAAATGAAAGAGGGTTTAACGCCCTACTGTTCTGCTCCGAACCGGGCTAATGGAGACTGACATACGCCATACAGTGTGCTTTAGGGAAATATTGCCCGGAGAGCGGATCTACGACCTGGACTTATATCGAAGTCTAACGGTCTCGGGATCTTTTACGTGCACGCCAACATGTACATGGAACCCCGGGTTTTCATCCCATCGGAACGACAAGACACTAATAAGGGGGAACCACGCCAGAAAATCTGGATGCACTTATTTCGACCAATGCAGGGATCGAACTCCCGACCCACAGCCTAGCGAGCCTGCGTCTTACCCACTTAGCCACGGTATTCGAAATAATATTTGCAAACCATACATTTATGTCACGTTCAATGTTGTTTAGAGGGTAGGATGGCCGAATGGTTAGCACGTGCACGCTGTAACATAAGGTCTGTCATTAAATAAATTGGCGTGGTTTCGATTTCCCGTTTTTACGTGACATGGAGCAGAGCCGCCTTTCCAACCTCGTGGTTTTTTTCCGGGTCCTCCGGTTTCCTCCCACTGCTAAACACTCCTACGCGCAAGCGAATTATTGAAATACAATTGAACGGTGTTAATAC
The DNA here is from genome assembly GCA_963678685.1 of Patella ulyssiponensis. NCBI lineage: Eukaryota > Metazoa > Mollusca > Gastropoda > Patellidae > Patella > Patella ulyssiponensis. Next base: position 681,640 of record OY783230.1, read on the forward strand.
CGAAATGACCTGGTTGGTGTCGAGTGGATGTTAAACCCCATGTCCCCATCTCTCTCTCCCGATGTTGTTTTCAATTTTAACACTCAGGCAAGCCACTCAATCTGACGAAGAGCGAGTCGTTTGTATCAATAGAATTGTCCCGATCAGGTGCTCAATCGCCAAACTGAGCACACGGTGGCGACACCAAACGATGTCATAATGATGGTTGCTAGGTAGAAGTATCAAAATTCTAAATTTGTTTGCCGTTCATGCTCAACATGTAATACCACAATGAAGTAGACATTTTTCGCCCCAATATTAGAAATAAGATGAAATAGAATTGATATTTACACTGAACAAATAAAGAAGTTGAATTATACATTGTCTTAATTTAGAAATTACATGAATGGAAGTAAAAAGTTACATGAATGGAGGTTAGAAATTACATGAATAGAAGTAAGAAATTAGACGAAAGCATGTTAGAATTTTGGCACTAATATACCGCCATAGTTTTCCGGTATTCAGTGTGTTTTCAGGTATATAGTGTTTTTCTGGTATTCAGTATAATATGGTGTTTTCCGGTAGTTTCTCGGTAGTTGTCCAGTGATTTCCGACGTTTTAGGTGCTTTCCGGTGTTTTCCGGTATACAGTATAGCCAAAAGATAAAATAACTCTTACATCTTGATCGACATAATAATATTATTAAAATTGCCTGTCACGTTCGTAAGCAAAAACTCGAAATTCTCCGAACAAGAAAAAGAAGCTTATTTTGACATCGTTAACATCGCTGTGTCCGGACCTTTCTGTGTGTTGTCTTGCTTGGAAGTGTTTTTTTAAATGGCATGGTTTCCTGATTTATAGTTGGTGCTATTAGTGCATAACCAAGCAATTGACCATGTTTAAGCTTCCGGTTTGCTGAGTTACAATATCCTTCTAATAGGGAAATTCACAACGCCTGTCGGATGTGCATAATATTAATTCGGTGTTTTTCCTTTCTAAAAATATTCAGAGTGACTTTTAAAATTTCGCAGGGCCAAAAATATTCTAATATTAACGTCTTTTTCATATTAAAACAACACTGAAAAAAAACTTGTGTTGGACCTCAACACAAGTACTTGTGTTAAAACTAATCTACACAAGTTTGTGTTGTTTTGCATTGCATTAACACAAACTTGTGTAGATTTGTAAAAATCTTGTGTGTTTTCATATCGGTAACACAAGTATTGTGTAGGCCTAACGTCAACCAACGATTTTTTCATTCTTTTTTTTTTTTTGTTTTTTTTTTTGTTTGTTTACAAAGTCAGAATTCGGGAGTTCGCAAGTTTAAGAAAAGTAATAAAATAAAAGGTTTAATTCAAATCCCGTAAATTACATGCTGTTCTTCACTGGAAGAGTGTGAGCACTAATTAATCAGACAATTGCCAGGCAGACTTAAAAGTTAATTGGTGTTAAGTTGTCTGTGAAGATGACATGTCTGGTTGTCTTTTTTTATTGATCCAATAAACTGATATATCAAAGGAATATATAGTGTACATGTGATTTTCAGCACTCTTGTGTTTGTCAAAATTGATTCAATGTGCATTGGAAAACAATGAGTAAAACTCTTAGTAATGTAATTGGTTGATGTAATCGAAATTGGACAGTAGGCCTATATTGGTTAACTAAACAGTAACCAATCAAATTAAATTAATCTTCCAGATTTGTCTCATAATTGATTTATTGATACAATGGTTCTCCAAGTTATCTTTACTCTATTTGATATTTTATCAGCGACATTCAGTTAGACATTTAACTGTAGGACGCCATGTTTCGTAGTAGTGTCAACCGAAAGTGATATTTTTAAAAATATAATTGTCACACAGAATACAAGACTGCAGGTTTGTAAAATTTAAAAAAAATTAAAACCGTATATTTATTGTGTATATGTATATTACTAATAATTTAAAACAAACAAGTCAGACCAAGACTTGTTCTAGAACCTCGTAATCTTCAACGTACGTTATTCATAGAATATTTTTCTGGATGTTAGAGACTAACTCAGAACAATTAAACCGGAAGTGTGTATTTAAAATGGCGGACAAGGAAAGAAATTTTTTGATTGATTCTAAAGTGTCCCGGACCCGGTAATTCAGCAGTCTAACTAACGAATTTGTCTTAATTTTTCTGAAAACGTGCTTAATATTATCAGGCGCTACACCGTTGTTCAAATACTTGTACTTGCAAAAAACAACCCCAACTGGAACCAGCACTAGCAGGTAAGAATTTCTCTTCATTTTATACTTTCCCGGCAGCCATCTTTGTTTCGGGAAAAATGAGAAATATGTAATGTATACGTGTATATCAGGAATGGACAGTCTATAGCTAGATACTAACTTTTGTACTAGTTTAATTGAAATGTAATCTTATCTGTGTAAAAGAAAAAAAAAACAAACAAACAAATCAGCCTTTTATTTTTATATCAATCAATGCAATGTGTAAGTAATATATTAGACGTACTGATTCAGAAACTAACATCTGTCGTCTGAAGTTTCTCTATAATTTCTTCTTTTTTTTTTCAGTCATTGATGTTAGCATATATGCCTACTCCACAAAGAAAAACTGGTAACAATTTCATTTTCTTTTAATATATTTTTTTAATAATATCACTATCAGTATCAGTAGTAATATCCAGTCAAGAGAGGGGAAATCGGGTTTTAAATTCACTTAACAGAACTGTGCGATATACATGTCCTTGTATTAAATTGGTCGAATCAAGTAGGCCCATGCATGATATATATCCTAGAATCAAGTAGGACTGGTCTTACATTTCCGCCATTTTCCTGAGCACTGACCATTGTGTATGTTGTGTTTATATTAATTCAGCATAAACTTTGGAGTTGTTGTTAGTGTTTGTTGCATAACAGAATGGTCAATTTCAAATATGATATTTGCATAAGTATAAACGTAAATCGGCAGCGCTGGACACACTAGCAGAAGGATTCTGCTGAATCAATCAGCCAGGGCTGGCCATGAATAAATTGATGGCGAGCAGATGACTGCTCTCGCAAATTTAGGTTTGGGCGAGCAGGGCGAGCAATAAAAATTGCTCACGTAAAATGTTGCTTGCGTGAGCACACATTTTGTAACATTATTACAATATAAAATCAATTTGTTGCCTGGATACTTTTGTTCAAAAACTAATGACAAAGCTGTTTAAAGTCTGTAATATATTTTTTTTTTCAATTCTTTATTTACATATTGATAGTACGTACTATGAGTTCAGGGGAGGATCCAGGATTTTCAGAAAGGGGGGGGGCGTGCTGCACCAAGTTGGGAGTGCGAAGCCCGACCCATGATTTTTGAGTGGACAAAAATGCCCATAAGGATTAATTTCATACTAGTACTGTAAATTACGATTTCCAACCTAAACTGTTTTTGTTTTCCTTTCCCACGAGAATATATGGAGCTAAAAATTATTCGCCACCGCAAAAAATTAGAGGGGGCGTGCGCCGGGTGCGCCCCCCTCTGTATCCGCGCCTGGAGTTGGCACTGGTAGTATAACAAAACAACAAAATAAACAGTTTTGCAACAACTTAACGATTATACAAGGCGGTTATTCTATCATTAATTGGCACTAGCATAACAAAACAAAAATAAACGATTGAGCAACAAAATTGCTCTTTCTGGCACAGAGTTTGCAGTAAACATGTGTCACCATCGCTTTTCTGTTTTTGACAGTGATACTCTTTTTTTATAACCAATTTCCGTACGGATTTCTTCACCCCATGACATAAATGTGGATAGGGCAATCAGGTTTCCTTTGGTCATAATTACGCTTAGATTGAAAATTATACGACTGCACAATGGGATTAAAACCGAAGTTCTGATAAAATAAGAAATACCGATATATATAAGTTTGAAACATGTTCCTTTAGCGTGAAAGGTACCAGCGTGAAATGCCAAATCATCCGGATGTAAACATTCTCTACTTTAGACTCGATTATCGCACGTTTGTTACTAGTGTTCATGGGAAAACCAGTCATGACGTTCAGGTATAAAGTGTATTTTTAGTAACATGACTTCATTAGCCAATCAAATTTAAGGACGAAATGCCGCGTGCAGCTTGATGAATCTCAGTTTGACAGACGAATTTATGACGTTATTGACATTGTTGGATTAGTTTCGGCAATAAACTTGTCGATATTTTGATTATTTTTACAGGTTTTTCTTAAAATTTTGCGCGAGCAACGAACAGCTCGCGTAAATGTAGATTTACGCGAGCACGAGCAACTGCTCGCGTCTCGTGGCAAGCCCTGATCAGCGTTAAAATTCATGTAGTGTGTACACTGACATTCGCCCAAATCAAACAGGTTTGATATATTTGGCTGAACTATATTTGATTGGTGGGCCGGCTTTGTTAAAGCATTCGTGTGGTTTTAGAATTCATTAGCCAATAAGCACACATTCATATCAAGAAGTCACATGAATTTTTTGAAGACAAATGTTAAATCATGTGACGTAAAAGGTAATGTAACTGAGTGGGGAATCTGACAAGGGAGAGAAATGGGGTTTAACGTCCACTCAACACAAACTAGGTCTTTTCGGGACTAACATATGGTTTAACTTCAATAATTCGCTTGCACGTAGGGGCCTTTAGCAGTGGGAGGAAACCGAAGTGACCGTGGGAAACCCACGAGGTTGAGAAGGCGCCCCTATCTCCATACCACATACGCTCACACCATAGCTCGAAACCACAGTCGCAAGCCAGAGGTGAGCGGCCAGCTAGAGGTCGAAGCGCGGCACTCTAGACCACTAGGCCTGGAGTATCCACTCATTCGGCTGCAATTATGCGCCAATTGAATTGGGCAAATAATTTGAACACATCATTGTGGTGTGTCCACAGCTTTACTAGAAAAGTCTGTATTTTCTAAAAACCAACAATGGGGCATACCCAGTTAATTACATGTCACATATTCATATTTTTCAGTTTCCATATTAGATGTCATAGCAAATAAAACATCATTAATAAAATAAGAAAAAAAAACAAATATGGGAGAAGAAAGAGCTGAAAGAATGAGGATTTTGGAGGGTGAGTGTTAAATTCTAATAGAAAAGATTGTTGTTATGGTAATTTGAAATCTCACCATTAAATGTGTTTGGCACAATATAGCCCGGTTGGAGCGGAGGTGACATTAGCCTCCATTTCAGTTTATTATTTTGAAATATAAAATTCAATTTAGTAAAAGTATACACATACATGTATGTGCGCATATGACTGTCTCATTTGAGGAGAGTCGAGGTGGGTAAGACACTGGCCCGCATATTTTAAGGCTGCAGGTTTGCTCACAATGTTGACATAGAAAATTCAGGATGGAGGGCCTGACAAGGACATTCGTCTAGTTGTTCAGATTGAACAACAAAACATGGTCCTGTGTTCACATTGGCATGCATGCATGTAAAAGGTCCTTTGGCAATTGAATTTGATACAAGAGTATGCCTTAGGGTCGCGGCACCGTGCAAAATTTCAGTCCAAAATCTCAAGGCCCTTTTGTGACTTCTAAGGGGGTGGGGGTGAATTGCTGGTTGGATGGCCGGATGGTTAGAACATGCGCGCTGTATCATGAAGCTGCAGGTCCCCCGGTTGCTCTCACTCCTAATGACCCCTCAGCGCAAGCGAATTATTGAAATAAAATTAAACCATATGTTGGTCCCAAAATGACCTAGTTTGTGTCAAGTGGATGTTAAACCCCATTTCTCTCTTTCTCTGACTCTAACCCATTTCATTTGAGCATTATATTTTGTCTGAGCCTGTAACTTGACAAGACATAAGGAGTGTTACACAAAGTTGAAACAAAATAGAAACTAAGTCTCCATGTGGCAAAATAAATTATTTATTTAAACATTATGAACCATATAGAAAGTATTCTTATTTCCCACTTTTTATTTTTTAGGCTGGAGCACCCTCGGAGGAGAATTTAATGAATGATAAAAACAAGAGAAACCAAACATCAATTTATTTTATAATTCTGGAAAAGAATGCATTTGACCCAATTTTTAAATATTTATTTTTTGTTTTTTAATGTTAAGTATTCTTCGAAAACACAATTAGATTTTAATCCTCTTATTAATTTCTGTATAATATAGAAAGTAAAGTGACATAAATCGCTTAAAATTTGGTCGGAAATCATAAAAGTATTTAATAGACATTATCTAGAAACCAAATGTAGATTAGATATACCCAGAATTACAAAAAAACGTGACCTACATTAAGGTGACTTTTCCTTGCTTATGAAACGAAATAAGGTTTAATATCCCACTTTTCTGCGTTATTAGGGTGATTCTGCCTTACAGTCTACCCTTATATCAAATATTTCAACTGTCAAGGGTTCATTAAAGGGAACTCAGGGGGTCGAATGGTTAACAGGCACACATTGGATCAGGCAGGAGGTCTGGCAATGTCAATTGTCAAGGGTACTTTAAAGTGAACACAGTCGAAGTGGCTTTGATCCAGGCTTGTACCCAGTTTGTGTCAAGTGGACGCTTAACCTCATTTCTATCTCTTCTTTAAAATACACGGCAATGTGTACATTAGATCGAGGTTTTTTGCCTTATCCAAACAACTATATATTGTCCCTTCCCACGTCCTAAACTACTGACATGGAGGAACTATGCTTGGAACTCCAGTTGAAATTTCTCGGCCAACGCCTTATACTCACTGTGGCTTCCCATGGCTTATAATTTGTAATTGTATATAAATATTTTGTACATATTATTCAATATTTGCCATTGTCTCTGATACTTTTATATTTCAATCCCGCAGTCTTGATGTACAAAATATTCTTTTTGGTTTGGTTTTTTTTTCCTAATGAGGAAAGAGTTCTACACCATTTTATTACTACTGTAAAATAGGTCATTTTTCTTTTGTTAATTTTCTGTGTATGCTAGTTATTTCTAGATTACTCACTTATCACTTGTAATTCGACTTATAACACTTTTCACTGTTTTAAAGTAATTCAAATTAGTGGATAATTTATCGTATTAGTGCTTGGTATATAACTTATTAAATTTAAATATATTTGAATTATATATTTTGGGGGTATGGGGTAGGGATACTGTCTTTATATGCTTAGTACTTGTTAATGGGTAAAGAAAAATTTAAATAGCTATTTTATAGTTTGTGATGGGGGGGGGGGTCATTATTTAACACAATTTTATTAATATTATTTTTCTGTTAACATTCCAAATATCATTTTATGAATAAATAAATATTTAACAAAAAAAAATTATTGTTACCTCATTTATCAAACTTTGCAGGTTAAACAGAGCAAAAGGAGGGATGCTGCATGGGAAAGGTTGCTATATTGGATATAAATTGGGGGAAATACAACACAATTTTTTGTTGATGGTTATACACAAGTTTGTATATGAAACCACACAAGTTTCAGAAATTTCAACACAAGTTTCAGAAATTTCAACACAAGTTTCAACACAAGTTTGAGAAATTCCAACACAAGTTTCAGAATTTTCAACACAAGTTTCAGAACTTTCAACACAAGTATTGTGTAGATTTTCACACAAGTTTCAACACAAGTTTGTGTTGTTTGTCAAATTTTAACACAAGTCTTGTGTTGTTTGACAAATTTTAACACAAGTCTTGTGTTGTTTCAGCATTTAACACAAGTTTGTGTTGTTTCAACACAAGTTTGTGTTGTTAAATAGTAACACCCAACTTGTGTTGAAAACAACACAAGTTTGTGTTGTTTCAACACAAGTTTTTTTTCAGTGAACTTTATGCGGTAGTATTCTCCTTTAAGCGATATTAACCATTTTTTCCTTTCATTTATTAAGATTGATGAAATAATCTCGTTGTTTAGAGAAGCTATTCGACTTGGAACAGCTTACAACAATGTATCTGTGGTAAGCATAAACATTAACTCATCATTTTCATTCGAATTTCATGATTAAATTTTGTATTATTTGATGTTATAGTTAATTTTAGTGATATTTGATGGTGTTTAATGTTCTTTTTATTTTCTAGAATTTAGTAATAGATCAAATAGAAAACGTACAAAATGAGTGTCCACTGTCGAGTTATTCGGCTAATTGTGGATTTTATAAGCCATTTACACAAGATTTAGACCAAATACATACAAGTAATACAACAAGGTAATACATTGTATTTTTATTAGAGATAATGTATTATTTAAACTACTGGTCAAAATACAAAGGGAAATGGACGAATTCATTCAACCTCAACGCCACAGGCAAACGGTCTCTTTACATTAAATTTGGGATAAGATTAAGTGGGATATTGTTGCCCGGGTCAAATTGTCCTTTATTCCATGTTACAGATAACCATATAAACAGACGCGGGTTTGTCAGGTTACACCTACCAGTAGTAATGTTATCCTCCAATTCATAGTCAAAACGTAATAACAGAGATAACCGTATATTCTGAATTTATTTACGCTTCTTTCCTATATTCCACAGTGATCAATCACCCCATGTCGTAAATGATTTAATTCTGAAATATTCTGTATTTCATGTGCCCCAGTGATCAGTCCAAACTTTCTAATCGTAGAATTTCGTTCTGATACTGTACAAGTTCGTAATTGAAATGGAACATAACTCTGCGAAACGGGTTCGGAACTTACGACGGAAGTACAAACAAGAAATTCAATCTGTAAGATGACTGACCTTTCTAAACTTCACATGAATTCTACACGTGACGTCACATCACAAGTCGTCGATCATTGGCATATACAGCTCATGCATTGTTTACATAAGACGTAGTAACGTAAAGGGGTCCGGGTAGAATGTTCATACTGCCTCATTGAAATGGGGTCGTATATTGTCATCAAATCTCTGTCCGCCCACAATACTTTTTATACGCCCACATTTTCATGTGGACGTAATATGTCGTCGCCCCTGTCCGTCCGGACGTCCGCCCGGACGTCCGTCCGTCCACAATTTGTAAAAATATGGTATATCATTTTGTGAACACTGTAGAGGTCACAATCTTCATTTAATTTTGATGAAACTTGAAACACATGTTTACAACTTAACAATCTTAGTTCCTTTCGATATTTGTGCATATCGGATTGTAACTTCCTGAATTATGGCCCCTGATTGTACGAAAAATGACCCTTTTTTTTAGCTTGTGGTCCCTCTGCGGTCAGAATTTTTATCCCATTTAAAAAAACGTTTGATTATATTACCGTTACATCGTAATGAAGGTTGAGGTCCAATTTCGTGAAAATAGAACCAACATTGACAGCTGTTCTTGTCAGGCCATCCATCCTTCATCACTAACAAGGGGAAACCACGCCAGAAAATCTAGATGAACTTTGTCATCCAATGCAGGGATCAAACACCCAACCTCAAGGCTACCGAGTCAGCATCTTACCCACTTAGCAACATGATCCCCAGTCGAATTTGAAGCCTACTGAAATGCACCTTTATAAACCAAAGATCTTAATTCATTTCGATATTTGCACATATGAAATTCTAACTTAATGATGTAGGAAAAATCACTCTCGGTATTGCTTGTTCTCTATCCATCTCTCGACAATGTGGGCGTATCCTGCCAGGCAGTGCCAGCCTATCTTTTAGACACACTGACACTCTTTCTAATTGAGGTAGAATGTTCTAACTTGGTATAGATATTTATTTGGTCTATACCTTTATGGAGTTTGAAGATAAGCATTTCCTGCTTAGGGTAAGCAGAGATAAGCAATTTGACTGGTTGATGCTTTGGGACCGGATAACTTTAGTTCTAAATAAGTGCCAGTGGTGAAACTTTACATATAGTTTTTAAACATCAATACCTTGACTAAGTTCGATGGTGCGTATTTTCTACTTAGGCTAAGAGGCTAATAAGGAGCCTTAAGCAATGTAATTTGTCGAAACTTTGGAATATAACAACTCTACACTTCAGTCATTTATTATGCGGTGCGATACCCCTGGCAAAGACGCCAAACTAGAGTAGCCGAAGTCTGTACCGCTAAAACTATTTCTGGGTCAACACCCAACGAACAACGAGTTGCTTAAATCAACGTAATGTTCCTGTTCAGATACTCAATCACCAATTTGAACATGCAGTGGCAACACCAAAATACTTCATGGTGATGGTTGCCGGGTAGAAATGTCACATTTCTAAATTTGTTCGATGTTAATGCTAAATATGTAAAGCGTTAATGAAGAGACATTTTAACATAAGAATAAAAAAAGATGAAATTGAAATAAAATTCACGCTGAACAACTAACTAATTGGATTATATATTTGTCTTAATTAAGAAATTGCACGAATAGAAGTTAGAAATTAGACGATAGCAAGACATGTTAAAACAATTTAGAATTTAAAATCTAATATATCACCATATGACCGACACTGACCATGCACTATACCTGTGGTGGGTGATGAATGCCTTGCAAGCAGTTTTAGATGGTACCTACTTCAGCTGAGCTAGCCTAGTCGGAGGGGGGAGGTATTTTTTATCGTGTCTGTCAGGAGTACCCCACCGCATGATCCCTGCTAAGGTGCTGAACAATCCCCAAGCATTTTTAGGTGGAACGGACTTCAGTTAATATAGCCTTTCTTTTGGTAATTACATAACTCTGTTGGGGGTAGCCTTTTGAGCTAATCTAGCTAACGAATTCATGCCCGGAATCATAGCCTTCACATTGATATCTTATAGATGAAAATTGGTGCACACCCTGGGCTGCTGCTCCATAAGTCCAGTCATGCAGTCGTATGAAATGACTAAATCCAGAAATGGCTGTGATAAAGTGTCGAGGAGACGTTTTAACCTACCAGCATTTAAAATAATGCCTTATATTATCCAATACTAGGGTTTGATTTTCTTATAGGGACATGATACGATCACGTGGCGTTATTGCTGTTAATTCCGTGGTGGACAAATTTCAAGACTTAAAGACCTTTCTTCAAACAGTAAGTTTATTGCTCGACTGTCTTCACTACAACTGCTATGTTGACACTTCGTTTCGTTTAGTTTCGCGCTTCAATATCTGCATATGGCATAAAAAGATCAGTCGAAATGATAATATTAGCATTATCACTCTATAAATTACTGAACCAAATTTTCACACAGAAACTACAAGGCAGACATTCATTCATTATCAGGAATTGTGTCGTTCTTAGCGGGCGGTCTATGCATGTTCCACCTTCAGCCAAAAATAAAGCCCAGATATTCTCCTTTGATACATATTAGGAATATATGCCGGCGACAAGGAAAGGTTACGGGGTGGTAAATCTACATAAAGGGAGAGAATTCTATCAAGCATGTTTAAAATGGTATCTATCCCTGGATCTTACACCGCAAGAAGTCCATCGAAAGGGTTTGGATGAGGTGAAGAGAATATCAAATGAAATGAAAAAGGTAACGATTTGTTTATCTCTCTTTAAATGATTTTAAATGCAGAAAGTAGTTGACAGTGACGTAAATGTTTTGAAAATTCCAAATCAATGAATTTCCTTTACATTTGTTACTCTTAGAGTGATATCTTAGATTAGTCTTGGGTTTTTGGGCTAATGAAGACGGGCATACGCCATATAGTGTGAAATGAAATGAAATGGGGTTTAATGTCCTACTCTTCTGCGCCTAACCTGGGCTAATGGAAGAGGTAAATTTTGCCTTCACAGCGGCGCCACGGCCAAATCTCATATCGAATTCCAACTGCCAAGGGATCTTTTACGTGCGTGCCGATGTGTACACGGGACCTCGGTTTTTCGTCTCATCCGAACGTCTAGACAGTTGTCCTTGTCAGGCCCACTGACAAGGGGACACCACGCCGGAAAATCTGGATGAACTATCTCGGCCAATGCAGGGATCGGGCCTTTTGACAAGTCAGCCAGATATAGACAGAAACCATTGAGATGTTATTGTGTGGTCTTCTGTATATTGTATTCATTTTGTTCAAAACAATATTTTTATTCGATATAGGGTTAGGGTCCTGTATAATAATAGTCACAAGAGCAAAAATATCATTTCTCAATTCTTAAACAATTGTGAGCCAAAAGTTATCCTTTAAAGTTCCAATTTCATATCTTTAAGTTATATTTTTAAAATGTATTAGAATAAAGCCCTAAAAGAGATTGTATCTATAAACAGTCCTACCTTGTTAAAGAAAACTCCTATTATTCCTATTATTCACTGTCGCCAGTTGAAAATTGGCAAAAATATCATTTGAAGACAGCTATTGCATGGGGAAAATGGAAAAACAAGGGAGGTAATTATGTTATTATTTCTTGTGTCAATGATTCTTATGCTGGGAAATAAAACCCATGATCGTTTAATAGTGAGTTCACAACCTTTTGAACAAAAGACATAGAAATAATTATGTTTTGACTTTCTTTGAAAATATGAAATTCCCGCTTTAAGTTTTGTTTGGAAAGATTAAGATGAAACAAATTAGTTTACTAGGTTTATTTCCATTTATGTCTGAATCTTTTAAGAAATATAAAACCGGTTACATCACAACCTTTACTTTTTCTACGGGACTAACAGTGTTAATTATTGAAGTCAGATATATAAATTGTGATTTTTTTAAATCACTACTTAAAATATCTGACTGATATAGCTATTGACAGAATAATATGTACGAGATTCAAACCAAAATCGATCAATGCCCCGTTTTGCTTGATGGAGAAAAACCATCAAATCCCACCAGAAACAGCCAGGTAATTGTAATTGTAATTTTCATTATCCGCTCTTGTGCAAACATCTAAGCTTTAGGTGTACGTATTGCCGCGTCCGCCAGACTGGATATTAACCCAATATTTGAAAGCACGGTGTACAGTGATTATATTTAGCCTTTGTTGACGTTATCGTTTTGATTTACAGATTATGACCAAGAACAATTTTCAAGGATCAATATCAGAATATTTTGCAATGTTGAAGAGTGATTCATCTATGTTCTACAATAGTTCGGTAAACAAAATTATATAATTTAAGATAAACATGTCATTGTATTAATGTAGATTTTTCTCTTCCATTTTGGGCAACCCTTTCTTTGATTTTTTGATCGAAAGTGGTTCTAAGGGCACTGATTTAAGATTTTCTTCAATGATTTTAGTATGCATTCAAGCATAGTAATAGTAATGATCTATGGCGGTATATTAGAGCCAAAATTCTAACATGCTATAGTCTAGCTTTCCGTGTTTAACAAGATTAGATGCGAAAGAATGTTGAAAAAAAAAGAACATGACTATAAAAGTAGAGTTAATTGGGAAATAAACTTTGGTCTAAATCAAAAATCCTGTTGCTCTAAGTTCTTTTGTTGTCTTTTAGTACTTTTACTTTTTAATTATAGGAAGCCATGTTGGACGGATATAGAGATCTTATTACTAACCGTGTTGACCCATATTTGGATAAATTATTCAACAATTTACCAGGTTTACCTATTATGTAAGTTTCATAATGTTATATATTCATAAAACTACATAAAACCTCCATGAAATGAAATTCGATCGTGTGTCTGTTTTTCTTGTACAGCGTAATTTATACGATATGCTTGCATTCGTATTTCTTGCAGCATATGACAGATCATGACCCATGCTGACATTATATAATTATTTCTTTGGGTTGTATTCCCAATTGTTTTTCAAATATGAGTGAAGTCTGTGTCACCACAGGCCCGGGACTGTACAGCGCAGTGGACGCTTACGGCTAGCCCCCGGATCCATTCACTCTTTTTGAATTGTTTTTGTTTGTGGTCTCTATGAGTATGATGTCTTGTCCATATATTTGTTTTTATGTAGAATTGTGTGTGGTGCAGTTCCCTCGCACTTACTAATAGAAAGACAACTCGTGTTTGTCATATTTGACGTCACTTCCCGTATATTTAAGAGTTTGTTACACATCTCCCGTAGCAATGATCGCTGTGTTAAAATTATATTTGGAATGTATTTTACCAGTTCTATCACATAATATAATATGTAATAATGACTGGCACTAATATTGTCATTTAACAAAAACAATAAGCTTTCATAAGAAATGCATTACGATCATGATCACGATTAGCGACTTTAAGATTTAATCAAATTAAGTTTAGACTCGGTTGAGGAAATAATATAATGACTGGTAACAGTAATACTTTGATCTTACATCCTTGAGCTGCTTGTACTCAATTAAAATGTACCTCATATCACTACCAAAGGAACAGTTGTCACAGTCTGCTTGACTAATGCTAGAATGACTTTATCCCTACTGTTGGGTCTACAGGACTTTGGCCAATCTCTTAAGAGGAGCTTGATGAGACGAAGTTTATTTATGCCTTTAAGATCCAAGGACCGTTGTTAGTGGACATATATATATAAATGAATTGACGGAAATGTTTAACATTTGGGCTCTATGTTAAATAAATATTCTCTTGAATATCTATGTGAACCGGGAACCAGCAAAGGACAGTGTCCTTGCTAAGAAATTCGAAAGTTAGTAGACTAACCTAAAGAAAAGCCTGGAGCACAGCTGTAAAAATAGAAGCTGCTTATTATAAAAACAACATACTTTCGATCTAAAGAAGATACATGTTTAGAAAATGCTGTGTTGGGTGATTTTTGTTCCAGAGTGAAACCCTTGTTGCCAGATGGTCCGGGAGGCAGATACTCCCCGGGTTCTAAAGACGGGTCTATACCAGGAATATTCTGGGCAAACGTCGTCCGACCAGCAGAATTGTGAGTATGATAAAGATACATTTGTATTTTTATGCTTTTTCATAAGACCTTTCTTTTCGATTGAAAATCATTGGCTCGCGATCTACTTCGTTATTAACTGGCTTTAAGGCCAGTTCGAATTGCCGATTCTGCATGATTTCAAAACGTATATTTAAATGAGCAGTTTCATTTGTGTGTAAATAAAAGCGGTTGATTCGGATAGAAAGACTTATGATGTAAGGATCAACTCTCGGGGTGAGTGTTACGAAGTTATCATTATGTTATCTTCAATTTATTTGTCAGTTTTCTACAGAGTTTAATAATCTTTATTCTTCACTTATAATATTGATGTTCCTAACAGCTTCAAATGTAACATTAACAAATTGTACTTTTAGTCGACTTGACGTGGTTTTTTATCACCGAATATCTTGTTTATGCAGTGATTTTTCCCCAACACATGGAATAAAGGATTTGTTTTTTGACAAGATATTTTAACACGTAATAAAAACGAAGGTGCAGAGTAATATTTACTCAAAATGATAATAAAGTGAACAAGTTGAGATTAAGGAATAACGTATAATTTCTATTAATAACCTTCATATCAAACTTTTGTTCTTTTCAGTCCAAAATTTGCTATGCTACCCCTAACGATGCATGAAGCTAACCCTGGTCACCATTTACAGGTCAGGCAAAATTAATAATTAGGACCCATGAGTTAAACTTATCTAACCACAATTAATCTGCAAGCGATCTCTTAACAATTTACATACCTAATGCTTTAGGTGAAAATGTATTGTCGTCGCCCCTCTCCACCCGTGGATCCGTACGTCGGGCCGTCTAATCACATTCTGTTTTTGAAATTTCTAGAGCAGTGGTTCCCAACCTCTTGTTGCCTGCGACCATGTTCCAGAAACCAACATCTGATCGCCACCCCGCGAAGAACAAAGTCACCTTTAATTGTGAAACATCACCATTATTTACTTCTAAAAATGTTATAATGAGATAATGTGGAAAGAAAATATTGAGGAAAGACGATTGGTAATGTGACAAGAGCATAGAACGGAGATGCTTTTCATGAAAATATAGCATATTTTCAAACGTTTCAGAGTAGTCCGTCACGAACCCACGAAAAGAGCCCCGCGACCCCGGCTGAGAACCCAAGCTCTAGATGTCTCAGATTACATCCGATTTCGACGAAAATTGAAATACAGGTCCCAAATATCTTCAATTAAACATAAAATATATGTTCCTTGTGATACCGACACGTGTTGCACGGAAACATCCTAGATTATGGCCCTTTATTGTACGAAAATCGCGTTTTGCCGTTTCTCTGTCGGTTTCCTGCAAAATGTGAGCTTATCTTGCATGGTAACCGATTGTAATACGACTTGTGCATATGGTTTTCAGGGTATATTATTATAATATACGAGGGCAGACTGAAAAGGTCTGTCGATGGATTCCATTTAGTTTTCAACATAGTTCCCTACGAAGTGTACGCACTTTTAACAACGATGTTGTAAGACCTGGATGCCGGTCAGGAAGAAATTTTCTTTAGCAGCTCTTTAAAAATGTCATTCGCGACTGACATAACGTCAATATTACTAGATAACCAGCTAGTTCCGCTTTCATTTTTGGAAACAGGTCTCATCCATGGTTACACAGCTGGCCAAAAAATTACCAGGATCTGCTTCACTGGGCATCAGGATTCCGACACGTTTCTGATCCGCAGAAGAGCTTTGGCACCCCCATCTTGCAGAAATTTGTGTCATTTCTAAGTCGTTGGTGATGATGTGTTCAACCCTCTAATGAAAGATGCCCACAGCACCGAATATCTGTCGATCGGTCAATCGTCGATTAGCCATTACCATGTCTGCACCGGGTAAAGTTTTCTTGCAGGTACTTGACGACTGGCCTAGGGTTGGGTTAGGGTTAGGCCCAGGTTTGTCCATTTCTGGTGATTTCAATGGGGTAGGTCCACAAACTGGTCTGGCACGAAGACAATAATAACACTGCAGTTCCAGTTCTTATGTCTTTGATTCATTCAATGATTGTACTTGTTGGTGGCAAAAGTTTATTCAACCCAATTGGTCCCAATCTGACTGAATTGATCTACCCTTTTCAAACTTTGTACTCGTTATTTTTTATTAGGTTGGAGTATATCGTAAAGGGATATGGTATTATTATATATTAAAATAGTAAAGCATGAGTACAAGAAAATATAATTGGGCAGTTTGACTTTATTTATAGTTGTTGTAATTTATTTACTTATAGTTTAGTTACAACCTACTCACAGAAATACCTGATTTTAGAAGTAAAATGGAATACTCCAGCAAGTTCCGTGTACCATTTGCTTTTCCATCCTACACAGCATTCATAGAGGTGCGTCTCTGATCTGCATAGAGGTTGACATTTCATCTGTTATATATTATTGTGTATCAGTAGCTGTAACCAATGCAATCTTGAATTGCGAATCCTCAAAATCGATTCGAGATCTGCAAAGGGTGGAGAAAAGAGAAGCCAACCGTAATCCTTGGCTAGCGAAGATGAACTACGAAGCAGTGCATACAGGCTCCATAAATTTATTTTTTTAAACAAAATGAAACACGTCAACCTGATGAAACAAATAATGTCAATAGTTTATATATAATGTTTAAAATAGACTTAAAAGAAATGAAAGAATTGTATGTTAAATCATCTTAATATTTTAGGGTTGGGCATTGTACGCTGAATCGTTAGGAGAAGAACTTGGTCTTTATAAGGATGACAATGAATTGTAAGTTGAAAAGTTTAACATAGTTATAAATGAATGAAACCAACCCATATTATATATTTGTATGATGATGTCCATGTAATATCTAATCTTGTAATTGTAAACATACGGTTCTTTATACAAAACAATTATGATTAATAATGTAATTTATATTTAACAGAATGGGTAGATATAGCTCTGAGATATTTAGAGCCTGTAGATTGGTTGTTGACACCGGAATTCATTATTATAAGTAAGTTTTACTGTCTGTTGAATATGAATATTAGATACGCTATATGATATGGTGAGGGTAAATAATAACAAGTCTACTAGTAATTGCAGACTAGAGAGCGCCGCACCCAACAATATAATTTCACGTCCATGCATTTACATATACAGTTGGACATAGATAACATTCTTGGACATACAAATGAATCATGTAGAGGTACATCAGTTGAGATAGAGCGTTATATCCCGTTGCCAGGGCAAGCGTGTTCATAAAAGATAGGTGAATAAAAGACAAAAGAAGTAAGGCAGATGTCCGAGAACAGATTGGGTGAGATTTATTCTTGTCACGTTTGTATTTTACTCGTTTTCTTTTTCTAGTTGGACCAAAGATGATGCCCTCGATTATATTTTGACATATACGACCAAGTCACGTGCTGATTTGTCAATTGAAATAGATCGGTATGTCACGTGGCCTGGACAAGCTTGCTCATACAAAATAGGGGAATTAAAGATTAAAGAAATGAGACAAGCCGCAGAGAAAAAATTAGGTAACAGTTTTGCTTAGTAGTAGTAGTAGTAGTAGTAGTAGTGAAAAAAGCACACAATTGTTCTCGATAATTATTATCATCACAGTCAAACATGATAAAAGGAGGTCACCTTAATAAGGGAAGGGGGGATGCATATCCGCTTTTCTATCAATGTACTCGAGTAAGACTGTGACCGAATGGTGACCTCACATTTAATATCTATGTACCAATTTTATGACACTGACTCCCCTTTATCCCGGGGGCCACATCTATTCTTTTAAGTCAGGATTTAAAATAATTTGTTTTAGAAAAGTGTATTTAAACTGAGCCCCAACAATCTTAGATTTTATGTACATAGTGTCACGAAGGTAAGATGCACATAAAACGCTAAAAATTCAAATTTGTAGGATAGTCTTAGTCTTATAATCGGTATATTAGGGCCATACTATTTACCAGAATACACCAAAATATACCGGAAAAGTACCGGCAAACACCCGATAACTACCAACAAACACCAGGTTATACTGAATACCGGAATACGCCGGAAAAACACTATATACTGGTGTTTTCGGGTAAATAGTATTGTCGGTATATAAGGAGTAGTTTCGTGATTACTATTGGCCGCTATTTCTACCACCTCCCAGGTTACCATGCTCTTCATTTTCTGTTTCTTCAGGTGATAAATTTGACATCCGGGCTTTTCACACATCTATTATGGATAACGGAGCAGTGCCTTTAGACTTGTTAGAAAGAAACGTTAATGAATGGATAGAAGACCAGTTGACTAAACAACCTCAAGAACCAGATTCTCCCACTTGTTCTGCTCGAAACCAATTTGCTCAAATATGGCTTTTAGGCATTCTATTAACTTCTGTCGGAATCTTACGCCATTAGTTAATACACTTTCTTGATTCAACATAATCTCAAGTTTAATTAAAACTCTGCCGTCAGTTCATGAACTGACTACTGATATGATGTTACTATTTTATCTAATCTATGCGCCAAGTTCTGATATACTGTTACTATTTTATCTAATCTATGCATCAAATTCTGATATAATGTTACTTCTATTTTATCTAATCTATGCGCCAAGCTCTGATATAATGTTACTATTTTATCTAATCTATGCACCAAGTTCTGATATAATGTTACTAGTTTATCGTAATCTATACGCCAAGTTCTGATATAATGTTTCTATTTTATAGTAATCTATGCACCAAATTATGATATAATGTTACTATTTTATCGTAATCTATAAAATGGAATTGGCTTTAACGTCCTACTGTTCCGCTCAATATTGGGCTAATGGAGACGGGCATACACCATACATACCTACAGCCTACTCTTATATCGAATTCCAACTGTCAAGGGATCTTTTACGCGCATATCAATGTGTACATCCTACGTGGGTTTCTCGTCCCATCTGAACGACTAGATAGCTGCCCTTGTCAGGCCCTCAGTTTTTTGCAATGCACCGTCTTTTACAGCCTGAACAAACAATCACATATAAGACATTGCTGGTTTACAGTTCATTGGTTGCTTAATATAACCGAGTTTGTTAGCGGTGATTTTGATTGGAGAGCCCTTAACTATTATTTTACAGGTCTTTCAATTTATTTCGGTCTATCTGGACTACTTAATGTCTCGCTCTCGACCATTAAACCATCAAGTTATGGTCCGATACATGCCAATATCGAAAGTAATCGAAATAGGATAAAAAATATTGTGACCTGTAGAGTGTCAACAGACAAATTGTGATCGAACAGACAGACGGGCGGACACGGGCGACGACAATATACGGCCCAATGAAAATGTGGGCGAAAAAAAATTGTGACCTCCTGAGTCTCCACATGCTAAAAACGTGATTTTTCGTACAATCAGAAGCCATAATCCATGAAGTGATGGTCCGATACATGCCAATATCGGACGGCGCCGCGACCTTTGGAACTTAAACCTATATTTCAAAATTGGATAAAATTTGTGACCTGTAGAGTGTCCATCAACAAATCTGAACGGACAGACACGCGGGCATATACAAATGTTCGTTTTGATGTTTTCAAAGCCTTTTACTGAAGTGTGCTTTTAGTGTACTTTGTTAGAGGAGTATAGTCTTAGCATATTTTTATGGGATGCGTGGAATGCAAATAAGTGTCTAATTAATAATTCATATAACACTTGAGGCAAACAATATACTGGCACAAACTGCTAATGCAACGACATGGTTGTCTCGGATAATGGGTCCAATTTGTCCTCGGCAGATTTTGCCAAAAACTATAACGTCACCCGCACAACAAGTTCCACTCGTTACCTTCAAAGTAATGAGGAGGCGGAGAGGAATGTCCAGACAGTAAAAAAACTTAATCAAGAAGGCAGAAGACCCATACATCGCTCTTCTCATGTACAGAGCCACACCACTTCAGAACGGTTTATCTCCGACTGAAATCCTTATAGTCCGGCAGAACTATGGCTGAACCTGGAAAATATATACAAAGTTTTTTTTATGATTGATTTTAGTAGTCTAGGGTGTCCTCGGTCACCCTTGAGCGTTTTGAGAAATTCAAGATGGCGCCCAAGACGGTCGCCATATCAAATAATCCCCTTTATCCCCCATAGTATGCCAGACAATATGGCCCTTTAACTCGTTAGTGGCGGTTGGGGCGATTATTTCACCGAACCAAACTAAATCTAGAGACAAACTATATATTTCTGGACACAGAAGCGTGTGAGTGATAGCATAACACCACATACAGCCCGATCAGTGGCCCCAGAGCCACATGAATCGGCCCTGAAAAGGGAGACAAAAGCTGTTTAAAAAAACAAATTCTACCCGCGAAACAGGGACATAACCTCCACAAAACTAGGCAACATCCAGTTTAATCCTTTAATCGTGTTTCTAGGTACAACCCGTGACAGCACAAGCGCAAAATAGTGTATATTCTCAGCCATCCCTAGTGCAGCTACAAGCACACGTACTACACGAGCTGTCACCCTTGCATCCACGTCTGATGAGCCACATGGCAGACTCCGGAGCACGTTGGACGGTTGTAATTGGGTATCCTTCTCCCAGCATTATTGTTCCAGAACAAGTTCCGGTGGATTCCGATTTTCCAGTGAACGCCACACAATAGTTTGGTGATGAGCTCCTGTTACGTTCTTTGCAAATGTACCATTCGTTGAGCAAGATTACATTGTTTGGATGGGGAATAATGACGAAACATTTTAAGTTTTAGATGTCCACACCTTCCAGCGTGTTTCAGACATAGATTTCTAGAACTCTGTCCATAACAAGCTGACACAAATACAGTGGCCTCTTAACTGTGTAAGCAATGACTCTATTGGAGTCTCTGTTACTCCGACGAATAAGAGAGAATACCATCAAGCTCTAACCATTTTCAAAGCTGTCCCTTTCCCCAAGACGTTATTGACATGTGTTACTCCGTAGTTTGTCCAATGTCAACGGTTGTTCTTTCCTCGAATGGCGATTCCAATGTAAGCTTTTTATGGGCCGAGCTCTTGCAAATGGATGACTGAAACACACTGGGGGTATAGGCATCCAAACTGGACATGTATCGATATCCTACCCACCTATACCATGTAGTCTAGCTTCAACGAATCCTGCATTTGTAGCGAACGAAAAAAATATGTCATCGCAAAATTATTGAGTGGCGTTCACTGTAAGATTGGAATCCGCCTAAACTTGACCCGGAACTGTATGGCTGGGATTAGACTGTGTTTACAGATTTGGAAAACTAGAACGATTCCCGCTACCGCTCAAGTTCGCAATTTTTATCCTGTTTTGATGATAATATTTTACGATTTTTTCCGAGTTTAAAACCGTTTGAATATATCCCCACTATACCCGAATGGCAGTTGAAAATCGGGTATGGCAACCGCTTTGGGTTTTTTTATTATCTCAGAAATGTATATAAGATGTTTCGCCCTGGTATCACTAAATTCAATATTTTAATGGTGAATGGGTACTTTGAATTTAATAACTAATGTTTAATAATCTATATCATTTTAAAAGTTGCATTTAGCCATAAATTCAATAATATTAATAACATATATATATGTTTTATTATTGATTTATTTTATTATTGATTTTTATCTTGAAGTTGTACCATAATGGCTGACGTTGAATATTATATATTATTGCTATCTTTCGGTTTTAATTTATAAAATAATTATACCGTGTTTGGTTTTAAAAATAGATTTTTACTATCGTAATTGTCAAAGTAGGGCTATCTGCATATTGTTGGCTTTCTGGGTCGGGGGAGGTTGTGTGTGTGTGTGGGGGGGGGGGGGGTAGAAACTCTGTCACTGATTGTCGGTGCCAAGATGGTCGCACGATAGTTTGGCGACTGATAGTAGACACTTCGATAGTCTATCGGAGTTGCACTAGCAAATGGTACTTGCTTCCTCAAAATTGACCTTTACACGATTTCCTGGATTTCGGCATGTATGATAGCGGACATACTCCGCGCAGCGTTTCGTTTGATTATAGGTAATCTCACTACACACTGCTATTATGAGTGGATATTGTTGTGTTAAATTTTGATTGGTCAGTAGTCCGACTATCAACCAATCACTACCTACCATACAAACGCTTTACATTTAAAACGAGTGCCAGTATTGGACCAAATATGTTTACATAACGTTACGTCATGGCTCACGCTTTTATTATGCCTAATTAACCCGTGCATAGGAGAATACTGCAGTAAAACTAATTGTGTGACAAATGAGGCTATCAAGTCGAATGAAATGTAAACAATACTGTTTGGAAACGAACATACTTTCACCGTTTTAATACCTTAAATCACTGTCCAAAGTTTTAGGGAAGACTCAGATTAGCTTTCATTGAACGGGGAGAATAGACACACTCCCGCAAAAGTTCAAGAATCAGAAGTCAATCCAGCAATGGCCAGAGAGAGATTTCTCGGGCCATTGCTTCAGGAATATGGATAGCGGATCCAATTCTAACATTGAACATGAAGAAACCTTAGTGAACAGTCAAACATTTCACAATGACTAATAGACGTACTCAGTTAAAGATCGAGTGTATTTATGGTGTCTGTCAAATAATATACCAAACAAACTAGTAACTATTAGGCAAAACGATAAACTCTGGATGAATAACAGCATTAGAAGAATGAAAAAGAAAAAAAATAGATTACATAAGAGAGCAGTAAAAAAAATTTGGAAACTGATTGGCAAAATTTTCGTAAAATAAGAAATGACTACATAAATCTGATAAGGAAATGTAAAAAAGATTATTTTGAGAATATTGACACAAAAATTAATGATAAAGAAAACTTTGGCACTAAAAAATGGTGGAATCTAATAAACGCATACACCAAGACACAGGCTTCATCTTCAAACGAGCCTCCACCACTTACAGTTGGAAATGATACAATGTAAACGCCCACTGATAAAGCCAATGCCCTTAATAATTACTTTATCCAACAAACTAAACTGTCAAGTACTAATAAGACTCTTCCACCCCCAAAATGAAAACTAATAGCCTAAACTCGATTGTACCAACCCCTGGAGAAGTTAAGGACATAATAAATAGCCTAGATACATCAAAAGCTTCAGGTCCAGACGAAATTAGTTCTAAAATCTTAAAATATATCGTTAATGAGATTAGTAATCCTTTATGTCAACTTTTCCGTTTCTCTCTTGATACACACACTATTCCAAAGATATGGAAATTTGCAAATGTTATCGCTATTTTCAAAAAAAGGACACCCAACTGACTGCAGCAATTACAGACCCATTTCCCTCCTAAGTATTATTATAAAAAATTTTGAGAAAATATTATATAAACACGTCTTTAACTTCTTCAAGGACAATTCAATACTAACAGCACCCCAAAGTGGCTTTCTTCCGGGTGACTCTACTATCTTCCAATTAATAGATCTAAATCACTTCTTTTGTCAAGCCACTGATCTTAACAAACATACTAGGATCGTCTTTTGTGACATCAGCAAGGCTTATCTTAAGAATCTCATAAATCTAGAACCCTCAAACAAATATTCCCTTCGTAATGAAGACAATTTAAAAGAAATTCGATGTCGTACTGAAATCTTTGCTAAATCGTTCATCCCATCAAGTATAAGAGAGTGGAATAAACTCAGTACCGATGCAAGGAATTCTAGATCTCTGAATATTTTCTCCGACAATCTATCAAAATCTGATATCAAAGTTCCTTCGTTTTATTATAATGGCCATCGGAAATCTTAAATAATCCACTGTAAATACGACTTCGATGCTCTGACCTGCAGGGTCATAAATTCCTTCGACATATTGCCGACAGGCCCGCATGCCTCTGCGGTCACATATTTGAAGATCCCGATCATTACCTTCTGCGATGTTCCTTACATTCAAATGCACGGACAAAACCATTGACAAATTACGATATGATTTTAAAAATATAAACTGTCTTTTATTCGGCTCCAAATCCTACAGTCTTGAAACTAATACTAATATTTTTAACCAAGTCCATAAGTTTATTAATATGTCAAACAGATTCTAAACTCAATTCGATGAAGTAATATTTTCATGTATAGTCTTGGCTAGTCTATCTAATGTTGCTTATTATTAAATAATCCTCATTCCATTTGCATATGTATAATTATTAATTACTATATATACTGTCATTTTCACCCATTTTATTATGTTTTATATAATATGTATGTGTTTGCCATTTTAACTATGTATATACACCCATTTTTCATTAATAATATGTATAAAAATTACTTAGGGAGAGGGGTTTTACATAGGCTAAGCCTGTTCCCCAATCCCATTCAGACTACCTGAATAAAATATTGTTTAAAAAAAATTTAAAAAAATCACGTTTTCGGCTTGTGGACCCTATAGAGGTGACAATTTTTAACCGATTTTGATGAAACTTGACATGTATGTTAATAACCCAAAGATCTTGGTTCCTTGCGATATTTGCGCCCATCGGATTGTAACTTCCTGAATAATGGCCCTTGATTTTCCGAAAAATCACCCTTTTTAGCTTGTGGTCCCTCTGGAGGTCAAAATTATTATCGGATTTAAAAAACCGTTTGATTGTATGACCGTTACATGGTAATGAAGGTTGAGTTCGAATTTCGTCAAAATTATTATCCGATTTAATAAACCGTTCGATTATATCACCGTTACATGGTACAATCGGCGGCCATTTTGTCCGTCAATTTTGGTCCGATTTTCTCGAAATTCGAACTCAACCTTCTGTAGGGTGTAACGGTGATAGAGTCAAAAAAAATTTTAAAATCGGATAATAATTGCGACCTCCAGAGGGAGCATAGGCGATTTTTCGGACAATCAGGGGCCATAATTCAGGAAGTTACGGTCCGATATGCGCAAATATCGAAAGGAACCAAGGCCTTTGGGTTATAACCATGCATTTCAATTAAAATTGTGACCTCTACAGGGTCCACAACCATGATATACCATTTTTTAACAGTATTCGCGTACAGACGGCGGCCATTTTGTATGGCAATTTTGGTCCGATTTTCCCGAAATTCGAGAACAGCCTTCCTTACGGTGTAACGGTAATATAATCAAACGTTTTTTTTTTAAATCGGATAATAATTGTGACCTCCAGAGGGACCACAAGCTAAAAAGATAGGCTGGCACTGCCAGGCAGGATACGCCCACATTTTCGAGAGATGGATAGAGAACAAGCAATACCGAAAGTGATTTTTCCTAAATCATTAAGTTAGAATTTGATATGTGCAAATATCGAAATGAATTAAGATCTTTGGGTTATAAAGGTTCATTTCAGTAGGCTTCAAATTCGACTGGGGATCATGTAGCTAAGTGGGTAAGATGCTGGCTCGGTAGCCTTGAGGTTGGGTGTTTGATCCCTGCATTGGGTGACAAAGTTCATCTAGATTTTCTAGCGTGGTTTCCCCTTGTTCGTGATGAAGGATGGATGGCCTGACAAGAACAGCTGTCAATTTTGGTCCGATTTTCACGAAATTCGACCTAAACCTTCATTACGATGTAACGGTATTATAATCAAATGTTTTTTTAAATGGGATAATAATTCTGACCCCAGAGGGACCACAAGCTAAAAAAAAAGTCATTTTTCGTACAATCAAGGGCCATAATTCAGGAAGTTACAATCCGATACGCACAAATATCGAAAGGAACCAAGATCTTCGGGTTATGAACATGCATGTCAAGTTTCATCAAAATCGGTTCAAAATTGTGACCTCTATAGGGTCCACAACCTTGATATAACATATTTTCACACTATTCGCGTACAAACGGCGGCCATTTTGTCCGTCAATTTTGGTTTGATTTTCACGAAATTCGAACACAGCCTTCATTACCATGTAACGGTGATATAATCAAACGTTTTTTTTTAAATCGGATAATAATTTTGACCTCCAGAGGTCACAATTTAAATTCGATTTTGATGAAACTTGACATGTATGTTAATAATCCAAAGATCTTGGTTCCTCTGGATATTTCCGCCCATCTGATCGTAAATTATGGCCCCTGATTGTCCGAAAAAATCGCCTTTTTAGCTTGTGGTACCTCTGGAGGTCGAAATGGCTATCCGATTTAAAAAAAAAACGTTTAATTATATCACCGTTAGAGTGAAAATATGTTACGTCAAAATTTTAATCCGATTTTGATGAAATTTGAAATGTAAGTTTATAACCCAAAGGTCGCGGTTCCTTTCGATATTCAGGGACATTGGACCATAACTTCCTGAATTTTAGCCCCTGATTGTACGAGAAATCATGTTTTTGCCTTGTGGACCCTATGGAGGTCACAATTTTATTCTGAATTAAAAAAACGTTTGACTATATCCCCGTTTCACATTAATGATAGTTGGAATTTCTTGAAAATCGATAATCGAACAGCTAAATCCATAATATTAAATGTTTCATATATTAAATGTTAGCATGGGGCAGAACTTTATAAAAACCAAACAAATTCTAAGGATTTTCTGATAATAACTTGATATGCGACAACTCTTGTTGACTGCCCGGACGATTTAGCTGCTGTGTGGGCGTATGTTTCGTTGCCTGGCAACCTATTTTTTGATGTGATCAAGGGCCATAACTCTGGCAGTAATTATCAATAGGCCTCTTCGTCTCATGACCTTAAACACTGTGTATAAATTTAAAGTCAATCGGATATTAACTTTAGCCTCTACAGCGTCCACAAGCAATCAATTAAGTTTCACGTTTTCCCATATCATTTACCCCCATATTTCACTCACGAGTGGGATTGTGCTTTGAGGATGCTGTGTCGGATGATGGGGAAACCCCACATTCCATGATGGTACCAAAGAATTGAGAAGCTGTCGGGAGAGTAATTGTAACGGGGCAGATAGAAACTGGGCAGACAGAAAAGGGGTGAGGCGATCACCCATCACCAACTGGGCAGACAGAAAAGGGGTGCGGCAATCACCCATCACTAACTGGGTGGACAGAAAAGGGTTGAGGCGATTCCCCATCACCAACTGGGCAGACAGAAAAAGGGTGAGGCAATCACCAATCACTAACTGGGCAGACAGAAAAGGGGTGAGGCGATCACCCATCACCAACTGGGCAGGCAGAAAAGGGGTGAGGCGATCCCCCATCACTAACTGGGTAGACAGAAAGGTGGTGGGGTAGGTAGGAGCAGTCTGACGTATTAGAACAGGGGTTAGTGTTAGGGTATAGCTCTGTCCAATCGCTTTACTTATTTTTTATTGTTAGGACGAAGTTACTCATCCCAAGGCTTCAGATTATTGTCCATAAATGAGAAACAATGTGCAATATACAGTAAAGTAGTTTTAAATATTAAGTTAGAGTTTGTGAACAATACAATGATGAAATCTGTCGACTTTGAGCAATTCCAAGATTTCTGAAAAAAAAGAAGAGAAACATTATAAATTATACCAATTATTAATTTTTGTGTTGTCATAGTAACCATTGAGATCTGGCATAACCTAAATTTAGAATTGAATTATGTACAGACAATAATATTTAGGCCTGTTTTCGATTTATGCCTTTTTGATCTAATGCAAATGTAATGGAGCCATGTTACCATGGAAACAAGCTTTACCCCGAATCAGTAGTAGGGAGTGTCAAATTCAATTCAACATTTACTTAATTAAAGATACATTATGGGAAATTAGATAACGAGTTGGCAGTTCTCACTATAATAGTAAAAACGAGGTGATGTAAAGACAATTTGGTAAAAATTTCTATCAAATTGATCCACTATGAATCGAGAACTAAGCGAATAAAAGTTCTGCTTAGCCTCGATCATAATTACTAAAGTCGGTAAGACAAAACTAGTAGTCTCGGTTATCCATTTAATCGGTAAATCATAAAGGAAAATTTTATAGCAAATTGGACTACAATCCAACAAAAATCTCATGCTGGCCTCGACATCCAGAGTTGATTATGGTCTGGATAAGTTAATTAATGTCTAATTAATAGTTTTTTATAACATTTCATGCCTAAAGAAAGACCTATAATAGGCAGATTTTGCCTATTGCAGGTCTTGCTTTAGGCCTGAAATGTTACCTAATTGATTAGACATTAGTGGCCCCCAAGAGAACGAAAATACCACAACAAATATAAATGAAATGAAAGTGGGTTTAAAGGTCCTAGTATTCTGCTTCAAACTAGGCTGAAGATGAGCATTTGCCGTACAGAGTACTATGAAGAATATTTTGCCTGGGCAGCAGAACTATGGCCTACTCTTATATCGAATTTCAACTACTAAGGGATCTTTTGCATGCACGCCAATTTGTACACGTGAGCTTGTTTTCCAACCCATCCAAACGACTTGACAGCTGCCTTGTCGGGATTCCATACTGCACCAATGACGGGGGAGGGGAACACATATATATCATTTACCTTACTAATTTCCCACATTTAATACCAGACAACATGGAGTCCTTATCTTTAGTACTTGTACATCTATCATAGGCATCCATTAAACTACAAAACATTAATATATCTCTCATTATTATAGGCGTCCATTAATAAACTTTAAATTATTATACAGCATACACTGTAGTCCACATATCATTTCATCTTGTGTATCTACCATTAAATTCTTTAACCTTTATTCAATATCAATATTGTTTGAAAATTTGTAAAAATCATTTCAAAATCACCCCAAATCATCTAAGTAAAGGAGGCCATTTAATAGAGAAATTAACCACTTAACGCCCTCACATGTTGCTTGTTTATACGATACCTGGGTTAGACCAATAAATATAATCATACAATTCTAGGTGACACACTAACCAGGTGCTTGATTCCAGTTTTTGATAAGAGAGTTCCTTGAGATCTTCATCAGTCAATAATCAAGGACAGAGAAACTTGCCAAGAAAAAGGGTCTATTCTGAAAAAGACTAGGGCCATATCTGGGGAAAATGTCTCTCTGCAGTGTATGTTCTTCTACATTAGTCTGGTTTGCACACCCACAAGTACATTCAACCACCCACTGTGAGGGGGTATGATAATTATCTGTAACAGCTGTAAAGTGATACTTACTGTGAGGGGGTAGGATAATTATCTATAACAGCTTTAGCTTTATCTGCTGACATGCCATGTAACTGTATTAACTGTTTACCAAACATCTCCTTTACACTTAACGCCTGAAACACGAAATATGCTTAATGAGCTGGCAGTTCTCACTATAATAGTTAAAAACTAAATAATTTAAAGGCAATTTGCTGAAAATTTCAGTCAAAATGATCCACTCTGAACCAAGATTTTAGCGACTGAATTCTGGCCTAGCCATCATCATTACTACAGTTGGTACAATAAAGTCTCGATTATCCATTTCATGATTAAATCATGAATGAAAGTTGAGCAGCAAATCAGATCCTAATCCAGTAAATGTCACAGGTTAGCATTGACATCTAGAGTTGATTATGGTTTGGATAAGTTATTTAATGTCTAATTAATAATAGAGAGATTTACCTCTTGTATAATGAATGTTAAATGTCTTAATAAACAAACGTAGAATATGTTAATTAAGAAAGGTTTAAGATGAAGGATTGTCAGGTTACTAAACTCATTGGCATTATATGTATTTTTACATGTAATCTTTTTCACTAAATATTGTTTAAATCATTTTGTTGAAGTGTCACAAACCTGTTAGACTCTACTTTAAACCCCCTTTGTCAGTTAATTAATCAAGGCCTGGTGGACTCGACTCAATAGTATGGGGATAGTGAAGTGTCCCTTTTAGAAGGTACCACGACAGTTCATCACATATATGTGAATATGGAAAGGAACCGAACCAGTATTGTTTTGATATTCCTTTATATATATTCCACTTCCACAACATTGTTCTTTACATGGAATTCACTCAAATTAGACTTGAATAGTTCATCATATCGGTGTTTATACGGATTGAAAATGAACCACTTGGGTATAAATATTACCATCAGGGATTCACCTTTCACAGGGGATTCCTAAATCTCTTCAACAATGTTCAGAGATTGATTTTTTCGAAATAATACAAATAAGAGAAAGAGTGAGAGATTATTTTTCAGCATTGGGAGGAAACCGGAGGACCCGTAGAAATCCCACAAGGTTGGACAGGCGACCCTACTCCTTGTCTCGTACAACAGGGGATTCGAAACCACGCCAGTTGACTCAATCACAGACCTTATGATACAGCGCGCGGAAATGGTCACCTGACCTACATGACACACAGACTTTGGAAATGGTCACCTGACCTACTTCATAAATTTCTGAGCTTACCTTGCTTTTAATGGAACCAATATTAAAATTGTGGAAGGGCATCAAATACAGTTCGTTATCGTTTATATCGTAACTTTTATCTAATTCTTTGACAACATCAGGACTACAGGCATGTAAAGTTTTATTCTGTAAAAAAAAAACCATGGAACAAAATAAATAGAAGGTGATTTCCAACTTTCAGCCTGCTTTATCAACAGATGTTTATTTATAGATCTTAACTAAAAATTAAAATAAATACATTTAAAGATACATTATAGGAGATTAGATAAAGAGCTGGCAATTCTCACTATAATAGTGAAAAACTAGATAGTGTAATGGCAATTTGCTGAAAATTTCAGTCACATTGATCCACATTGAACCAAGATTTTAGTGATTGAATATTGGGGCTAGCCGCGATCAACATTACTAAAGTCGGTAGGATATAAAAACATAGTCTCGATTATCTATTTTTTGATTTTATTATGAATGGAAGTCAAACAGCAAATCAGAACGTAATCGCAAGGATGACCAGTCACAATTAGTGACACTACATTTAAAACCAATTATGAATTTCTTTTATCCTTACATAATGACATCAAAAATAAGTAAGATTTATGGAAACAACAACCATGTTTAAATAAAAAAGTTATGAAAAATGGGCTTTGCGTTTCTTTTTTTGAAGAGCATATATAGGTAACAGGATTTACCAAAAGAAGATGAAACATGTCTGGAAGATATGAACCCTATAATAACTCTTGACACATGGCACCCTATAGAAATACCTTATAATACATGAAAGCCTATAGAATTACCTTATAATAGCTGGGTATCTAAATGTGGAGAAATAATGACCAATAATAACCTACCCTATAATAACTCTGTAAATATCTAGTCATTACAGTCAGATATATCACAGATTCCTTTGTATCTTTTACTCTCTTTACTGTAAACCCATCTATAACCTGTAACATGAACATATAAATATCGGGGAACTCAGTATACAACCTTTAATAGATAGAGAGAGAGAGAGAGAGAGAGAGAGAGAGAGAGAGAGGGAGGGTTTAATGTCCACAAACTAGGTCATTTCCAGGACTAACATATGGTTATGTTTTTTTTTTTCAATAAGTCGCTAGTGGGAGGAAGCTAGCGGACCTGGAGAAAATCCGTACATGTGACCCTACTTCTTGTCACCTACAACCAGACCAGAGAATGGAAACCACATCAGATGACTAAATGATAGACCTTATGATATGATTAGTGCTGCACATTGTATCGATACAATGTGCAGCACTAATCATTCAGTCACCCAACCTTTCATAACATGCAGTAATCCTATCACATATAGGTGAACTACTGTGTATACATTAACTATAAACCCATAGTTGTCTTGATTCACGCAGATTGGGACCTATATAGGGATACAGAAGGTTTTAGGCAGTTCTACTGCTGGTGGGTTAACAGTGCAGCATTTTGAAACTTTATTATAACATGCACCTGCTAGAGGAAAAAGGATGAACAAGCACAGTATATTAACTTGTAACATGGACAGAAAGTTTTATGTTTCTGGATCAAAGATATATATAAACAGTCATTGAAAGTTGAGTCAATTCTTAGCTTAGGTCTGAGAAAGCTTTGTGAACTTGAGGCCTGGGTATGGAAGATATATAATATGATACCTACTTGTGTATTAGTTATCGATTGTTTGATACGATCTTCACCGATACTAAAATTCTGCATCGAGCCATAATTCTCTATTAAAAATATAGCATTCTTTATACCGCTTCTCTTCAGACGAAACTACCGAAAAAAAACAATTATTTATTTAAAGCGGCAAATAAACCTTAGACTGTCCGTCTATCAGTTAGCTTTGTTTGAAAACAAACACTAAGCTAGTTCACCGCCATTGTAAGTCCTAAATGAACGATTTTAGTCGAAACACAAAGTATAATTCACCAATATTGAGAAGTATTTATTCTGCTTCCATTTGTGTATTCTCAAGCAGAGCTAAGTGTAGATATGGCTGCCATTCACGGCAGAGATTTATTCTTGAAGTATGAAGCAGGTGGATCTTTGCCTGCAGAATGTTAAAGGAGTGGACACGTACAGAAAACTAAGCCTTAAGTAACATCGGCCCAGATTCCTCGCAGTGTTCCGTTTGATTAGAGAATCCAGCAATGGGCAGAGAGGGATTTCTTTGGCCATTGCTTCAGGAATATGCGGCTTGCCCAGATTCCTGGAGTTGCCAAAAAAGTATTTCTAAGGCCACACTTTTTTTTTTACTTGGTTTACGGATTTTCAAGAGGAATTTTGTAGTCGGTAGGTGGTAAAAAAAAAAAAAAAAAAAAAAAAGCCTCTTCAGATTTTTGTTTTTCCAAATTAGCTTCTAGCAAAGTAGGCTGCAGAAAAAAAAAATACTGGACAAACCAAGTCAGTGAAATTGAACGTTTGAGTGATATTTTGCCAGTGAATGAAGCATGGGTTCCATTTTGGCCGTATATGGCGGTCGGGACCTACGGCTTTGGATCAGACCCGTAGGTCATTTTGCACGCCGGAAAAATAGCACATTTTGTGCTAAATCATAAAATCCGGGAGACGACGAAACTCCGTGTGTGGCGTGATGTAAACTATCGGGTATAATAAAATTAACAGTGTTCAGTAGCCCACGAATGGAAACCACTGCCAATCAATTATCCTTGTGTATATTGCTCTAATCACAATTAACAAAGGGGCTACATCAAACAGACTAAAAGCTCAACATTTAATCAATTCACTTAGTTGTGTTTTGTTTTATAATTAGTAATACTGTGATCATTCTTTAAGTTGATTTGTTGTTACAGCATATTTACCGACTTTCATCATTCGTGCGGCAATTCACTGTTTGAACATCAAACAAATTAAAAACCTTTCTTTGATGTCTTCACTTGATCACAAGAGTTAATCATGTCAATCTTGCAAATGATATATATATATACAAGAATGTTATATATCATTTCAAAATCTTGAAATTCCTCACCTCCCAGAATAACAAAAGAAAGCGAGATGATGATATTGCTGTCAATGAATCCGATATCCCTCTTCAACATCGAACCACGAAGATGACGGTTCCGCCCCGAAAAACAAAGTCAACCATAAATTCTCTACTTAATTATGGTCACAAATATTCCCGTGGTTAAGATATGATATTCCCACACAAAACGATGTATTCCCAGGTGTGTTTTTAATCCATTTAATCCTTTTATATCACAATTGATAGGCGTCATTTGGTTAAAACAATGAGCTTTTACGATCGCCGCCATTTTGAAATATGTGCAAATATCTTTACATGTTATAGAGTTAAAATACTAGCACGATATTATTTGAGCTCTCAAAATATCAATACGAGTTAATAAATTGATAAGTTTAAGAATTATGTTAATTATTGTACATGTGTATATATGACGTTGAATTATTTACGTGTGCTAATCATTCGGAACTACTTTTTCCCCGTGTATGGAGAAAATAGTCAACTGCCGAATATGTCACGTACGCACTGAGAATTGGGTTTCTCGCTAAATGAAAATATCGCTACATGGTCTATAGTAAACAAAGAGCGTGAACAGATAACCGGAAGTGATCAATCACCTTTCTCGCCGTTTCACGCTTTTCGCAACATAACGTCGAGAATTCATGAGTCGACAATCATACGGTATTATCTATGATGACATTGATTAACTTTTACATAGCCATTCACCGATGTAGATCTATGTCTGACAGACTCAAAAATATCCTGGTATCTAAAGTCAGCATTCACCGGTTTTGAACATCTGTGCTTCGCGATATGGTATCTTTGAGGCAGATTTATAGTTTGAAAAACGAATTATGTACGGTCAGTTGAACGATTTATTTTGTTGTAACATCCCAATATTCTTCTAAATTTTTTTTTAATGATTGTCAATTTATTTCGTCGGCGGTATTTTAAAAAAAAGGGCAAATTTGAATTTTATTTTTTTTTCCAATTAACAAAAATTACGGTCGGCGGATCCGTAAACCAAGTAAAAAAAAAAGTGTGGCCTAATGGATAAGATGTTTATAATGTGACATTTCTAAAGTTTTTAGATTATAAGAAGCATGGCCTGTGATTTTCACCAGTCATTTAAGTAACAATGAATCATTGGGGGATCTTTTACATGTACTCTAATAACAACCCATTATGCTTTTCCTTCCCATGCCCTTTCTAAACCCAATCATAATAAACCTGTGACCGTCTATTACAGTGATGAACTACTATACTAAGCCATCATGGCTCCCATGATTGAGTGAGTTATTATCTTCTCCACCCCGTTCACTTGTTGTACCTTTTGATCTTGTAGTCTTCCATCCACCATACTACCAACTAAATCATCCATCCGTTTCCTCTCTATAATAAAATCTAATACCAACTCTTTACTTCTTACATCATCTCCTGATGGTACACAACAAAAACACTCAGATTATTATACAGTTTACAGTCAAGTCTGGAAATAAGGCACCTATCACAGACAATGTCAGGCACAGATTCAGGATAGGTCCGGCACAAAACCTCTTGTGTCTGTCATTTTGTCTGGCACTGATTTGTCTTTTTAATTGATATTATTAATACATGTCTGGCACTAAGTTGAAAATGTCTGTTACTATTTCATTAGTGCCTGACATTTTGTCAGCCACATTTAAAGGGACTATCCCATTTTATACAGAGTCTCAAAAATTAAAGTCTGAGTATGTATGAAATTTATACGCCAAAATATCGAAGACTGGTGTATTTACCGTGTCTCAAAATTTCAGCTCCAAATATTGAGTCATTTGGGCGTGGGCATCAAAAATGCTTATCCGGACACGTAACCCTTTAAAGAATTCAGGTCTATTTTTTTGTTGATGACCTGAAAATCGACTCCAATTTATTGAGAGGTCTATATAGTGAATGACCCATGTACTGTACTTGATATCGATGGTAAATTTCACCTACACATTATTTTTCATAAAAGAAGCCTGGTTTTACGTAGACATCGCACAATACAGTTTGGGACACTTGTTTCCTTTCCAGATGAAGATTGACGGGTTTAAGTTATTTGAAAACGTATCACAAATACTGAGTTAGTTTCTCTGCCCTTAGGTAGAGGATTTTAAGCGATTTTAACACAAAATTAAACAGTTTTATTCTCCAAAAAATTATCGGGATTAGCTCGTTAAAACTGTTATTTCCAGGCCTGCTTTCAGTATAGAATACTAAAAATTCTAATCCATTGGGGTCACTGCAGACAACAATTTGGTAATTAAATGACTTGGGGTTTAACATTCTACTTTTTTGTACCAGCAGGGTAAATGACTTGGTACAATTTAACGGCAAGTCTGATAATCCTGACCAACAGGAAAATGCAAAATATGTCTCTGCATGCCACTTGAGTCCAATTTTGTTCAAATTTACAAATATGTGATAAATTGAAAATTGGACATCCACTGAAGAAGATATGTAAGATATATTATTGACCGACCCGTTGATATTTTCACTATGGTTTTTAAATAAATGTAAAAAAATGAATTTCAGTACAATTTAGCATGCATTAAGCCGTGGAAAATTGTATTTTTAATTATTGTAAGATTTTCTTTTTACCTAAGTTGTGTGATTTTTTTTCTCTTGCGACCCACAACAAATCTCCAACATGTAATTCCCGAAGATCACACAGCACATTGTTCTTGATTAAATCAGGCAGAAGGATCTTCGAACTTGACTTTGTACTGTCAAAAATAATACATATTATCAGAAAATATTCTAGAAAGTTCTTAGACCTGGATTTAGTAGTTAAAATAATTAGGGGTGACTATTGTTGGTAATTTTCACTATTGCGATAGTATTGCTATTGGGTAAACAGCTATTGCAATACTATTACTATTGGGGATTAAATATTGCGATACTATTGGACTATCGCGATAGTTTGATCTGTTTATTAGTTTAGGTTTAAAACACACTGTCGGGTATACATTTATTATAACATTTAATCAAACTAAAAATTTTGAAACACTAGAAAGTTCCAGGTAATGTTAGATAATATAATACAAGTAGACCCCGAATAATATAACGGATGTGCATACAACGGAAAATCGCTTACACGGACACAACAGTTTGGTCCCGATTTTTGTAATAAAAATTTCTTTGTTTTCAAAGTCTTTTTATAACGGACACTCTATAACGGACAATCGTTTAATTGACAAATCAATGTACATGTAAGAGTCAATTTTTATAACGGACTCTCGAATAAGCAGAACAAAATAATGATATTACTGATTATATTATGGGTGACTGGAATGCTTTTCCCAGAAAATAACCATACTGATTTTTAGTGTTGTCACAATTACAAAATTCTTGAATAGGGTAATCGCCTCGCCAAAAATCGTATCGGTTGGCCTGTATCAGACATTCCCGCATTCCGACTTACCCCTACTGCTTTAACTGCTTATTAAAAATCCAGTACTGGCAACAGATTACAATTCACTAGTTCAACATCTCCCTCCGTAAATCAGTACGTAATATTTTAACACGGATATCGGTAATCATATCGACAAAAAAACGACAGAAGCGACACAAGACGGTACAGATAAAAACAAAAACAACACGTGTCTTCTAATGGTACGGCAAAAGGGTGGGGGCGAATAGAAGAGCCTCCTAGCTGGTATCTCGGGTACACGGTAACGTCGCATTCTGATAGTAAGTTATATAATAAAGTACATTGGGGTTTTTTCTTTATATTATATAAAATGGTATATTACATTGGTAGTTTAGTAACTTGTAAAAAAAAAGCATAGCCAACTTTCCTGTCATATGCGGCATGCTTTCAGCATGTCTGTTATTGGCGTACGTGACCATTTTCAGCTTTTTCGCGCCAAAATCAAACATTTTACACATTTCTTAGTAAGCCATGCCTAATATGGTAGACGAAGATTTCCATGTGATATTGAGATCGTGTAACGCTATTTCAGTGATAACAGAGTAATTATTCGACAGATACGAGTGAATTTGAGCCATTTTACTTTCGCTATTACAAACTATCGAAACTATCGATAGTTTGCTTGACTATCGCAATTTTTATCGATAGTTTCTTTTTAATATCGATACATACTATCGACAGTCGAACTATCGCGATGCATCGATTGTTCGATGTATCGTTACACCCCTAAAAATAATACATATTATCAGAAAATTAGACAAAATACCAAGATAACTTGATCAAAATATTCCATAGAACACTCTGATTATCAATTAGAGTCACAGTGGCTAGGTGGGTAAGATGCTGGCTTGCTAGCCTGGACGTTGCATATTTGATCCCCGCATTGGCGGAGAAAGTTCATCCAGATTTTCTGGCAATGTTACCCCTTTTGAGTGGTGCAGTACAGAGGGCCTGACAAGGACAGCTGTTTTAGTAGTTTGGATGGGACAAAAAACTGAGGTCCTGCATACACACTGGCGTGCATACAACGATCCCCTAGAAGTTGATATAAGAGTAGGCAATAGTACCGCTGCCCAGGCACAATTTTCCTGATTGTACACTGTATAGTGTATGCCAATCTTCATTAGCCAGGTCGGGGCAGACCAGTAGGACATTAAACAATTATTTCATTTCATTATCAATACATACATGTACCTTTCATAAAACTCTCTCTGTCCAGTTTAAAGCTGACTGATCCTGACCACTGTTTAAACGACAGACCATCTGATCCCCCCTCCTCTTCCCCTTATCATCATGTTCCTGAAGCAATGACATGTTTTACAACATCTGCTCGATAACTTCACAATTCCCAAACTCGATTATCACATTTTAGCTTGAAAACGCGAGACTTGGTATTTGGGAGGAGTGAGGAATCATCAAAGGCTCACAAGCTGGGCTTGTACCCAATCGAAATTAGTGCCGAAATATGCAGGGTATTACAACCATGTAACCCACGTATTGTTTAATCTTGTGAATTTAGCACTAATTTCTTTCACCTTCATTTAATATCAAATCTTTGTTTAAAAACTCTAAAAAATCATTTAAAATCACCAAATATCATGTAATTGGTACCTGTGTCCAGTTTAAAGCTGACCGTTCAATTTTAATACTGAGTGTCCAATTTATAAGTCTTTAATTTCCAGATTGCTGTTTAAAAGTAAACAACCCAACTGATTATTAAAATAGCATTATGCAAGAGCAAAATCTGCTTATTACAGGTCTTTCTTTAGGCCTGAGATGTTATCTAAATCAATTAGACATTAATTAACATATCCAGACCGTAATAAACTCTTGATGTCAAGGCTAGCCTTCGATGTTGGCGGATTAAAATCCTATATGCCACTTAATGGCCGTTGATAATTACATCAATCAAGTGGATAATCGAGACTATGCTGTTTATATTAATGATTTGAGTAATGATGACCGAGGCTATGTGAATATTTCAAACGCTTTTTTCTAGGCTAATAGTGGATCAATTTGCCTGAAATTTTCAGCAAATTACCTTTACACTATCCAGTTTTTAACTATTATAGTGAGAACAGCCATCTCTTTATCTTACCTCCCATAATGTAACTTTAATGTACAATGATTAATTTTTGAACAGTGGTCAGAAAATTAAACATTTGTAAATTAATCAGTCAGAGTTTAAACTGGGTACATGTACCAAGTTGATGATTTGTGAATGATTTCACATGATTTTTACCCTTTTTTTAAACTAAGATTTGATATTAAAAGAATGTGAAAGAAATTAGTGCTAAATACCCAAGATTAAACAATATAAGATGTGCATAGTTAAAGTGAGGAAGATGCTGTATTACAGATGTCAACACCAACCTTCCATAGAACTCTCTATTATCAATACATAGCACAACTTCAAATTCTCCTGGACGTAACACAAACTCTGGTACCGGTAGACTGGATACTGTGGAGGTCACACTTGAAGCCAAAGATGACTGAGAATTCGATGAACTATCTATTTCTATATAATTTATTCTTGTATTAGAATCATTTCTGACATTTTCAGCAACTCCTGTCTTGTCTAGAACTGTTGTATTCTTCTTTGAAAAACGGTCCGAACTAGAACTAATACTACGAGGATTGATGGAATTAGTAACTCCTGATGAAATTGTTTCGGCTGATGTTTTTAATTTCGATGGTCTTTTAGGGTTTGCAGCTCCAGAATCTGTTTTCTGTTTATTTGATGAGACAGTTGAAGATGCTGATTCTGTAAAAACACAAACAAGTTATTTTAAATCACAAAATTAGTTTGTATAGCCAAAACCAAGTTAACTTTGTTTCCATGGAAACATAAGAATTGTTAAATGTGAAATTTCTATTTCGAAACAGGATGGGATGCAATTTCTAATAATGTTAACAAAAAGGCGTTACAATAATATTGTTTTCATTAAATATAAATTCGAAACATTTTGTGTTGGATATCACAATGCTTCATACCCCTACCCCTTTAATCGTATAACATTTTGACTACCAAAATAAAACTGTGACTAACGTTTCTAAGATAAGCCCAAACCACGAGAATAACACAGAGAGTGGCTATTCACATATCTCAATAGAAGTATGACTTTCCTAAGATATCACTCTTCTTTTATTGTCGTCCAGGAATCAGGGTAGTCTATGTATTATTACATGCATCCCAAACTTTGACTGCCTGTTACAGTTAGCTCCGTCTGAGAGGGCCCTAGCCTAATTAAACGACAATATAATTCCTCCATGAACTATTTTAGTGTTTTCGTTTAGAAATTTTTAGGGCAGTGATGAATTCTTGAAGTGTGAAGCAGATGGATCGCTGTGTGTAGCATGTATAACATGTAGCAAGGTTAAAGTTCCAATAGCAT
Source organism: Patella ulyssiponensis (assembly GCA_963678685.1). Taxonomy (NCBI): domain Eukaryota; kingdom Metazoa; phylum Mollusca; class Gastropoda; family Patellidae; genus Patella; species Patella ulyssiponensis. The sequence continues at coordinate 722,357 of OY783230.1, forward strand.
TTATTTAAGTTATATTTTTAAAATGTATTAAAATAAAGCCCTAAAATAGATTGAACCTATAAACAGTCCTACCTTGTTAAAGAATAATCCTATTAATCCTATAATTCACTATTGCCAGTTGAGAAACTGGCAAAAATATCATTTTCAACTTCAAATTCAAACGTTTGAAGATGGCCGTCCATGGAGAGGAATGGGAAAACAAGGGAGGTAATTGAGTAACTATTTTCTCAATCAGCCTGTGTCAGCCTTTTTAATGCCCCCAAAATTTTGCCCATGATCGTATAATAGTGAGTTGACAACCCTTTGAGCAAAAGACATAGAAATAATTATGTTTTGACTTTCTTAGAAAATATGAAATTGGAACTTTAAGATGAATGATGTTTTACATACCACTTTGAATATTTGCTGGTTTTATAACATCCAGAGGACAGGCTGTTTCATCAGCATCACCATCAGCAAGATAAGCATAAACCGCATCTCCTAAAGGTCTAAAATATACATTAATCAAATACATTTTATATTTCAAGAAGGTCAAGCAGTCATATTTTGATTTGATCAGTATGATTTTTTGATTTGAGGATTTCAGAAACGATATTTTATATATTTTTTTGTCCAATTCCTTATCACTGATTTACTGCTTGGAATTTGTTAATACCGTAGTCATATCATGGTAATGTACTTCCCTCACCAAATTAATTCAATCACGGTTGTGGAATGAGAAAGGATGTTCTGATAATTATAAGATATGGAGGACGAAGAGAATGCAAGTTTACACAGAAACTGACATGTGGGTTGTATTCTTGATTATTTGTTTTCAATTTTGATGGACTCTTATGGCAAACCCTCGGATCCATTCACTTAATCTGATATATTCCTTTGTGATTTGTGTGTATTGTGTGTAAGTGTCTATAACATGAATTGGAAACCAATGTCTATAGATTTTCGTACATGTGTTTTTGGACATGATATTGTATTTTGTTTTTCTGTATTTGGCCCAGTTAACTCTTCTGATTGTTGTACTTGTGGACGACGCTCTTCAAATTCAAGTATGATCGACATGATGAAAGAGAGAGTTTAACGTCCACTCGAAACAAACTAGATCATATCGGGACTAACAAATGCTTCAATTTCATTTCAATAATTTGCTTGCGCGTAGGTGTCTTTAGCGGTGGGAAGAAATCGGAGGACCCAGAGAAAACCGATGAGGTTGGACAAGTGACCCCACTCCTTGTCAAGTACAATCGCGGACTTGAAACCACACCAGTTGACTCAATGATACAGGCGCTAACCGTTTGGCCATGCAACCACCTTGATCAACATGAAACTTGGCAGACTTGTTCCTAGGACAACTAATCCTTGACTGACAACCTATCTATATGACGTCACAAATTCAAGATGGCTTCAATAACAATGGTCTGTATTTTATGGACGTAATTTTTAAATCAACAACGTACCTGGTTAAATCTAGTGAATATTTTGTACCAGAGAGAATTAATTTGGTATAATCAACTTTAATCAGAAAACCCAATCCAAAATTATCTGAAATAAGAAAAAAAAAGCACAATCAACATGGTAACAACTGATGATAAGTGATGATAATTGTTAAAGAGACATCATGGGAGATTGGATAAAGAGCTGGCTGTTCCTCGGTATAATAGTTAACAAATAGATAACACATGATTTAATTTAATTCCAACAATTCCCTTGCGTGTACGGTCTTTAACAGTGGGAGAAAACAAGAGGACCCGGAGAAACCGAGGAAAACCCAGGTTGGCTCTTGATTTAGATGAGATAACTAACCATCAATGTTAACTGCTGCTTTATCTTTACGTAATACTTGCTGATCATCCTCCGTTATATACCAATATCTCAACCTGTAATATAATTACAATATCTCAACCCATAACCCATAACATAATTACAATATCTTGACCTATAATATAATTACAATATCTCAACCTGTAATTACAAATTACAATGTTATAAATATAAAATAAAATAAAATGGGGTTTCTACACTGACCGGTATAATGAAGATAGGCATAATATACCATACAGTTTGCCAGCCGAGAAGGGATCTCTTACATAAACTTTGAGAGAGGTTGTAGAATACACGTACATAACACTGAAAGGCTCTATTAGCTGGAGGGTAGGAAGGAAAAATTTCTGATAACTTATGTTGATTTTGAAAGAATTATTTGCTTCTCATGTAGTTGTTTTTACCTGTTATCATTTTCAGACGGAGACACATGAGTTATTCTACTTTCACTTTCTACATCCATCCTATCATTTGATTGGTGTAGAGATGGTAAAGTAGGTGTGGCCTCTGTGTGCAAGTGATCTGATTGGTGGCTAAAAGTAGACTTCCTGTCAACATGCTGTAATCTATGTGCCAAGTTACACCCTGCTTCTGTTAGACTAAACCTAGAAAGATGAAAGATAGGGTTGTCAAAAATTGTTCTGGCATACCAAACTGGCATAGCAACATCTTAAAAATCTTAATATCCATTTGATAATAAAACAAAGAACACCAACACAAACCAAGATGATGGCCATTTCATTTCATACGAATGATATCAGTTATCCAGTGGGTCCTTCCACTGAGAAAACAACACATGTGTCCTGAAATGATATAGTTTGTGTCAAGTGGACATTTTTCTCTTTTTTACCTTATTAATCATTTATGACTTACTGGAAAATTCACATTTTCTGAGGTTGGGAAACACTGCTCTAATGAATGTATATGTAATTATAAGCTCGAATCTGAAAAGAAATAAATATTCAAAAAAAAAAGACTTACTGTGCTGGACTTCTTTCTTTGAAAACTAAGTTTTTCTTTATAAGTGTAGACATGGACGACCAACCTGTATATCGCTGAGCATTAGCAGGATCAGGCTGAAAAACCGGACACTTACTCGAGTAAACATAAGACCTTTTACGTACAGGTCAATGTGTACAGGGGACCTCGGTTTATTGTTCAATCAAAATGACCATACGTTGAACACTGTCATTGAACATTCTCTGCCAATGCAGGGTTTGCAGACGGGATCGCCAGGTTAGAAAGCCACTGTACACGATAACAAGTACATAGATAGAGTTCTACTTGTTCCCAAGCGAAATGAAATGAAATGGGGTTTAACGGCCTATTATTCTGCTCCTAAACTTGGCCAGTGAAGACGGGCAAACGCCTTGTTCCTAGCTGGCAATTAACACCCGGATCAATCCAAGGATCTTGGGGTTAGTAAGCTTTGCGTCACCATGACAATAGGTAAGTAAACTCAGTGGTATTTTAAATAGAAAACTATGACATACTTCTGTCAATGACGTATCAGTTAAAGGCTGGGCCAATCGGATTAATTCTGTCTTCGTTAAATAACCTTTACAATTAGCATCCTGTAATTAAAATAACTGTCTCTATTATCTGAAGCATACTATCTGGATGGTGTGCGAGCAATATAAATCATCATCATCATCATCATAAAGGAAGAAGAAGAAGAAGATCTGTTGTCGCAGTTGCATAATAGGAAAATCATATATAAACAAGCGGTTGCCAGTATCAAAAGGAACACCGATCTTGCCTTTCTTTGAGAGATAAACCTTTCGTGAAACGTTTGTCAAATTCTGTTAAAAAGGGTGAACTGTAGACAGGCGGACACATGGGCGACGGCAATAATTGTCAACATGTGTGCATATAGAAAGAGAAAATGAAAAATGTACATGTTGAAATTTCAGACAAATTACTTCACTTTAAAGCCAAGTTACTGCTGATACACAGCGTAGCCATGATTGGCATTGCTACCGTTACTATGGTAATAAACAAAGTCTCGACTATTTATTTTTACCTTAAATCATCAACTGTATTTAAACCTATTGAAAATCTTGAGTTGATTATGGTCTTGATAATTTAATTAATGTCTAATTAATAGTTTATGTAACATCTACAATAGGTAAATTTAGCTTTTGTGTAATACAATGCTTGTTTAATCAAAGTTCATTCGATGAATGATAATATTTAAAATATGTGAGATGGGTGATTTTAAAAACAGCTGTTTATTGTATTTGTGACATTTTTAATTCCCTCCCTAAGATCACATGTAGTATACTGACGATTCTATTCTGTCACCTATGCCCCCCACCCCCCACAATCATATGAAATTACATTTTATTGACTATTCTGACCTATGGAGCATTTTGTGATGCAGACACTCTCTCTGCCCTTAATCCTTCCACTGAATCACTTTAAGATGCATTTAGTCATGATTCTGTTTTATGTCATTTCCGATGCTCATGCTACCGTCACCTAGATCCCAACTACATTAATATAGAATATAAACGTTACCTGTCTATTTGTATATAAAGCTAGTAAAATGGCGTAGGGTCCAGTTCGATAACCGGGAATATACTCTGTATTACCAGAAGATTTCCTTCTTTTCTAAAAACAAATAAATAAATATTACTTTAATACAACGCAAGCAGAAAATTTTACAACAACAGTATTTCCAATATTTCAATCTAAAAGAAAATATACTTGAAAGAATTTTACGATAACAGTACTAAATGTTTCTTATTTCATGTTTTTTAATCTCAAAATAAATATTACATGACCACAGCCAAGGAAAGGGAGAATTTTGCCGTAACAGTAATATGTCCATTCCCTTTTTTTATAATCCCAAATGTCACAGGTTACTTTAATTGGATATTTAATTGTAAATGCATCGACCTCAGCTTTTGTCAAGCAGTCAGGGCACATGCTTTTTCCCGAATATCCTGCTAATCTTAAGTAAACAAAATATATGAGAAATGAAATGAAATAGAAAGTGTTATAACATCCTTCTGTGGCACTGAAACAGCTGTGAAATTGCCTACTTTTATTTCAAATTCAAACTACCAATGCATCTATTTAATGCAATTCAATGTGTACACTGGACCTCAGATTTTTATCTCATCCGAACGACTATACATCATTTCTTGCCAGGCCATCTATCCTGCATGACTGATCGACGCTGGAAGATTCTGATGAACTTTCTCAGCCAATGGCGGGATCAATCACATGACCTTCAGGTAAACGAAACCAACATGGCTCCTACTCAGTGAAATTAATCAAACCCCCTAATCCTAACCCAACCCAACTGGCTAGCAGAAGCTTAAAGTGTAAACCCTGGTGTTAGCCCTTTTGAAAGGTGAAATCGTGAAATCTTTACTTTAGGAGGTCTTGCTGTCACTAAGTTATCAGTCGTATCTGAATCACTGCTGTCAACACCTGTGTTGATTGTTGTTGACGCTATAGAAGATGGAGTAATATGACTGGTTGATGTAACGCTTGTTGATGAAGTTGTGGTCGTACCTAAAATAGATTTTTTGTTATCAGAGGTTTATGATGCTTTCCCATGTACAAACAATGTGATTTGATGATATATTTGGAGGGAAAAAAGTTAGTATTTGTGAATATAGGAATATCCTCCGATTTAAATATACAAATAGATCTGTTCTTCTAGACACCTTGCTTATCACTAGAATATAGATATTGTCATTGTATAGGTCAAAAAACTATGAAAACAATAGAATACATTTATCACATATTTAAATATTTACTGTCTGTTCCAGACGACACTCTGGCTCGAAAATTGCTTGCTATTTCTTTAATTTTTAATTTATATGGTTAAAACTTAACGACCTACCTGGAATTGTCACCCCTTAACTTACCACCGCACGTTAACTATTTCAGATCAAGCTATATAACCTTTCTCTCTTGAAAAATCGTAATTTCTTTACTTTGCGGTTTTGATGACAGCCATGCGTGACCTAAATATTTGGAATAAACCAAATCGAACAGGGGTGTGGATAATGTTTGGGGTTGTTTCGTCCTACTTGCATGTTTAAATAGTTTTTCCGACCCAGTAGAATATAACTTGTTTTAAAGAGCTATTTACGGGAGGTAATATAAATTTGCTCTTAGGTTTCAGACCACATTTGTTTGCCCCACTGCCTTAGATGGCTTTTGGAAATTGATAAAAACTACATCCAAAGTGTGACCTAATATTGTAGTGACACGTCATGATAATTTGGAAGTACGCTAAATGACAATTCAAGCGAATTGTCTATGTAGCTTTCGGATAATAGATTTATAACTGTCGATTTTATTTGGTTTTGTATGACTTTTAATACTCTTTAATTCAGACGCCAAATAATGGTCTTGTGGAACTTTTTAGAAAGATATCTACCTTCGTGGACCACCATAATTGACAATATATTGATAGAGTTTTATTGTTATTTTTTTCTTTTTTAAAAGTTTTATCCCCGTTGAAAAGGGAGCGTTCCTAAGATATTTTACAGATAGTCTAGTCTATTTCTTGTTTGATTTAGTTTTCTTTTGTGTGAAATGTCCCTAGGCAAGTGATACTTTGACAGAAAACGGAACGGGGAAGTAGCCACACAAGATCAACTACTGGTACATTAAGGGCTATCTATTTCTATTATACAATTTACGCACACCTTTTTATATTCACGTGTTGTATACACACACCATCGTGCACTTGCAAATGTGTGTGATGATAGCTATAGGACAATCCATTATTCAAGGGATTATATTTTTCTACGATTCGTTTTTTTATTATCTATTCTACGACAATATCTGAAACATATCTTGTATGCCCGTGGACAGTGAATATAAATAAAATTGGATACCGGTAATCGATACTATTTAAGTCCATAAAATCAAAAGATATCGTACAATATTTAAACTGTATCAGAAAGGTTACCTACCATGCCATCTTATGCTGAAAATAAGAGTTCTGTGAGGAATATTTTAGGAGACATGCAATACAATGCATATCTCTAAGGAATATTAAAATGGCCGATAACCAAATAAACCCACGCGCACGCACCCACGCACGCACAAACAAACATACGCACTGCCGTAAAACAAACGGGCGAATCCTCCCACACAAAGCATTATTAACCGAATGCACCCGATTTGTGTAATAACCTGATACCCCTACATGATATACGAGTGACCCAACCTACGCAGACGCAGCACTAATGTTTATATTCTGAGAAATTGGCTAGTGTCTAAAAATGTGAAATTTACAAGAGAATAAAGGATCTTATCGAACTAATAGGCGTTAAGGTTCGACGAAGAAAGTTACGGGGTGACAATTCCAGGTAGGTCGTTAAGTTTTAACCATTTTAATTAAAAATTGAAGAAATAGTAAGCATTTTTCGAGTTGTAGTGTCGCCTGGAACAGACAGTAATACAAAAAACTAAATTCTGTCCTTACCATGGAGAGCTACGTGTTCTGCTAATTTAGTTTCTAACATTTTACATGTTTTATCACCTGAAGATCAATAAATAAATCAGATATAATAGGTGAACAATAGTTGACCACCCACATTAAATACTTCTGAAATATAACTATTCTGCACACCAGAGAGCTAACTACTTATTCTGCACACAGACAGCTAACTACTTCAAGAATAGATCCCTGCACTGAATAGCCACCATACTTCTCACAATTCGAGTAGTAATATCCTGGGTGTTTTCTGGAATTAATATATCAGGTCTACTAGCTTCGTGTCCGTTCTCAGTTGTAGACAGCTAGACACAGAGTAAGTTTAGTATGAGACATATGAAGCCAGATAGTTCAGCTCATATCTCAAACTATAACAGGAGTGGCCTCAGCGGAGCCATAGTGACAAAAAAATTTCCAGTCTACATAACAGCTGGAAAAGAAATCTATTTCTAGTCTTTCGGATGGTACGAAAAACTGTGATGCCCTGTATACCATCGAAATATCCATTACACTTGTGGGATTCAAAATAAGAGGATGTTGTCCGTTGTGCTGCTATCACAGCAAATTTTCCACAAAGCACACAACTTTACTCTGTCTCAATAGACCGGCTAGTTCAGTCAACAGCTATATATTGCCCATTGGCCATGGCCATACATATATGGCAATACTCAATTTCAATAGCCCGGCTAGCGTGGTACCGGGTACCTGGCTATGTGTAAACACTTTTTTAATAGCCTGGCTAGTGCAGTACACGGCCATATATACCGGTACTCTTTTCAACAAAATAATATAAAACTCCATTTAATTTGAAAATAAAACATAAGATGAAGGCTCTCTAAGATTCTCTGGAAGAGAATTTGGTTAAAAATTACAAAACTGAAATATTTTGGAAATATAACTTGAGAGAGGAAAATTACGAACTTTTTGTTATTACATGATTTTTCCCGAAGAAATAAGACGCCAAATTTCTAATCACTCACCAAAGTTTTTCAACATCTTGCATTCTTTTCCACTTGCTAGAGGTAAAGGGAATCTCTTCAATGTGGCTAGGGCCTGAAAAAATCATATTGGAACAAATGCATCCTGTATTCTTTTTTCATTGTCATGCAAATTTTTCCATGGTATAATCCACACTAAAGTGTACTTGAATTTACTATTTAACATTTACATAAGGAAACAAAACCAAGATATCAATGTTTGTTCGATAATTGAATAGTTTGGATTCGATTAGATCAAAAAGAGGCCCACCAACAGTTTCAGCAAAATATAGTGATAACAACCGCATGTTTAACAGTAGAATGAGATGGCATGGTGGGGGGTATACACAGTTACAGGATTATTAAAAATCTATTAAAATACAGGTTACAGAAGCAAGGACGTTATGTAAAGATAGTATATGGAATTGAACAGATATTCCTTTTAGATATTCAACCTTCATATTCTTCCAAATGAGATTAAGAGACCTTAAAGCTCTACTACTTAATACTGTTCAAAGCTGTAATTCTTAGAGTAGACATCAGATTAAATCCAATTATTTCACAAAAGAAAAACATTGAAAACTGGTACATACCTTTCCATAATTAAACTGACTTTTCCATCCTTTCAAAGCAGCTTCATCTCTCCATTCAGTCAACCATTGTTCAAATAAAGGGTTTGGACAGTTTAATTTTTTCTTCTTTCTTTTTCCATATAATTCTTCTGGATCAGAATCCATTATCACTCAGTATAATTACAGTACAAAACAATCTGACTTAAAATAAAATACAAATTAAAATAGCCTACATGTACATACAATTTAAAGTAGCTAAGTTTCCAACTCAATATCATCCAAAATCTTCAACATTGAAAACACGAATTATTTGTCAATTTAAATCAACATTAATGCTATGATCTTATCGGGAAAAGACGGGCTTCTGATATCCAATATTTAAGACAAAATAAACATTTTACCATTGGTACAAGGCCGCCATTTTCAACGTTTTAGCTCATCCATCAAAGAACCGTAAGATTTCTTTGCACATACTACAATAACATCTGGATTATCGGTTAATCAGCTTTAATTGCGATTTCTAATATTTTCCACAAAAAACTTTGCTGTGTACACACTAATTTATTGATTGGTATTGCCATCTACGACAAGCACGAAGAGGAATGCATGTCAACGTGCAGCTCTCCGATTATTGTTAACAATACCTAGGGACTTGTAAAAAGAGTGCATGTCGTGTTTAATATTTACTTTTGTTTTTGTGTAGGTCATTTGCAAATAAATTCACCTACCCAAGTCCGAAATGTCACATTCCCAAGTCCAAAACGTTGAGCACTGCTGTATTTTTTGGAGTCAGAAATGTCCAAAAACTATATATGGATGAATGATAGGATATGATACTGATTAGATAAAAAAATTCATTTCTTAAACATCAGTATATCTCAACGTTTTTAGCTACATTCTCGTAGCTAGATACATGTACTGATCAGATCAGATCCTCCTTTTAAATCTTAACCCCATTATTTTAATCAGCTAGCTCACTACATTACCTGCACCCACCCCTCCCCAATTTCAATTCCAATAGATATGACTAGAGACTTCTGTAGATTAAAGATAAGTTAATTTTAAAGGAGCTAAATTGCTAATATTTGAGACCTAGAAATTGCCAAAAATTGTTATAAGAATGTATACAAACTGATTTACTTTCAATCGTTTTCGTTTGTACTCTAGTTTCAAATCAGTTATGTTCGGCTAAATACAACTGACGTTTTGGTCAAGTAGCTATTTCGAGTGTCTGGTTATTCCAGTCTACATAGCATTTATTGTGCATGCTCTCCTGATCAGAATATATATAGTCTCGTTCCTCAGGTCCCTTGTTAAAAATGGGCCTGAAACGCATGTACACAATTCGTGTACCAATGCCATGGTGAAATGTTTATTTTGTCTTAAATTCTAAATATTGGTAAAAGCCCATCTTTTCCCGGTAAAATGAAAACACAATTTGTGTTTTGAATGCCGAAGACTTTGGACGATATTGAGTTATTGCTACCTAAAATTGAAAAATGTGACCGTAAAATATAAAAGTATTATTTAATAATTATTATTAAGACAAATAAAATTATTAATAATCCTTGAACTGCTTAATTTTACTTAAAATTTATGAAACGAGTTTGGTTGGACCGGTCATAGAAGTAGGGCGTACTCGTGTGTAGTAATGGGTAAATTTAACACCTTTTAACAATGCATTTCCAAAATGAGATTTTCTGATGGTTTGAAATATCAACTTTTTCAAGAAACAAACGTTCCCGCAAAAACTAAAGTTACAACCGGATGTTGTTGTTTCGCGGTTTTGTCCAATAAAATCCCCTTATTAGATTAACCCCAGACATACTTAACAGGATATCCGGTAAAAATGTTTTCATTGGTTGCAGAAATGGAATTTATTTATTGATGTAAAAAATGTAGACAAATCTAATATATTTATTGTGATTTAAATTCTCATTCAAGAAATTAAAAGCTGTCATCATTGTAGCTCCGAAATTAAAGATGACAACAAGGTAACTGATAAATACCCATAGATTTAGACTCGAGTCAAGCACTTGACTTGACACTTCTGATTCTGAACTTGGATTGGTTCGACTTGACTGACTTAGAACTGCATGAGCTACATTGCTAATATGTAACATGCATTGCCTGAGTACAGCGAAGCTGGTGTGAATGTTGTCAAACATAAAACCTTCATAATTAAGTTTCTCAAGTTATACAAATAATGTTAAATAATTTTGTTTTTCTGAATTGATTTTTATCTAAATTGTGTGATTAATTTTCTTTTTATTTAAATGTGATGTCATTGATTAGACGCGTCATAGAAATTTTTATAATAAATTCTATGGGACGCGTAATCTCGCTTTACTGTGAGTTGGTAAGTTGGCATGGGCTTTGCCCAGTGTACCAGGTTTTGATCAGAGTTTTTTTTTAATCAACAGTCTGTGGATACGGTACCAGTTTTAGTTACAGGAAAAGAGCTTTGTTGAAACACTGCGAATCACTTTGCTCTATATTATTTGGCACTTAGAAATGGAAACAAATATGTTGTGTATGGTGCTTATTGTTTTTGCCATTCATGTGTTTTCAGGCCATATTCAAGGTGGGGTCAGATTAGGGCAATCAAAAGTTGTTTCATCGATTCTCCGTCGATGTGCTTATGCATTCTGCGAATCGTACTTTACTTTCTGTTTCACTTGCCTGTTAAAAGTAGATATGACCTTGGAATTTGCAGGAAATATTTTCACATTTTAAACCGTACTGCTATATATTTTTCAGTGAAATGGCATCCAAATGGCTTGATGCTTATCATGATCCAGTTGCCTCCCTTTACACGTTTACTCAGTGTTTGACATTGGCTGACATACAAGCAGATGGTGACTGGAAGTTGATCATTGCTGATCTGGGCACAGGCAGTTACGATATGAAGCTTAAAGTTTATAAAAGTAAGTGCTATAAAAATACTTTGTATGCTACTCAGTGCTGAATTTGGGAGAAAAAGAATTGGGGTACAAAATCCTACTTTTCTGCACTGAGTTAATCAAGACAGTTTAATTTGAAGGAAATTTTGCCTGTGTCTCAGTTTTTGATCTGTCTAAATGAATGGTTAATGTGTGCATCTTACATCATAAGGTCTTTCATGGAGACAAGTGGCCTGGTTTCGATTCCCCGGTTGTACATGACCAGGAGTAGAGTCGCCTGTCCAACCTCCTGGGCTTTCTCCAGGTCCTCTGGTTTCGTCTAATTTTAAAAGACCCCGACACACAAGCAATTGATTGAAATAAAATTGAACTATTTGTTCGTCCCAAAATGACCTAGTTTGTATCAAGTGGACCTTAAACCCTATTTCTCTCTTTCTCTCTCTTGATAAATGTAACTATCTTGGGACACGCACCTCATTGATAGATTGTTGTTTCAGAATCTGTCACAATATTTATGACACTTAGCTGGCTGATCACCTCTGGCTTGTGGCTGTGGTTTCGATCCCTGGTGTCGGCGTATGTGGCATGGAGATAGGGGCGCCTTTTCAACCTCATGGGTTTCCTCCAGGCACTCTGGTTTCTTCCCACTGCTAAAGACCCCTACACGCAAGCGAATTATTGAAATAAAATTGAAACCATATGTTAGTCCCAAAATGACCTAGTTTGTGTCTGGTGAACGTTAAACCCCATTTCTCTCTTTCTATCACAATATTTATTGTTATTTTTGATGTTTATTTTTAGATACGAACCTAATGAGTGAACATGCTATAATAGATCTACCTACTGGCGTTGTTAATTTTTATATGGATACATTGGAACCAAGAACACCAGGTAATACAGCTGAAATATAACAACACTATTACATGGATAAAGAAATGTGACTAAATTATTGTTCAGGCAAAAAGATGTTTTTACGGTTACGTTTTTCTCATTTCCCAGGTCCTATGAAAATTTTTTTTAAGTGGTTTTTCCACAGACAAATTCTCAGACTGAGATTTTGGTATTTTTCTAAAATGAAACAAAATAGGATTTAACGTTCTAGCGCCATGCAGTTTGCTACGAGGGAGATTTTGCCAATCTCCGTGCATGCCAATCGTTTCATGGGACCTCAATTTGTTTTTCATCCTTCCGAATGACTATACAGTGAAACTCCGCTTAACGACCAACTCAAAATTACGGGCAACTCACGTATACGACCACATATTAAAAGAACCAATTTTTTTCTTCTATATTCCTTATAAATTGAACTCAGTATTACGGGCAACTCACTATTACGGATTACGACCACCGAAGCCAGTCCCAATCAGTCAATTTCATTGTTTTTGTGACTCGCGATAACGACCACTGATTGGGATTAATCAGCTCCCGACCGAGATCAAAACGATAACGACCACAGACAGGGATTAGTCAATCTAACGACTGATATCAAACAGTCGTGGTTGACTGATTTATCGGCATCGCATCAATTTAACGAGCCGCTAATCTTTCGTTGTTGATTTCATTTTTTAAACAATGGAATTTGTCATTGTTTGTTTTAATTTAAACAGAGTAATTAATAATGATTAAGTGATTTAAACTCGTACTATTTATACGAGTAAATTTTGTCAAGATTATAATTTCTTATTCGGCCTTCGTCTGTTTGTACGATTAAATTTTGTCAAAAGGGTATCATTTCTTGTTCGACCTTCACCTGTGTCATGGAAAAAAACCCGTAGTAATAAGCGTACTCGTGTATAATTAAGCCTGAAAGCAAAAGTAGAACTTGTCAAAAAAAAGTGAGGGTAGAAGCCAAAAATAATTGGCCGAAGAATTTGAAATTGGTAAGACCCAATTACAGACGATTTTGAAAAGAAAGGCTGAAATTATTAATGGATACGTAGAAAATAGAGACAGCGACAGGAAACGTCTCTGTGTTAGCTCGCCGATGGAAGAATGTGGGCGTGGTTTCAGCGTGTGCGTGACAATGATGTGTCGATCTCCGGTCCTACGCTTCGTGAAAAAGCAGAATTAGAGAAAGACAACATTTCATTTTTTCAAGATGTACGTTGAAAGTGGTAGCGTAAATGACGACGTTGTGAAAGAATGGACTGATAGTGTACCTGACATTGTCATTGGTTACGAAGCTCGGGATATCTACAATATGGAAGAGAGAGGAGTGAATTATCACATGGCCCCCCAGATAAAACGCTCTCTGTTCGTGGCTAAACTTGTTCTGGTGTCAAAATAGCAACATGTTTAGAAATTTGAACATGTCTCGTCTACCGGTTACGTGGAGATCCAATAATAAAAAAAAGCTTGGATGACAGGATTATTATTTGAACATTGTTCGTCTGCCGGTTACGTGGAGATCCAATAATAAAAAAGCTTGGATGACAGGATTATTATTTGAACATTTTTCGTCTGCCGGTTACGTGGAGATTCAATAATAAAAAAGCATGGATGACATAATTTTTGTTTAAAGGGTTGTTGCGGGATTTTAATCAAAAAAAGAAGATAAATAAAGGAAGCATTATGAATTAAAAATTATAACGTGACCAAAGACTTCATAACATGCATAATTATTATTATGTTTTCATGATGTGTTTTAAAATTACATCTGTTATTAGTAACAAAGTATGTCATTACTGTATATAATTTACCTAACGCTGTCTATGTTTTTCTTTGAATTTGTCTAAAGCATGCTCACTCAGTAATGAGACCAACTCACTATTAAGACCACATCTAGACAGTCCCACATGTGGTCTTAATAGAGGGATTTCACTGTACTTTGATTCTTGCCCGGCCCTCAGTCTTACACCACTGACAAGTGGGAACTATGCCGAAGTAGTCAGTACTAACATTGTACAAGTATCAAGTGTTAGACCATTGAATAGGATTCTTGCCATTAGTAATAGTTCAGACCTCTGTAAATGTGTGTATTTCATAAATTATAATCTTGTTTTGATATTTTTTAGCTATTGCTGTCGCATCCGGTCCATATATATACATCTATAAAAATCTACGACCGTATTTTAAGTTTACGCTACCTCCATTGACTATCAATCAGATAGAACAAGAATTGTGGGAACAAGCAAAACATGTACGTTTATATTTTACTATCAAAACATGTACGTTTATATTTTACTATCAAAACATGTACGTTTATATTTTACTATCAAAACATGTACGTTTATATTTTACAATCAAAATATGTACGTTTATATTTTACTATCAAAATATGAATTTCACTAATTAAGAAGTTTTAAAATGAAATGAAATGGGGTATATAATATAATGTCCTACTGTTTTGTGTCAAGCTTTGTAATGAAGATTGATTTAACAGGGTTGGAGGACGAAATGGATCACAGCACTTTTATCAATGCTATTGTTATTGTATGTGACAAGAAAATGGGGTGATCAGAGGCGTACATATCCATTATGTTTGGGGGATGTTTAGCAAAAATTAAACCGACTGATGCAAGTGACGCAGCCATGATTCGAATATTACAGGTGCAAGCTTTTTAAGTTGGGGAACAAATGCATGCTTCGTCATAGACATTTATGAATCTAGAGTCCTTGAAACGCAATTTCCTGGACTTTGCAGAATATTGAGTAAAATGGAGTACTACGTATGTTAATTCATGTTATTTAAAAAGAATTTTGCAAGAGTGTACAAAGTACCGTGAAAATGATCATTACATGGTTGCCTACCAAGGTATTTGTTGATTATCATAGCTTGGCAATATAAAAAAATATATACTCTGGATTATGAAAAATTGAATGGACAGACAGGGTTGTCAACAATATATTCTCTCCTTGAAAGTTAGCGTATACTACTATATGATTGTTTGATTGAAATGTGATATTTTTTAACTTTAATTATTTTGTAGGATAACATCAATGTATTTGTTCTGAGGGATGCTTTGGAGGGACTAAGGTAAGGCCATGACAAGTTTATTTATAAAATAGTTAAAAACTAGATAATTAAAAGGGAATACATTGAAAATTTCAAATTACTTTATTTTGAGGGTAGTGGTCTCAATTGTCATTGCTATCATTGTTATGATTATAAAAAAAGTCTCAATTTTCTAATTTATAAATATAAATTATTTAAATTGAATAAAGACGTGATGAATTGTCTAATTAACAATTTATATAACGTGAGGCCAAATGACAGATCTGCTATCGGCAGATTTACCTTTTACATAATGCATCGTCAAATTGTCTGTGTTCCATTTGCATCAAATTTTCCGCAGTTTTATCAAATTGAGTTAAGGATAAATTGGAATGTGAAATAGTATGTGAATTATTGTTTCTCTTACAGGAGTGATGGTCAATTATTAACTGTCAGATCATTGAAGTTTTTACAGCTGGAGAGCACAGATCTAGAAGCGTTTGCTAATTTACATAAACACGCACCTTTAAAACGACAGGTAATATAGAAATATAATGTTTGAGAGGTATATTAGCACTTGGGAGAAATGGGGCTTAGCGTCCACTCGACACAAACTAGATCATTTTGGGAATAACATATGGTTCAACTTTATTTTCAATAATTCGCTTGCGCATAGGGGTCTTTAGCGTTGGAAGGAAACCGACGGACCTAGAGGAAACCCACAAAATTGGATAGGTGACCCCACCCCTTGTCATATACAACAGTGGAATTGAATCATGCCAGTTTTGACTCAATGACAGACCTTATAATACAGCGCACATGTTCTAACCATTCGGCCATCCAACCCCCCATATGACTATAATATTAGAAAACTTACTATGGGTACTATCGTTATGTTTATTAAACTGTAACATTTCAACATGATTCCACAAATTGTTATCAAGCTAGCACCTAATTTAGATGTGATATTGCTGATTTAATTACAAGCTGATTTAAGTTTAAGATTTTTCTTTTTTTATACGCCAACATGGAACTGAGATCCTATATCATTGTCACTCAATCCATCCGTTATCCACAATTTCACGTGACCACTCTACAGACTACTTTTATTTATTCCCAAAATGTCCATCATCTATCATCCACAATTTCATATGACCACTCTACAGACTACTTTTATTTATGTCCATAATACGTGATATTATTTTCAGACAGTAATCACATGTTTAGATACATTAAAGAAATCTCTGGCTGATGAAGATGCTATTAGTTGTTTAGTTGTCGGAACCGAGAATAAATCCATTTATATCCTAGATCCTGAAGCTTTCACAGTTCTTACAACAGTATGTACAGTTTTTATTCAAACTAAACCTTGCAGTTCTCCAGGACTAAAGTGTTGTGTTAACTAAAGCATGAGACTAACATGTGGTTCAATTAATTGATAAAGTGATGTGTGCAAGCAAGTGTCATTCTGCTTTAAATCACCCAAAACAATTTAAAAAGTACACCATACCCGCTTGGATTAAGCGAAAATTTGTTTTACCGTTGTTCTGTGGGTTATCCTTTTTATAATGGTCCTGCCAATATGCGTGGGATGTGCCCAAAATGAATTCTTTAGGCATAGTCAAGGTGTGGTGTTGAGATACGCTACTAATAATAGTTATATGCCAGGGCTAAACTGGTGGAAAAAGCACCATTCTTTCATCGGCCCACAATCACTACAATTGCTTGAGTTTGAACCAGAGAGGGTCTCAGCAAGATGGTGGTACCAACAGATCGAGAGCTGCCTAAAGAGGAAAAACAAATGCGGAAGTGAACAAAATTAGAAAATATCACCACTTAATAATTACTACTCACTGACATATGTTACTACAACCCAGCGATAAACTGAAGTACCCTCTGATACATGAGAGTTAGCTCCCTTCTGATAATCACTGTTAAGGCCATTTACATCATTGGGTAGATATTACTTTTATATTTCGTCCAAAATAGCTGGCTTTATCTGACTTATCGACCCGAAGAGTAAGATATGGTACTTTCAACTTTATTCTGGTCTGGAATATTGTACCTTTAAAATCTATTCATTTGTTCAGGCTGATTTACATAGTATACTGGGTACCTGTGTTAAAACAATGTTGTTTTATTCAGGTTGTTGGTTTACCCAGTATCCCTGTATTTATAAGTGTAAATGGTTTATACGATGTTGTTTTATTCAGGTTGATTTACCCAGTATACCTGTATTTATCAGTGTAAATGGTTTGTACGATGTTGAGTATCGGCTGGTTGTTTCCTGTAGAAATGGTTGTATTTATACTTTAAAAAGGTAAACACAGGACATGACATTGTGAACGTCGTATTTCTTCATCCCCAGACTTGAATATTGATGCCTATTTGTTCAACAGATGCATCAGGTGCACGTCATCTAGAAATTAACCAGGGGGGGGGGGGAATGATGGCCGAATAGTTTAGCACGTGCTAGGATAAGGTCTGTCATTGAGTCACTTGCCATGTTTTTGATTCACTGGTTGAACATGACAAAACGTAGCTGGACGTAAAAACCCAATTTCCCGCTCTCTTTACAAGCAACTTGGTAAGAGTTTGAAGTTGATCTTCCAATAATGACCGTCAGTATAGCTTTCTGTCTTATTTCTGGCACCATGTTTTCTGATTGTGTAATTTATATATTTTAGAGGAAGTAAGGAAGGGAGTAAATATTGTATAGAGTTAAATTCCCAGCCTGTTGGTATGGAGAGAATTAATAAAACTATCTATGTTGGCTGTATGGATGAAACGTTACAATGTTATTCCTCTAAGGTAAGTTTATAACTCAAAACACCTGCTCAAAACACATGCCTGTAAATTGTATATAAAACAACTGTCAGACATTGACAGACGCAATCCATCGCATGTCTGGCATTTCTCCAAATTCAGTCCTCTTATCTATATTGTCAGGTGACTCACGTTTGGGAAATTTTAAAGATACATTATGGGAGATTTTTACAAGGAGTTATCCATTCTTGCTATAACAGTTCAAAAATAGATGCTGAAACAAGAATATATTGAAAATTTCAGTCAAATTACTTTATCCTGAACAAAGTTGTTACCACTATAATATTTTACTAGAAATGGTAGTTAAAATTCATCGACACCCTTTTCCCATTATGGCCGATTGTTGATTGACAGGCGTTAACTCCACCTATATAGTCTCGATTATCAAGTAATGTTTACAATGACTAGTACCGATAGCGTATTCGGTTTGAGACAGAACTGCAATTCAATTCGTATTCATTTATTTTTTACTATAAATTAGAATTAAGACTTTTAACATATAGATAAGAAGAGAAAGTCTGCGATAGGATATTAAAGTTTGAAAGGAATGGGCCAAATCAACGAGGCAGTATTGTAAATAAATTATAATAAATAGCCGACTTCTTGCGTTGCCTGCGTGTACTCTTTTGTACTTCGGGTAGGCCTAAGCAGACGAATAGAATACAGTCCGGAAGTATGATGACGTCAACGTCACGGAGAAGCCCCGCCCACGACGCCATAGTGATTAAATCAGGCAACGAAATCCTGTTTTAATCCGAGCCCAATCCAAGCCATCCGTGGGTCTACAGAGTTCATTTTAGGCTTGTTGTTTAAATAAAGATCTAATTTATAATTTCTATGACTTCTGAGGCCCAAAGGAAGACCGACAAAAGTCTGTTTTTGCTCTCCCATAATGTATGTTTAATCAAATCACTGTTGCTGTGTAATAAGCCTTGGGAATACCAAGGAACACACAAGCAGCTTATAGGCCCCAACCTCTCTGATCTCATTCAATCATATCAACGAAATCGCCATCTCGCTCATGAAATAAGACCTCATTGGTTGTGTTGCAAGCTAAACTGAAATCCTATGGGGTAATACCTTGAATATCTGTAGCTTGTGTCTGTGCCCTGTGGAGTTACAGAGTTCTCAAACATTAGCTGTGTTCAAATCCAAACTCAAAATCCATTTGTGTCTAAATAACTGTCTGTTTTTGTGGTACTTTTTGGAACATTATCTCTCAAACAGTCTCAAAATGAACAGATTCATGCATAATCATAGAATTTTCAAAGTAGGGCAACTCCTAAATATAATTCATTTTCAACCACATTTGTTGCGTGTTGTGCATTTATATAGTGGACAAAAGCAAGCATTGTTGAAAGGGACAATAACATTCTTGCTGGCTTGGTAGCTATAGAAAATAAATAATAGTCTTATTCTAAGTACCAGATGTTTATGTGTCTTACCTGTTGTGTAAATTATCCATTAAATCATATTTTACTTGTCCAGAGGGTTCGAAAATATTTTAAAATTCAAGTCACATTTGAAAAGGTTTACGTTAACATTTTCAAATCATGTAGTTGAATTTTTTCCTATTTTTTAAATTAGGTGTGTTACGATGAAATTTGTATCATCAATTTATTTGAATATTGTAAAATAATACAATTTGTTGACCAGAATAAAGATTGGGACATATTATTCAATTACAACAAGAGTGTTATTGGGGCTTTAACAGAGAAAATTTTGTGGACCGTTGTAACACACCACAACTATTTATAATAATGATATATACAATCCTTACTTTTTGCTGAAAAGCAATACGCGGAACAGTAGGACGTTAAACCCCATTTCATTTAAAACCAATAAGAAAAAACTTGTCTACGATATCACCCTAGGTGGAAGTGGACTTTTAACTCCAGTAACGAACGGACGAACTTGTTGATATGGTTAATAAACCAATAATTTGTGATTTATATGTAGAAGACTATCGGTACTGGTTTTAGAATGAAAATGATAAGAGAACACTATATGATTGAGACATACATGTTGGCCTAGACACACTCATACCCTGATTACTGTTATTCTATTCAGGTTCAGATATGTGCTAGAAATCACCAATCACTATTTAATAACATTTGAAACCTAACTGCCATCTTACCCCCCAAACCCCACCCCACCCTAGCAACTGATCTTTCATACACCAGGGTTTTTGTTTTTATTCGATCACTAAATACCACCCAACGTTTATATTCTTGTTCGCTATTTAAACATTTCTTGTTTTTTTTATCATTTTATGTTTTCTATTTTAGGGAAAGAAACTATGGACTATAAAATTACCGACCAGTATAACGACGATGAAGACGTTAGATTATAGTCCGCGTCAACTCAAGACGTTATTGGTCGCGTTAAGTAATAACGAGATACACATGTATAAAGATAAATATCTGGTGGACGTTATTAAAACAGAGGGCGTTGTTACCGGTTTACAGTTTGGCCGATTTGGCCGGGAAGATGGAACTCTTGTCATGACAACAAGAGGTTAGTGAGAACATGTTTCCTAGTTATCGGAATCCAACATTTATTTCTGTTTAAAATCTCTTATCCCAACAGTACATTTCTCGGATATCATTTGATATTTGATTAAAAGAACCTTAATTCTCCTTAAGGGCACCTTAATTGGATTAAAAAGAGGCCGATCAAATTATTTTATCAAACTGTTATAGTTGCTGCTGATCAGTTTTTATTATAAGCCCATGTTAAAGTTGCTGCTGATCAGTATTTATCATTAATATATAAAATATTAAAATCTGCTTAGTTACTTTTAAATTTAACTCCGGCCTGGAAATAAGGCACCTCAGGCACAGATTCAGGATTTGTCAGGTACAAAATCTCTGGTGCATGTCATTTTATCCGGGACTGATTTGTCTTTTTTGTTGATATTATTAATACATGTACGACACGAAGTTGAAAATGTCAGGTACTATTTGATTAGGTCAGGCACATCTAAGACTGTTATTTCCCATGCCTGATTTAACAGTGTGTTGTTTTAGGTGGAGGTCTGTTTGTAAAGATATTAAAGAGAAGTGCAAAATTTGAAGAGAAAGATGCGTTAGCTGGACCACCGATATCACAAAATCAAAAAATTAACATTCCGAAGAAGACTAAATTATTTGTTGATCAAACTTTGAGAGAAAGACAGAATGCTGTTGGTAAGTGAAATAAATACAGGGTTAAAGGTCTGCGGGTGCCGGGTGGTTTCGTTTTGTCCAGGTGGCTCAGTCAATCCTATTTCTTTTTTATAGTTGAAAATCTTGTTTAACTTGTCTTTGCTATACTAGGATCTGGAATAGTTGTTATCATTGACATGTCCTGGATGATGTGAGGGTTAAGCCAATGAAACGATCAGATACGGAGAGCTTTAGGCATGTTTTGCACGTAACTGTTGGTAATCCACCAGTAATATCAATGCTGATCAGTTAATCAAATGTCTGATGTCATAGGGCCAAAAGCCACTAATATGACTTCTGATGTGACCTAACGCAACAACCGGTGAGATCTTCATGTAGTGCAGGCCATTGAAAGTATAAGAAAACAAAATGAAATATAGATCTGTGTTTTAATCAGATTGAATTCCACGTGACCCAGTGATTTAGGTGGTAACCCACTCCCAGGAACTGATATCCCATTGTTGGCCGACCAATTTCCTTGGGATCTGGGGGGGGGGGGGCTGTTAAATCCCAGGCTCAAAATGAAACTAGAGAAAACAAAAAAACCCACAGTAACAAATACAAGAGAAGGGGCAATAGCAATTGTTAGAGTTGCTGTCTGCTGAATGGTGTTTCTTTATAGATATGGTCTGGTAATTTATGTCATATATTAAAATGTTAAAAACAAGGAAAATGCTAGAATAAACATAGTTATATCCCTTATACTGGTTAACGTTTAATACAAATTTAATCAAACCAATCAGTACTGATACAAGAATTTCCCTCATACTGCATGGTACAATACCCATCTTCTAGATAAAATATACCTGTATCACTATATGTAAACCAACATGACCAGTTGACTAACGCAATATTAACCTATACCTGACCATCATATATTCTACCAACATTAGTTGACCTGTATTAGCCTATAGCCTACCAATAAATGTATTACTGTACAGGGGGGGTGGGTGGCGGAATGTTTAGCGTGCGCACGCTGTATCATACGGCCTGCCATTGAGTCAGCTGGTGTGGTTTTGAATCCCCAGTTGTACGTGTCAAGGAGTAGGGTCACCTGTCCAGCCTTGTGGGTGTACTCCGGGTTCCTCCCACTGCTAAAGACTCCTACGCGTAAGTGAATTATTGAAATAAAATGCAAACCATATGGTAGCCACGAAAATGACTTAGTTTGTGATGAGTGGACGTTAAAACCCATTTCTCTCTCTCTTGTATTACTGTACATGCTTGATAATATTGAGAGAATACTCTTTGAAACGTTGCCCAAATAGGTATGTGTTTATTATTCTCAATCGCCAGCGAGAAATATTCTAGATAGATGCGATAGATCAGGCGAAATTCGTCAAGCAGAATCGTCGCTGCCATGTAGGGGTGAGGAAACGAATTTTTTGAGCAATTTTTAAAATACTTTCGTCTGATCCAGACTTACAACATAAAACGATTTTTTTGAGCAATTTTTAAAATACTTTCGTCTGATCCAGACTTACAACATAATAAATGCTGATGCATACTGAGACTGATTATTTAGCATTTAACCCTAAACCGATGAACCACATTTTGACGTCATGACCTGAACTGGTTAGGCTAAATAAAGGCTACTTCCGGATAATTATAAGTGATAAGACTCTTGACACCAATAAAAAAGTTAAATGGTTCACAGCATGGTGGCATCTTGTTACATACGGACAGCTGGAATATTTAAATATCTTTGTAAATACTAAACAGAATTGAAGTGTTAGATATTCACTTTTCATAATATTGTAGTATGCAATAAATACATAAAGAGTCTTTAATGAGAAATAACCTGTCATACTGTCTGAACGGAGTCTTTAAGGTACACGATGTTTGACTATAAATTCAAATACACTGGATTTATCGAAGAGTGCCAACTGCATTATAATTCTAATGGAATCTTAAACAAACATTATACATAACAAGCTAAATCTGCCTATTGTAGGTCTTTCTTTAGGCCTGAAATGTCATTTAAATTATTAATTAGACATTAATTCACTTATCCTGACCATAATCAACTGGATTTGAATATGTTTTGTGACAGCTAATTTAATGTTAAAATGGATAATCCAAACTTTGTTCATTATCGTACCAACATTAGTAATGACGATCGAATGCACTGCACATAAACAAGTGAACAAGACAAACCCAAGGACACAACACACAATATACACAGTCACCTCAGGGAACAAACGCACAAACACTGTACAGCCCTTAGTTCTTTTAGGAACTGTCTTCGAGCACATTATGTCCACAGACAGTTCCTATCTGGCCTTATATAGCTGCAATATGAAAATACTGCTTTTCCTCACCTCTGTTCTAAGGCTATTTTGGAATCTGTACCTATATTTTTCACCTTGATTCTACTTTATTCGCCAAAGGAATCATTTCTTGCCACAGCTGACGCACATTTATAATGATTCAACACTATTTTCAAGTAGAATTCTGTGATTAAAAACAATACACAAAATATGTTTTTTTCATTGCTAAATTCTACTTGAAATGGTGTTGAATTATTATAAATTTGTGTCAAATGTAATGAAAATGATTCCTTTTGACAGAAAATAAAGAATTGTGGTGAAAAATAGAAGGTTAGGGTTCTGAAACAGCTTTAATTATAATATAAACTAACAATGAGGAAAGAATCAAAGTAAAAGAGTTGGAAATATTGTTTTGCTCCCCCAGGTATAAATTAAAAGGAAATGGAATAAGAGGGGGGTCTGACTAGCTATATATATTCCATCTCCATCATCCAACACTCTTCCTAATGACTATCACAGGTTTGAAAAAAACAATGTCAATTACATGGAATCTACCAGAAATAAATAGGGTTTAACGTCCACTCAACAGTTTGGGACAAACATATGGTTTAATTTATTTCATTAATTCGCTTGCCCGTAGGGGTCTTTAGCAGTGGGAGGAAACCGGACTACCAGGAGAAAACCCATGATGTTGGACAGGTGACCCTACTCTTTGTCAAGTACAACTTGGGAATAAAAACCACGTCACTTGAAGCAATGACAGACCTTATGATACAATGCGCTACCATTCGCCCATAACCCCCCCTCCCCCTTGAATCTGTCAGATGTATGTACATGTATAATGAAAGTGCATATATAACAAAAAAATCTTTATCATTAAAAATGCATTGTGTAAGAAATAATGAAGAGCTGACAGTTCTTACTATAATAGTTGAAAACTAGATATAATGTAGAGGGAATTTGTTAAAGATTTAAGAAAAATTCTGGTGAGTTGAGTTAATGTGGATTGCAGAACAATGTAGCCATGTTTGACATGGTTACCGTTACTACGATAATAAAAAACGTCTTGATTATCCATTTTTGAATTAAATAATTAACCAAATATCGAATTTAAGTCTGATGGCATGGAGAGTTGATTATGGTCTTGTCTAATTGGTAATTGACACAACATTGAAGGCCTAAAGGGAGAACTGCAATTGGCAGATTTAGCTCTTGAATAATGTAATGTCTGTTTACAACAGATTGAAATAATCCATTGTATCCATTGTATTTTCTGGTTCTCTTTTCTATCTGCATCTATGAAGGGTTTGTCTGGTCCTGGTCGCAGTCAGCCACTAAAAATAAGAAATGAGGTTTATTGTCCACGCGACACAAACTAAGCCATTTCAAGACTAACCGAGGTAGTTTGTCAGACAACCCCACTCCTTGTCACGTTCCAGCGGGGAATTGAAACCATGCCACTTGACTCAATGACAGTTGTGATTTCATATGCATGTGTTAAACCGCTAGCTCACAAACCCCCCTCAACCTTGTAGGTCAAGATTACCTCCGCTCCTCTCTAAATAAAGATGATCAAGTTGAAGTTATTTTATTCAGCCTTGTTAAGAAATGAAATGAAATGGGGTTTAACATCCTACTGTTCTGCTCTAAACTGGGCTAATAAAGACGAACGCTTACGGCTAGCCCCCGGATCCATTCTCTGTTTTTGAATTGTTTTGTTTGTGGTCTCTGACTGCGATGTCTTGTCCATGTATTTGTGTTTTTGTGTAGAATTGTGTGTGGTGCGGTCCCTCTGCACTGCACTTAATAATAGAGTATGATATGAGGGAATTTTGCCTGGTCAGCGACAATAGTTTACTCTTATATTGAATTCCAACTGCCAAGGGATCTTTTAAGTGCAGGCCAATGTATACAACTCGATAGCTGTCCTTGTCAGACGTTCCTTCCTGCACCACTATCAAGGGGGAAACTTTCTGGGCCGATCTAGGGGTCTAATACCCGACCTCCTGGCTACTGAGCCATTGTCTTGCCTGCCTACTTAGCCACCTGGGAGTTGGATCACCAATAAATCGCATAGTCTGTTATTGACCTAAGTTGCATGGTGCCAGGTTTCCTCTTACCTCCTACTGCTAAATCCCTGTACGCATAAGCAAATTTTAGAAATAAAAGTAAATCAAATGTTTTATAGTCTTCAGATGAGCTAGTATGTGTCAGGTAGATATATTAAACCCGATTTTTGTCTATTTACAATGATTCAGGGTTATTTTTAATGTGATATTATTCCAAATTAAATGCATGAACGCTACAAGACCTTTACCGTCTGTTGGTTTCATGTTGCAAGGAGTCAGGTATTAGACCTGTCAGATTAAGTTAACACTAACTGTTACATGAGGTTTTATAGACGATTATCAGCTGTCCGAGTCCGGATATAAATAGCTCAGACAAGATGGTGCATCTTCATAAATCTAAGGAACATTCTGCAACATGTTTTTAGCTATACACATTTGACATGGGCACATTACTGCCATGCTTCACAAAGTGTTTCACAAACATTAATTTTTATCCAAAAAGCGTTTAAATTAATGACTCCATATAATGACGGTTGAGTTCGAATTTCTGATAAAAAATGTTAGACTGTAGTATAAATGGTACCATGAAGACATCTATAAACAATATTTGTTATAAACATATTTTGAAGGTTACTGCTAAAGATCCTTCGTAAGTTCAATGATACAATAGTCTAGAGGTATAATTACAATCTGACTAAAATACACATCTATCTTTCATTTCGCTTTTTTATACTTTCGATGGCCTACACTACAAGTTATCAATCAGCATTGACATTTGTAATGGTTTACCCACAGTTCTGTGCATCAGAAATCCGAGAACCTGCCGTAATAGACTGTTTCATTGGCTAATCCCTCACTCCATTCAGAACTTGTCAATGATAACAACTCTCCAGATCCTAGTACAGGTCGATCAATGAGTCAAGTGGCATAGTTTTGATTCCCTGGTTGTATGTGATAACGAGTAGGGTTGTCTGTCCATCCTTGAAACATGTGTTAGTCCCGAGATGTACTAGTTTGTGTCAAGTGTACGTTAAACCCTATACCTCTCCCTCTCTCTGTTTTAAATTTCAAATCTATAATTTGATGTTCATTAAATTAATGGTTGGTTAGTCATTAGAGGCAGACAATGATTAATCTGTCAGTCAAATATGACAGGCTGGCAACTAGACCGGTTGATCTGTTAAGTTTCTATGAAGTTATAAGTTGTTAAATTGTTGCTGTTAATTATTTGCTCTTGAAATAAAGCTTTGAAGATCCATTCCAAGAATCTGTACTCATTTCTGATGATCAGATTCAGAGTGCAAAAGTCGACGAGCTACATTGCCAGAAAGTCGAACGGTGTTAGAATGATGAAGATAAATTATTCTACTTTTCTTTTGACACAAATGTTAATTATTTTATTTTTGTTTTTAAAATAATTAACTTCTGTTGTTGTTTTGTTTAACTCAAATATTGTTTATTAAATCATATATTTTTATAATTATTTACATGTATTAAGATGTCATATCCCTTGTATTTTGTTTTATATTGTAACAATTGGTTGATAAATACAAAATAATCTTGGTTGATAAATACAAGGGAATACTAGTTGATAAATACAAGGGAATACTAGTTGATAAATACAAGAGAATCCTAGCTGAGATACAAAATGTATTCCACAGGATTGTGTCCTATAAAGTTATTCATCGCATCTTATACGGACATAATACTTTTTTAGAGCTTAATCTGCCTATTGTAGGTCTTCCTTTAGACTTGAAAGGTTTTAAAAACTATTAATTAGACATTTGGGCTTGGCTTAAAATGTTATATAAACTATTATTTAGACATTTATTTCCATTTGTTAGTCCCAAAATAACCTAGTTGTTGTTGAACGGATGTTAAACCTCATTTCTCTCTCGTTAAATGCCTTTCTACATAATATGTATCTTTGGCAATTTTTTTTACATAAATGACCAACAAAACGCTATCATATTGATGTGTTATTTTGAACACGTTTCATTTATTTATTAAATGTCGCTAGTAGCAATGTCTGGATAATGACGTGAACTTTCATCATATTTTAATTAAAAATCTAACTTATAATGACTGGAAGCATTTTCAGAAAACTACCCATAATTCCATGGTAAATTATAGCTGTTCGCATAATTAAAGCCCTTTCATCGTTTTCCCGTCTAAAGAAGTCGTCCTGCATACTTTTATCATTTCTCATTATTGGAAGGAAATGTCTTTTAAGATCAATTATAAATTGATGGCTGTGCCATGAGCTAAGTATATTATGTTCGAGCGGAGAGATACCTTTAGTTAACTAAACCACGTATCTCTTGCTCGTCATCATCTCTATAAAACGCCCGTTAGCTTTTCTTGTCATCTTGTCGTGGAAATGTCAAACAGCCATTACGACTATACCCAGTATTGACAGCCGGTTTCAGCGAAGAACGGATTAAATTTTGAGTTAATAACAGGTTATAAATGTAGCTTCTGTTGCTGACGACATTCGTCACAGTCCTTGTATCTCTTTAACATTTTATTTTTATATAAGACACAATTTGTATAATGTCGCTTATATTATATCCAGATAAAGAGAGAAATAAGGGACAGTTTGTATAAAGTCTAATGTCGCGGATATCCAGAGAGAGAGAAAAGGGGATTATTGGACTAACACATTGTTCAGTTTTATTTTAATAAATCAGAAACTGGGGGAAAGACAACCAAACCTTGTCATGTACATGCGAGTAATCAAAGCTATAACATACCATATCCAAAGATGTAATGTTCCAATTGAATTTAATACATAATTACTTTAAAACAGCAATTTCATGTATTTTAGTTATATTTTTAAAATATATTAAAATAAAGCCTTAAAATAGATGGTATCTATAAACAGGCCTACCTATTAATCCTATAATTCACTGTTGCCAGTTGAGAAATTGGCAAAAATATCATTTTCAACTTCAAATTCAAATGTTTGAAGACTGCTATTGCATGACGGGGATGGGAAAACAAGGGGGGTAATTGTGTTATTTCCGATCTGAAAGAAGTTTAAGTGTGGAAAAAATGCCTATGATTGTATCATAGTGAGTTGACAACCTATTGAACAAAAGACATAGAAATAGATATGTTTTGACTCTCTTAGAAAATATGAAATTATCACTTTAATATCCCTGGTATCCAGAGATGTACTGATAGATAAAATTTGGAATTAATAGAAAATATGCTTTTTAATAATCTTCTTCTTCTTATGCTCGTCTTCATTATCCCAGTCAGAACAGCTCTTCAGCCGAGACCCTTCTTGTTGAGCCAGCATGACCGTTCCTCCAAGTGACGTACGGCAAGCGGGCTTTCGCTAATGCTTCTCCTCGATTATGGAACTCTCTCCCTCTTTCTGTTCGCAATGCCTCCTCCCTTAACTCATTCAAGAAACATCTTAAAACACATCTTTTCCGACAGCACTACATTGAATGATTGCTTTTATTTTTGCTTTTATTTTTACTTTGTTTTAGTGTCATATCGTATGTTTCTATGTGATATCATATGTTTTCATGTCATATGTTTTATGTCATATTATATGTTTTTATTTCATGTTTATATCATTTTATATGTTTATATATGTTTATATGTCGTATTATAGTTTTATATCATTTTATACGTTTTTATAACATATTATAGTTTTATGTCATTTTATATGTTTTCATGTCATATTATATGTTTTTGTACTACGCATTAAGATTGTTTTCATGATGTAATGCGTATAATAGATAAATATTATTATTTTATTAACAGAACGGTAGGAATGTTAAACGGTTTAATTTAAACCCCATATCATTTTATATCATTATAAGTATAAAATGACCATGTGTTTCTCTCAAAGTGATCAAAGTATTGTTTAGAGGAGACATTATGGAGTGGACACATGAGTTTTCTCTGGGTCCTCTGGTTTCCTCCCACGGCTTAAGACCCCTACTTGCAAGTGAATTGCTGAAATAAAATTGAGCCTTTTGTTTGTCCTGATGTGATTAGTTTGTGTCAAGTGGACATTAAATTCTCGTTAAATGCACAAGCGAATTACTGAAAAAAATTGAACCTAATGTTAGTCCTGAAATGACCTACTCTCTCTCTCTCTCTCTCTCTCTCTCTCATATATATATCAGTATATAAAGTAGAAATAGTTTTATCATCATATTATTTTATAGACCTGAAGTAATCTACAAAAATAAACCTGAGAGAAATAGAATAAATTACTGTAAATTTGTCCCTTTCAAAATTCTGATTGAAAAGTTTTCCCATTTTCTGTCAATTTTACTAGTAGACTAGAACAATTAAATTAGGCAACAGTTTCTTTAAAAAAAACGTCAAATTTTATTTCCATCAAGTTTCTTGTCATTTACCTGATGATTGGGTTCCATGTTTTAAAGAGATCTGTCTGAGAGCTGATTAAAGGTGCTGGTCCACTTTTTTTTATATTGTAATGTGATAGACAACGAGGACAGCTCCTTGAATCACCTTTTAAAAATCTCCAGACTCCTTTAAACACAACCTATTTTCTATTAAAGATGGGATCACGACTTTACTTGTGTGTTCTGTGTGCTTTAGATCATTGAATCAAGTGGCGTAGTTTAGACCCCACTAACAATATACTTCAAACATTATCATGTATGATATTCATCAGTACAAACTAGCATCACTTGCAAGCCATAGGCACTGTAAAATGTTACATGTTTTTAAAAATTCATTATGTGAGATAAGGTAAAGAGCTGGCAGTTCCACTATAATAGTTAAAAACTAGATAGTGTAAAGGAATGGGCCCCAAATTTCAGTCAAATTAATCCACTTTGAACTGAGATTTTAGCGATTGAATTTTCAGCCTAGCCTCGATCATCATTGCTAAAGTCATCATTACAATAAAACACATAGTCTTGATTACCCATTCTTGATTAAATCGTAATGAAAGTTGAGCAGCAAATCGGATCCAAATCCAATAAATATCACAGGCAAGCATTGACAACCAGAGTTGATTATTGTCTGGATATAGTAATTAATGTCAAATTAATAATTTAGATCACATTTTAGGCCTAAAGAATGACCTGCAATAGGCAGATTTAGCTATTGAAATAAAACTGATACAGGTTTTAATTACCATGGTTACCGTCGCCATCAGTTTGCATCTGGACTGTCTTGCTCAGTTTGTTCTCAGTTTTTCTGAATTTTGTACCTAGAGTCAATAATACATATTAATAAGGATTATTAGCTTAAAGTAGTTGACAATATATTTATTGTTTATTGTTTATTGTTACCAAGTAATATCAGACAAAATTTCTGTCATGGCAAAATGTATGGCAATATGTTCGTCTTCATTAGCCCAGTTCTGAGCAAAAAAGTAGGACATAAAACACCATTTTATTTCATTTTAATTTCATGTTTTAGTGAGGAGTCAGCTCAATACTGACTGAACCAACAAAACTACCACTTTGAATAAATAAAATAATTGTTATGTGTCTATTGGCCGTATCTTACGGTGGTTCAACAGATCATTAATACCTCAATTAACTATTTATTGTCGTAACACTTACTATGACTTACTAAAACATTCATATTAGACCCCCAGTTATAAATAAAATCAGGGGAATTATGTAAAAGTTTTGATTTTATTACTATTATTAGATGTCTTAGCCGGTATTTTAATATTAAAGATTAGCAAAGTTCTGACATAAAGATATAAACTTGTGTAGAGTAGAAGAGTAGGACATTATACCCCATTTCATTTCATTTCAAAATGGATCTCAGTGTCCTGTAAGGTAGAGAAAACAGATATCTCAGTGTGTCATACAGTGTGCTATGAGGGTAATGTATGCCTTCTCTCTGTCAAGTTCCAACTGCCAAGCTTAATAGCTTTGAATTGTCAAGGCTGGTTTTGAATTGTCAAGACTGGTTTTGAATTGTCAAGACTAGTTTTGTGAGTACACATAGGACCATAGAAACTAATATTCCACTAGTTATTTAATGAAAGTTGCCTGGCAAACACTCATGGCTGTTGTAAATTTATCTTTCAGCCATGCATCGAACATTCCAGAGAGATTTATATTTACTTAGATTAAACACGGCTCGGCAGTATGTTAAAGCTCTTGACAACAGTATGAACCCAATCTCATCTGATCCTACTGAACCACTGAAATTATCAGCTCAGGTAAGTTATAATTACCGGTAACTGGTACAGGACGGTACATGATATTAGGCCTGCTTTATTTGTCCACTGAGAGGTGAGCCGGTTTCTACATGACGTACATCGGTCAGGCTACGGTATCAAAACAAATCAAGTGACCCTGCTAATAAACAATAGGGTGCCAGATAATATTAAACTGGTTTCATACCATATTTTAATCAAAAATGGCATTCTTCAAATTATGACTTTTAGAAAGTGACCTCAAATTTATCAGAAAATTATTATTACCGACAGTAATAATACCAAGAAAAAATAAATAATAAATGGCCTATGAACATCTGACTTTACAAATGCCCGAATTTAACTTCAAAATATTTGATTTGATTTCAACGCTTTGAAATTAGTGTTTTATGGCATTCCTAAAGACGGTGAACGCCAAAGACGGGCATTAGGCACATGCCACGGTCAACATTTGTCGACTTCCAGCTAAATCATATCACCTCGCCGCCGAACTGTGGTCAGCTGGTATGGGCAAATCAAGCAGGACCATTGTGTACTTATGACCACCCCACTCCACTAACAGCCATCCCTACCCAACAGGTCCATTTGGTTGATTGGATATTTCTTGTTTGTATGTGGTGCAGTCCTCATGCATTTAGTATTAAGAGCTGTTACAAGCCCCAAGCCCGGGACTGTACAGTACAGTGGAAGCTTACGGCTAGTCCCTGGATCCATTCACTAAATCTGATAGGTATGTTTGTTTGTGATTTCTGCGCATTGTGTCCTGTTTGTGTGTGATGCAGCCCCCTGAACTTACCAATACAGTGGGAATCAAAATGTAAACTAGGTACATTTCCTCACAAACAAAGTCCCTGGACGTCTTTGTAGGTTTTGTAATCCAGGTAAACGACAATATTTTGGTAGAACTTGAAAAAGGGTTCAGTTCCATTTAGTATTAACAGCCAACATTTGAATACTAAACAAGGAAGCCAGGGTACGATCTAAGGATTGGCCAAAAATATTCTTCAGAACGATTTCCCCTTGTCAATTTTGCAGGATAAAGGGCCTGAAAAAAGGGTCTAATGGAATTTGACTGTAATAATACCAGCATGGCTGATGCCTGAAAAACACAGTGATGGGTTGGGGCAAAGTTTTATGAGCTGCATCATGACGTGGATTAAAATTTATGCAATTTCACAACTGAAATTTATACCATTTAGTAACTGGGCATTGTAACATGCTTGAGGGCGAATCAAGCATTTTGATTGGTCGATTAGACACCGTCGATTGGACAATAACACCCCTCTGTTTTAGCAAGGCGAATAACTGCGTATAAATATTAGGGTACTTTTTGTCCCCCGCCTTTCGAAGAAAGTTGGGGGACTATTAAAATGGGTTCGTCCGTCTGTCTGTCTGTCTGTCTGTCCGTCCGTCACACTTTTTGGGACACAATAACTCTCTTCCTAATTGAGCTAGAATGTTCAAACTTGGTGTATGTGTTTATTAGGTCAATGCCTTGATGGAGTTCGAAGATGAGCATTTTCCGCTTAGGGTAAGCAGAGATAAGCAATTTGATTGGTTGATGCTTTGGGACACGATAACTTTAGTTCTAATTAAGTGAGAGTGTTGAAACTTGGTGTATAGTTTCATTACAGTAATACCTTGACTAAGTGCGATAATGAGCATTTTCTGCTCAGGGTAAGCAGAGCGATACGCAAATTTGATTGGTCGAGACTTTGGAACACAATAACTCTCCTTCTAATTGAGTTAAAATGTTCAAACTTGGTGTATATGCTTATTAGGTCAATGCCTTGATGGAGTTCGAAGATGAGCATTTTCCGCTTAGGGTAAGCAGAGATAAGCAATTTGATTGGTTGATGCTTTGGGACACGATAACTTTAGTTCTAATTAAGTGAGAGTGATGAAACTTGGTGTATAGTTTCATTACAGTAATACCTTGACTAAGTTCGATAATGAGCATTTTCTGCTCAGGGTAAGCAGAGCGATACGCAAATTTGATTGGTCGAGACTTTGGAACACAATAACTCTCCTTCTAATTGAGTTAAAATGTTCAAACTTGGTGTATATGCTTATTAGGTCAATGCCTTGATGGAGTTCGAAGATGAGCATTTTCCGCTTAGGGTAAACAGAGATAAGCAATTTGATTGGTTGATGCTTTGGGACACGATAACTTTAGTTCTAATTAAGTGAGAGTGATGAAACTTGGTGTATAGTTTCATTACAGTAATACCTTGACTAAGTTCGATAGGGAGCATTTTCTGCACAGGGTAAGCAGAGCAATACACAAATTTGATTGGTCGAGACTTTGGAACACAATAACTCTCCTTCTAATTGAGTTAAAATGTTCAAACTTGGTGTATATGCTTATTAGGTCAATGCCTTGATGGAGTTCGAAGATGAGCATTTTCTGCTTAGGGTAGGCAAGAGATAAGCAATTTGATTGGTTGATACTTTGGGACAAGATAACTTAGGTTCATCTTGATTGATGATTTTTATGCCAATACAATGACTGTATTTTCATTCAGTAATGGATTCGACAGTTACAGTGTATAGAAACGATTGACTCAGACACGAGGGCCCTTTCCCTTGGCCAGAGGGGCCCTTTTGTCAAGCGTGGGGGCCCTTTTGTCTGCCTTTAGGGTCCCCCTAACTAGGGTACATTTTCATTTTTCTCATCGGTTTTAGCATTTTTCTTTATAAAACACTTTTGGATGACACTTCGTGTACAGTTTGATTGCTCGATGCGTTTGAAAAATATAAATGTGCGATTAATTAATATGTGTCATCTATTTATTTTGGGATTTCGGCGGGGGACATCAGCCTCACTGTTGAATTGTTTTTTTCATTTTGTGCTCAGCCATCTTCCTCAACTCAAATCTTTATTGACAAATATCTTCAAGAAATGTTCCTCGAATGACCATCACACTATTTTCAAACTTCAGCCTTTATCCAAACAGATCTCTGAAATACATAAAACAGAAGAAAATCAGTCATAAATTAATAAAAACCGTTTTCAGGCATCGTAAATTATTCGTAACTAAGCAATGTGGACAAATTTGTTTGTGATTTTTGCACTTCGCAGTGTTACTCCAGAGTGTCTAGAGGTTTCGTTCACACGTAACCTCTAGATTCCACAAGCTATATTCTCTTTAAGCGATGTGCGACTGAATTATTTGCGCATCAAATAGCCACGAGCTGAAAGGCGTCAGTCGATAAATTCTAAATGCATGTCCTACCTTATTGTGTGATCCATCTCTGAACAACAATAACACTTACTGACACACACACGAGGTTCATTGAAACAGGTTTATCCAATATCACATTCAAAAATATTTCATGTAGTCGCCATGTTAGGATAGTTTGACATCCGTTTGACGTCATATCCTCCCCATTAAAATTTGAGGACCCCTGTTTAACACGAAACGAAATGCATTTTTCTACAATATTTCTATGGATTGCATTATGACAATGTACTATTTTTGTAGAGATTTTATATTGGGATAGAAGTCGATGTTTATTGAAGGAATAATTAGGTCGCTCTTCATGCGTAGTTGAAAATAAACAACGTCAATTGAGAACTTTGTTGCTTGATTATTTAGTAGGTCTAGATCAGTGCTTGAAATTAGGACTTTTCAAAAACAAAAATTTAAAAAAACCGTAGCTAAAATAAGCTGACAAGGCACCACTGCCTAACTTATTTAAAGCAAACTGTTGACATTTTCCGTCACGGGACGTGCAATTTTTATATATATCGTGTCAATTAATCTGGCCCTAATTGTGTTTAGTGGTACTGTCAAAGTATAAATTATACAGATTCCTCTTACGAGTAATAAAATCACCGAAATTTAGTTTCCTTTCCTTTTAGTTATTCGTATTCATCACGGTGGCCATCATGTCAGCTATAACTAAAATTCATTCGTCAAATTTCCCACGGCTCTGCCATAACCTATTTTAGAAAGTAAGCATTCTTATGAAAAAACTAATTATATATAACGGTAGGACGGGACATTTACAACTAAATCTTACATCTCTGAATTATTGACCTAATCCCAAAACCCCTGAACGACTGTATGATATTGAAAAGTTATTACATATATGCATTTCATGCGTCTACATAGAAAAGGCACAACTTTTTGATTTGTGTACACGTTGACAACAGTGCAATTTAGGCTATTGTTATTACCGTAGCAGTCCGTGTTTGCTTTCAGCTTTTACTTTTTTTTACGACAATTGCCGTTATGCCGTGGTAATTTCTAGCATAGGCTATATGATTGCGATTATTATTTATAAAATGTTGAATACAATATAATTTAAAATCCTTAAATTTGTCGGCATTCGTAGAATGTTTCATGTATCATTATAGATATGATATAGCTTCTGTCTTTGTCAATGTCACGTGACATTTTCCCGCCTTTTCTATCTTTGAAAATATGAATAATTATAAAGCATTGAGTCTTGTATCACACACACGGCAACTAAAATAAACGGGTCGAGTGCGAGTTTAAGTAAGAGAGAGTGATTTATTCACAATCAAAATAATATTTTACGAAAAGGTATTTGACTGCCGAGTCTTTTTGAACAGATATCGGCTACGCACATATCGGCAAAATTTCTTTTGGTAGGCCACTCATCGGCCGATTAGTCTACTGAATGGCGAAACCGATAATCGGAACATCACTGAAAATAAATTTAAAATGATCGCCTTCAAATTCGTCTCATGATTTCGTTTCGTTTAAAGAATTCGTTCGTAATGTGCACCAACCCAGATTTCACCTTTCACCTATGTAGGTCATTTCCTTTTTCAATGTGTTGTGTTGGTTGTGGGCGAAGATTTTTGTGAAATCTCTTAAAATAGACAACAAATTTTTTTTTTCGGAACACAGATGGATATGATATGTAAGTTTAATGTGTTAGCAGTGCAGATAACTGAAAATTGTGAATTTTGCCGTCCGCTGAACGAAGTATGCTAGTTATCAACTTTTGCCTCGAGCTTTTGACTGTTCGGATGTTAGATGTTACGTCGTCAGAATATCAAAGAGTAACATCTAACTTGTTGGATTATCCGCAGTGTTTACTTTAAAGTGGAAATTTTAAGTCAAAGTTTGCTCAAATTCTAAATAACATGATCCGCCTGATAATGCGTCATTAGTCACAAGAAATTGGTTGAAAATATAGTAACTAGGGGAGATGAAATAGCAGCTGAGATGGGCCTAGAATATTAACGGGAAACTATATACCAAAATTGACAATGATTGACAACACGTCAGAACGATATACATAGCAACCACTTGAATCCTAGGCATCAAATAGTTTTATAGGGCATTTTGAGGGATGTGTGTAAGAACTGCTCTACTCCGAACAAGAACTAGCAATAAAATTGTGTTGACAGTCTGCAAATAAAATAATAAAGGCTAAAAACTCACCCATGTTATCACAAACTGCGAAAACGAAGCCATCATTGTTGCCAAGAAGAGTTACCTCTGTGTAGTCTCGGTTGACAAGCAGTAACTAATTCATTCACGGCTGGCACTGCCGGTCAAAAAGACCACACTAAGGCTAATTTACTAATCTTTTTAAAAGTCTTCAAACTTTATTTGAAATATTCGAATAACATTTTCTTTCATAATTTATTTACCAGCGACCCAGGACTCAAGCATTTTAAAATTGAATTATCTTCGCTTCGATTCAACCACTAATTCGACACACCTCGGTGAAAAACGGCAGCCCGTTATTCAGTTTCGTCACAACGTTTTCTTACGTCAAAATTGATTTTTTTGATTTTTACATCATCTAACCGATTTGCAGTTTGGCGAATTTTAAAGTTTACACAATAAAATAAGTTCTTTTAAAATCCTTAAAAATAGCATGTTACAATGTCGATAAACACCGCCTGTTTCGCATTTAGAGGGGTGTTATTGTCCAATAGACATGTCCTGAGATTTTACATTAGAACCCGCGACGCTAACGCGTCTTGGGTCCTAATGATCTCAGGACATGTCTATTGGACAATAACACCCCTCTAAATGCGAAACAGGAGGTGTTTATCTCCTAAATGGAAGGTTTATGGAATCAGGGATTCATGGTCATTCAGTGAGTAAGACATTGGCTGGCTGACCGTGAGGACCCGTGGTCAACCCCTTCTTTGACCAAGAAAACTGTCAGGGCTGCAGGTCAGAGATCCTACCAAGGGACAATGTATAGTCGTTTGGATGGACAAACACTAGAGGCCCTACCAAGGGACAATGTATAGTCATTCGGATGGACACACTAGGAGTTCTGTGTACACATTGCCCTAAAAGACCCATTGCCAATTGAAATTCAATATAAGAATAGATTGTAGCGCCCCTGTCTAATCTTATTAATGTGTCATTTAGAAATTCACCAATAACACACCCAGAAAACTATTTATAGAATTACAAACACTGGTTTATAAACATGCAAAGTTTTAATGATAATACTTCTTCTTTATCAACCAAATTATCCTCCACACAATACCAACTTCAAGATGATAGGTGCATGGTATCGTTGGAGACGAACTGCTTGACAAACAATCCCCTTGTGACTTGATAAACTTGTCTATGTGTAGACACTGACAACTTCCAGTAACAATTCCATTATTTTTTGGAGTTCTATGGTGTTATAGTATTAATGTGAAAGTTACACGGCATTATGGAATATTAATTGTTGTCTGACAAAGTTTAGAAAAGATATTAAATACTTGTATTTATGTAATGAAAAATTGAAGGCAAGCACTCCTTCGACCACTTGGTTTAACACGTGGACTTTATATCATAAGGTCCTTCATTGAGGGAAATGAAATGAAATGAGGTTTAAGGTCCAACTGTTCCGCAATGAACTGGGCTAATTAAGACGGGCATATGCCATACAGTGTGCTGTGAGGGAAATTTTGCCTGGGCAGTGGCGCTACCGCTTACTCTCACATTGAATTCAAACTACCAAGGGATCTTTTACGTGCATGCCAATGTGTACACTAGACAGGCCCTCCGTCCTGCATCTCTGACAAGGGGAAACCACGCCGGAAAACTTGGATAAACTTTCTCGGCCAATGCAGGGATAGAACATCCGACTTCCAAGCTAGCGAACCCTTTCATTGAGGGTGTGGGGGTGGATGTCTAAATGGTTAGTGTGTGCGCGTTGTATCATAAGTCTGTCATCGGGTCAACTGGCATGGTTTTAACTACCCGGGTGTAAGTGATGAGGAATAGGGTTGTCTGTCCACTGTTCAACCTCGTGGGTTTTCTCCGGGTCATCAGGTTTCCTTCCACAACTAAAGAGCCCTACGTGCAAGCAAATTATTGAAATAAAATTGAACCATATGTTAATCCCAAAATGACCTAATTTGTGTCGAGAGGATGTTAAGTTATATTTATAGCATGGTGGGCTATAAATGACTTGTAAAATTGACATGTTCTCGACACGCTTGTTATTGCACAGAAAAACCACCCCGCCGCTTCTCTATATGATTTCTACTAAAACTAGTGTAAACCAGAAAAAGTGTACAATAACATTGAACATGCCTAGTTATACCACAGTTATGCTCAACCCAATCTACTACAGGGAAATCAATCTGCTTATTCAACGAAAAGAACAAAGCAAGATTTCTCGTCCATGTTACAAATGGGAGTTAAACCCCATTTCTCAATCTCAATTCTAATTTCAAGTTTTAGTATAATAATACAGTCAGCCATTCATGTGGAAATCTGTTCATGATGAGATTTATTTATAGCAGATTGAAAAGCATGATGAGTCATTATACAATTACATTCTACTTTCCTTGTAAAATTATCATGTCAGTTTGGTCTCACTTTGTAAATATTGACATTATGGCATCAAGTACAGTTTTGTAGAAAAATCTGTAGTTTTAGTTGCTAAATCACATTACAAGGAATGGCGGCGATACGTTTTGGGTTAATATGCCAATGAACAAAATATACCCCTTTTTTTATTCTTTTATCATGAGGTCTGTCATTGAGTCAACTGTCGTGGTTTCGATTCCCCGGTTGTACGTGACAAGGAGTATAGGCGCCTGTCCAACCTCGTGGGTTTTCTCTGGGTCATCGGGTTTCCTCCCACTGCTAAAGTCTCCTATGCTCAAGCGAATTATTGAAATAAAATTGAACCATGTGTTAGTCCCAAAATGACCTAGTTTCCATTGAGTGGAGGTTAAACCCCATTTCTCTCTCTCTCTCTCTCTCTCTCTCTCTCTCTCTTTCTCTCTTTCTGTATAAATACATGTATCGCCATTGTCAAAGCTATGTCAAAGCTTTGGTCATTTTATATATTAATGTTATGTTAAATACCTCGGCTTATTTCAATGATCGTGTCCTACTTTCCAGCTGAATTGGTTGTGGAGAATTCCCTTTGGCTCCCACCATTCACTTAATTTGATATTTTTGTTTGTTTGTGATTTCTGCGTATTGTGTCTTGTCCTTATATATGTATATGTTTTTATGTTATTTTTTATGTGTGGTGTAGTCCCCCTGTATTTACTATATAAAAGTGCATGGATTTCATACTTTAGACTCACAGCTTTAAAATTACTTTATTTTGTAGATGTTATTTGTACTTATTTTAGATTCAAGGAATTGGTCCGACGTTTAAACTAACGGTGAATTTACAGAATACGTCGTTAAGTCAACCCACGTCCAACTTGATTATAACTTTTAACTACGACGATAAACTATACTCATTTAGAAATAAATTTATTGAGGTAGGTCTTTTTAAAATACTTTTTTTATGCCATAAAAGTGTTGTCTCCACTGTTCAGATGTTGTCTAGGCTGTCCAGTTGTTTATCACGTCATGCTTCAAGTTTTTTATTTTATTTTTTGATGTATAAGTTTATTGTTTAACATACAGCAGCTGATTGAAGTAGATAAAGGTTGTGAAAACCTTACAGGGAGTAGCGACCCTGCCTTGCCGAGCTACTGTGACCAGAGTATGAATCTTCTATAACTAGTCCCATTGATATTCCGAGAAGTTGTTTTCCCTTATGCCATCCAAACAAGTGAAGGGACGTGTGATTGTGATAACTGGTTATCTTGTTCTTTATCATATTATGTTTATTGTAAAGTGTCATTAAGCACTTTTATGGAAATTTGCACTATATTAATGCTTGTAAATAACAATGATGATCAGTTTTCTTTCACATGTA
Source organism: Patella ulyssiponensis (assembly GCA_963678685.1). Taxonomy (NCBI): domain Eukaryota; kingdom Metazoa; phylum Mollusca; class Gastropoda; family Patellidae; genus Patella; species Patella ulyssiponensis. The sequence goes on from OY783230.1 coordinate 763,754, forward strand.
CGCCAATGTTTACACACATCGTCCTTCACCACTGATAAAAAAACCTCCAGACTAACAAGCATCTTACCCATGAGCAATTACCGCTCCAAATTCGTTTTAAAATGCCACTGTTTGTTTGACAGGGGGCTTTAGCATGACCAAGATTAGCCAGTTTTTAGGAATAACTGTCTCCAAGACAGGGGTTGAATGTGGCCAAATGAGCTTGATGAGTAGGGTTGCTTGTCCATCCTTGTGGGTTTTTTCTGGTTCCTCTGGCTACCAAAGACCTTTACATGCAAGTCAATGAAATAAAATTGTAGGATATGTTTGCCCAGAAATGACCTAGTTTGTGTCTAGTGGAGTTTCTCTCTCCCTCTCTTCCCCTCTCTCTCTCTCTCTCTCTCTCTCTCTCTCTCGCCCCCGTGACATCCCTGTTCCAAACCTAAATGAAAATAAATGATAATATTCACAACAGATTGAAATGAATCACTTGAAGCTAGTTATTCTCATCAAAGAAATAATTGAATCTCGGAGTGTTGCATGAAAAGAATCGTTTTTGTAAAATAATCACTTGACAACCATTATATGACGGTTTTATGACCAGATCTTTTCAGTGTAATGTAGTTTTGATGTTTCTTAAAAAGAGATTATTATTTGTTTTCAAATCAAAATCAAAAAAAAAATTGTTGTGTATAAGATTTTCTATAATAAGATACTTTATAGTGGAAATACAATGAAGAAATGTAATTCTTTAAATTCTAAGTAAGCCACAATGATTTGTTGTTATGAAATTAGAAGTGGAGTTTCAAACCTGGTACTAGAGAAATGGTGAATTTTGTAAAAATTTCATAATTGTAAAAATTGATATCAGCAGAGCTGCTATTTGAAAGGGGAATTATGGAAGATTAGATACAGAGATGGCAGTTCTCACTATAATAGTTAAAAATTAGATAATGTAACGGGATTTTGCTGAAAATGTCACTCAAATTGATCCTATCTGAACAGATATTTTAGCATTTACATTTTAGGCGTAGCCTCGATCATCATAACTAAAGTAGATACGATAAAAAACATAGTCTTGATTATCTATTTTCGGATTAAATCTTCAATGAGCGTTAAGCAGTTAATTTGATTCAAATCCAGAGACAATCAGAAACAAAAGATGGCATCGAAAGTTGATTATGGTCTTTTCATGTTAATATAATAATATAATGTCTAATTAATAGTTTATATAACATTCCAGGCCTAAAGAAAAAGGTGCAATAGGTAGATTTACCTCTTGTATAATATATGTTGAATGAACCCATTTCATTCTACTTCATTTCATTTTTTAAAAGTGATGACTTGGACTGTTTTTATTTGGCATTATCTGTGTTTGATGCAAAAGAGTAGGACGTTAAACCCTATTTTATTTGAATAATGAGTATGTGATTGTTCCCGTCTAATGACAACCTATTATTATCATGTTATACCGCCTCTCTACATCAAGTTCATCACCTTCATTACAACTATATTATGTTTTTACACAGACCATTGTATCATAAAGCAGGACATCCAAGCGAAGATTGATTTGATACGAAAATAGTTGATCATAAAACTCTTCTCTCCGTGTGGGTTTTATTGGCACATTTTATCGTGATTTAGGTGCTACGATATCATTGCTTCATTTTTTATCATCCAGCAAGAGGCTTCCAGCTTGCTTCAGTGACACATGACTTTTTGAACATCCAGATACATTGACACATGACCTCATGAACATCCAGACACATTTTGATTTGTAGAGATGAATGAATTTCAACATCCTAACATTTCTTTTGACCAAACAGCCCTACGAGGCTGACTGAAAGACTTGTACAAAGTGGATGTTTCCCATTTATTTTTCTACACAAACGCCGTCAGTGTGAACACATATGTTTACCAAGGGCTGGATGGTGGTCATGAAGAAATTTTCTTCAGCCATCCTAAAAAAGTTGTTCAAAGCTGACATGTAATCATTATCAGGAAACAGGTGTCATCCATGGTTACAAAACTGGCTAGAAATTATCATCCCATCCATAGGACTACAGACTGTTTCCTTTCTGCATCAACAAGAAGGGAAGGCCACTTGACTGTTGCCTTGGAATTTGAAATAAGAGTAGGTCATACTGGCGATGTGCAGGCAAAATGTCCACCATCAGCTAAATTTACACCTTCCATACATGAAATTGATCAAACCATACTTATCATATACTGACCCACAGGTGGCCGACATTGGCACTGGCCTGACACGACCAATGGCCATGTGGAGGTCATTAGTTAGTTTTTATGCAATGTAGTCTAGAACGGGGATTAAAAGCAGGCATCCAAAGGCGAGGGCGTCTGGAAGTTAACTTGGGACATGGCAGGTCTTGTATTTTAAAAAGTATACTTCGCATTTTTACACCATGACAATAGTACTTTGAAACATTGAAAAATGTATTTTGAACTGTTGTCTATGTTCAGACATTTGGCAACGTTATACTTCCATAGAACCATTGCTCCTCAACTCAAGACAAACTAATTATGGAACCTTTAACTATAAGAAGTGTTGTACTTAATAGTAAATGTGTTATATGAAGTTAAACCAGTGTAGTCATCATAAAGAACCAATTCTATAACACTTGCACTCTCATCGAGTGTTCCGTGTCTCGCGCCATTGCTTCAGGAATATGTAACAGTTGGTAAAGAGGAATCATTTTACTGTTCCTTTCAATAACAAACTTTCCCTTATAGCACTCAGCATGGCATAGGTTTGTCTTCATTTTTCCAGTTAGTTAAACCAAATCGTAGGATGTTATAAAACCCCATTTCATTTAATAATTGTCAGTTAAAATATTCCCTTATAGCACACAGTCTGGTGTAGACCTTAAATGCCTGTCTTCTTAGGACGTTAAAACCACGTTTATTTCAGTTCTTATTAAGTATTTATATCTTTATTAACCAGTAATTATTACTGCTTGGTCAATTGTCAGTAAATTAATGATGTTACTGGTCAGTTGGTAGTATATTAACGAAGCAATTGGTCAGTTTGTATTATATTACCGATGTCCCTTTATTGGTCCAGTGACACAGTAATTGTTATTTAGGTTGACCATTCCACACATTACGGCCATCATAACACCAATTATCACACAGTTTAGAACAGTTAGTTTGTCCGTTCATACCAGTGGCCTATACAGTCTTTTATAGCACACATTTAAGAGTACAGAGACCACTTCCTTTTGTATACGGTCTTCTATAACATGCTCAACAACACTTCCTGGTCAACATGTGGTCGTATATTGTCATTCGTCCGTCCTCCGTCTGTCTATTGAGCATTATGTCTTGTGACCATTCTACAAATAGCATTTATCATCTGATCTGTATGAAATCTATATGCATCATTTGAATTTGTGAAATGAAGAAACCCATTGAATTTCAGCAATTTCCTTTAATTACTTCTAGAGATATGGTTCTTGTTTCACTTTGTTGAACCTTGTGAATGCTTGTACACCAAAAGTTATCCTCCAATCTGTATGAAATTTATATACATCATTTAGATTAGTGAAACGAAGAAGCCTATTAAACCATGAAAATTATGATCTGATGTCTGAAATTGTCTTTTAAATGCCCCTTATTACCTACAAAAAAATAAATATGCGACAAGCCTTTTGTCAACCTCACAGAAAATTTTGCTGCCTGGGGGTGTATGTTTTGTTGCCTGACAACCAATCTTTTTTATTCGAGTTATTGGGTTTGGGTGTCTGAGTGGTTAAATGTGCGTTAGTACATAAGGTCTGTCATTGACTGGCTTGGTTAGGGTGTGCTCGTTGTATCATAAGGTTTGTCATTGAGTCAACTGGTGTGGTTTTGATTCATCGGTTGTAGATGATAAGGAGTAGGGTCGTCTGTCCAACCTCGTGGGTTTTCTCCGGGTCTTCCGGTTTCCTCCCACCTCTAAAGACCCCTACCCGCACAACAATTATTGAAATAAAATTGAACCATATGTTAGCCCCAAAATGACCTAGTTTGTGTCGAATGGATGTTAAATCTGATTTCTCTCTCTCTTTTTCTTCTTTTTCTAGTCACGAGGGTTGGGGACGGGGAGAGACTTGTGCTCTTAAATGGAATCTGGAACCTTTCTTCAACTAAATCTGGCACTGGTTATTCCCCCTTTAAAATAGATGTCTTAGAGCTGTGTTGTTGTCTAAGTGATGTGTTATGTTATACAGCTAATATTAGGTGCGGAATGCAGTATATAAATAAAATTAAGTCACCGTTTAAATAAAACGAGATACTCAGTCCACTAATAAACGATAATTGGTATAATTAACTATTTAGTGTTGTGTCTGGTACCAAGTTACTGGGTTCTATTATGTGTAATGTACTTACTATCGAGGTTAATAGTCCTTGTTTTCTCTATCTGAATAATAATCAATTATTGATTTATGGATTGATCAGATCTGTTGAATTAAATGATGTTGGCACACATGATTCCCATTATACAGACATTTCCTTGCTACTCCCCACGGGTTCTGAAACGGGTAATCCAATAATAGAGATTATGATATGCATATCTATTTATTAATATGTTATGAAATGGGGTTTAACGACCTAATTTTCTGCACCAGCTGGTCTAATTAAGATGGGTAAACATCATGTTAGTGTCCATTGAGATAATTTTTGCCTAGACAGCAGTGTTTTTGTTTAGTCTTCGGTGAATTCCAGATCAACATGGGAAAACAAGATGTAAAATCCAGATATAGTTTCTTGACCAATGTATGGTTCACACCGGGAGCCACTGTGGCTCACATTTCAATTTATATATTAAGAGCCATTATAGTTGAGCAGTCTGAGTTCAAATTGGCAAAGAGTGTTGTTTGTGTTCCTAGTTGTTTTAAAAAAGACGAAAAATCAAGATCGACATTGGCGTGCATATAAAAGAATTCTTGACAGTTTCAATGCAACGCACATTAGGCAGAATGAGTCTTGATTATTCCAGTCTATTGTTTTAGTATTTAACTTAAGTCATGTTTGAAATGCACAACTGATCAACCAGAGACTGTCAGCATGCACAGTGGTGATTATGTACATAAATACCTGAATTATCAAGACTCTCCTGGTTAAAAAAGGCTATGGTTATTGAACGAAACTGACATTTCCGACAACATCACATACCATTTGGAGATATGGCTGGATGACGAAGAATCACAATTATTAAATTGTTGCAGTCACTACATCATTCTGTAATGAAGGCAGGAACCGTAAAAAAAACAACGGAATGAAATTCCTTACAATAATTCTCAACCATCAGCCAGAAAAATTACACCAGACATCTGCCCTGGTTACCGTGACTTTATTTGACCTATAATTAATTCTATTTATAAGCTCCTTTGTCTTGATATGGTTTATAAGTCCATGGATTTATCTTGCATAACTCCTATATTAATCTCCTTTCATCTGCTCAAAAGGTCATGTATTTATTGACGTTCTGGAGAGCAGCTGGCAAAAAGTTCTCGTCCATACAAAAGTTAAAGATTCTTTTTGATATTTGTTAGGGTTCTTTTTTTATTTCTTTGAGCGCCATTAACTTGCATTAACTAATGGAAGAGTAACACAATTGACTGAACCCATGTTTTAGGGCCCTGCATCAATCAGACTATTGTTTAGGGCCCTATCATGCTGCATCAATCAGACTATTGTCTAAACCGTATTTTAGGGCTATGTCGTGCTGCAACGATCAGTCTATTAAAGATGGACATGCAGTGTGCTACGTTCCTTCAAATTACAACTGTGAACGATTTTTCTGCATTTATCTTTTGGTGTTTTTTTTTTCAACTACCTGGATTGACATTAATGGAGTGAGACTGAAAATGATTTTAATTAACGTCCTGTAGTTAATGGACCGTAAAACACAGCGTGCGAACTGTATAGGGACTATTTGCCTAGACTGCAATATTACTGCCTACTCTTCTTCGAATTCCAACGGGGGCGTTGGATGGCCAAACGGTCAGCACATGCACACCGTATCATAAGATGTACTATTCAGTCAACTAGCATGGTTTCGAATCCCTTGCTGTGCGTGGCAGGGAGTAGGGTCGCCTGTCCAACCTAATGGGTTTTCTCCAGATGCTCCGGTTTCCTCCCACTGCTAAAGGACCTCTTATGCGCAAGTGAATTCTTGGAATGAAATTAAACCATGTGTTAGTCCCGAAATGACTTAATTTGTGTTAAATAGACTTTAAACTTCCTCTCTCTCTCTCTCTCTCTCTCTCTCTCTCTCTCTCTCTCCCTCTCTCTCTCTCATTCTAATTGTACAAAGGGCCTTAGTTTTTATCATATACCAACGATTAAACTCTGTGCCTTGCTAGGCCCTCGGTCCTGCACCACGGACAAGAGGAAATCATGCTGAGGAACGAACCCTTAATCACTTAGTTAGTGAGCCAGTGCCTTGGTTTGCACATATTAATGTTGAAATTAGACATCCCATGTTATAATACCATCAAACCTAGACATCTCATGTTATAATACCACCAAACCTAGACATCCCATGTTATAATACCATCAAACCTAGACATTCCATGTTATAATACCACCAAACCTAGATATCCCATGTTATAATACCACCAAACCTAGACATCTCATGTTATAATACCATCAAACCTAGACATTCCATGTTATAATACCACCAAACCTAGACATCCCATGTTATAATACCATCAAGGTCATATATCAAACCTATATTTTATATTTTGCAGGCTCCGATGTTAGTTCCTGGCTTGAACTATGCCTTTGAAACATTTATTGATTGTTTAAATGAAAAGGGTGTTTCTGATAATGTTAAAGTAAGTTATTGTTTGTTCATTCTAAAATTTCTGGAAACGCCAAGTCTCTAAAACTTGGCTACCACAATGTTGGCTTCTTGACAATATAATTGACATGAATGCCTTTTACTTATAGCCTGTAGAGGCAGGGAGGGAGCTGGTGGGGGACCAGATCATATTAATCCCTGTTACCAATGGTCTCTAAAGGTGTGGAGGGAGGGGACAACAAGGACCAGATCATATGGCTAAGAATTACCTCTTGGACTTTGTTGCCTTCTACAGTTCCCTCCAACTTGTAAAGATCCCAGCACACGAGATGGACTTTTGGCGCCTTCTGCAGTTTTCTCCAACGGTTGAAGACCCCAGCGCACAAGCAAATTAAATCATATTATGTTAGTACAAGTTGAAATGAATCAAATGCCAGTTTTATTTCTGTTTAAAGTGACTGAGCGAATTCTTCAATTTTCCAGACAACAGGTTTCAATCTGCATATATGACCAAGTTGGACACTTGGAACACAAGCATCAACCCGTATTCCGTTCCATATTTACATTGCCTCAATATAAAATCATTTCAAATTCTAAATAGTCTAGGTTTTATTACAAAGAATCTCAGTTGAGGGTTAAAGCTTTGATTTAATTTCAGGTTTATGTTTTAAAAAGTGGTAGAAGTGTACCAATTATTACTGGAGTCATCAGTATGCCTGTTAGTGAAGCTGTGGCTGTTGCCTAGTTCCAGGAATAAGTTATGGATAAAGTCGCTGATTGTCACTGGGGAGTTGGTTAATCCCTTGTAATCTACCATGTTGTGAAAGTTGAATCCTATAATAATAACCATTTTCTATAGCGATGAGCATTCAGTCAGTCTGACTGCTCTGTGACCTATTGTATCTTGTTGGTAGATTTGTTTTTGTGTAAATTGTGTGTGGTGCAGTCTCCCTGCACTTACTATTAGAAGGAATATCAGTCCTTTCAGTATTTACATAGATAGGATGAATTGAAGATCTGTTCCACATCCCTAGAGGCCATATAGTCAACAGAAGTCTTTTGCTGAAATCCTTTGATGGACCTCCTCTTTTAATATTAAGTTTTTGTTTTCTTAAAGATACATTATGGGAGATTAGATAAAGAGCTGGCAATTCTCACTACAATAGTGAAAAACTAGCTTGATACTGTAAAGGGAATTTGTTGACCCACTCCTGATCATTACTAAATTGGGTAATGTCTAGTTAGATAACATTTCAGGCCTAAAAAAAGACTTGCAATAGACCGATTTAGCTCTTGCACAATGTATGTTTAATTACATGTTAGCAATCATCAGGATCTGTCAAAAATTGGACACAGTTAACATGGATCATTGACATGTAAGTTTTAGATTGTATAGTTGTTGTTGTTGTATATTAATTTCGTCCAGAGGTCCATGATTACATGTCTACAGCAACCCCCTTACACTCTTATAAGGGTTTGTCACCATATAAATTAAAACTATACCATACTCGCTTTTCATTTTCCTTTTTGTACAATGATGCATCAGTGACAAAATCATGTCTCCATGGCTACTGACTTATAATTATCTTTTTAAGTTTGCTAAACTTGTATTATTGAATCAAGAAATTTACAATCATCTTCTTCATAAATTCGGAGCACGCTTTAAAAAAAACCCCAAGGCTCCCCCCAATTGGTGTATACTCAACATGAAACGTGGCAGGCTGGTTCTTTGGACAGTTACACACTGGTTTTCTTGGTTCGTATAGTTGATGGGGTTGGATGGTCGAATGGTTAGCACGTTCGCCCTGTATCATAAAGCCTGTCATTAAGTCAACTGGCGTGGTTTCGAATCTCCGGTTGTATGTGACAAGGAGTAGGGTTGCCTCTCCAACCTCGTGGGTTTTTTCCGGTTCCTCCAGTTTCCTCCCACTGCTAAATACCCCTACGCGCCATCGAATTATTGAAATAAAATTAAACTATATGGTAGTCCCAAAATGACCTAGTTTGTGTCGAGTGGACGTTAAACCCCATTTCTCTCTCTCTGTTTCGAAGCTCTTAATAAAAAGAAAGAAATTAAGAAGCATGAAATTGTTCAATTCGGATTATCCATCCGAAAAACTTAATCCACCAATTTTAGGGTTTAATTTGACCATATAATATTTAATCTGGTTACAGTAAATTCCACGAATGTGTTTTTATATCTTTTACGTCAAACATCCGAGGTTCGCGTTTATCTCAAAGCTTCATCTATTTCTGGTGGGATTAGGGATGACAGGAAGGAATTTTTTTAACGATCTTATTTCAATATCAAATCTCTCCTGTATTGTCAGATTGTGTAGCCATCAGCCTTAAACTGTTTTAAAATAGAAATTGTAGATTATGCTGTCAATGCTTTGTATATCAGAAGTAAAATTGGTTCAGGAGATGTTGTTACCGTGGATCGTGCATTTTATCTTCTTTCATATGAAATGAATTAAACTGAACACCGACCTGTAATGCTAAACAGTGTGTTTTCCCACATTCACAGAATTCCTATGCACAGAGATCAGTTCTCAAGACCACAAAAATTGGAATAACACAAAAAAGGATGTTGAAAATCGGGATTTTATATTCCCGACATGGGATATTATATGTAATATGGCTCTTAAAAAGCAGGGGTCAGTACGACTACTACACAATTGTGTAAATCTGAATGATAAGCTAGGTTTGGCAAAAAAAAAAACCCATTTGCGTCAATTCAGTTAGCATCCAGAAACTGGGCGATTAATTTCTAGCAGACAAAATCCACTGACGATTGCTCAATGTCTTGGCGACAACGCTTGTCAACACAAAGACAAAACTGTCACATTATCCAGCAACGTCTTCAGGGGATCACATGCTAACAGCGCCCTACTGCGTGCCATGCGCTCGATCTTGAACCAATTTAGCATGATAATTGGCCAGCGAATACAGCGTATGTTTCCAACCCAATTTGTGCAGAAATGTAGGAGGTAAACCCCATTTCATTTTATTTACGTATCTCGATCGATTTCTGACTTTATATTAGGTGGCAGTTCTCGAACGGGTAGCCCCCTCTCCTGATTTCTAAAGGACAGTGTTGGACGCTGGCAACTGGACAAGGCACCGGTCACAAATAATATATACTGAGCGCCATAGAAAACGCATCACTTAGTTTACATATCTTATTTATTTTGCTTCTTATTGTGAACAATATTCAAATGGGAACACATGAACAACAACACATTTGTACACTTATCGAAATCTGTAATCAATGGTACAAAGTCAGGGGGGTCAAAACCAATTTTCAACTATCATCTTAATCCCTTTTTTAAACCCTTCGGCCCTTGTCAAATATCTGCCTCAAAGGGTCAGCCCTGGCGCTCACACCATGTGACTTGATTTGCTAGTCTTCGGTCGAGAATAAACTGTACTTGAGCGTTAGCCAATCAATTGACATCATGCGTTAACTGCACCATCAAACTATAGTTCAAGATGATTACAACTGGCTATTACTTAATGCAAGATTAGCTTTCTGTCCAAATCACCGGACATTACGTAACACCAGATGTTTAATGAAATGAAATGAGGTTTAACGTCCTACTGTTCTGCTCCGAACTGGGCTAATGAAGACAGGCATACAGTTTGCTATGGGGGCACCATCACCTACTCTTTCATCGAATTCCAACTATCAAAGGATCTTTTAGGTGCACGCAATGTGTACACGGGACCTCGATTTTTGGCACCATCCGAATGACTAGACATCTGTACTGCCAGGATGTTTAATGAATCAACTATCTGTTATAAGTGACAGCTGACAGAATTTAATTAATCATATTGCGTAACATTACCTCCATCCTTAAAGAAAAAAAGTTATAAAATAACGTCTTACGATCATTAACGGGTCGACAATAACCACACTAATTAAAATATAAGGAATAATAAAAGAGAAAGATTAAACACTGATAAAAAAAAAAGTCGTTAAAACAAAAGTTTGTAACAAAAAGTCAAAAGAACAAAACACTGATTAAAATTTATGTGTACAAAAACATTACCGGTTTGTTTGTTGGCGACCAATTTTTGTTAACACACGCGAGATATTTAAATCAAGTATAATATAAATTCTTCTAACGGAGATGATACTGTCACACACGCGATGTATTGAAATCACGAATAATAAATTCGTCAGAAATTCACAACACGCGAGCAAGAAACGCCAGATATTTTTCCTCATTTCAGTTTTCTCATCATTCTTTGTTCATTTTCACCTCGTTAAGATTTTTCAATAAAAATGCATTATGCAAGAGCTAAATCTGCCAATTACAACTCTTTCTTTAGACCTGAAATGTTATCTAAATTATCAATTAGACATTGATTAACTTCTCCAGACCATTATAAACTCTCGATGTTTAGGCTAGCCTTCGATGTTGGCTGGATTACATTCCTATATGCTGCTTAACGGCCATTGATAATTAAATTTAAAATCGAGACTATGCTGTTTATATTAATGATTTTAGTAATGATGACCGAGGCTAGGCGAAAATTTCACCCGCTTCGTTCTCGGCTCATCGTGGATCAATTTGACTAAAATTTTCAGCAAATTACCTGAATTTGATTTTCTTTTTATTTTACGTTCAGGTCATGTGTTCTTATTAACTTTGGGAAAACTTGTGAATTTGGGAAAACTTATTTGATATTTGATAACTCGTCATCGGCGACGCACGGGTGATTAAACTAGCAATATGTGGTCAAGAGAAAAAAATAAAATTAAAAAAAAAACATTGATTAACTTCTCCAGACCATTATAAACTCTCGATGTTTAGGCTAGCCTTCGATGTTGGCTGGATTACATTCCTATATGCTGCTTTACGGCCATTGATAATTAAATTTCAAATCGATACTATGCTGTTTATATTAATGATTTTAGTAATGATGACCGAGGCTAGGCGAAAATTTCACCCGCTTCGTTCTCGGCTCATCGTGGATCAATTTGACTAAAATTTTCAGCAATTTACCTGAATTCGATTTTCTTTTTATTTTACGTTCAGGTCATGTGTTCTTATTAACTTTGGGAAAACTTGTGAATTTGGGAAAACTTATTTGATATTTGATAACTCGTCATCGGCGACGCACGGGTGATTAAACTAGCAATATGTGGTCAAGAGAAAAAAATAGAATTAAAAAAAAAACGTCGATTGTGCGTGGGATAAATTAAAGTAAAATTACATTAAGAATAATATCTTGTCAGAATAAAACGCGGTTTCCCCGAGGAAGTCCGTTAATAAATCCATTCTCTGTTAATAACGTTACATCAATCCAGTCTTAAAATAGCTGCCATTCTCCCCAGTCAATCTGATCTTCGTTTGTTGAGATTATAAATCGACCAACATTGGGTTTGTTTTTTGTTGCTGTTTTTTACTTCTTGCTCTCTCTGAGTAATTTGTATTTCAAAAAGCTAATTTATATCCCGTAACCACGTGAATAAGGAACGGAAGGTGTAATCTTTCTTCATTCACTGGCTTCATCAAAAACAATTTCAAGTTATTTCTGTCAGAGATAAAGGTTAGTTTTAGATGTAAGTTTGCAGCAATATTACGTGTATGCTCGTGTGGTCGATGGCGATATACAATCTAAATACTTTATTTAACAAAAACGACTTGCTCTTTTCGGTGTATATTAGCAGGAATGTGTTTTATTGTATTAAATTACACGATACACGATCAAAAATACTTTTATTCAGTACCAATAGTCCAAACGTCATGGTCATTTTCAGCTTGCTTGGTTGTATGACCGAATGGTGTAATGCATGTTTGTTAGAGCGTATAACGTTTGTCATTGAGTCACGGATCGTTGTTTCGAAACCCCGCTTGTACGCGACAAGAGATAGGTCGCTGTCGTTTTCCAAACCTCGCGGGGTTTCTCCCACAGGTACAGACCCCTATGCGCAAGCTGAGCCTTGAGGGAAGTATTGGGGGCGGGGGGGGGGGTCTATCCCATAAAGTTTGAACAGTCGCCTGCTACGTCAAATAACAACAGTAAAATAAAGCTTCTATGACGTTGTTGAATGGCTTACATGACAATTAAACGATTCACATTGGAGTATTGGTGACGTCAACCTTCATTGCTTTAAGAAAATTGAAAATATTTGAGACGAATTCAGCAACGAAAGCTAATTGATACCGACAGATACTCGTCCTGCGATACCTGACCGGTTTGCCAAGCGGATAAGTCGACCTAGGAGAGAGGGATACATGGGATTTAACGTCCACTGGACACAAACTAGGTCATTTGAGGACTAACATATGGTTTAAGTTTTATTTCATTAATTCCCATGGACTAGCTTTGGTAGAGGGTGGAAACCAAGGGACCGTTTGGACTGGCGATCCTACCTCTTTTCACATATAAGCAGAAAATTGAAACTCATTCACTTTACTCAATGACAGGTCTTACAATCTAACGTGCACGCAGGATCCAGGATGTCCCACCGAAGCCCAATGGGGATAAAAGACAGATCATGACAGCAGGTATATGCTGTATGTAGTCCTTGAACACACGAGCACCTGTTGGCGTTTATTCGGGGTACCTGCTGACAATACAAAATATGTAAGGTGGGATGGGTTTGTGACCCTGGGTCCACCTGAAACAATTACACCTGACCCCAGGTTGTTATACCGAGTCCAAAGTTTGTTTTCGTCGCCACGTTAACAACGACTGGCCTTTCAACTCTTCGGTATGTTTTTTATGCTCCCACTTGCAAACGTCAAATAGCTTTGTTCCCTGCGCCATTTTAAAATCGCCTTTGGGTGGCCTAGCCGTTAATGTGCAAGACGTCACAACATAGTGAGATGAGATTTTGCAAATGTAGTACCCCACAAATAGCAGTAGCAGCCCTTACTATATAGTATAACACTAACAAGTCAACTTTTATAGATATAGTTTTATTACAGAGGCAATCTTTATAGATTCTTTTTTTACAACTAAAAATAAATCAGATTTTTCATTTTTAACAATATATTATATTCGGCCAAGTATCTTAATGATATTTTGATAACGAATCAAATAACGTATCTGTATTACTTCATCAACAGTGGTACACTGGGCACTTTTCAAAAAACAAGAATGACGAACAAACAATAATTTAACGATGGACATTGACTCTATTTTTCACTAAAATATATCGAGAACGTACATATAGGTTTTTACTACTAAGAAAAGGGGTCTATCTTATATAGGCTTAATTTCTTATACACCATGGGGTCAATGTTCATTGTACATTTAAAGGGGTTTAACTATGAATAAAGGGCTTATTTTATAAGGTCTGAAACTATACATAAAGGTCTATATTTTATTATAAAGGTTTTAAACTATAAAGGGGCTAATTCAATATATACAATATATTACATATATTATAATAATTCTTGAAATATAGAGATACATACATTCTATACATATATATATATAAATATTTACATCGACAATTTACTCTATCGACAGGTTTCATGTAAGATACCATTTAACGCTGCCCGGGAAAAACCGTGTATACATTGGCGTGTACGTAAAAGATCTCTACGCAGTTGTAATTCGAGGCAAAATTGCCACCATAGCATATACTGTATGACGTATTCCCCTCTTCATTAGCCCAGTCATTTCAAGACGTGATTCGATTGAAAGCTATTGATATGTTAATTCAAGCGAATGGTTCATACTGATTCATTCTGAAAATGTGAAGATTACAAACTTTTGACATTCGTCTGCATGACTGGTCAATGGTCATCTTTTATAATGGATCAAGACTTTACAAGGAAAAGGCAGGAAACCGGTAGAATAGAGAACCCCGGTCTTTACCAGTAGAAGAAAAAGGCTGTTTATCTACGGATTGCAGCAGTCTCGGTATCTTACACGAAAGTTTGAGGATATACATTTATATCATACAACAAAAAACAAGGTTTTTAAAATTACAGCCCACAGCCGCCATTTTCAAAATTACAGCCCACAGCCGCCATGTTTAAAATTACAACCCACAGCCGCCATTTTCAAACTTTACGACTATGTCATGCAAGAGTACAATTGCAATTTTAAAACTTTATTTTAAGTATTTTCAGCAGCCATGACTCCGAGGTTAGTGTTATAAATAAATATATTAAAGTTTTAATTATGTATTTTCCATTCTGAGTATCCATATTTCTAAATGTGTAATGATTAATATGATTTGGTTATAAGAATAAAATTTGATTAAATTTGGGTGCTATATAGACTTCCACTTGATATCTCGTAACTAGAATTGATTCAACACATTATTTTAACCAAAATCAAAACAGTTGAGAGTTTGATGGCAAGTCAGTGTATCATATAGTCAGTCAGGCCCTATACCGGAAATTTAGCTAGTTATTATACCATATATTCAGCTAGTTAGTGAATCATATAGTAAGTCAGATAATATACCATATATTCAGCTAGATAGTAAATCATGTATTCAGCTAGAAAGTATGTCAAATATCGAGCTAGTCAGTATGATATAACCAGCTAGGCAATATATCCACATATCAAGCTAGATAGTACATCACATATTCAGCTATATCATATATCCAGCTATATAGAATATCATATATTCAGCTAGGCAGTATATTATATATTAAACTAGATATTATATCATATTTTCATTTAGTTAGTATATCAAATATTCAGCTAAGTAGTAAGTCATATGTTCAGCTAGATAGTATATCAAATATTCAGCTAGACAGTATATCAAATATTCAGCAAGGTAGCATATACAGCTAAATAGTATATCATATATCCAGCTAGTTAGTATATGATCAAACACTGATACTGGTGGAGAGAGGGGTTAGAATGTCGGCATGTGGTGATATGTGACGTTGTTGAGTGTTCATGTGTTGTTATACTTCGTTGCCGTACCTCTATATACAATGATATACACTTCGGTTGTGCAATGGAATATCTACTATTAGAGATACATTATGTAAGATTTCGATAAATATTTGGCTGTCATAATAGTTTCAAAAATAGATAATAAAATTTAATATATTGAAACTTTCAATTAAATGCTTTGTGAATGTTGAAAGTGTTGACAACAAATCGCGTAAATAAGTTTAACGAATAAATGGCGGACAATTTCTAATTCATTTAAAATCCCAGTGATGGTCTAGAGAGTTGATTATGTAAACGAATGTGTAAATGTAAATTTATACATGATTTGCAGCCAAAAAGATCTGCGATGACATGTAGTTGACATATTTAGCTCTTACGTAATGTATCTTTCAATTATGCTTACTCGACAATATAATATAACTGTACGACTCGTGTTGTTTGGGTAAACATTCTATACATAAATATCTATTCATTTATTTATTTACAATTTTACTGCATTAAAAATAAAGAGTTATTCACATATTTGTTTTTTTTTTGTTTTTTTTTTAGTTTTTCGGGTTTTCGAAAACAACAATCTATAAATTGATAAAAAAAAAATCAATGAACACAAAAACAAACAATCAAAAACAAATTAGACGGACTAAACACATAATAATTATTCTCTGAAGCTATGGGATAAAGAACTCACTTTAATTTGGTCAAATAAAATAGAGCTACACACAAGGCTATCAACTGTAGGTACAAAGAGTTAACTAACTCATTGTCTACAAACCAGAAGAACCCAACAAGGAAAAAAAATCGTTAATTTAACCTTCTAGAATCAAAACAAAAAAGAAAAGATGGCGAACATCCCGAATCAGAATTTGTATATGGTCATTTGAGTTGGGATTTAAGGTTCCTTTGCTTTCATGTCGTGTTGTAATCATAATATATTTAGAATGTTCAATACAAGGCTAGTGGGATTGGTATCTGCTTCTAATGTGCAGCCGAACCCTGGTGCTGCTATTGTTAGTCTGGTGAAAAATCCATAATTTCTGATATCTGTTTAATACTGCAAAAGGTAAACAGGACATATTTCTTTAACATTTAAAATTATCGAAATGATATTTCATTTTTACACGTTTTTGTGTTTAAATTCGCTGTAAAGAAATAAACATATTTTGATACGTCGCTTGCCGTAACCGATTTTGAGTAAAGACGTTGATATTGGATGAAACACTTCAACACTGTTTATGGATTAACAATTACTGGTTTATTAACATGCAACGTTTCGACGATGATACTGATAAAGACGAGAGTATCATCGTCGAAACGTTGCATGTTAATAATTCAGTAATTTTTATTCCATAAACATTGTTAGTGTGATATGTTTTGTTTAATTTGGGTTAAATATTCAAAAGTTTGGCCAACCCGGTCTATGTATGTTTCAGAACAGAATTCCTTTACAGGCCCAAACTAATGGAATGTTAATACAATTGTATGGGCTAACCTGTCACAACGTGTAAATAGTTAAATAGGCTATAAATTGAAACACAGAGTGACTATTGTTAAAAGGTTGTAAATGGTTGTAAAAATAAATGTAAAATAGTTGTGATTTGTGAATTAAACACATGAATTAATTAGCAGTTATATGAAATCAATAAATTATTAAAATAATTAACACCAACTTTAAAAATGTATTAAAATATGCAATTTGGGACTCGTTTTGGAAACGATGATTATCGTTCCTGATGAAGCAAAAGTTATGGAAATGTCTGCTGATTCCCATAGTAACGGTTGATAGCCTGTTGTGTGACGTCATGAAGTTATTTTATTCGTCTTGATGATTGGATGCCAGTAATCTGTAGCACGATGTGGGTGTTCCATTATCTCGTACCAATGTTCTAACTGTTCACCATGGCTATACCACCCCAGGTCAACCTAAAAAAATACCGATTATTATATTTTAACTGACATATAAGAATGACTGTCCAAAGTTATTGACAAACTTGTCCAAAGTTTTCTAGGTCTTTGAATTAAAAATACCCCCCCCCCCCGTGAAAAATAATTCCCACAGGCACCATCACTGCCAAGAGAGAACATGGTTTGATTAAAAATTCCGAAAGTACTTCTGAGATTCGAACCCCTTACATTCTAGTCAATACTCTATCATGGACCTTTTGACACCCTACTCTCCGGCAACCACTTGGTTATAAAAGATTTTCTATTTGAAAACTCAAAAGATATTTAGAATCTCCAGTTTGCAACTAGACATTTAGACATATACAGTTATTCGAGAGGAATTACCAAGTCAAAAACTCGTAATTATCGCCAATACAGTATAAAATGACGTCGGCATAATGATAAGTCAGAAACATGCTAAATAATTTGACTCTTCGGTCACATCTGCAGATGCTACACGTGGAGTTTCTGCAGTACCAAATAGGCTAATGAAGACGGGTCTTCTTGCAAACTCAAAAGATATTTAGATACTGCATTTTGCAAGAAGAAGTCTAGACATATATAGTCAAATCAAAAACTCGAAGTTACGACATAATTCCTCATGAGTCAGAAACGTCCTAAGAACTTGACTCATCGGTAAAATCTGCAGATGCTAAATCCCAGCTGGTCTAATGAAGATGATCCCACTTGCGAACTCAAAAAAGTATTAGAAGCCCCAGTTTGACTTCTCAGTAAAACCTGCAAACATTACATTCAATTTTTAAAAAAAGCCCTGAGCATTTTTACCTGGCCAATCTTATGAACACCTGTCATCATGTCTTTATGTAGCACGTGAAACACGAACACGTGACCCAGTAATTTGGGGTTCTCTCTGTTAATATCGAACACACATTGATGATGCCAGACTGGATCCTGGGTATTCTGACGTACTTTAGTTTTATGTTTAGTTTCACGGATACCATTCACATACATCTCCACTTTAACATACGGATCTGGAACAACAAATCAACACACAGGTAACGAAATGAAATGAAATGGGGTTTCATGTCCTACTGCTTGGCACTGACAGGAATAATGGAGACGAGCATACGACTGGGCAAATGAAATGAAATGAGGTTTAATATCCTACTGCTCTGCTCCGACTGGGCTTATAAAGACGAACGCGCGACAATGTGCTATCATGGACGCTTTAGCTGGGCAGTACGACCTACTCTTATATCGAATACCAACTGCTAAGGGTTCTTTTACGTATATATCAATGTGAACAATGGAACGCAGTTGTTCGTCCCATCCGAACGACTTGTCAACATTCGGCACCCATGTAGACGATAAACAGAATGTTATGAGTTATGACCCTCGTTTGGTGTTGGATTTTGTCTTCCTGTTAAATCACCAGCTTGGCTTTATTCTAAGGTTGATTAAGTCGGTCATGTCTGTTCTCTAATCCACGGTTCACTTAAAATCTACAGTTATGCTAAATCTTAAGAACATTTTCCAGTTGAAATTCTTAAAAACAAAATGGCCGCCGTGAAACAAAATGGCTCCCCTGCGCATGAGGAGATCATAAAATTTTACTCCACACCGTCTTCTTGAAAAACTTGTGTAGAATCCGAGTGCAACAGGTATGTGAAAACAATGGATCGAGAATCCGATAGGGATGTGTTCTTCAATAGATAAATGTTAAAGAGGGTACCTCTTCGAAACGTTGGTCCGATAACATCTGATGATGAAAACAGTGTTTGTGTATCTTTTATTTATTGACTTTAACGTCTTCTTGAACATATGAACTACGATTAATCAAACCAAAGACATTAAGATCTATTTGGAGGTTGCCACATCGGTAACCAATAATGTAAAGGAACTTACTTATTGCTCCCAGTAATGATACTCTAGGTAGATTTCTTCCTTCCAACACGTTGAAAACGATTTTTCCCGCCACTGGCTGATAACACCCGGATATTCTTAAATCACCTTGATGTAACTATAGAAACATAAAAATAATAAACACATTGGTGTAACTAAAGAAACATAAATAAAAATAAGATTGACATAGATATATAAAGTAAACTCAACAGTATAAGTGAGTGTCGTGCTGGAGGCCCGATTTATCTGAAATCTCAACTGCAGTTCCTGTATTAGTATATCCCATCACGTAAACTAAGGTCACAAGATAAAGAATTCTACTGAAGCCCAGAACGGACACAGTTCGTTCCGGGAGACCGTAGTGGCACTGCAATGAACTGGCGTCAACTACTTGCCTGACCAGCAGAAGTTGTGACCGCGACTTAAAGCTATAAAGACAAATAGGTCAAAGGTCAACCCTACTTACCCTGTACACTGTTTGGGGATAAAGAGTTAAATCGACTTGTCCAGAACTCAGGTTTTCTACATCCATTAATCTTACTGATCCAACTCCGACAAGATGGCGACGTGACACGTGATGTGATGAATACACCTGGAATTCTATGGCCGAGTCTTCATTTATTTCACTCGGTACGATATCCTTAATGCAAAATTTCTCCAAAAATAACGGATTCTGAAACAGGTGAAATAATAAAAACAATTATTCGAATATAAAAAACAAGAATGGTTAAGGATGGGTGTGATAGGGCAAAGATGTTACAAGAGTGTAGAACCGTTAATATGAGACGATTGGATACCGTCGTTGGTGCATGGCGATCATAGGCGTAGGAGCTCAAAGTAATTCAGGGGGGCATAAGAGAAAATTGCCCGAAATCAATATAATATAATCAATATAGTATATATATCGAAATCAATATGCTCAATATATAGTATATTATATTGATTAAATATAATCAATATAATATAATTTTTCGGGCATACCTATCATAAAAGAGCTTCGGGCATATTTTCGGACATACAGTGGACAAGAAAAAGACGGGAAAATACTTTTCGGGCAGTGTGGATCTCATAGAAATAAGTTAGTTATATTTTTTCTCTAAATGTTAATAGAAAAAAAATGTCGTCGAATTTTTCATTGCCCGAAAATAAATTTTTGGGGGGGCAAATGCCCCCCCTGCCCCCCCCCCCCCTGCTCCTACGCCTATGATGGCGATAGTTAGAGCGATCGAATAGTAAGTGCAGGGGACTTCACCACACATAATTTACACAAAAGCAAATATATGGACAAGACTTCATACTCTAAAATCACAAATAATGTGAATAGATCCGGGGGATAGTCGTAAGCGTTCACTGCGCTGTAAGTCCCGGGCCTGTAGTGACACAGACTTCACTCAAATTTGAAAACAATCAGGAATATAACCCAGAATGATAAGTGTATCTCAAATGTTGAACACAATTTCATTGGAACATGTCAAAATTTTTTATCGACCGAAGATACAAAAAGCTGTAATTTCCCTTTAAGTTAATCATCAATAATAAACATGGTACTTGAGAAGACGTGATGTCTGAAATTGTTCGTACGTAACTCTGAACTTTTGTGTTCCCAACGAAGACAATAAAAAAACGTTAATTTCCCTTTAAGATCATCACCAAGAAACGCGACCCATTATGAAATTTCATGTCATCGTTGTAACCCCAAAAGCCCTAATTCGAGTTAATCCTTTCACTAATAAACACAGTCCTTTAGAAGATGTCACGTCACGTCTAAGAACATTCCTTGTAACTCAAAGCATCACTTTTAGACATGGATCGTCTGGCATCGTGAAAGATATATCTCCATGAGCATCACAGGAATTAACAGAATATTGTCATTGTTAAAAGAAATTCTAAATATCAAAGTTTACGTGTCTTGTTTCGTTAAAAATAAAAATACCAACTTAAGATATTTAGATTTATATGTAATTATCCTTGTTCACTCGCATCTGTCATGTCAGCTGATAATAACTGTTTTCCCTTATAAAAATATATACATTATTTCGCTTATAAAATATATACATCATTTCCTTTAAAAATATATACATTTTCCCTTATAAAAATATATACACTATGTCCCTGATAAAACTATATATACACTATTTCACCTATGAAAATATATGCATTATTTCTCTGATAAAAGTATATACACCACTTCACCTAAGAAAATATCATACATCGTTTCCCTTATAAACGTATGTATTATTTCCCGTAAAAACGTATATATTAGTTGCCTGTATAAATATATACATTATACCGGTGTTTAAGTTACGTCTCCAATACAAAATGAACCAGAAATGAAATATACAAATACATGTAAAATGCCAAACCAACTTAAAAGTATAAAGAGTTTTAATTAATTGGAAATATTCTTTTAGAACGTAAATACAAAATAACAAAAATAAAAGCTTTTATGGCCTAAATCCACAATGTCAAAAAAAAAACCGTACATAGTAATAACAATGAAAGACAATTTGAATGGCATAAATACAAAATAACAAAAATATGAAAAACTCTATTAACATTAAACCTTTAATAGCGTTAATATCAATCCTCAATAGCGTTAATATTAAACCCCAATAGCGTGAATATCAAACTTCAATAGTGTGAATACTAAACCTCAATAGCGTTATCAAACCTCAATAACGTTAATATCAAACCTCAATAGCGTTAATATCGAACCTCAATAGCGGTAATATCAAACCTCAATAGCGTTATCAAACCTCAATAACGTTAATATCAAACCTCAATAGCGTTAATATCGAACCTCAATAGCGGTAATATCAAACCTCAATAGCGTTAATATCAATCCTCAATAACGTTAATATCAAACCTCAATAGCGTTAATATTAAACCTCAATAGCGTGAATATTAAACCTCAATAGCGTGAATATCAAACCTCAATAGCGTGAATATCAAACATCAATAGCAATATCAAATTTTCCATGTTGTAAACACAAAGACAGACAAAATAACAAAAGTAGAAATTTTGTTCGAGTATTCTAAAACATGCGTTTTAGATTATAGGATCTGTAAATGAGTCACGTGGCATGGTTTCAGAAGAATTTAAATGTAGCGTAATAATCTAAATCTATACAGAATATTAAGGTATGGACTCCCTTTTGATTATGGAAAACTTTCCGTTAGAAACGAAATGAAATGAGGTTTAATGTCCCACTGATCTGTTACCATTGGGCTAATAAAGACGGTCATACTCATACAGTGTGCTATGTGGGACATTTTGTCTGGGCAGTGGCACGATGTCCTACTCTTATATCGAATTCCAACTACCAAGGGATCTTTTACTTGCACATCGATGTGTACATAGGACCTCGGTTTTTCATTCCACCAGAACGACTAGACTGCTGCCATTGTCAGGCCATCCGTCCTGCACCACTGGCAAGGGGAAGCCAGTCGGAAAATCGCTATGAAGTTTCTTGGTCAATACAGGGATCTAACAAGCGACCGCTAGACTAGCGAGTCAGCTTAGCTACCGTGCCTTCCTTTACTTTAGAATACCGTCAAGTTTTCCATTAAATTTTTATAATAAACTCTGGTCATTTCATGAGTGGAATACACGGGCCATCCAATTGTTTTCGTAACAGCGAGATTTTTGGTCGTCATGACTACGTTTCTTTTCAATACATTCTATTTGCCTAATACTCTCTTTAAGCTCGTGCTTTCAGGAAGTTGTCGAGGTTTCTATTCGTTAAGCTATATTATATTAGGTTCTTGCCTTTGTTGATTGCTAAAAATATCTGCTAATTTATCATCGGAGCTAAAGAAGTTGTTTAAAAGATTATCAAGTATAGAAAGGTGGAAATCCCTTAATGCACAAAATGGTGTCTAATAACAAATCAAACGATTCCTGTTGCGTTTTTTTTTATAAAAATGTTCTCGTAACTGTATTCGTCATATTGTTCATTGAGAGACTGTTTGATGTTAGAATGACTTTTTGTTATATAATCAATTTTTTCTGTTTTTTATTTATATTTTTTTCTTTTTGCAATTAACAAAAAAAAGGATAAAAAGACAATGACGTCATACTTAATGAGATGACGTAAACAATATTCTATAAAGCAATATATTATGATGTTGACTGCGCGTTCTTACGTTGTGACTCAATTCAGATAAAATGGGGTTTAACGTCCAACTTCTCCGCCCCAACTGGGCTAAAAAAAGAAGTGTATACGTCATGCAGTGTACTATGCAATCGGATTTACCATTAATAGGCAGCTGGTCATAATTTGCATTGTATTGTAATAAAGGTAATGACGTTTGTTGTTTGTGTTGTCAAGGATATGACGTCGCCGATATTAAATCAAGGACCTACCTTTGTTTTAGAGAATGTTTTCGTCCTATATTTAACAGCCCTTCCGGGAACAAGAAATGCCTTGACGTAAGGATTGACGTCGACATCTTTAGGAATACCAGGAATGATCAAATTCTGGGCCTGCAAACATAAAAAAAAAACAAAAAAAAATATTTTGTGAAATTAAAGTAGCAATACCAATATGCAATCATACTGAATCTTACAAAACCTACACAACGTTTGAAAACTTTTTTTTCTTAAATTGGTAACTACCAAAATAACGTTTGTTTACAGTATCGGGGTATGTGACGTTACAGTAAACTTTAATTCTTAAATTGGTATAACTTCCAAAATAACATTCGTTTACAGTAGCCTATAGGGTAGGTGACTTTACAGAAAACTCTAATTCTTAAAATTGTTAACTACCAAAATAACGTCTCTGTGCAGTATCGGAGTAAGTGACGTCATATAAAGGTCAACAATGGGTATTATTCAAGTAGGCCTATATTGCAAATAACGTCTCTTAAACTATTAAAAAGTCTAAATTAATTTATACCATTTTCAACACTGACGACATGTGTGCGCTTATTACCACTTGAAGGAATAAACTTGTTGGTGTTCTGTAAGCCGCGTCACTTTGACCAATTTAAGACTAGTTTTACCTTTTTCTAATATTTTAATTTCTATTTTGGAATTGTCAAATTTAATTCAAAATCATATCAGTATTACCAATAAATATAGAAGAAGGGTTAACGATGGTCGGATTATGTACTTGACCTAGGTTTGTTTTATAAATAGACCACAATTTGGTTGCTATCTTTTTATTGATAACCATATATAATTCAAAATCTTAACCAAAAAAAAAACAACAACCCAACAATAGATTATTTATTCTGTATATATACTAAGTATTATCACGATGTATGCCGCATAACTTATCATTTTATTTGTGCCACAAAACATTACTATTTTATTTATGCTGCTGCAAAGTATTACTATTTCATTGCCGCATTTGTGCCGCAAAATATTACTATTTTATTTATGCTGCTGCAAAACATTACGATTTTATTGCCGCACAACATCACTATTTCATTTTTGCCGCAAAACATGACTATTCTATTTGTTCCTCAAAACTATACCAACTTTTATCCTTTGTGGCGCAAAACTTTACAATGTTGTTTGTGCCGCAAAACATTACTATGTCGTTTGTGCCGTAAAACATTACTATTCACTGAGTTACCGGCCCTTGCCGTAAGAGGGAAGTGTCCCAACTGTTAGTTTATCTGAAACACTTGAGTCGTCAAGTCAAGTTCACGATCTGCTTTAAAAATTCACAAACAGCTTTGAGCGGGAAAGTAAACCCTTATGCAAATAAATTTATGTAGACGTTTTGAGGAAATGGTTGACCAATATCGTCCCTGATGTAAATATCGAAACTTTGAACGTAATACATGTAGATCGACAATGGTTTGCGACTGACATAAATTTTGGTGATGAACAGGCCAGAGAAAATCTTTGATACAGAAGCTAGAATGGAGGGTAATCTAACATTAGTTGTTGCGGCTATTTAATGTTAGACAATAAGATCTGAATGTGAATCTAGAAGGTATAGTAATAGCATATTATACGTAACATCATGAGTATGTCAGTATTTGAATGAAGACGCTGATATGGGTCACGTGCGGGTGTCAACACTTGACTTGTATTTAACAGTGGTTAACTGGTAAGGATATTTTGCCAACGTTAACACGGTAATAAATGCCTGTTTGTATTTATTTATTATTTGGGGGAGCCTGTTCGGCTTTGTTGTTCTGCAATATAATTATTACATGGAACATCCACCACTGTGTCGACAAAGTAGTAAAGTGAGTGTTTTCTTTAATAACTTATGTGAGCTATGTTCAACCTTGTTGTTCCGCGATCTAACATGGAACACAAAATAAGGTTGTCTTAATTTATTTCAACTGTGTCGGCAAGTAGCGAAGCGAATGTTTTTCTTTAAAAGGCTCAGTCTTGTTGTTCCGCAATCTAATATGGGACATACACTAAGGTTGATTTAATTTAATTCTGATGTGTCGGCAAGTGTTACGTGAATGTTCAGCCTTGTTGTTCCGCAATCTAACATGCAACATACACTAAGGCTGACCTATTTTTTGTATATAAGAGGGTCTGTAGAAGCAAAGTTAAGGGGCTTACATGTGTGGAAGCAAATAGTAATGCGAATGGTTTCTTTAATAATTTTGAAACCTGTCCAGCCTTGTTGTTTCGCAATCTAACATAGAACATGCACTAAGGTTGACCTATTTCTGAGTATATAAGAGGGTGTGTGGAAGCAAAATTAAGGGGCTTACCTGTGTGGAAGCAACGTTAAGGGGTTCACCTGTGTGGAAGCAAATAGTAATGCGAATGTTTTCTTTAATGATTTTGGAACCTGTCCAGCCTTGTTGTTCCGCAATCTAAAATGGGACATACACTAAGGCCGTTGTAAATTACTTCTGCTGTGTCGGCAAGTAATACCGTGATTGTTTTTTTCTTTAATAATTTTAAGTGAGACTGTTCAGCCTTGTTATCCCACAATCTAACATACGCTAAGGTCAACATTTTTGAGTATATAAGGGGCTTACCTGTGCGGAAGCAAAGTTAAGGAGTTTATCGGTGTATAAGAAAATTAAGGGGGCTTGCCTGTGTGGAAGAAAATTAAAGGGGGCTTACCTGCGTGGGAGCATAGTTAAGATGGAAGCAAATTAAAGTTGGGCTTGCCTGTGTGGGAGCATAGTTTAGATGGAAGCCAATTAAAGGGGGCTTGCCTGTGTGGAAGCAAATTAAGGTGCTTACCTGTGTTGGAAGCAAAGTAAGAGGCTTGCCTTTGTGGAAGCAGATTAGGAGGCTTGCCTGTGTTGGAAGCAAAGTAAGTGAGCTTGCCTGTGTGGAAGCAAATCATTGTGCTTACTTATGTGGAAGCCAATAAGGGATTACCGGTGTGAAATCAAAGGGGTTTGGGTAGTCATCTATAACGGCCACGTATCACTTATCTGCCGCATTAAAGTTAGCTAGAATCATTGAGGTTAATTTATCGGGAATGAACGAATATACTTCAAAGTGGGAACAGAATGCATAAAAGTTCAAAGCCTGTATGTACGGAATAATTTGACAGGGATTACCAAAAATGTATTAGGGAAATATGTGGTGGGATGAAGTGTGTTATGGGGAGAAGTGAAGTGTGTTATGGGGCGAAGTGTGTTATGGGGCGAAGTGGGTTGAGTTGGTATTGAATGTTAATAAAGTTAGAATTGTTGTCATTGTCTTAGTTTTGATATTCGTAAACGGATTACGGAGCGGAAGCACTGTGCCTGCAATACTTACATCTATAGGCAAAACGGTAATTCAGAGGAAAGTATACTATTCACTGAGTTACCGGCCCTTGCCGTAAGAGGGAAGTGTCCCAACTGTTAGTTTATCTGAAACACTGGAGGACAGTATATGTGAAGGGCACGAGTAGTCATAATATGAGGTTGTCCACCTGCCTCTGGCGTAGAATGCAGAGGGTTAAAGCCTTGGTTAAGAATTATCATAATCCCTGCTTCCAGGCAGCCTACATGGCAGGTGCAAACGGGATGGGTCATTTGTCAAAAAAAAAAAAAAAAAATTGTGTTTTGCCTATAGGGCTCCTCACAGTGGAAGCACTGTGCCTGCAATACTTACATCTATAGGCAAAACGGTAATTCAGAGGAAAGTATACTATGCCGTTTGTGCCGCAAAATATAACTTTGTTTTTATTCTGCCGCAAAACATTACTGTTTAATTTGTGCCGCGGCACAGGACATTTGTCGAAACGTCGCTCAATAATGAATTTACTACACCTATGCCAGTGTTAAAGGTCTGTTTTGTTTATATTTTATTGGGCAGTTGTCCTACACTGGCGTTGAGAAAGCAATGTTGTAAATTATTCCCTGATTGTCGAGGAGCGTGGGTGAAACAGATTGTGATTCATCTCGACATAACGGTCTATAATCGGTGTATCAGGATACATCAGTCGCCTCCAGCACCAGAAACAGGTTAGTCGATAGTTTTAGCGATCGGGAAATCGGCTACTCAATTAACACCAATTGACACTCGATATTACAAACGTTAAATGAACACCCTTTAGCTATAGGTCATTCAGCTTATATCTATTACCCTGGAAATATGGTGTCATGGTGGCCTGGTCAATACCGTGCTGATCCGCGGACTAGGTTCGATCCTGACGTATCCAGATGCTCTGGAAAGTTAGACCCAATAATGTGTTTGTTCATTATATTTGAGAGGTCTCGGTACCCTGAACCATGGCTCGGTAAGTATCGCAAGGCGTCCATTACCGGGTTCGATCCTGGTGTAACCAGCTAGTATCCATTTGCTGGGCATATAGTGACATGGCCCAGTCGGGGAAAACAGTAGAACGTTAAACTCCATTTCACCTATTTATCATTATTGATTACATTGGAAAGCAAATCATAAATTGACTACAATTTAAGCTATTTAATAGGAATTTATTATTCGAATTTAGCACATGTATCGATCCCTACTCCTAAAATGGAATTTCTAGTAGAGTAACAATAATTGATTCGTTGTTATTTTTGGGAAAATCAGAAGTGAACTATAATTTAAAGCAATAATATAATATAATATAATATAAGCATATTATATTATGATTATCTGTAAACTTATTGAATTTCTACCAAAATGATGTTGTATTTTATATACTGTTAGTGACGTCATAGACGGATAAACAATGGACATTTTTGAAGAATATGTTAAGTATACAAAAGCTGGTATTGAATGAAGTTTAACGTCTTACGTCGACTGCGTTAATAAAGACAGAAGTACTTGAGCTTATAAGCTGTTAGAATTATTCGTAAATCTGTTTGCATATTCAACAGTTCGGGTTATCAAAGTGTGATTTAAAGGAGCTAAATCGCTAATATTTGGGACCCAGAAATTAACACAAATGGGTCGCAACTCATAAAATAATGTAATACCGTTGTATATAAAATAATTTACATGTCCACCATTAAAGTTGGGTTCCCAGATAAGTATTTATCGGGTGGTTATTGCCTATAAAAGTATGACAATTTTGGTATATATGGAAAGAAGAGATACCCAATCTTACTAGAAAAATACTGGATTCCCTGAAAACCACTCATGGAGCGTAAACAGGACAAAAATGTAAGGGGTTCCCTTAATAGTAGGGTAGGGTAAATACAACACTTTTTCACAAAACACTGAAACTACAAGTCTTTCTTAAGGCGAAATTCGACACAGAATCCAAATCTGAAGAGATTTTTGACCTAAAACATGTGCCTAGGTCAGTACAATCACATTTTTTCAAAATGGTGGTCAAAATATGACTTTTTTGCTGTTATGCTCTAAAATGATGCGAAATATGGTGTGTAATATATGTTTTCTATGTTTTTCTGGGTCGCTGAGTATTATGCCGTGTTAAAAAAATATAATTGTATGGATCAGTAATGATTTTAGTCCACCTTTACGCCCAAAATTGGTTTGTTTTGTGCTTTTTCATCATATCTACAGTGATGGAAGTGTTCGATGAATGTTATTTTTGAGTATCGGAGATGATTTGTGAATGTTCTCTTCCAGGTTGTAATTTTTGATGTGCTCTAGCTTATCAGGGATTTAAGTTTTTTGTTATTTGTGTAAGCTTACTTCCAGAGATAATATGATATGATGGCATCAACTACCAAAGCGAAAACAACTCGTAGCGATGCTATAGTTCATGAACTTAAATGTGTTAGCTACAATGAAGAGGAAGAATTCCGTTCCACATGTAGGCTCCAAGTCATATAATTGGATGTATGTTATTATAATAATATAGTAATGTATTTATATAACACCTATTATCCAGTAGACTGCTCAATGGCGTTGAGTTGTCTGCCACAGGAAATGATTTTATATTGAATTCTGCAATAGTTCCTTCTTCTTTCACATGTTGGTGTAACTTGTTCCACAGGACTGGTGCTGCTCAAGAGAAGGCCCTATCACCACACGATACGAGATTTGTTCTTGGAATATCAAATTGTTGTATATTTGACAACCTGGTTGTTCTCTGATTGGATTTTATTTGAATTAGGTCCTGGAGATAGTTTGGAGCTGTGGCATGAAGACACTTGTATGTCAACAGTAAAATCTTAAATTCTACACGTTTCCTCACGGGTAGCCAATGAAGTTCCCTAATGATTTGTGAAATATGCTCATAAAGTTTGGTTTTAGTTTGGTTTGGCTGTGTTTTGAATCTTCTGTAGACGATTTAATGAAGTTGTTAGGAGACCGTAAAGTAGGGGGTTACAATAGTCCAGGCAAGAAGTTATGGGGGCATTAACAAGAGTTTTGGTCGAATCCACATCAAGATATTTTCGAATTTTACTTATTCGACCACAGGAATTACACATTCTCCAATAGATATTTGACTGGAATGTGCTGTGGAGATTTGTATGGTCGGTCTATAGATCGAAAGAAATTTTGTTTGATCTGAACAAGTTTCAAGTAATTTTCATGCATCCACACACTGATTTGTTCAATGCAGTTTTCCAGTTGGTGGGTTTTTTTTCTCTGGGACATCACAAGGTGGGTCTCAGAGATACAACTGGGTACCATCAGCGAAGAGGTGAAAATTTGCATCATATTCCCTGATAACATCGCCAAGAGGCCGAGGACTGATCCTTGGGGAACCCCGTACTGTGGTACTGTTGGTTGTGATTTTGCACCCCCAACACACACTAATTGCGATCTGCATGTTGAATAAGCCCCAATGACGAATCGGATAGCTTTATTCTTTGCTTTAGGCGCTGCAGGAGACGTTGGCGATCTATGGTGTCAAATGCGACTGATAAGTCCAATAATACGAATAGAAAAACATGTTTTTTGTCCATCGCTCGGAGAATATCATAGTGAACCCTTGTTAAGGCCGTCTCTGTACTATGCAGATTTCTGTAAGCAGACTGGTACGTTTCTAGTAGATTACATTGATTCATGCGGTCTTTTAGTTGATCCGCAATGATTTTTTCAATAATTTTAGAAATGAAAGATAGATTTGAAACTGTTCTGTAATTTTTCAGTATATCTTGGTCATGGTTCGGTTTTTTCAGGAGTGGTTTCACATAAGCTGTCTTAAATAGTTCGGGAAATTCTGAGCTGTTATTGTACCATTGATAAGGCCAAGGAAATATGTTAAATTCGCACAGGAAAATTTCTTAAAAAGCCATGTAGGTAATACATCCAATTCACATGATTTGTTGGAGCTTTCTTGATTAACATCGGGAGGTAGTCTGTGGATATCTCTTTTACCTCAAACGGTGGAATGTAATCATCCTTCTGGTCATTATGGTCAATAAAATCGTTTTCAATTTGAAAGCTGTGTCTTATTTTCTCAATCTTCTCTGTAAAGTATCTGGTTTGCTTTATAGCATGATGGCATAGCGTCTGAAAACGAATTCTTCGTGAGACTTTTGCAGATATTGAATAATACTTTACTACCGGCAGCCTTGTTAATCTTCTCTTTTTAAAATTGGGTTTTGGCATAGGCGATAGCATTATTATACTGGTTTTGTTTTTCCTGAAAGATTTGGTGATGAACTTCTAGCCAAGATTTTCGTCGACTTCTCTGCTGCTTTTGTGCTTCAGTGGCCGTAAATGCGAGACAAATATTAGATTTTTACACCGATACTTGATTATATTTCAACTATGACGCTTTTAATTGCATTTTTGAACATGGCATCGTACTCAGCAACCCAGAAAATCATAGAAAAGACATATTATAGGCCATATCTCACATAATTTTAGGAGTTTAACGGCCAAAAAGTCATATTTTGGTCGACATTTTCAAACATGGCAGCTGTACTGACCGAAAGACTTAAATTGGGTCGAAAATTTTAACAGATTCGGATTCAGCGTCGAATTTCGCCTCTAGAAACACTTGTAGTGAAGAAAAAAGTGTATTTACCCTACCCTATTAATAGTCAACCCGACGAATAAGGGTACCTGCACGCTTGGCGTTGAAGGCTGCACGCGAACTTGAGTGATTTGTGTACATGTTGAAAAACTTTATGAAGAGTTAGACATACAACAATTTCTGGGGTAAAAATCACGGAAAAAGACGCGGGCAGTCGATAATCCGAGAATTTAATTAGGATTCGATATTTGTAGTAAATAGTCAGCGCTTACAGACAACATCGTCTTGTGTATGCAATGTATTCTCCCCTGTCGTCTGCCACCGTTGCCATTGGTTACGGCGAGGGGTAATCGCCTGACGCAAACATGGTCTCTTTCGATAGATTTTTATAGCAGGCTATTCTCGTCAATTACAATGTTTTGAGAACGATTTGTAGCAAAATTATGATAAAATAATTAGTTTGAATATGTTTTTAATTCTAACATATCATCAAATCACCCGGTTTGTATCCGGGAACCCAACTTTAAAGCATATAAGATTAAAATAGGTCCTTTTGTTAGCTGCGAAATACAACACACCACCATTAAACACCATAACGAATTATTTCATCTCATCTCATTGTATCGGCCTCCTAATTCTGCCGCTGTTGAGACTTTTTTCAACGACTTATTGGACATACTTCACGAAATTACGTCATGTGCTGGAAAACTTTTGATATGTGGTGATATAAATCTACACCTGGATGTTGATTCCAAAACTACTACACAGTTTAACGATATTCTCGAATCTTTCGACCTAGTTCAACATGTCACTAAACCTACTCACAATAAAGGTCACATACTTGATGTCGTTATTACCCGCAAATCTGACTCTTTGGAGTTCAACTTATCAGTAGACAACCGTCTCATTTCTGATCATTTTTCAATCATGGCTGTCCTCACACTTCCAAAACCTAAATCACTGCCGAAGACTGTATCATATCGTAAACTGAGAGATATCAACTTAACCAACTTGAAATCTAATGTCTTAAATGACTGTGCCCTTAATAAAATTAGCAATTTCTGTGATATTTCGGATCAATTTCAAATCTATAATACAGAGCTTCAAAACATTATTCATAGCCATGCACCAATTGTCAGAAAAACACTCACCATCAGACCAAATCGTAAATGGTACAATGACTCTGTTCGCGAAAGCAAACAGGCACGTCGGAAGGCGGAAAAGGTCTGGCGCAAGAGTAAGCTTGAAATTGACAGACAAATATATGCAAAGGCTCGAAATGATACAAACATCCTTATCAATCAGACCAAACAGACTTTTGTTTTAAACCGTACACAAGAAAATAATAAAAACCCTAAAGAACTTAATAAAATTTTGAACAATATGATTAAAACTAGTGACAGTACCGTTCTACCAGAGCATCATGATCCTAAGCTACTCGTTGAATCTTTCAGTCAGTTTTTCAACAATAAAATTGTTACCATACGTAGGGCACTTGACAATTGTTCTTTATCGGTATCTGATAACGATATTGACGTAAACTTCACTGGTTCACCACTATCAACCTTTCCAATAGCTGCTGTAGATGAAATCAAATCAATCATTTCTACATCCTCTTCCGCTTGTTGTGGGCTAGATGTATTCCCAACCCATCTTGTTAAAAGCTGTTCTACAGAACTTTGTCCTATTCTTTGTAGCATTGTGAATACATCCCTATCTACTGGAAACTTTCCTGATGTGCTGAAAGAAGCAAACTTATTGAAATGGTTGTAGCAGCACGTTTCAAAGCCCATCTGAAGTTACACAATCTTAACGAACCCTTCCAATCAACATACAGAAGCAAACATAGTGCAGAAACAGCATTAACTCATGTGAATAATGATATCCTTACTAGTCTTGACAATAAAAATGTTGTGTTACCGGTTCTTCTTGACTTAAGTGCCGCCTTCGACACAATCGACCAGTCTCTACTGTTAGAACGGCTTCATGACGTTTTCGGACTTGAGGGTAGTGTGCTGAATTGGTTCCGGTCATATCTCACATCCCGTCACCAATCTGTTGTCATCAATAATGTTAAGTCTGCATCTGTAAACCTGAAATTCGGCGTGCCACAGGTATCGGTACTCGGACCGTTGCCCTTTACCGCTTATACCACTCCTCTAGGGCGTATTTTGAATCATTCAATCTGAATTATCATATCTATGCTGATGATACTCAACTCTACATTTCAATTAAACCCGAAAATGAATCTCTGAGAGTGTCTAAACTTGAATCTTGCATTGATGCTATTAAAGTTCCAATAGCATTTTTTTAAGTTATATTTTTAAAATGTATTAAAATAAAGCCCTAAAATAGATGGTATCTATAAACAGTCCTACCTTGTTAAAGAATAATCCTATTAGTCCTATAATTCACTATTGCCAGTTGAGAAATTGGCAAAAATATCATTTTCAACTTCAAATTCAAACGTTTGAAGATGGCCGTCCACGGAGAGGAATGGGAAAACAAGGGAGGTAATTGAGTAACTATTTTCTCAATAAGCCTGTGTCACCCTTTTTAATGCCCCAAAAATTTTGCCCATGATCGCATAATAGTGAGTTGACAACCTTTTGAGCAAAAGACATAGAAATAATTATGTTTTGACTTTCTTAGAAAATATGAAATTGGAACTTTAAGTGCTGGATGAAAAAGAACTTCTTAAAACTCAATGATGAAAAAACAGAGTTCGTGCAAATCGGTTCTAATCATCTTTTATCCAAAATATCTGTTAGTAATATCTCTATCGGTAATTTTGTTGTTAACCCAGTTTATAACGTTCGAAATCTTGGTGTAATTTTGGACAAGAATATGAACATGAATGCTCACATCTCCTCAATCTGTAAAATTGGACGGATCCGCAATTTCCTCGACATTGACTCTACAAAACTTTTAATCAACTCTTTGGTGACCTCACGTCTCGACTACTGCAACTCGTTACTCTACAACTTACCAGCATATCAAATTAATAGATTACAGAAGTTTCAAAACAAAGCTGCAAGAATTGTTACAAGAACTAAATCATCCACCAATATTACCCCCGTTTTGAAAGAACTCCACTGGCTACCGATTAAGACCAGAATCGATTTTAAAATTCTCATGCTGACTTTCTGTGCTTTGTCATGTGATGACTCTCCTCTATATATTAAAGAATTAATTCAACCTTACCACCCTACCAGAAATCTTCGTTCCGAAACTAAGTACCTTATTAAATCAGTAACTGCAAAATCTTCTTTCGGTAGACGCTCCTTCGCTTTTGCGACAGCAGAACTGTGGAATTCAAATGATTTTCCCATAGAACTCAAGTACTGTGCATCAATTGACAGTTTTAAAAGGAATCTTAAAACCCATCTTTTTAGAAACGTTTTCTTTTAATTGTTGATCGCATACTCCTTTTAACTAGTGTTTTATTTTAACTGACCATAATGTTACCAAAGAGCAGCTTCGGTTGGATTTTAGGACATTATTATTATTATTATTATTATTATTATTAATTTCTAGTGTTATCCAAATCTACATAGTGTTTATTACGCATGTTTTCCAGATAAGAATATGAGGTCACTGTTTGGCATGACTTGTGAAACATGTCTAGCCTCACCTCTAGTCCCTTGTTACAAATAGGACTGAAACCCATTATAGTACACGGTCCGTGTACCAATGGTAAAATGTTTATTTTGTCTTAAATATTGGATACCAAAAGCCCATCTTTTCCCGGTTAGATCACAGCATCAATGTTGATTAAATTAACAAATAATTCGTGTTTTTATTGTCGAAGAGACAGGGGGTGGGGAAACTGGAGTTTAACGTCTCCTCGACACGTACTAGGTCATTTCGGAACTAACATTCGATAATTCGCTAGCCCGTAGTGGTCTTTATCACTTCACTCAATGACAGACCTTATGATACAACGTGTACGCGCTAACCATTCGGACATCCAATCCCCCATTGTCGAAGACTTTGGGTGATATTGCGTTAAAGAATTAGCTAGTTTAAGACTTATTACTACTTTAAATGAAATTTGTTATTCTAAATTGGCATGTATATTGATCGTTCGTTCGATGTATAGATTACGTTGGATTTGTCAAGGCTATTCTAGACAACCCACGACTGATAAAAAGGGTTATACTAATTCTTGAAGTATTTGTGGATGGCATATGTTAAAGCTGCAACATATTAATAAATATTGTGCCCCGTGCGTCATTGATGGGTTGGTCCTCTAAGACTTATTTCTATCTGTTCTTGCCAATCTACATCTCGACGCTCTATTTCTAGACAGACGCGAGTAGCTTCTAGAATGTTCTCTCTCTCAAGTAGGTTCTTTAAGGGGGACAATGCATCGATCGTTTGGCTTTTAAAAAGATAAAGAATAAAGTTGTTAGAGCTAAATCGGCCTCGTGTAGGTCTTTATTTTGACATCAAATGTTTTATTTCCCTTGTCAGTGAGGGCCTGACAAGGACAAGTGTCTAGTCGTTCGGATGGGGAAAAAACTGAAGTACGTTAAATCTTCAAATAAGCATAACTACGACTTGAATAAAGTAATTTGAATGGAATTTTCAATATATTTATTTTGCATGCTCTATTTTTGAACTATTGCAGCAAGAACGTCCAACTGTTTATCTAAATCTTACATAACGTATCTTCAAAGGGCCTCTACCACTATTCCCTGGAACCTTTCTTCAATTCTATACCAAAAAGTCAACAAAAAGCGCCATGCAAAGGGGGAGAAATAGAAAGGGAGACTAAAACTAACTTTCGCCCCATATTTGGTGAGCTGTGTCCTATATATCTTGCTTTAAGACATGACGATTGAGACTATGGTGAACCCGGCCGACGTAGTCTACCCGAAATGGACCAATATTGAATATTAATTTATACGTGTGTTTAACATGTCGCGTAAACAAATCTGATGTGTTTTCTCAATCCAGCGAAACATGATTTCACGTTCTTTTTTAAAACTCGGACGATGCTAGACCTACAATTTGGAGTTAAGTTGACTTATATCACACTTGAAACGTTTAAAGATAATTCTATTTTTCAAAATTTTTTCCACTTTAAATCACATACTATTTTTATTTCTTGATCACCCGATATATAACTTCACAATTTATTGAAATCATCTATCAAGACCTATTATCTTGTGTTTTGTAAATATTGAAGTAATGAGTGGGTTTGTAACGCTACCGTGGCCATCATTCTGTCAGGTTGACAATAATGGAAGAATATAACGCATCTTCACTGTTATACGTTTATATCTATCGAATCTGAATCCAAGGCGAAATATTATCTCAACTCCACTTTAACTCTATACGCGCAGGCTCCTAAATGAACAAAAATATTATCCCGGAGGTGCTGATGACATAGGGAGAACCCAAGAGATTGGACAGACGACTCTACTCATTGTCACGTACCAGCTTTGAATCTAAGCCACGTGACTCACTGACAGTTCCTTATACAGGACTAGTGCCAGAAATGTTTGCCTCCGTCTAAACTCCTTGAGTGTAACAGTGCATTAACAATAGTCGGTTAAACATTAATTATTCTCGAACCCGAGTTCTGTTAAATTCAATCTCTGCAAACAGAATTGTTAAATACAGATTTTTATTGTTGAAATAAATAGAATTACTGTTGATCCATAGGTAGCTAATGGAGGTGTGAGGGATAATAAGAATTGACAGAAACTAGTTCTGAAATTAGATTATTGTTTTGATATTGAAAGATGTGAATTCAGTGAGACAAGATTGTGTGAATCTTTGTGAATCTTGTTAGTTATTGGGGTTGATAACACGTTCAATAAATTACAGTTAATCTGATTGAGGAGGGAGATTGAGGATGTTAACAGATAAATAGATACAACTAGCACTCGATCTAGGGACTCGATCTAGGTCGGGAGGACGGTGGGGGCTGGGCGAGTTGTAACACTACAGATAACAGAATATCAGCATAGTTAATAGATCTTTATTGAGTGCAATAAAGAGAACATGAAGTAGACAAATCGAGCTGGAGCTCTATTCCAACTCTGGCTTATAAAGCATACGACAATTAGGAAAAAAGAGTTCTATGTACATGTACATGTATATGTATGGCTCAGTTTAATGTAAATTACTTTGTCACAGAGTAGCATTGGATTTTCCTACCGTTTTGTCATACTTCAGAGCCCCCCGCCCCTCCCATTGACTTGTCCCGCCCCACCCCCTCCACAAAGTTAATCCAGTACTTGAAAGTAGCTAATTTTCGAACAAGGATTACAATTTATTAATTAAAAATTACAGACATTCATATTACATGAATGCTTTTCGACCTATTGTCGTCTATTTTAGGATCCATAGAATAGTGATTTGGCTTCTATAAAGTCGCTTATCGCCATATGAATTATAAGACAATATTTAATGTTTAGGACAATTTTTAAAGCTACAATTTCATATTTTTAAGGTATGTTTTTAAAATGTATTAAAATAAAGACTTAAAATAAATGGTATCCATCAACAGTCCTACCTAGTTAAAGAATAATCCTATTAATCCTATAATTCACTATTGCCAGCTGAGAAATTGGCAACAATGCCATTTTCAACTTCAAATTCAAACGTTTGAAGATAGCTTTTGCATGGAGGGAATAGAAAAACAAGGGAGGTAATTGTGTTATTATTTCCGGTGTTAGTGATTTATCAGAGTAGGAATTAACGCCTATTGTCGTATAATAGTGGGTTGACAACCTTTTGAGCAAAGAACAAAGAAATAATTATCTTTTAACTTTCTTAGAAAATATGAAATTCTCGTTTTAGTGTTTACGGCAATATTTAATGTTTAGGGCAATATTTAATTTTAATGACAATATCTAATCTTTAACGGCTTAATCCAGATTAAAATGTACTTATTATTTAATATTATATTAATGAAATGCGGGTGCAGAAGAATGTGTTTACTCCGCACTTTGGGGTGATACTGACTTGTTCAAAACAGACGTCATGTGTGGCGAAATTGTCGTGAGTATCTCATGGAATAAAGCTTTGAGGTGTCGAAATTTTCGCCACTTTGAAGAGATTCTAGTGCCCAAGAGAATCCATTCCGTCGCAGTGAATCCCCTCCGGAGATTTAGAGACACATCTATGGACAAAACACAATATGCATACTTCACAAACAACAAACATACACATCAAATTAAGTGAATGGATCTTGGGACTAGCTGTAAACGTCCATCGTGTTAAACAGTCCCCGGCCTGTAATAGTACAGGCTTCACTCAAAATAAAAATAGAACATGCAATAAAGGAATATTTCCTAAACGTTGTATAATAATAGTGTGGGTCACGAAATGTAAATTTTGACAAATTAAAGGAAAATACCTCTTCGAATTGCCATTTACGCGAAATATAGTAAAAACCAAGTAAAACTATAACATAGAGCAAACACTAAAACAGAATACAAAGAAGCAATCGGAAACAAATGCGACTAGCCTAAACGTTACGTAAAGACGGTAAATAGGCGTCATAAGTTTAATTGCAATAAAAAGAGCGATAATCCAGATAAGAGAACACTAAAAGGGTTAAACCGAACAATTGAGGAATGCACAGGTATTATTCATAATATATACATTCTCTTACCTCGATAATAATCACTGTAATAGCATGTTTATCATCTGTAAACTGTAACTGGACCTTTAGTTTACCAGTAGGACTGACAGGTGGAGCGTAGCGAGGTACCAATTCATCCAGATTCAGATCATGTAGAGCTACAGGGGTATCAGGCAACCCAATTCCCGGACTTCTCTAAAATATATAATATTAATATAAAATGAAAAAACGTATTCATGGACTTCCCTAAAATATAAAATATTAATATCAAATAAAAGACATTGTTCGTAGACAGAGTATTTAAGGTTATGAGTTAGGCCTTGGTGATGGTCCCTTGTCAGTGGTGTAGGACAGAGTCTTGTCCCCCTAGAGGTGGCTTAAGACGTATGGCCTGGCACGGGAAAACGTCTAATCATTCGGATGGAATATACAATTTAGATCCAGTGTAAATTGATGTGCACGCAAAAGAATACATAACAATTGAAATTCGATGTCCGTCCTGACAAGAAGCTTTTCTTAGATTTGTTGGTTACATACAGAGGTCTTACACGCGGGCTTTAGATAATACGGTTTATGAATGTATCTCTTTATGTTCATATATCACAAGAAAGCAAAAGGACGAGAAGCGGTCTGAGACTAGTTCTTGTCTTTAAGATAAAAGAGATGCTAGTTTAAGCACCGTATCTCTATAAAAGTATTTAAAAGAATATAATTAGAACGAAAAAAGAAAGTTATATAGGTTTAAACCGAACAAGTAAAATAAAGGAAATGTGACGAAGACATGTTATTATTTTCGTTCTTCTTCACGCAACGCATTTAATTACTTTATGGAGGATGTAAGGACGCCATTACGGAGATGTATTTTTCTTATTAGCCCTAGCGTCTCATATAACATGTAATTTTTTCTAACTTATTACGTTACCGTAATTGTAAAGAGCGCGTGACGCAGGTTCTATTTCGTGTCTCGTGATTCAATTAAGGAACTGATTCAGGTTGTTCAAATGAAATGACGAAAGGATATTTATATTCACGGAGGAAAAATTTATTTTCATTTTCACTACAACCATATCATAATGCTGTCGCTTCAGCAACGTATATTTGAATTAAAGTTAATAATCACTCGAGTTATCCACAGGTGTATATTAAAGATACATTATGGGAGATTAAATAACGAGTTGGCAGTTCTCACTATAATAGCTAAAAACTACATAATATAAAGGAAATTTGCTGAAAATTTAAGTCAAATTGATCCACTATGAACCGAGAACTAAGCGATTGAAAGTTCCACCAAGCCTCGATCATCATTACTGAAGTCGGTACGACAAAAACCATAGTTATATTATGTGGAGGCTCACCCTGTTTTTCTTCTTAAGGTAAGTTTGTGGCACTGCAGCACCAGTTTGATCGAACGCCTGTATACTGCTGCTGACTAATGATGATAATGTTGACCTTCTCTGATCTGTTACTTTAGGTCGACCTGAAAACATAACAAAAACATGAAACATCATGGAGAGAGAGAGAGAGGTGGAGAGAGAGAGGGGTGGAGAGAGAGAGAGAGAGAAAGACAGAGTGTGTGTGTGTGTGTGTGTGTGTATTGTGACGAATTCGTGATAGGGTTTAACGTCCACTCGATACAAACTGGGTCATTTCGGAATTAACAATTTTATTTCAATGTTTCAATTGCATGTAGGATGCCATTTTGAGGAGTTTAGTTGAAGGGATCCGGAGAAAACCAACAACTTTGGATAGACGAGACTATGCTGCTTGTCAGGTATAAGCAATGATAATCGGGGACACTGTACACAACATGATGTACGCCCCTCTTCATTGGCCCAGAATAGTGTGCTAAAATTATAAAACCCACGATAGTAGTGATGTGTGTCATGTAAAAGACGGAGGAATGATACATTTCTAGAACCCACGATAGTAGTGATGTGTGTCATGTACGAGACAAGGTATGCTAACTTTCTATAACCCATGATAGTAGTGATGTGTGTTATGTACTTTCTAAACCCACGATAGTAGTCATGTATACTGTCTCCTAAGAACCCACGATATCAGTATTTAAACACAAACATATTATATAGTTCTATATATGTCGATCCCATCATGTTAAAACTGGTCGACCTTAATGTTCCCTAGACACGAACTAAAGTCATTGCTTGATTATAATATCGGATAGCCATTTACCAATTCTAAATGAGTCACGCTTACATATTCTAGAGTTTTCTGATCATATGTACCGATAAAGAAATAGAAAGACATCTTCTCCACATATTCAAAATGAACTTAAGGCGCTATACACGAATCTCGGGTGGGGGGTTGATCAAGTAGATGGCCCCGAGAATCCAAGCCAGCCACGGCAAACTCCATTTGATTTTAGTTACACAGACCGACGTTTTCGACATCGACATTTTCCACCACAGTATCGCGTTAAATGACACGTCAGTGACACGGAGAGACCTCGCAAATTATTTCTCATGATTTTGAGAAAATCACAAAAATCATTTTAGTATAAGTGTATTGTTTTAGCTGGGATTACATTTTACAAATAAAGTTGCTCGCATGTAGTTTAATCAAATAAACACGAAATAATGTAAATAATTGTGTGTATTTTTGTACTTTAGTACTTTCTAATTTCAAAATATGGACCCAAATGCTGATTTATATGATTATCCTGCATAATTACCAATACCTAAACCACAATGAATTTATTTTATATTGATCATAGAAAAACCTTGTAAGTCATGGACAAACTCTACACGATAAACCCTAACCAATGACATCGACAGATGGAAAAATTAAACACAGAATATGAATCCCAATCAAATTTATTTTCGGTAAATAGACGTACGAGGTATTTACATCTCCCCACCAATGTGCACATACCTGTGGTAATATGAGCTAAAGCATTAGGGTTAGAAGCTGTCCCATCTAACCTTTTCGACAAAGTGAAACAAATTGATTCCATGACTTGTGCAAAAATATTTGATCAACTAAAATATAATATTTGTTTAGTAAAGACAAACTAGAATATGGTAGATATTGGTCTTATTGATTATTTCATTATTTATAGTTTTTAGTTAGCTATCAAGGCTTTTAACTCATCAATATCATATATGACATGCTAAATCAGGAAACCTTCCCCCACAAGAGATGATGGTTAAAGTTACAGTATACCGAGAGAATATATACTATTCAAAAAAAGTAGGGGATATTTGATTTGGGGGGCATAATACTAAAATATGCAAATGACTACGAAAAAAGTCACTATAGAACCTAACAGAAGAAACATTTCCAGTTACATGTGACGCCCAAACGCACCAATAGCTACCGCATGGAATGCAGGTGATGCTTGGGATCATCATGGGGGTCCAACCCAAGATTTGCACGACTCTGACTTTGAATGTTACAGTCATTGTGGCATTGAATTCCAGGGTGGAAACATCAGTTTAATTGTTTTAGTGACCAGAAAACAAATTTTGATATGCGTTGGGCTTACCCAAAATGAAAGGTTACGTGCCCTTGGCATGCTACAGATCGGTTGTGGCGCGGAGATGAATGTTTCTCAGTCTGTCATAAGCAGGCTATGGTCCAGATACCGTGATACACAATCTGTACAGGACAGACCACGCTCAGGTCGACTAAGGGCGACAACTCAAGCCCAGGATCGATTTATCCGTACGTTGGCCTTGAGAAATCGTGTCATCACAGCAAATCAGATCAGCGCTCGTCTTCAAACAGACACTGGTGTGAGAGTGAGTGGCCAGACGATTCGGAATCGACTACATAGGGGTCACCTTCGCGCCCGACGTCCTCGCGTGATCCCTTGTTTGAGAGATCATCACATTCAGGCAAGACGTCGTTGGTGTAGGGATCGTCAACACTTGGATAATCGACGCTGGAGCAATGTGATGTTTTCAGATGAGTCAAGGTTCACTGTTGATTTTTTGGACAGACGTAGGAGGGTGTGGCGTCGTCGAAACGAGCGCTTCCAAGACGTTAACGTCATCAGACATGATCGATTTGGGGGTGGTTCTGTTATGGTGTGGGGAGGCATCACTGTTGCTAGAAGCACGGCTTTACATGTTGTTGCAGGGCGTCTTACAGGCCAGTACTACCGGGACAACATCTTGGCAGTCCATTTTTTGCGGTTCGCACGACGTCATGGCCGCCGTTTCATCTTCCAGGATGACAACGCAAGATGTCACAGGGCCAGGATCGTTACAGATTACCACCAACAACAGAACATCACCACATTACCTTGGCCAGCACTGAGTCCCGACCTCTCCCCCATCGAGCATGTCTGGGACATGCTTGGACAGAGGTTACGTCAACGTCAACAACGTCCTGCCAATGTCCAAGAACTTGCTGCTGCGTTGCAACAGGAATGGGACAATCTGGACCAAAATGACCTTAGACGTCTCATTAGGAGTATGCCACGTCGGATCAATGCTTGTTTGGCAAACAGAGGAGGATTTACCCGTTACTGACTTTGTTGTGATGCTGTGGTAACTTTGCTGTTTGACCCCGGGTATCATTTTACCCTTATAATGGTCAGTCTGTGCCTTACTTAGTCTAACGATCATTTGGAATAAATCGATGAATGTGAACTT
The DNA here is from genome assembly GCA_963678685.1 of Patella ulyssiponensis. Lineage (NCBI taxonomy): Eukaryota > Metazoa > Mollusca > Gastropoda > Patellidae > Patella > Patella ulyssiponensis. Next base: position 807,734 of record OY783230.1, read on the forward strand.
CATTTCATTTTGTCATTTGTTTCTTCGTCAGTTTCATTAGGTGACTTTAATAACACTTAAAAATCAAATATCCCCATACTATAGTACATGTAGGTTGAGAGACTAAAATATAATATGACATAATACTGTCGAGAAAATAAACTATAATTTTACACCGTTGAGAGTATAAATTATAATATAATACCGCCAAGAGAATAAAATATGATACCTTCGACAGAATACAATATAATACAGTTGAGAAAGTAAAATATAATATAGTACCGTCCAGAGAATATAAAATATAATACCGTCCAGAGAATATAATAAATATAGTACCGTCGAAAGAATATAATAAGTATAGTACGGTCGAGAGTATATAATATGATACCGTCGAGAGAATATAATATGATACCGTCGAGAGAAAATATAATAAATATAGTACCGTCGAGAGAAGATAAAATATGATACACTCGAGCTAATAAAATAAAATGTTAAATCCTCAAGAGAATAAAAATACAGTCGAGCGTGCATCCAGGAAAACTTTGCCTTGACAGCTGTATTCCTGTCCACCCTTCAACGAATTCCAACATAGAACAAAACAACATCGTGTTTCATAGCAAGTTTCTACGTGTATTTGATATATTAATCTGGTGAAATATAAACAGAGATATTTGACATTTCAAAACTAATTCCGCCTGATTACATAATGAATTGTACTGTCATATTCTCTTAACTCTTGAAATGTCTCGTCAGATTGAACCTGAATATTGTCACTTCATTGTGTCATTTAATTTGTTTCTGTTCCGCTCCGTGCTTGACATTGATTCAACAAAAACATTCCGATATAAAAGTGCTGGTGTATATCTGAACAGCAGTAGCATAGCGATTAAAGCGCCGGGTCGGTAACCAGTAGGACTCGGATTTGATCTTGGTGTGGATCAAGAAACTTCCTCTGGGATATACATGTAGTTTGTGGTGTATGACGTATAACCAAATCACGTGTACGGATTGCCATGCACTCAAAGAAATCTTATTTAATAGTTAAAATTCGAAATAAAGAGAGGGACAGAGATGGGGTTTAACGCCCACTCGACACAAACTAGGTCATTTCGGGACTAACATATGGTTTAATTTTTTTTCAATAATTCGCTTGCGCGTAGGGGTCTTTAGCAGTTGGAGGAAACCAGAGTATCCGGAGAAAACCCACGAGGTTGGACAGGCGACCTTACTCCTTGCCACGTATAACCGGGGATTCGAAACCACACCAGTTGACTCAATGGCAGGCCGTATGATACAGCGCGCGCACGCTAACCATTCGGTCATCCATCCCCACCCCCACCCCCAAATTTTTTTTTTTAAAAAAAATTCGAAATAAGAGTAAGTGGTAACGTAACGTAACCCCAGTGTACTGCATGTCTTATGTCCGTCGCCCGGGCTCTATAATGATATCATTCATATTATTATAGAACGTACTGTGTTTCGGACACGGGTTCTTTAAACCCTTGACACCACCAATCCCTGACTCTCCTAGGTGATAATTGTCAATGAAATCAAATGGTGGAAACTTCGTTTTGGTAATCCAGTAATGTATTCTATATGCAATGAAAGTTAACAGGACAAATGTACACGTTTATCTATACAGTTCTATCGAATCACCCAACAAACATGTTTTTTTTAATAATAAGGGGACTAACTCTCCATTACACCAATCCATGGCGATAGACCAGAAATGGGAAGATTGCAAACTCATATTCTAATATAGAGGGAAGCTTCGTATTCTCCCAGTTTATGTCTCCTCGATCACTACTGTGGGAACACACGTTAAAATACGAATCCAGCCTGTTAGAATTTGATGCAAGTCGGTACATGTGATGTTTTTAACAAATAAAAGTCCAAAACACCCTGTAACAACGGGTCATTACGTTAAATCCATTATTCCATAATCCTTTATAAGGGCTGTACTAATCTCCAGCCTTCAGGCCTACCCAATAAATAGGATTGTAACAGAGCTGGGTTTTATATATTTAGATTGGTAGATTAACAGATGTAAATAAAACGCCTATAGGAAAAATATATATCACACGATGAACTCTGTATTCCTCTCTCTAGATGAACACATTATTTCAAATAGAAAATTAAAGAGGATGGTCCATTTACATGACCAGTTCATTTCGATATAGAAAATTAAAGTCATTTCAATATAGAAAATTAAAGTGATTATTCTATTTAAATGAGCAAATAATTTATGCAAAAAATTAAAGTGATTATTCTATTTAAATGAGAAAATAATTTACGTAGAAAATTAAAGTGACTGTTCTATTTGCATGAGGAAATAATTAATGTAGAAAATTAAAGTGGTCGTTTAATATACACGAGCAGATCATTAACATATAAAATTAAAGTGAGTTTTCTAGCAACATATCGGATAGAATCATGACATCCTTCACTTAGCCTCACACGCCTTACTAAAGTCACGAGAGAGAGAGAGAGAGAGAGAGAGAGAGAGAGAGAGAGAGAGAGAGAGAGAGAGAGAGAGAGAGAGAGAGAGAGAGAGAGATGGGCTTTAACGCCCACTCGACACAAACTAGGTCATTTCGGGACTAACATATGGTTTAATTTTATTTCAATAATTCGCTTGCGCGTAGGGCTCTTTAGCAGTTGGAGGAAACCGGAGTAACCGGAGAAAACCCACGAGATTGGACAGGCTACCTCTTGTCACGAACAACCGAGCAATTGAAACCACACCAGTTGACTCAATGGCAGGCCGTATGATACAGCGCGCGCACGCTAACCATTCGGCCACCCAATCCCCCATATTAAAGACGCGCCGTGTAAGATTTAAATAAGGGGTTAACCGTGTTTGCTATAATATTCAGAAAACAAGTAATTAAAAATGTAATATATTGACAATTTTATGCGAATAAATGCCTAATTAATAATTTATATAACATTTAAACCCAAAAGAGGACCGCCAAAAGCACGCAATATGGACTGACAACGAGTCTTGGATTAGGGACCCGAGAGCTTACAGATACATTATGTAAGATTTAGATAACGAGCTGGCCATTCTGGTTGTAACAGTTCAAAAGACATAATGTAAAATGAAAATATTGAAAATTTCATTCAAATTACTTTATTCTGAGACACGTTATCACTTTGTGCATTGCGGTAACCAGGGCATTGGTATATTCGAGACTAAGCCCTGTTTTCCCATTTTTAAATTGAGTTTTTAAATGGCAACCCGTTCTAATCTAGTTGAAATCTCGAGTATCCAATACCATCGAGGGTTGATTATGGTCTTGGTTTGTTAATACAAGTGTCAAATTAATAGTTTAGATTAGATTTCAGGCGTAAAGAAAGACCTGCAATAGGCCGATTTAGCTCTTGAATAATGTGTGTTTAAGTTTCATTAGTTTAATGGTAAACTCATCTTTGATTGTAGGATCCAGACGGGTTGACAACCATGACACAATGATCTAGAAATAATTCATATACAGATGACATCGCCTGACTCAGAACTAGTCTAGGGATACTTGTTGATGACACTATTTTCAGACATCGCATGAATATTAATGCCATGCAGCTAGAAAGCTTAGTCTTAATGATTCCACTGTGCCATTATAAAGGCTGCGATCAATGTGAGAAGTTGCGTCACCATTAAATGTTGCAAATGGCAGACTTAACATGATTCTTAAAATGACATCTAGAAACAAGAGTAAGTATCAACAATAAAAATGAAATGAAATGGGGTTTAACGTCCTCTTGTTATGCTCCGAACAGGTCTAACGAAGACGGACATACGTCATACAGTGTGCTATGAGGGAAATGTTTCAGCAGCACTACGTCCTACTTTTATATCGAATTTCAATCGTCAGGGGATCTTTTACGTACATACCAATGTTTACACGGGACCTCGGTTTTTCGTACCATCCGAACGACTAGACAGCTGTCCTTGTCAGGCCCTCCGTCCTGCATCACTGACAAGGCGGAACCATATCCATAATAGCAACACAATGTATGTATATGGATGTGTTTATAATAACGATGTTAGCAAACTGAAAACGTGACATGTATATGTTAACGAAACGTGATATGTATGTGTTACGATACGTGGTTATTTAATAAGGGAGAAGTAGTAGTGTTATCAGTGGTACAAGCAAGAGACTCCGTGGACGCCTGTGTGTGCACGTTAAAGAAGTCTTGATTTTTGGAATTTAACGATGAGTAGACGGACACATGGCGTGTTCCTGTCTTGTTTACTCCGGTTGATGTTGAACAGTAGGCCAACAATAGACCATTAAACCCGATGTCTTTTCATTTATCCAGGATGAGGACGTCTCTTTAGTTCCTTTCAACCATTTTGGTTGGTTGAGAAGGGTCCTTGGGATTTCCGGCGTAGTTTCTCCTTGTCAGTGTTGCACGAAGAGGGTATGGTGAGGAGACGTGTCTAGTTTTTCCGATAGGACGAAATGCAGAGATCACGTGGAGACATTGGGGTTCCCATGAATGAAACCATTGACAGTTGAAATTCAATGAAGCGTATTACTATTACTCTGTAAGACCGTCTTCATTTGACTATTTGTTCCTGACAAATCGGACACGTTCGTTCCTGGCGTCTTACGTCCAATCTTCGATCACCTAGAATATCGTAGACAGGTCGGACAATGTTGTTGTTGTTGTTGTTGTTTATTACAGATTTAACGACCAATACATTTAATATGATATTATGGACTGGTTGATTAAATTAAATTATTTACATTTCATGGGTTGAGGGTCGGACAATAAACTACATTTCTTTTATACGGCCAGAAAGCTTACGAGTCTTGGACGCTTCTTTATTTCCTTTTAATGATTTTGAGTTGAACATCAAATACACTCTGATCACCAACTAAACAAACAGAGTTAACGGTGAACTGATCAAAGTTAGAAACCCTCTCTAGCTCTCTTTATAAACTCACCAATGACGTGATGTTTGGTTTCATGTCAAATGTTATTGTAATGCGCCATTACACATCGACATTAATTTATTTAGTTTTTCATCTAATATATAAATAGCAAACCACTCGGAACAATAGATTGTCTATTTTAGGTAATTTCAAAAACTTGTCAGCAGCCCACAACGGAAGGAGTATTTATAATGTACATCGATACGATCAAACTATGGTTTATTTTTGTCTTCATGGTTTAAACTAAGTCCTGTTTGGCGATCTTCAGCACATATGAAATCATGTTGTGATGTATAAAGTGCTTCTTAAAGATCTATTTTAAATTTACCAGTAGGCATTAGCAATCGATACGGCGTGAATGGCGTAATGGCGTGGTGTCGCAGGGTGGGGTTAAGGGTGTGCATGGCGTAAGATCGTGGTATATAAGGGTAGGGTCCAGGGTGTGAATGACGTAATATCGTGGTATAGCAGGTGGTGTTGAGGGTGGGAAGGGCGTAATATCGTGGTATATCAAGGTAGGGTCGAGGATGTAAATGGTGTAATGTCGTGGCATTGAAGGTTGTGGCCCAGGGTGTGAAGGGCCACAATGGCGAGGTATAGCAGAGTGAGGTCGAGGGTGTTAAGTGTGTAATGTCGGGGTGTAGAAGAGTGGAGTCGAGGGGCGTAATGTTGTGGTATAGCTAGATGGGGTCGAGGGTATGAAGCGCGAAATGCCGTGGTGTAGTGGGGTAGGGTCCAGGGTGTGAATGGCGTGATGTTGTGGCATAGAAGGGTGGGGTCGAGGTCCGCAATGTCATGGCGTAATAGGATAGGGTCGACGGTTTGAAAGGCCACAATGTCGTCGTGTGGTAGGATGGAGTCGTGGATGTGACTATGTCGTGGTGTAGTAGGATGGGGTCTGAGTGGAGTGGAGATGGTAAAGGGCCGCTACGTCGTGGTGAAGCAGATGAGGTTGTGGATGTGAAGGGCCGCAATGTCGTGTTGTAGTAGGATGGCTTTGGCCTTTAATACTGGCTAATTAATAATTATGACCCCCCCCCCCGTTTCCGATTGATATTCCTACACCAATATAAGTGTAATTGACCCCTTGTTACGCCACTAGCCTAATTCTCCATTGAATACTGTTTTTAAAGGTCCACACTCAATAGCTCAATATCCTCGTAACACTGGGCCGTTGGGTGGTTGAATGATGCAACGAGTTTGTCTTTAAGTCAAGTGGGGTGGGTTCGATTCTCGACATCTGTAAGTAACAAGGAGTATGGTTCTCTGTGTGGGATTTCTCTGGCTCCTACAGCCCCGTCCCCGCCCGCCCCACCAGTGCTTAAGACCCCTACACACCTGGGATTATCGAAATAAAATTGATTTAACCATATGTTAGTACTGAAATGGCCTAGTTTGTGTCGATTGTATGTTTTTATAATGTATTGTTCATGGTCGTAATGGTGGTGCATTTTGCTGCGTGGTAGTGTTGTTCAGAACATGTGGATATATTGGACAATCAGATTGTTGGTGTTGGTATCCCAGGCTTTGTTTTGTGGTGAATTATAGGATTTTCAAACACCAAGCACAATAGTGTTCATCTCATGGGCTTTGATTCATAGTTGACTGACATATATAAAATATAAAACAGGCATTCTAATTTTATTGAAATTAACCATGTTCTACCTATATATCGAGAGAATCTCCTACGAGTCTTTTTTAATAACAAAAAACACGAGTAGAGGAGATATATTTTTTTTTATCACCCATTCATTTCTTACATCCACAATTTAAAAATAGATATAATTCTTTGGTATAGATTTCACTTTTACTGAACCTGATTACATTACAGCGTAGTGATACATCATTTTTGACAGCAATTCAACCATTGCAAAGTCCTTTATATTGACCCAGTGTTTCTATCAAGGTCAACTGAATACAAAAAGTTCATTTTTAATAATAAAAAAGAAGTTACTTTTGATAACAGATGTACTGTACTTTGAAAATAAAAAAAAAGGAGTTTTTTTTTTTAACTGGCTAATCAAATTCATTTAAATCGATATCTCCTAAGGAGATACAGCAGATGACTATAAAAATTTATAACACAAGCGATATCTACTGTATTGGGTGATAAAGAACTGATACTGGTAGAAATGGTTAATTGGGATGCCTGTTAATAAGTGTGTTTTTTTTATACAAAATGTATTAGTGCGATAATTCTAGATCAATTATCACAGATGCATTATGTAAGATTTGAATAAAGATCTGGCCGTTCTCACCATAACTGTTCAAAGATGCATTAGGCAGGATTTAAATAAGATTCTGACCGTTCTTGTCATAACGGAGCAAAATAGATAATGACAAATTTCAAAAAGTTAGCAGATTGTCAAATATTATACCATCAATTGTCAGTCTCTTTTATTGAGTGGCGTCTATTTATATAGGGCATAATGTCTAATCCCTTCAATATTCCAGTCATCCGATGGTCTAAAGAGTTGATGATGGGCGTGATATGTAAATACATGCCCGAGTGTCATATAGGAAATGAAATGGGGTTTAACATCATAATCTGCTCATCCGACTCATCTACATAACATGTAAAGCCAAAAACAAAAGACTCCAATAAGCGGATTTAACTCTTACATATTGTATCTTTAAATAAAAGCCTTTTATTGCCCTCTACAATGTCAATTATCATTATTATTTTTTGGGTTTCTGAAGAAACGGCCATTTATAAAAGCATTAAATTAAAAAACTTTATTAATTTGTTTATATTTTTTATGAAATATCGAATTGATGTCTTACCTTCGTATGGTATCGGTCTGAAGGGCTTCTTTAACTCTGCTAATGAATGACTTCTTCTGTAAGGAGGGACTTGTCTTCCTTCCAAGGCAGCAGCATCTACACTGATCCTCCGACCGACTCCTCCAACAGTGATACCAGCTATGCTGCCCCTCATCCCATGTTCTCGTGCCATTTCTTCTGCCTCGAGAGTCTCGGAATCAGAAAAATCTGTAATAGTTAATTAAAATCCCTCATCTTACTACTACTACTAACTACTACTACTACCACTACTACTACTACTACTAAAAGTACTACTACTATTACTACTACTACTCACACCTCTGTTGAGGTAGTGGTAGGGTCAAAAAAAAGTTCAGGGAATAACAATTAGTTTTTCTTGAACTACACCGCTAGGCCTATCCTACGATGAAAAATGAAAATGTTTTACCGAGCCCTTTTCTAGAAATTTATAGTTGAACAAAAAAGTAGGAAATTTGGTCAAGTTCCGCAAAATTATAATTGGCCAACGGTTTTCGAGTGACAAATTTCAACATTCCCGATAGAAACAAAAAGTATTCATTGACGTGGACATCATCTGATTCCACTGATTCGAGACGACACAGATTTTGGCAAAAGTGTCCCCGCATTTGGAGATCGACCGTCCGGGACAGTTCGCGGCCGATATTTTCCGGGAAAAATATAGTTTGCCTGGAAAATTCTGAAAGCGTGCATTGTCCTGATGTAGCTACCGTCAATTACAACACGCCATTTGCCTCGTCGCCAAAATGCCTCGAGAGAAGTGCAGCCACAAAGAAAACAGACGGAAGGTATGTCTAATTTGCTTCCATAAACGTGCTAGTATGATTGAAATTGCCGGCGAAAAACTCTTGTGCTGAGTTAGAAAGTTTTACATCGAAAATTTCGATCCGTCTGATTCCCGTCTTCCATGCGCTATTTGTGGGTTCAAACAACCACCATTTCCCCGAGGTCGACCATCTCAGCCAAGACGAGAAGGTAGTTAGGCATCTCCAAGGCCGAAAACTGTTTGCAGAGGGAGAGAGAAGTGGGGTTTAACGTCCACTCGACACAAACCAGGTCATTTTGGGACTAACATATGGTTTCATTTTATTCCAATAATTCGCTTGCGCGTAGGGGTCTTTAGCAGTGGGAGGAAACCGGAGGACACCCACGGGGTTGAGAAGGCGCCCCTATCTCCATGCCACCACATACGCTCACACCAGGGCTCGAAACTAAACTGTTTGCAAACGGTGCTTTCAGCCAGTTAGTGAAGGAATTAATCATCCAAAGCCATGCACCGCTAATGATATATGCTCGGGAAACCTAGCAAATATAAAGGATGTACCCCGGGCCGCGGATCTTGCAGCATCGGAATTGATAAAATAGAGGGCCTCAACCAGCGACAGTTGTATGATCAAAATAGGAACAAGGGGTGCAGATCTTTCAATACAAAACCCTCGAAATAAGCAGCCCAGTCGATGAGATTGGGCGTTTCCACACATCGCCTGGCCTTTCGCTAAATCAAACGGAAAAGGCTCTAACGTTCATTCGTTCATGGAAGGGTCGTGGTTCCGTGAAATCAGGGGCTATTGACACATCGCGTGCGAGAGACAGAGGTCTGGAGTCATTTTTCTCGACTGTAGTGCTCCATCTTGATTCGTCCTTGAAAAATACATCAAAAGTGAAAAGGTCTGTGGTATACTGCCATGATTTGACCGGATTGATCACGTGATAGATTTTCGGGGTGGGTCTGTGGGTGACTACATGATAAAAGTCGGCATAGACGGTGGTGGTTCTTTTCTGAAATTCTGCGTTAACATTATCTGTACACCCGACGCCACCAGGAATGAAAGATCACTATTATACGACTATAAGAATGTCATGCGTATATTATTGCTTACTCATCTTATGTATGCGTATGGTAATCACAGGTGCCCTATCCATTTACCAATGTTACATTTCGATGGATACTATGAATGGATAATTTCTCATCTGACGAAATTCGAGTGATTGGAAGCAGTTTTTACATGGGTAGTCTTTCCGAAATCACAGAATTTTGCAGTTATTTGTTAAATTGTGAATTTCTGGAAAAGGGCTCGGTAGAACATTTTCATTTTGCATCGTAGGATAGGCCTGGAGATCTAATTCAAGAAAAACTAATTGTTATTCCCTGAACTTTTTTTTGACCCTACCACTACCTCAACGGAGGTGTGTACTACTATCACCTACCTACCAACGACTGTTGCTACAACTACTACTGCTACTACTACTCCTACTTAACGCAATGGCTCTAATTAAAAATAATTCCTACCTGCAAATGAAACGTCAGTATCGTCGAACCGACTTCCATCTGATCCCTTTCTACTACTTCTACTACTGGCCCCGGATCCTCTCCTGTCGGATGGGTCGGAAATTAACGATGTTCTCCGACTACAAATACTACTTCCCGAACCTCTCCGATCATAGTCGGATCCATAAGAAGTTCTCCGACTACATAAACTGCTGCCCGACCCTCTCCTATCAATATCTGAAGAACAAGACGTTCGTCTGCTGCCACAGCTACTTCCGGAACTTCTGCGCAAGTCCAGAGCCAATGCTCCAAGCATCACGTGATCCGAAGCGGAAGCATATGAAGTCCTTCTACTTCCGTAGTCCACAAAAATCTGAGGAACAACAAATGGCGGTTCATCCCTACTCCGTTTTCTGATTAATGGACCAAATATCAAATGTTTCTTTTCTTCTTTCTTTGGCTGTTTCTTACATTTTCCTGAAAATACGAAAACAAAATGTAATGAAATGGGTATACCGTTCTACTGGTCTGCTCCCACTATCGAATTACGGCTATATAAATTGAAATGAATCGGAATGGAGTTTAACGTCCATACAGATGACGCAGTGTGGGGAATTTGATGGTCAAATGGTTAGCACGTGCGCGATGTATCATAAGGTTTGTCATTGAGTCAACTGTCGTGGTTTCGATTGCCCGTCTGTACTCGACTGTCCAACCTCGTTGGCTTTCTCTTGGTTCTCCAGTTCTCCAGCTAGCGAATTATTGAAATAAAATTGAACCATGTGCTAGTCCGAAAGTAACCTATTTGTGTCGAGTGGACGTTAAACCCCATTTTTTTTCTCTCTCACTATATATATACACGTATATGTTATGTAGGATCCAACATGAAACAAAGCGTACTTGATCCTTAAACAATCGCGCTGACTTCGAGTTTGGATATGACTCCACAAATTCCAAGATTGTGGAGTCCTGGTCAATACAGTACTATCGTACTATGTGCTAATTTCCAGGTCTATACAATGCTATCGTACAACGTATATAGACCAAGATGCTCGACTCCTGGTCTACATAGTACTATCGTACAAGGTGCTCGATTCCTGGAATATATACATAGCACTATCGTACACGATATTCGTTTCCTGGTCTATATAGTACTATCGAACGTATTCACACACGTCAGTCCAGGCTTCAATGTACTTAATTAAAATAACATAATAAAAGCATTTAAATTAACCTAACCCTAACCCTTGAGAAACATGTAAAAAATAGACACATTATTGTCTCATAAATGGACAGTATATAATAGATACACATTTAATTCTCTGTTTTTGTTCTCGTGTGGGAAACTCATTTGAATAAGCGACTAAGTATAATCTTGTTATCTTTGAATTATCTACGTCTAATGTATAATTTCATCTGAGCTTTTTTATGAGTCAATTGAACTTCAGCCGGTATTTTATAATTGCATCTGGGCTTTTCAAATCAAGTTCACTTGTCCTTATTGAATTTATAGTGATTGATTAAGTTTATAATAAAATAGTTATTCCGATCTCCGTTAGTTAAATTCTACTAAACCTCGGAGGTTTGATTATCAGTGATAATTGAGTGGAATTTCAGCTCAAGCGCACTCTTTACCCAAGAGACCTTCTAATTATATTGGTGTATTACACGATGTACATAACGTACATTGCCATTAACACAACTTGTAAATAGCACAAAATGTCAGTGAAGATGACGGTAATCTACCACAACATAATCAAACGACATCTTGCACTAAATAAATATAATCAAAGGGTATCTTCATCAATAAATAAAACAAGCGGTTGCCATGCGCGATACAACCACGATTTGGAGTCGATGGATAGAGAACAACCTAAAACGCGTTTTTTTCGTACAATCATCTGTCACAATCCATGACATTAACGTCTATATACATGACAATGTCATAGGAACCGAGATCTTTGGTATATAAAGCTATATTTCAAGTTCCGTTAAAATATGATAAAATTGTGACCTCGAGCGGGCGGACAAAGGCGACGGCATAGTACGTCAACGCGAAAATGTGGGCATACAAAAATTATACGGAATAACACTCACTTAGAAGTTCGACCAGCCCTGCGAAAACTATAGCGAAACCTAGTTGAAACGTCGCTGTACTAAAGACAAGAACATGTTATTCCGTATTATTAATAAAATTATGTCGTCAATTACTCAAAAAAATGTCTTTTAAAACATTTCCATGTACGCAACGTGAATAAACAATCTCATAGAAACTTTGGCAATATCGCGAAATTTTGTTAATTAATAAAGAAATAGGTGACATTTGGTGATAACTGCAATGGCTTTAACTTCAATGGCTTACAGTATTCCTTTATAACTGTTTCAGCTGTTAATGGACATTTATTCAGCTAACTCATGACGTCAATAGCCTTGGCTGTTTGGCCTTATTCCTGTTAATAACTAATCCCTGCGTCAATTCACTTGTAATTCCAGTTGGTCAATGAAATCATTTTCCATGCCAACAGAAAATTAAACCGACTCGATGTGTAGATAAATGCGCTTCTAATCTATAGCTAATCTGTAAATTAATTGTTTTGTAATTCGAGGCTGGTTAATCCAGTCAATAGGGACTTGATAAATGGGTAACTGTAGACGATAAATCGAAGAGATTAGCTTAACGACTTCACGTTCGGCTCCAACTGGTCTAATGACGACGGGCATACGCCATACAGTCTGCTATGATACAAATTTGGCCGGACTGCTGCGCTACGACCGACTCTTATATCGAACCCCAACGTGCACGGGACTTCGGTTGTTCGTCCCATGGGAAGGACTATACGTTGTCCCTTGCCAGGCCCTCTATTTTGTACAACTAGCAAGGGGATACCACGCCGGTCAACGCAGGGATTGAACATAGGGCCTATTTAGCGAGTCTTACTCATTGAGCCACGCCGAGGTTTTATGAGAGAGAACGATTTCACTTGCAGCATCAGTTCTAGAATACACAATTAGTCCCGAAATGACCTAGTTTGTGTCGAGTGGACGTTGAACCTCATCTCTCTCCCTCTCCCTCTCTCTCTCGAGTACACCCGACACGAATCATCCGCATATACCACTGGGGATACCGAGGATGGGCGCAGATTAACTTAAAACTAAACTATTTCCGCAAAGAATCATGCTCATTCGGAATAAAAAAAATCGAATAACCAAAATGAGGAGTATATCTCTATTTGCATAGTTAGAGGACATGAATACCGGAGTATATTACTCGCTGTTTCAGGGCATGATATATACTGGCTGAAGAGACAGTGGAACGGAAATGAAATTAAATGAAATAGGGTTTAACTTCTGACTGTTCTACACCAAATGGGATAATAAAGACGGAATGGATAGATTCTCGAGTCATTCAATAGAAGAACCAAATTCATTACGTTAGGTAACCCTGTTACTCATATCCAATGATTATCTTGGAACAGCTCAATACTGTAATCTGAAATTTTCAGACACACTATAAAGGCAACATTCTTACAATTTAACCTACTTTCATTTTAGAATTTATTTACGTCAATTTCGTTGTTTTGTGGAACACGGTACATCGACATTCGGCTTGATTGAAATGGGAGTTTTCCATCTAGAACAGCGCCATTTTCTGACACACTAATTCCCAACAGCACATAAAATGTTTGTTTAAAAATGTGACGTGTAACATTTACAAAGACGCTTTATGTCAGAATTTATTTTACTCTTTAAGTTTTGTCAAAAATAACAGATTATCAAGGTCGTTGCCACGATAATAAACAAAGTCCATATTATCAGTCATTTCATAGAGTAACGTCCATTTTAACGTTGACCAATTACATGGCCCGAGTGGACTAATCCATTGTATATCCCAGCTAGTCGATGGTCTAGAAGAGTTGATTATATGGCCCGGATGGACTAATCCATTGTATATCCCAACCAGCCGATGTTCTAGAGAGTTGATTGTATGGCCCGAGTGGACTAATCCATTGTATATCCCAGCTAGTCGATGTCTAGAGAGTTGATTATATGGCTCGCGTGGTCTAATCCATTGTATTTCCCAGCTAGTCGATGATCTAGAGAGTTGAGTATGGGCTTGCAAGAATTATTTCAACATTTGAAGCCAGAAATCAAAATGCAGGAGATTTTACAAGGACAAAATTAATGTTGATACAGGAGGAGATTAAATCTGATATAATCAGTATGTATTGATATTTTATCATCTGGAGAGAATCCATTAGTAACATATTATGATCGTTGACCTAATATCGCCGATTACAACCAAATGTCCTCGGTTTGGTGGCCGAAAGGTCCAACGTGTCTCGTATTGAGTTCAGTTGGGTTGTTTCAATCCGAGTTGATAGAGAATGGGTGTTATTTATTCCATGTACCAGGTAGTTCAACAACGGGGGATTTATACAGAGTAGGGATTTATAACCACTGGTGTACAGACTATATAGGGAATCATTACAGACTGACCAATCTCCAAAGTTCAACAGTTGGATCAGAATAGTAGGAAGTCAAACTTCAAATCATTAGTTCGTTCATTGATAGATTTATTCAGTGATTCATTGACAGAGTCAACACACTACCGTTCATATCCATAATATCGTATAAATAGGCTACGAACATGGATATTTTCGTTTTACACTAACACGTTATTAATTGAATGTCTTTTTTTTTATTAAACCTTCAACCATAAGCTTTCAAATTAATAATTTCCCTCGGTCTATTTATACTGCGGATGCTGTCAATTAGAAATGGATTAATTACTTTAAATCCATGGAAACTAAATTCAGGATATAGATTCAAAAGAGCGCGTTCTCAATCCCGTAATTTGATTACGTAATGAACACCTTCACATTTCGTCACTTCCTGTCTTCTCATTTGATGTTGATAAGTCGACGAGAACAAGACCGGAAGTAGTGAGTAGGTGGATGAAACTGTGGTAGCTGATTAGACAAGATAATTTAGGTTATTAAGATAGTAATAACTATGTAACATACTCTAGCCTCTCATCTCTACAACCCTGATTATTATTCATGTTGACAAGCTGAAATAACCACCAGGGATAAACCATCTATATGTCTCTTAATAGTGAGGTGAAATTATTTGGGTTTAAAGGATCTATATATGTAAAGAGAGAGAGAGAGAGAGAGAGAAAGAGAGAGAGAGAGAGAGAGAGAGAGATGAATTTAATTGAAATGGGCTTTAACGTCATATTTTGCCGCACCAACAGAGCCAATGAAGACGGACAGTGCGCTATGGGGGGGGGGGGGGGTATGCCCGGGCATCGGTTTATTTACCCACGCTCCATAGAGAGTGAGAAAGAAATAAAATGAAATGGACTTTGTGTTAATGTCCTACCTTTCTGAACCGTTTGGGGTAATAAAGACTGATATGTGCCTTGCACGTGAGCATGTGGGGTTTGTGTGGGTTCGGGTGGTCTTATGGGCCGATATGAACCACGAGAAACGTGTTATCGATGGTTTGGGTGGTCCTATTATTCATTTGGGTTAGATGGTCTTATTATTGAGTTGGGTTGAAAACAATTATACCATATGCGTTATTGTTAGTCCCAAAATAACCTAGTTTCAAGTCAGTGACCGTTAAACCCTGAGATACGTAAACTGGTTTCAAATAATTCCAAATACATAATTCTATTTCGGCGATCGATCGATATTTTTAGATCTACTCTTCAAATAGAAAAAAATAATGCGCCTCTTCAAATTTCTCACTAATCATATTTCTAATCTGACCAATGGCGATTTGCCAATTATAGAAGCAAGTAAGCAGACGATGTCGGATATAGACGCTTCCGGTTCTCGGATTATGAGTCAATCATTTATATTTTATACTGATTTAAACATGGGACGCGGTTGAAGAGTTATATCATTCTTTTCACATAAATTACTTAAAGATACATTATGGGAGAGAAGATAAAAAGTTGGCAATTCTCACTATAATAGGTAAAAACTAGATATTTCAGTCAAATTGATCCTCTATGAGCCGAGAACGAAGCGGGTAAAATTTTCGCCTAGACTCGGTCATCATTATTAAAATCATTAATATAAACGACATAGTCTCGATTATCCACGTTTCAAATTTAATTATCAATGGCCGTTAAGCAGCATATAGGAATCTAATCCAGCCAACATCGAAGGCTAGCCTAGACATCGAGAGTTGATTATGGTCTGGATAAGTTTATTAATGTCTAATTGAAAATTTAAATAACATTTCATTTTAACCACGAGGCACCGGAGTGACCCCCCCCCCCAAAAAAAAATTGAAAGTTGACTGAATTCAGTTGGTGTTATCTATTTTGAGTCTGGTTGAGTAGATGGGATGGTCAGAAAAGTTGGAGAGATGGGAAGTTGGGGCGGGGGAGATCTATACAGTTGGGATGATGGGAAGATCGGAACAGTTTGGAACATTGGAAGATCGGAACTGTTTGGGAGTTGAGGAAACGGGAACAGTTGGGGAAGTGGGGAGATCGGACCAGTTTGGGGCATTAGAAGATCGAAACAGTTGGGGAGTGGACACATTGGATCTGTTGGGGAGATCGGAACAGTCGGACGGATTTGACCAATTAAGAAAATCGGCCCTGTTTGGAAGATCAGTGGATGAGGTCCATTGAGATTAAGATATCTTCTTACACCCTGATCTCGACACAGGTCCGTCCACCTTCACAAGCAAACGAAGATTACGTGGGCTGTAGTTTCTCCCATCCAGCTATCTAATATGATATGATGCCACATTTCGCTAATAGAGTCTGTACCAAGGGTATTGGATGCCCCAGACATAAATAAGTATCAAGGAAAAGGTAGAACTAGTTATCTTATTCTCTTATTAAATGACGGTTATCAATCAGTTGATGTCTGTCCTTTTTCCCCTAATCTAAAAATAGTGAAATCCACGAGGGGACGGAATTCGGCTGGATGGCACGATCGATTGGACAAAATAATATTGGATTACGCACATAACGAGTTTAAGATGACAGCTAAACTTGTTCGATTTGGGTAAAAAATAAAAAAGTAGATTTCATTAGATTTATTGTTTTGCTTCGTTTTGTTGAATGGCGAGCCGCCGTGGCCAAGTTAGTAAGGTATTGGCACACTAACCATAAGGTCTCGGGTTCGCTCCCGGTTTTGGCAGAGAAAGTACATCGGAAATTCTCGGCGTGGTGTCTCTTTGTCAGTGGTGCATGATGACGGCCTCGGCAAAGAAAGTGTTTTGTCATTCGAATGGTACGAAAAACCGAGTAATACGAAATAAGAGTACACCGTAGTGCCGCTGTCGGGGCAAAACTTCTTTCATAGAGAAAGGATTAAAAGTACACTCGACACAAACTATGTGATATTGGGACTAAAATATGGTTCAATTTTAGTTCAATGCGTTGCTTGGGCGCAGGGGTCTTTAGCAATGGAGGTAAATCGCAGGACCCGGGGGTAACCCATTGGGTTAGAAAAGCGACCCTACTCCTTGTCACGTTCAAACAGGAGATCGAAATCACGCCACTTGACTCAATGGCAGTCCTTATAATTCAACGTGTACGTATTAACCGTGTTTGACCCCTCGAAGAACAAGGAGAACGGGAAGATGAGGAGTACTCTGGGACCTGTTCCCAATTCAGCAGCAATCAAACCGTCTTTCGTTTATCTATCAGAAACCAACAAATTTAATCGTATAATCGTAATGAGCTTGCCCCATCGCTAATTTAAATAACACCGCCGATCAATCCAATCAAATTAATCTTTTCGACTCAAATAAAACTGGTTAGACTCTTTTCGTGGTTAATAAGAGACTCGCGGTAATTTTAAATCGATTCATATCGGGCAGAACGTCTCACCAGACCTCCCCCGTGGTTCCAGATTCCCTGATTAGATTTCGTCTTCAATGAAATTTACACACAAACGTTTCGTCTTACATAGCTTTTATGTACCTTTGTGTTAATGTCAAACAAAGTGGATTTACGTGTTTCTTCTTGATAGCAAGACATCGTGACGTGTTTGTTAACTCGATTAGTAACAATAGTCGGTGCATTTGCCCACATTTTCCAGTGTGGTTGTGATTGGCGCAGACGGGGGTGGTCCCGTCTGCATGTAAAAGACTCCCTGGCAGTTTGAATTCGAAATAAGGGTTGGCCACGGTGCCGCAACCCTGGCAAAATCTCCCTCGTAGCTCAGTGCATGGCATGACAAATACATTCGCCAGACCAGTTAGTGCAAAACAGTGAGTCGTTAAATTCATTTTCATTTCATTCATTTCAGCCCACTTATAAAAATAATAACTTGACCAATGGTTTGAGAGAGAGAGAGAGATAAATGGGGTTTAACGTCCACTCGACACAAACTAGGTCATTTCGGGAGTAACATATGGTAATAGTAGCTGTTGATCTGTAGATTTATGGCCTGACGCCCATTCAAGTGGTAGAAATTCGATCTCATGATTGCTCCAGAGAATAGAGCCCCCCCCCCCTTACCCCCTCGCCAATCCCCTCTGTCTCATTCCACCATCCGCATTGTCAATCCGTCATTATGTTGTCCTTTTCGCGATTCCGGTCACTTATAGCCCACACCATCAACTCGTTTCCGTTTCAACTCCCAATCCACACATCAATAACATAACAATTAATAAAAAGGCGCCCATCTCTGACATGCACTCGTCGTTTTCACAATTCCATAGTCGATCATTCATCGCGTGCTGGTTGACATGACAACCATTAACGTCGTATCGAAATGACGATTAGAGAAATTGGTGATAGAGCATCGTGTAGAACATGACAATCATCAAATCATTCATCATTTAGGCACAATGACGGATTCCAATACAATGCAGTTGAGGGTTGGGTGGGGTGAACATGTCAATAAATATTAACTCGTTTGGGCCAAGTACATAACAAGGGATTTGCATCGCGTATCTTCACTGTGGAGGCAGAGGACAGTGAAGGTGTTGGGTATTGTCTATGACAAGGTGTACAAGGCTAAACAAAAGACATTGGGTAATATCGGGACCTTCTGGTTAATAAACGAGCCGCCGTATCTTCTTTATTATTCATAGTATTGGCAAAAACTTTGAGTTGAGGTTTGATTTTAAAGAGTGATCCCTACTTTTGAAGAAATATCATCTTTAAACTCCCATTTTTGCAAACTGTGACAAAAGATAATAATTTTAATCGAAAGCTAGTTAGTGTATCACAAACCTGAAACTCTCATTCCATTCTACCAAACATTCCCACACGGCCTTGACCAAACAGGCATTCATGAAACAATCACTCTCGATCAAACCAGTGATCAAGTGTCAAGTTGAGAATAATGAGACTGCCAGTGATTAGCCATATTACTTTCAGATCAGGTTAACCAGCCAAATAAAATAACTATTGATCTGGATTGCGTGAAGTGTTCGTCTGGCGGCCATGATGCGCTAGGGTCGTGACAGCGGCATCGTTTACAGTCTGTTATTTACAACGAGATTGATGACTTATCATTAGTGCGGTGTAACTGTGGCTCGAGCTTGGTGTTGGCAGGAAAAGTACAAAGGGGATTTCCAGACTACACCCGCCCCCTTTATTGGTGCTTTACATATACCCTGATACGGATCGGTCCTTCGGATGGCACCAAAACTGGGATCTCATGTGGACGTTGGCATTAGTACTAGATTCAGGAAAAGATCCAGAAAGGTTGTCTGTGGTGCAAGTCGGAGAGTCTGGTTTGAAGCCGTATTTAGTCATTTGGACGGTATGGTAAACGGATTTCTTGTATGCACGTAATATAACCTGGGACCACCTTATAAGTATGTCCACCGCCTCAATCACTGTACAACCGTGGTTCCCCACAATCATGGTATAAGACACTAAATCTTTCAATGCTTTTATTAATCTACATCTTGGAGTTCTGCGCCCAGACAATCTGCAACGAAATCTTACTTAGTTTCATTTCGAATGCCACAAATTTATTTTAAGGATAAATATCGTTTTTAATTTACAATTATCATAATTATTTGTTAGAAGATAAAGTTCTTGTGAAATATTATGTACTAAATCGTTCATTCCATTCAGAGAAAAAAAAATATTCTTCCATTAACAAGATTAAAATCATTTGGTGATAAAGTTTTTCGTGTATATGGTCCCTAATTGAGGAACGACTTGCCAACTGTCATAAAGTTTTTAGTGTATACGGTCCTTTATTGTGGCATGGCCTCCCAGCCGTTATAAAGCTTATATTGTATACGGTCCCTTATTGTGGCATGACTTACCAGCTGTGATAAAGACGGGTATACGCATTAGCAGCGCGCTATCAGAGTAATTTTGTCTGGGCAGCGGAACTACTCTTTTTTCGAATTCCAACTGTACACTCGACCTCGGTTTGTCGTATCACGCAAACCGTGTTTACGAAGATAAGAGCATGAATTATATCATCGTCTCTGGTTCAACAAGAACATAATTGAGTCTCTTGTGTACGAAGATGACATCATGGATTAATTTATCGTCCAAACTTCTTGTCATGTTGGCTTTACATGAGCTAATCATTGCGATCGATGTTTATTTAACTTGAAACAGATCTTGTCTCCTCACGAATCGAAATAACACAGCATATCAGCCCAATTCAATGTTTAAATCCATTTACAACGGCATGCTAATCTACATATCGATATTGTATCCCCCTACATCCACCCACACTCAGTCTCCTGATAAATAAAGATAGCGTGATTCTGGTACAGAACAAAATAAAAAATACAAAAAAATGCAGCCAATTTCAGTCATCCCACTAGAAGCATCGATTGGAGCAGGTTTGTTATTTTAATATTGACGTGTAGCAGCAGTTCATGGTCATATTCCACGGTTCTGATCGAAACAGTTCATTGTACCTAAACATGTGGTACCATGGATTGAAAAGAGATGAAATGGGGTTTAACGTCCTAACCCGTTTGAAATGGAAGCTACTTTATAAACGTCGAAAACCAATTCATTTTTCATTGTGCTTCATAGTTTTCTTCGTTTTATTTTCTTCTTATTTTATCTTGGTCTATTTTTAAATGGAATCCACGGTGGCTCAGTGAGTAAGACGCCAGGTCGCTAACCTGGATGTCACGTTTGGGGTCATCACCTTCATTGGGATTTTCCGGCGTGGTTCCTCTATGTCAGAAGTGCAGGGGCAACGTATAGTCCTTCGAGTAGGACGGTAAATCAAAGGTACCATGTACACATGAACGCGCACATAAAATATTCCTTGGAAGTTAAAATCTGAGATAAGAATAGGTCACAGCCTGCACGCCAACGTGTACCCGGGGTCTGAACGACTAGATGTTGTCCCATTCAATCCCCCATCTAGCCCCCAGCCCCTCGTCAAAGTTTCCCCGATAGCACACTTTATGGCGTATGTCCATCTTTGTTAGAGCAGAACAGCAGGACGTACCCATTGCATTACATCTCTTTTAAACAACCAAAACACATTTTTACACAACATGTATTAAAGGGTGTTCACAGTGGCGGCCCAGTGAGCAAAGAACTGGCTTAATAACCAGGAAATACGGTGTTGGATCCGCAAAGAATTCACCAGGCTTTTCCAGCGGGATTACCACGTCACAGCTATGCTTGACGAGGGTCTAGGGGCAGGGTGGGGCTAGATGGGGGATTGAATGGAAAACATCTAGTCGTTCAGAGCCCGGGTACACGTTGGTGTGCAGGTAAACGAAACCTTGACAAATGAAATTCGAATAAAAGTAAACAAAATTTCATAACCCTCATTGCAAATTGGATGATGTATGCCCATCTACATTAACCCAGTTAGTGTATTAAAGTAGGAGATTAAACCCATTTTCGTTTCATTTAAAGTAGAAGAGTTACACCCTTTAATATCTATCAATGTATCTCTAGTTACAGACCACAGATTCCCGCCTATTACCGATATTTTCATTTGTAATCTTCGTTCCGTATAAAAGTCGTACAGTTGTATACTTATTATCTAATTTTCTGGTTCTTGACGTCAATTTGTGGCAACTCGACTGAAGCAAATTATCACTCAATTTAAAAAAAGTAAAGCGATTCTTATGACGAAACTGAATATTTTCTTTCCCGGTAAAACAAGACAAAATACCAATAAATCTGTCACGGTTTGCAGATCTTTCTTATTGATGACGTATTAACGAGAGGCATACGAAATGAAATTCAGTGGGACTTAGCGTTCTATGACTTTGCATTAACAGAGCTAATGACATTTTTATTATCATTTTTAATATGAATTCTTTTTCCTTGACAAGGAGTAGGGTCCCCTGTCCAACCTCATGGGTTTTCACCGGTTCCTTCGGTTTCCTCCCACTACTAAAGACCCCTAAGCAGAAGCGAATTATTGAAATAAAATTGAATCATATGTTAGTCTAGAAATGACCTAGTTTGGGTCGAGTTGACGCTACCCCGACCTCTCTCTGTGATGAATTCCAACAGTCAATGGTTCTTTTATGTGCACGTGTGCGGGACCTCGGTCTTTCGTCCAATCCGGTCGACTAGACATTAACAAAGGGGAAAGTGCGCTGACAAATCCCTCGAGACACATCTTCTCGGTCAACACTGCTGGTTTATGTGTCAGTTAGAGCGACTGATTTAATTTCTTGCACTTTATAACTGCGTGTGATGAAATTTGAGTAAATAACATGGGCGTGGGTGCTTGAATTCACTCTTTGTTTAACGATTCTAAATAAAGAGCTTAAGTTCGAATCAAATTGTTTTTACACGTTACTGTTTCCTGGTCACGATCCACAGATCAAAAATAGTCCTTTTTTGCCAGGTGCGTGGTTGTGTTTTCTGTTAGTTAAGAGGGATCTACGGTTAGCGTCGTATTTAACATGTTCAAATGTGCACAATATTCTTTTGACATTTAAACCATGTTTTAATATCATGTTATCCAAGACAACAAGTGTTAGCCGACGTATTCCAATTTCTCATAGCATCGAGAGGAAACTAGGTGGCGAGATTAAAATTTGGAATTTGTTCACGTCTGCTGTTCATGTGCTCAGGGGAGGTAATAAGGAAAGTCAATTAACTGAACATCGTTTAAGCCTCTTAAGGGAGAGAGAGAGAGAGAAATGGGGTTTAACGTCCACTCGACACAAACTAGGTCATTTTGGTACTAACATATGGTTTCAATTTTATTTCAATAAATCGCTTGCTCGTAGGGGTCTTTAGCAGTGGGAGGAAACCGGAGTGCCCGGAGGAAACCCACGAGGTTGAGAAGGCGCCCCCATCTCCATGCCACATACGCTCACACAAGGGATCGAAACCACAGCCGCAAGCCAGAGGTGACCGGCCAGCTAGAGGTCGAAGCGCGACACCCTAGACCACTAGGCCATCCCACACACCCCCCCCTTCTTAAGGGATATGATAAAAACTATAATGGTTCTTATAATACGTTAAAGTTTCAGCAGTTGTCAATATGTGTGCGATCATCTTATATCTTGATAGTCAAAAATAATAAAATGTGACTTGAGGGTAATATGTCTGGTCGCTGGTCTTGTTTGAACGTTAATTGATTCCAGCTGATCAGGAAAAACCGGGCCCCGAGTTCACAAAGCCTTCTCAGACTTAACTCAACTTTCAATCGCTGTTTATTAGAAATATCTTTCAAAAACACAAAACGTCGCATATAGTTTCTTATTTGATTATTTGATACATTAAAAAAACAAAAGTTTTATAAAGAGCTGTATTTTAGTTACAATTAGGCTAAAAAATTTGAGTAAATTCTTAACTGAAGTATGATAATACTTTGTGAACTTGGGTCCGGGTTCCATCGAACACCTGAAAAGAACAGCGTCCAGTTGACAGTTGGATGGTGCAATGGGTTTCTTGATTAATAACCAGGAATTCAAACGCGGGAGCTTCTCATTCCGTTTTGCGTACATATTAATACTGCTGTAGATCCGCTGACAAAGGAAACCACGCCGGAACCACGCCGGAACACACCGTTGAGCTTTTTGGGTCAACACAGGAATGGAACAAGTGACCTCCAGTTTAACAAGTCATCATCTTCCTCACTGAGTCACCGTGACTCCCCGGTAGCTATCTTATTAACTATGGTAATCATCAAGGTAAGGTAACAAAATGTCTTCGACTCTCTCAACGTACAGCACGACAACGTCCAATTAAACAAAATATCCTCTGCTCTCTCAACGTACAGCACGACAGCGTCCAATTAAATATCTCTAATTATTGTTTATTAATATGTATAGGGAATGGACGAGGACAACACCTAGTTATAACTATTATTATTATTATTAATACCCGGACGACCATAGTTTAATGAATAGTCATGACATTAAATCGATATAATTTATAAGATTTTGTATCTTCACGACCTACTCGCTTGTCTAATGTATTAAAACATGAATAGGATGATTTTCTTTCTTCGTTCATCTTCTCAGGTTACTAGTTAATTATCTTTCTATATATATTTTTGTCACTGTCGTTTGTCAGTTCGTCTCTTTCGGGTTGGCTGCAAGTTGATGTATAAATGCTGTTAAGTTGAGGAGTGACGTTGTTCTTCCTCTCGGTCCAAAAGCCCCACCCTTGCAACACCTCGAAAACATCTAGTATAGCATCACCCACGGGCTCTGCGTGTCTATTCAGAAGACGATTGTCAATGGTATGTTTAATGGAGAAAGGGTTCTAGTCTAAATAATCTCACTTTTTCAATTTCAATTTATATTTTACTGTCACTACATCGGATCGTTTTACGGAATTTTTACATGTATAGATTTAACATCTGTGTATTGTAAAAAGACCCCTGAGTAGTTTTTAGTGGTGTAAGATAATGTACGGTTTCTCCTACAACCCACATACACCCTACATATGGTATTAATTGGGTGCTTTGGGTTTTGCGATTGTAATGTTTGGACAATGAACGCCGAGTTGATGGTGTAAAATAATGCCCCTCCGCCTTTCACAGACCACAATAGGCCTATCCCGTTTTCTTTTGATAACCGTATGTTACAGGCAGTCCAATGACGTTCCGGTTTTAAGTTTAGACATTCAGTATTAGGACGTTTAGCTTAAACTGGAAGTACTGATCTAGTAATGTCGCACCTGTTTAAGGATGATATTCGTAAGGCAACATCTTTTATATCTATTTTATGATCTCTGGGACACGGGGTTACAGACATACGTTCTCTGGCTCACATAAGGTTTAGCCTAAATCGGAAGCATAGACGTAGGGTGGTATGTTGCCACATCAATAAATATTTATTGTTGCCATGAAGTATTTAAAGAAGATACTCGTAAGGCACCATCACGAAATCTCGAACAGTAAGTGCAAAACAGATGAGACGGACCGGGATATGGTAAGAAATAAACAACAAATATTAACCCCAATCAACTCAAAAGAAGGGATCCGGGAACAAGCCGTAAGCGTTCTCTTAGTAAGAGGTCATAGAGAAGAGATCTAGTTAGGTTGTCGGTACTAAGATGTCACGTCAGTTTAAAGATTTTCGTTGGGTATCTATTAATGGTTTCTAGGGGTCACAGAACTTACAATAAGGCTTAACATTGAAGAACTACATTAACAGGGTGGATTGATTTATGTTGATTCCTCGGCGGTTTAATTTATTAAGCGCTGATTGATGCAGGATCAGAAATACGGTTTTCTATACAGTTATAATGATATACAGTTGAAAAATCAATACATGATTTCCGCCTCTACCTGCAATTGAATCGAGTACCTGACCTCACGTTTACCTGTGTCTTATAATTGTATCTAATTTACATCTACAGCCTTCATCAAACAACGGAGGGCAATAGCATGGCTTCCGCTTGTGTCTTTCAAGTTTGAAGTCAAGGACACCATAGACCTTAATCATATATCTTAACTTCGTTCTCATAGAAGAATTAGAAAGTAAGACAGGCGATTCACATCGACTCAAAATACAGTAGGTTGGTCAGCTCAGGATATCATAGACCTTAATCATATCTTTTATGTTCGTTCTCAAAAAGGAAATTAGAAAGTGAGGGAGGGGTTTTACGTCCACTCAACACATACAACGAGTAGGTGGGTAGCCGCAGCCAGCCCAGAAGCCTTAGACGCGAGTCTTAGTGTAGCATTCGTGGGTGCCGATCTTGGTCGTGGCAGCAGAAAATATTCCTGACAATAACCGAATTACACGCGATTCTGTTTTCCTGTAAATGAAAGTTTAGTTCTACTATATATCCCGATGTTAATACAACACTGAAGCCCACTATATGTAACAAGTAAAACACACGCTTTTCTCTGGTTTGACGATCGACGTAGCTGGTTCCAGTAGAGGGTAACTGATTATAGGTACGTCCTATATTCCCTCTGGCTAGGAATCTTGTATGACAACAGCTTATCAACAGATTCTCTGATGACATGAAATAAAATGGGGGTTTCCCGTGATACTTTTCAACACTGTTGCAATGAAGACCTGCATACGCGAAGTTGTAAACCAGGAGCGAAGTATTACGCTGACAGGTACGCATTACGACATACTTTAACTGCAACCGTCAGTTGTCCGTTTGTGTGCATGTCATTGTGTTCACTATGCACGTTTTTTCGTCCCATCCGTACTTTTAGGCCGCTGTTTCTTACCAGGACCCCCACCCCACAACACTTACGGCCGAAAACAAGGCCGGAAAATGCTGTGACGGCTCTAAATTATACCACTATACATATTATGACCTTGCTCAACGTGACTACTAATGAGACGTTTTATAATGGCACATTTATATTAACCACACACAAACAATACACCATAAAAAAAAACTTAATGGAAGTCTAATAATCATTCTCTATGTCCGTGCCTTTGGTTAGGACTTGAATCTATTTAGTCGATAAACATGGATTGTTCCAACAAATTGATCTTTTTATCCAAAAGACAATGGACTACGTAACGTAATCAATGTGCTAAGCAGGACTAGAATTAACTTTACAAAAGATTACTTCAGAACTTGATGCGTAGACACATTCTATTTGCAAGACGTATTTTGCAACACGTGCAAATTGAAATGAAACGAATTGGGTTTAACGTCCTACTCTGCATAGAAAATAACACTATAATGGATTCACAAAACAAATTAAAACAAAATCAAATAAGCTAATTATGGCGGAAGTATGTGCATCAGTGCTACGGCCTATTCCCGGATGTAGTATGCAGTCTGCTACGACGGAACTTGAGCACTGACAGAACAACACGTGCACTTTGTAGCCTAGTTTATGTACCGAACATAATTTTATATCAGTCGTTTATTTTATCAAGCCATAAACAAAAATAATACGGGGGGGGGGGGCGACCACACACAGACACAACCCATAAGAGGAACCACGGTCAGACACTACAAGCAATACACACCAAACGCGTATATCATATCCAGTGAATAGGTCCAGAAGCCAGTGTTTAAGGTCCACTATATTGTACTATCCAGCCCCGGTAATGATAGAGACTTCTTTCAAAATGGAAATATAATAAGAGAGAGAGAGAGAGAAATGGTGTTTAACGTCCACTCGACACAAACTAGGTCATTACCGAACTAACATATTGTTTAATTTTATTTCAATAATTCGCTTGCGCGTAGGGGTCTTTAGCAGTGTGTGTGCCGGGGGGACCGCAGGACCCTGAGCCTGCTCCTTGTCACATACATTTGGGGAATCGAAACCACGCCAGATGACTCAATGACAGACCTTATGATAACAACCACTAAGATGTGTGTTCGTGCGACTGAACTGTCAGTCAACTTCAAATAAACAGGAAATAACAAGGGATACATGGTTAAATGTATGGCAACGTGTCATATTTGGAACAAGATATTCTAATTTTATCCAGTCAGAACTTTTCGAGCACATGTTATAATGCCTTTCATAACACAGTATCGCATGATCAGGTTACTGTGACTGGAAATACATGAGAAATGGAAAATAATATACATTGAAAAACAACTCGTAAGATAATGATGTTTCTAAATTTGCCCTACAACTAATAAGATATCCGCAGACGACCACCTTCCAAGTCCAAATCTCATTTCCGGTCCAACAATTCGCCATTTTGTCACGATATCACCTCCCCTACTTTCAACAATTAACAGGTCGTTTGGCGGGATATTTAGATACCCAGACTGTTATTGAACGAGATTATTCGTGAACGCTGTTTTAGAAGTTAACCCCCGCAAAACTCCTCCCGTACTCTATAACTCATCAACCGACCATTATTATCTCGACCATCGTAGAATTGTGATGTCATATCGAATATCGATGACAACTCTATTTGGGAGATTGGTATACCATGACGTAGGCCATTTTGGAATAAGCATCGCCCAAAGGTTCAATGGATAGAACGAGTTTCTGGTTCAAGAACACAGATATATAATTGTGTTTATACAATTCCAAATATATTTTCAAATAAATAAATCATTATGTCTTGAGACTCAATTACTAGTGCAAGGAAATGAATTGACACCAGACAAAATCAATGTACAAGATAAACCTGCAGACAAGATAGAATATAAACATTGCGTTGTACAGTTCCTGGTCTGTTAGGGTACATGCTTCACTCAAATTGAAACAAAAATATTTACATAAAAGGCGTTACAGAAACAATGTGTGATAGTACATGTATCTTCATTGAAGATAGTCTGTCTGCTAGTTGACGTCATATCAAACAATTTTAAAAATACGGGTGATTATCCGGATAAAATCCCGGAAACACTCAGTGTAGTGAGCTCATTCTGCAGTACGATGGAAGGGCTGAAACTCTACGCTAATAGTAAGTGCGGGACGACCACACTACACGCAAAACAAGCATCAACAAGATAAACTTGCGGACAAGATAGAACATAGACCCTGCAAAATGGATCCGGGGGTCAGCCGTAAGCATCCACTGTGCTGTACAGACCCGGGTCTCTTAGGGTACACTGCGCTGTACAAAAATACGTAACGGAAATAATACGACCTATCTTGATAGTGGTCGTCTCTTAAATGGGGACAGTATGTCAGTTGACGTCATGTGTTAGAATCCTTACCCTAACCATAGTCTTCGATACTAGATTTAGTATTTTGCCTCGACCGTTTTATAGGACTTCGAATTTTGACTGATGGTGTAGATTGTTCGTACTTGGTTTTATTTTATTTATATCTAATGACTGTCATCCACAAATAACTTGGCAATATTGTTCAGTACTTCGTTCGTTTCTAAAGTTTATCGTCCACTTCCACCTGGGGTAATTTGTAGACAAAGTTGTTCAGTACTTCATAGATGTCATTTATGAAGGCAGGAAACAAAAACGGCCCCAGCACTGATCCCCATGGCACTCCTAAAATCAGGATATTTTAGGGAGTCTGCCTGGCCTTGACCTTCGTCGCGTGTTATACGATAGGCTTACAAAACATCCAATTCAATACTCCCCAGACCTAATAAATAATATTTATATTGATAATAAACTGTTGTTTTAAATCGCTGCCAGATTGAACATTACATATCGACCATAAGCAAACAGTCGAGCAGCATGATAGATTGATATTTGGGAAAATATTAGCACTTAACTGGTGACTTTTCAGCCGAAAACAAAAGTTGAACACATGCAGAGGCTCTGACCACGCGCAGAGGATTTTAAGTCTAACCATAATCAGTTTCCTAGCATCACGTATCCAAACCTATACACAGGTTTTGGCCGAGGGAGTCCTTTCACAAAGCAAACGTAATGATCTCGATTGTGAAAATGGGACTTGATTATTACCATTGCAGATAATCTAAACGAGCATCACTTATCACTACAGAAGGTTTATAAGCGTTTTGTCATGGTCAAAAGCTCTGGAGACGGTTGTACAATGAACCTAACACTAACTATTGTATTGCGTATCCCACGATGATTGCTTGAAGACATATAGACTTGTTTGTACAAATTTAATCGGCATGTTATATTCATATTTATTCGCGATTGTTAACTGCCGAAACAACAGTTTATTACCAAGTTTGTACTTCGGTAAAATGATGATATGCGGACCTGGCTAAACTTAAACTGTTCCTCAGCATGGACGTGTTATCTTTGTCCCGGGAAAAACGATATAAATTATTTTAAATAGCTTTTTAAGTTTTCAGTTGCCAAGACTTATAAATATTTAATGAACAAAGCCTCTTTTAGTATCATGATAAACGAGTGAACAGGAATTTGTTTTTTAAATGTGTGCGTAGTAAATTGACAGGAATTAGATATAGCGGCTAATCATAATACTAGAATAATTTGTTTATTCAAACGCCCGCGTCTTTTTGATCACAGTGGATGATAATTCATAATATAACCATATTTAAATAAGTTATATCAACCCAATGGGTCTGTTTATAGAAGATTACCGGGCTTCACACAAAGAAGTAAATCGCCGATTGTCGACACGCGGTAATCGATTAGCACTATAAATCAGAGACAATCGTTAATCGATATGCAGTGTCAGGTATTGTCAGCTCAGGTGTAATTAGATCCGCGGTGGTTGCTGGTAGACGACGCTAACAGTGACAATTACCCTTGTTGCGTCTATATTCGGCGTGATAATTACACGTAGTCGTCGACACGAAACTAAATTTAACTGACATTTATTAGGGCTATAAACTAGCAGGAATTAGGGAGTTGTTGATTTTATAGTTAACGCTGTCAACCAGGAATTAATGGTAACCCCACTTGAATACTAACGGGAATCGACTGGGATTTAGCTTCCTGTCGGGATTCTCAGACTGTTGTACTGTAGTTATATTTCTTTCAAAGGCAGGGGATGGGGGCAGGGGATGGGGAGAGGGGGCATTGGTCAGAAAGAATATTATCGTGAATGCAAAATGGGGCTTGTTGGTTAACAACTGTGTTTCCATCAATTCTTCTTCGACTTCCGACTGAACTACCAGTTTCTAAACGGACCATTTTCCTTTCTATCAGTTCATAATGTCTCTCATTGTATCGAAAAGAGTGGTTTTGATCACAAATTAATACGGTCAAGACATGCTTGCTTAATCCCGATGGTTGCCATGGGCTCATCCGGTGATCCCCCCCCCCTCTTCTATACATATATTGACCTCGAGGAACAGACGATACATTCTATTGACGGTTAATTAGACAACAACAAACTGCAAAGGATATTTTCTTCAATTTGTATAAAAACTTATAGCAATTTTTATCTGCCATGGTCACCGAATGACATAATTGATGGCGTCAGTTTTTGACTGATCGTAAGAAGAGATATTACACGCATGTTGATTTTACTAAATTAACGAGCAATAAATACTTATATACTTTAGAAACGGAAACACTGTTACGTGTCATACAAACTAAAGTAACGCAATTCTTACATTAACAAATTCTTACATAGTTAAATATCCGAAAGGTTTATTTTGGCTAGAAAATCACATCTTTCGAGTATCATAAACTGCAGCCCCCCCCCCCCCACGTGGAATATGGCAGATAACTTTCTACTGATTTTCAGTTAGAACGCACTGAGTTTGTTTCTTTGTTTGTCTTTGGTTAATAAAGCAAACGTTGCCAAGGTCAATGATTTATTATCCTTTTATTAAGATTCTATCATATTCCATGAAACATAAGGTGCGAGGTTACAAAAAAATTCAAACTGATTTTTATATAATTGGGGTAGTGGGTGGAACATGCTAGTGCTCTCTCTCTCTCTCTCTCTCTCTCTCTCTCTCTCTCTCTCTCTCCTCTTGAACCGGAAGTAACCAACACAAAGTCAAAAAATATTGTTATCCCCACTCGGAATTCTAGACATAAAATTGTAACTACACTTACCATAAAGTTTTCTCAGCACTTTTTTGATACTTTTATCCCAAAACGTCCGAGAACGACACGTTGGAAATCGCCAACATAAAATGGCGACCACTGTTGCTAGTATAACCACCGTTACGGCACCTGTGATAATTCCCGCTACTTCCGCTGGTGGAACTGAAACAGAAAAAAAAACCTTTATAGATCGAACGAATTTCTGCGCTTCCAGTTCGATAATTTGCTGGTTTGTCTTGTATATTGTTAGGAGCTATGATATTTGGTGTTCAGGTACATGGAATTTTGGTATTTTATTACAAGCTCGATTCTATATATTTTGATATTTTCTTTGATATTCAGTTCTAAGTATTTTTATATTTTGTTATTAATTCAGGTCTATAGATTTTCCTACTCGTTCAAATATACGGATTTTCTTATGGTTAAGGATATTACCCGCTTTATTTTGTTTTGTTACTTCAGAGTCTCTTTCTCGATCAGTATTAAATGACTTAATGTTTATCATAATACCAAGAATGTTGAGCTGATTGTTCACGGTTGTTCTTCAGATTGTTAACATGCCACACTCTCCTTGTTTAATGGACAAATACAGTTGATGTCAAGAACAAGTCGGGTAGATATTGTCTACCTAATGATTGCCTATTGAAGACGACGAAAAGTGGAAAAATAAATTCGAGCGTGTAGAGAACAACACTTGACTCGTCTGTTGTCATGTAGCAACGTCTTTAATCGCTATGGGTACCCTTTCTACTCTTAAACATAAACAACCCGTTCCCATGACAACCACCACGGAAACACAACCTAGAGCATAATTAAAGGTAAAAAAAATAACAGAGTTTTATTGTGAAAAGAATAACCTTTTTAAAAAAAACCCAGAATTTTCGACATGTGTCTCGTGAAAATGGATACTTTTGATGTTTATGTTGCTAAGCGACCTATTATTAAAATGTTGCTTCACAAACTCTTGCCAACGAATTATTTTATGTTTCGAAGAGCATCTAGATGTTAAAAATTTATGAGGCCTCTTTAAATAAGAATAATGATAGAAAATCTGGGTCTTTCAAGTAGGACTTTTATTGTCGTAATGGTTGGTAATCCGGGCCAAATTGTAACGGAGGGTTCTAACCTGAGAACTAAAATGTAATGAAATGAAATGGAGTTTTACGTCCTACTCATCTGCGACTAACCTGGGCTAATGGAAGACGGGCATATGTCATACAGTGTGCTACGTGGGAAATTTTGCCCGGGCAGCGGCGCTACGGCCTACTCTTATATAGAATTCCAACTGCCAACTGATCTTTTACGTACACGCCAATGTGTACACGGGACCTCGGTTTTTCGTCCCATCCGAACGACTAGACAGGCTTTCCATTCTGCATCACTGACAAGAGGAAAACCACGCCGGAAAATCGAGATGAACTTTCTCGGCCAATGCAGAGATCGGACACCCGACCTCCAGGCTAGCGAGTCAGCGCCTTACCAACTTAGCCACGTGATCCCCTGAGAACTAAAAGCCTCAACCATTTAACTTGTACGTAATGGGATGCTGAATATAGTACCCGAAAGAAACCAACAAGAGCGAGAGAGGGAGGGGGCGTACGTCTTTATGGTACTAGCCTATGAGAGAAGTATTCGGGGGTATTTAGCACTAGGAGGAAACCGGTTTTGGACCGGTGATGCCATTGCGTGTCACGTGAAAGCTTGCTTTACTGTCTGATATGATGATTAAAACTACCTCGCAAGGTGAATCACTACGAACCACTAAATCACTGCTCCAGGTAGTCACGGTCTCACTGAGCGAGAGAGAGAGAAAAATGGGGTTTAATGTCCACTCGACACAACTAGGTCATTTCGGGACTAACATATGGTTTTTAATTTTATTTCAATAATTCGCTTAAGCGTAGGGGTCTTTAGCAGTGGGAGGAAACCGGAGTGCGCGGAGGAAACCCACGAGGTTGAGAAGGCGCCCCTATCTCCATGCCACATACGCTCACACCAGGGCTCGAAACCACAGCCTCAAGCCAGAGGTGACCGGCCAGCTAGAGGTGGAAGCGCGGCACTCTAGACCACTAGGCCACCCCCCCCCCCCCCCCAGTAAGTGAGGCGATGGATCACTAATCAGGATGTCCTTTGATCAATCCAGATATTGGCCGAGAGCGAGACAGTTCAATGTGGTTGCCATTGCCAGTGTGCAAGATTTTTGATCTGGTCAGTCCAAAAGAATGACCACGATATTGTGCTTACAAGACGTAAAACCTCATTTCATTGATTCTCCAGTGTACACTGAAACGACCATGATTTAAATAGAGAACCAATGTCTTTATAAAACAACACACCAAATATCATTGAATTTGTCGCAATATTTCACAAGCAATAGAAGCATCACCAGTCTCATTGTCTTTGTTGAATCAACCTGGACGCGAAACATGAAGTATGGTAACACAATACTAACACGGCGATAAAACCATGGCATTGTCACGGAAACGGAAATTGTACATGTACGATGTAGGCGGTTGGATCAACACGTAAAACACAGAATTCGATAGTTGATGGAACATGTCATACGATGTCTAATGATCCGTGGAATATTGTCAGAACTTATTTATTGACACTCGTTTCTGTTTTTCAATTATACATCTTTGTTTATTTTATTACCATATTCATGTCACGCTTCCAAGACTCTTACATGGAAATTATTTAATGTGTTTTAGACATAAAGCAACAACATTGACAGGGTACGCAATGACTTTCTATTTTTCCTGTCACAGTGTATCACAAACAAGTGATTAAATGAAATTTTTTTAACTTTCAAAAAGAATCATCGTAATAACACGCAACGATTTTATTTCTCATCGATAAAACAATTTCTCGTCGTCATTAGTCCAGTCGGTACAGAAGAGAAGGACGTTAAACACCATTTCATTTTATTTCAGGAAACAGTTACATACCAGATGGGGGATCACGTGGCTGAGTGGGTAAGGCGCTGGCTCGCTAGCCTTGTGGTCATTGATGCAGAATGGAGGGCATGACAAGGACAGCTGTCTATTCCTTCGGATGAGACGAAAAACCGATGTCCCGTGTATACATTGGCGTGTACGTAAAAGATCTCTTGGCAGTTGGAATTGCGATATAAGAGTAGGTTGTAGCGCCGCTGCCCGGGCAAAATTCCCTCATAGCACACTGTATGGCGTATGCCCGTCTTCCATTAGCCCAGGTTAGGTGCAGAAGCGTAGGACGTTAAACCCGTGTTCCTTTCATTTATATACTAGACAATACAACAGCTTACAAAATTCTTGTTTTCCTTTAGCCCAGTTTGGAAATACTTTATCGGGTTTACTTTCTTAAAGAATACAAGAGCTAAATTGTCAACTTTTTTTGACCTTTCATGTTATATAAATTAATAATAAGACATTTATTGAATTATCAAGAACTTAATCAACTCTCTAGTCCATAGGTTTGTTCCGATTGGAACAGTTCGAACATTTAATTATTTAATTTAAAAATAAAGAAACGAGGCCTAGGTTACGATTATAAACAATCAATGCACATGTCGTTTCAAAAATATAGTAATTACTTGACTGAGTAATATACATGTCATCACTTTGTATTATCCATGATTAATTTCTTATAGCAAAAACGACCAGCTCTTTATCTAAATCTTACATAATGTCTCTTTAAAGCATTTGTTATTATTCACAAAAAACCATCCACGTTTAGACATGCGCGGAATCAGGGGGATTGGATGGCCGAATAGTTAGCGTGCGCGCTGTATCATACGGCCTGCCATTAAGTCAACTGGCGTGGTTTCAAACCCCCGGTTGTACGTGGCAAAGTGTAGGGTCGTCTGTCCAGCCTCGTGGGTTTTCGCCGGGTACACCGGTTCCCCCCACTGCTCAAGACACCTACGCGCACGCGAATTATTGAAATAAAATTAAACCGTATGTTGGTCCCTAAATGACCTAGTTTGTGTCGAGTGGACGTTAAACCCCATTTCGCTCTGTCCCTCTCTCTCTCTCTCTCTCTCTCTCTCTCTCTCTCTCTCTCTCTCTCTCGTGGGATTAAAAAATATTCTCCTGTGGTCATAGAACCTCCATGAATCTTAGAAGCCCCCAGTATCAAATACCAGACTTGGAAATTCGAATTCTGTAAATATCTGGACTTCATAAACTACCATAATGTCACAAATTGTGAAATCGCTTTTTTTCTCGTAAAATTTCCCTCATATAGCGCACTGTATGAAGTATGCCCGTCTTCATGGTCGGAGCAGAACAGTAGGACGTTAAACCCAAATTTCATTTTGTACGATAGTATTTGGTTTCACGCTTTATGGTTTCCTACTAATAACATATTTCCGTAAAGAAAACGATTGTAATGTAAGACATTTTTAAATATTAAAGTTTTATTATTTTTTCACATTGTTAAACTGAGTTGAATGTATTTGTATTGCACTAAATTCACACATGAGAATTCAAATAATTAATACTTTTGTCATGTTAAAGATGTAGTAAATATAATTATTGTTAACATGTGAAATGTATGGGAGAAGATTTTGCCCGAACAGCAAATAGTGGTAGGAAACCGGTGGACCCGGAGAAAACCAACAGGCAACTGTACTCCTTGTCACATAAAATCCCGGGAATCAAAACCTCGCCGGTTGACTCAATCACAGACCATGTGATTTCCTCTCTCTCTCTCTCTCTCTCTCTCTCTCGTGATCCAGACGGGGACTCGAACCAATGACAACGACCTTATTTAGCGCCCTACTACCAGGACAACCTAGTGGAATAGAGAGTAAGATATTTATGTGTAAAGCCAGGTGATTGTTCGACCAAATCTTATTGTGGTTTAGCGGAAGCTGTTCAGAAGACAGTGTTAACGGATAGTCATGATTGAAACGACAAATAGCCAGAACATCTCAACATAGTTCTAATTGAAGATTTGCTGAAATAATGTGATTTGAAATGACGAAATCGCATTGAGGTTTTGCTGAAATGTTAAGTTGAAAAGACGAAACCGTACAATTTACACACTATTTTCTGAGAGCACGTTCTGTAACCGGAACCACCTTTTTATATTAATCATGTATGTGATCCTATGACGTTTCTAGTGAATTCAGTCGGTAACCCGAGTTGATTAATACCAACAAGAATGGACAAGAAAAAAAGATATCATTTGTGTAAATACCAATAATACGGGGAATATAATTTTTTACGAACATCGTTTTCACTTACAATGTCTTTTGTTCCACTTTAAAGGGTGGAATGACATGATGTCTTTGAATGGAGCGGAACACGAAACATAAAACACCCTCATTGGTTTTGTTACAAAATGACACGATCCGTTGGATTAGAGTAAAATGTGGCCCAGCCCTTTTGATTTAGGTGAAGTCTCACGGCCTCTTTGACCAAGGTGTAAAGTGAAAAGACCCGTTTGATTTGGGCTAAATGATACGACCCCTTAGAGTTAGGCATTTAATCAAGGTGCACATGTAAAGTGACACGACTTCTGTGATTTTGCGTAAAATGACACGATCCCTTGTCATTTACCAGATTTCAATAGACATAGCCCCTGTCGCACCTTGAACTAGAAGTCATTCCAAACCATAAAGTAGTATCGATCTAATTCTATCTCTGTGATGTTTTTGTTTTGTTAAAGATCACACAAATTTGATTTTCTGTTCGTCGGGATCTTGATGTGTAAATGACCAATTGAATCACGTTAAAGATGGTTTGTTTGAATTTCGAAACTTAAAAATTCGGAACTAAAAGCTTTTGAACAGCACCGTGTTACTGGTGTTTCTCAAGAACAGGGAATCATGTTCGCGTGGCCGATTGGTTATTAGTTCCAGACTAATAGAATCAACCACCTCGTCCACTGACCGAAAGATGGCGTATATTATATTATTGTATTATATATTGATAGTAGATGATCAAGATGTCCTGGACATGACGTAGTATATACCACCGACTCCATATTGTGGACATGATGTCGTATATACGACCGAGTCCATATAGTAGAAATGTCGGGAGAATTATATATCAGACAGAGAATATGGCGAGCTGTCATTATAATGAATCAACGACAATAAACTGTCAACGATATGAACACTAGAGACGCACATCTCTATTAAATGTTGCTGTAGTTTCTGGACCGCAAAAACTGTTATTATTATTCATGGCTACAGCGGGAGACGACCAGGACTCCCACTCTCGAAGTAGCCACGCTGGTATATTGCGTCAACTGGGCTAATAAGAACCACCATACTCTATGCTATGAGGTATATTTTGCTAAGCCCCAAAGGACCAAATTTTATTTCGATTTCAAACTACCATGGGATCTTTAACGTACACGGAAATTCGGTTTGTCGTACCATTTGAATGACTAGACACCGGTGCTTGCCAGATCCCCCATTCTGCACAAGTGAAAAGGGTAAACAACACAGAGAAATCCAAAGAAACTGAGTAAGCAAACTTGCGACTTACTCACGGAGTCCCCATTCCTCCGCCGTTCCAATACCAATAATTAAATAAATATTTAGAATAGAGTCATATCGTATGTTATTTTCTCCTTATATAATTGAATATGTTTTGCTCTCGACGTGCCATATTTAGATAGTTATGTATAAAGAATTCTTGATTAGTAAAAAATTAAAGCTGTTTTACTCCACAGTTCAGACGATCATTTAAGCATCAATGTTTAATTCATAGAATCTTCCAAAATAAATTCACCAAAGCTATAAATTCATAATATCATGACCATTTCTGCCTTTTTCCCTCTAATTTAATTCCAAACAGACTGTTCTGGGGTATGGTTAGGAATACATTAAGAATCTTTTAGTTTTTACAACATCCCTGATTTGAATAATTTCAGGCAGTGAATAGCGTCAACTATGTTTTTAGGTTTGGTCAAGTTATATGTGCTAATATGGAATGATGCAAACGATGGATTTATTTATAAGCTACATTAAAGTAGCTAAGTCTCGACATTGAAAACACGGATAATAAGTCAATTTAAATCAAGATGGGCTTTTTATGTCCAATATTTAAGACAAATCAACATTTTACCATTGCTACACGAATCGTGTACCGCAATGCGTTTCAGTACCATTTGTAACAAGGAACTCGAAGAACGAGGCTAGACATTCCACAAGTCATACCAAACGGTGAGAGCCTGCAGGTTAGACTGGAATAACCAGGCACTCGAGATTGCTATTCGATTGAGACATCTGGTACATTTTGCCGAACACAACTGATTTGAAATTAGAGTTAAATCATAAACGATTGAATGTAAATCAGTTTATATACATTCAGATAACATTATTAAATGCGTTTCGACCCATTTTTGTATATTTCTAGGTAGCAAATATTAGCGATTTAGCTCCTTTAAAAAGCCATTTTAGCAAGAGCTGGATCTGTCCACTGCAGGTTTTGTTTCTGGCATCAAACGTTAAATTATCATTTAAGTCTTTATTTACACGATAAGCCCATAATCACACCTCTAAGACCATCAGATTACCGTGGTATTAAATGGATTAAAAAACCACGCTATTCAATTATTTACCGTTAACATGGGAAATCGAGTTTTTGTTATCATAACAATGGTACTTGGCAAGCGAGACTATCCTGTTAAAATTTCAAACACTCATAACTTCGTACACAATAAAATCATTTGACTGAAATTTTCTAGTTTTGAACTATTATGTGTGGTTTTATAGTCGAGAGAGAGAGAGAGAAATGGGGTTTAACGTCCACTCAACACAACCAGGTCATTTCGGGACTAACATGTTTTTTTTCAATTTTATTTCAATAATTCGCTTGCGCGTAGGGGTCTTTAGCAGTGGGAGGAAACCGGAGTGCCCGGAGGAAACCCACGAGGTTGAGTTTATAGTCGAGAGCGAGACATTAAAGTATACATTGAAATAACACGAAAAGAAATACTGGCATCGTTTTAATAACTATTTTTCTTTTTCTCTTTTACAAATTTTAATTTAACGATTTTGGATCCACGATGTTTGGGTTTTCTTATTTCTTAATTTTTAACCTTGACTTAATTGTTACCATTCATAAAATACGTTCGGGGTATTCATTTTCATAACGTAGATTACCTTCTAGGTTTTCTCTAGTTACAAAAAGAGAAAGAAATGTCCGACAATCGCAAGTGTTAAATACGGCGATGTGTTAATAAATCAACCATTAGTTAGCCAGATCGATTTCAAAGGAGATGAAAATACAAGTGATCAACTTGAAACATTTAAAGCAGCCATCATCACTCTCATCATCATTAGTTTAAAAGACCATTATTGAACTCACATGCACACGTGATACAATTAATATTATTTAAAGTATAGGTGCTGTGTGGCGGTGGAACAACGGGTAGGTAGTAAGTGAATTTTTTTGTGGGAGAGGGGCGGAGGGCAATCAATAACTTTTATGAATATTTCAATGGTGAAAACATTTTGTCCATTGTTTTACTGATAACCCGATACCCCGCATGTCAAAGATCGAGGTATCACTGTCCCTTTTCAGATGCATACGTCCTGACTCGAAGTCGAAAAGTCCTGACTCAAAGCTTAAAGGTCCTGACTCAAAATCAAAAGGTCCTGACTCAAAACCAAAAGGTCCTTACTCGAAGTCAACAGAGACTAATGTAAACTTTACATGACATAATCTACTTTTTAGTTGACCGATTTCAAATTCAGTTTAGAATCAAAGAGTGACACGTTGGTTGCACGCAAAGGAACCCTAACTGTGGACTGTCAAAATTCGTACCCAGGTATTACACATGTGGATAAAGAAAAGTGATAACCCCACGTTAGTCTCAATATGACTTGAGTATTCTGACGTTAAAATGACTTGAGTATTCTGACGTTAAAATGACTTGAGTATTCTGACGTTAAAATGACTTGAGTATTCTGACGTTAAAATGACTTGAGTATTCTGACGTTAAACTCCATGCCTGTATAAGATTGTTTGTACACAGCAATCCATGTACAAAATACTAAACGAATTGGATACAAATGATTGATAACTGTAAGATAAGATTTTTATCCAGGGAAGAATGATTCTACAGTTAAGTAGACGTATATTTAATATGCACTGACATAGTGATTCAACCCATAGGAGAGGTGTCTACTGTATCGCAAATTCTTTAATCTCGATAATGTAGTAGCTTTATTCCACATCCATCAAAAATCAAAGCGGCAATCATATTATCATTGTTTACGGGGATATAAACGCGAGACGGAGCAAAACAGCCTTGCCGCCAACGCAATTCAACC
Organism: Patella ulyssiponensis; assembly: GCA_963678685.1. Classification (NCBI taxonomy): domain Eukaryota; kingdom Metazoa; phylum Mollusca; class Gastropoda; family Patellidae; genus Patella; species Patella ulyssiponensis. Next base: position 848,788 of record OY783230.1, read on the forward strand.
GAGTGGCACATCAGTCGAAGCTAAGTAATAATGCCGTAATTATATCTCCTACACCATTTTATTCAAATAGAAGAGCAACCGTTTACATTATACCACTAGACATCCCCGTTTACTAGACACTGTCGCCAAGATGAACTATAGACAATCAGACGAAACAAACTGGATTTTGAGGATGAGAGAGACAATTGGACAACAATAACATGTTTTTGTCTCAAGGAATATATGACTGAACATAAAAAAACCTTTATATGAATATAGATAAGCTAAATTAAAATACTTACTTGTTAAGAACAAATTTATCTTATAAAAAATTAATTCAAGCATAATTTAAAGAGGTGCTAGCTTCAGCTGCGAAGTATCGCATGGTCAGGGACTAACATATGGTTCAGTTGTATTTCAATAATTCGCTTGCGCGTAAGGATCTTTTGCAGTGGGAAGAAACCGGGTGATACGGAGAAAATCCACGAGGATGGACAGGTGTCCCAACTCCTTGCCACGTATAACCGGGGAATCGAAACCACGTATGATAAGAGTTACTTGCATCACATCCAAAAGTTTTTACTAACGCAATTTGTTTTGGCTTTTTTGGCATCACAAATAAACTAGGAATGGTATCACAGTTTCTAGTATATCATTTAATATATCAATTTGTTCCAGCTGTCCATGTAAATAAATTAAATTGGCCAAGAGGCTAATTGTTTTGTTCTATAATATGGCACGCACATACCTATGTTTTTTACCCAGCATCTAACATTTTCTAGCTGTCTGTAACAATAGCAATAGATGAGGACTTAAAATGGATGGTAAAACCTTCGGGCAAATGGATTGGATGAAATAAATCCAGAAATAGAAAGAATTACAGCTTTTTTTTTGTTGCGATTAGACAAGATTTGCTAACTCTTTAAGTTTTTGTGGCCATAAAACGCAATCTGATATGACAAAGCCCGAGGACCATCTGTACACTATCAGCATGCTCAACTTTTAATTGCCTCTGTTTTCACCGGAAGCTTTTAAGATGAAAACGTTGACATTTAACATTTGCGAATCTGTGATAAATTGGTAACCGGCCTAATGTGTGCAATAACAAGCAAAATAAATACCTATTAGAACATTATATGACGCGGGTACTATGATGGTGTATGGCATACAGAACTTATACACGGCATGGTGACTTCTTGGCAAGAGGTATTAGAACATTATATGACGCGGGTTCTATGATGGTATATAGTGTACAGAATGTGTACACGGCGTGATGACTTCGTGGCAAAAGGTGTATTGTGATCATGTAGCCAGGTTACCGAGACAAGACTGATCGTTACTTAAAAGATACATTGTATACGATTTAGATACAGAACTGTCTATTCTTGCTATACTTGCTCCAAAATAGATCATGTAAAATTAAAATACCTCAAAAATGTCATTCAAATTACATTATTCTGAGCCAAATTATCACTTTTTGTAGATTTGACCAAGATGTGTGTATAGTGGTAACCAGGGCACTGGTATATACGAGACTTAACTTCCCTTTCCGCTTTTTAAATTTTAAACTTTAAAATGGCGAACTGTTGTAATCTAGTTAAAATCTCGGGTATCCGATGCCACCATACATCACAGAGGTGATTATGGTCTTGTTTTGTGAATAAATGTCTAACTAAAATTTAATATAAGAAAGACCTTCAATAGGCAGATTTAGCTCTTGCATAATGAGACTATAAGTACATTTCCGGCTCAAAGAAAGACCTTCAATGAGTAGATTTGGCTCTTAAATAATGAGACTATAAGTAAAGTTAAGAGCTAAATCGATATTCTAGAACTTGTACAATTAATGTATATTGGCTTCTTGACATTTGGTATATTCTTATCTTATTTTCAGAAAAGCGTTTTCATGAAATTAGAGGCCATTGCCATCGCTGATCTTATGTCCTGCTTATTCACTGGATACTAGATGCAAAAAATAAAACGAAACCAAATGGGAGTTTAGCGTACTATTTTTTCTTGCATGGAACCCATCGTTATCCAAAGTGCATTAAAGTGTTCATTAAACCAACACGGACGTAGCCACAACAACAAAGACCACTCACCTAATGTCAGTTTAAAACATAAAAAGAGACAGCAGAGAATGATATACAAGAGATCATCTCTATCTATGAGATCATCTTGTTGATATATATGTATTGAAATAACATTGCTACGTCACGACTCAGTTATCTAAAAGCGATGGTTATAGATACGGGGAAAGTAGATAAACAACGGGTTTATTGATTAGGCTAATCTCATTCAACAAAGTATCAGTAACAAAGCTCTTGTCATTGACAGACAAGGTGGTATTAAGGCACGCGATTAAATATACACCATGATTGACATGGAAATACAAAAGTGTGTTAATTATGCGAAAATAAAATGAAACAGGGTTTAACGTCCCACTTTTCTGTTCCGTCTACGCAAATAACTACTCTTATATCGAATTCCTACTGTCAAGGAATCTTTAATCAACACGCCAGTTTGTACATGGGATATAGACGCTGTCCTATGCTAGATACAAACCACACTTGGCATCTGTAACAATTGGAAACCGCAACCCGGCCAACACTCCCAGATCAGTAATGCGAGATTCATATTGCGTGAGCGCCATTGATGTTTTTCGTCTTTTCTCCTGTCATCAAAGTCAGCCAATTAATATTCGTGTTACTTGCAAGACAGAACCACTCACGCTACATCTTAAGGCAGTAATATCCGCTGTTATTGGTCATTTGTAATCTTGTCACAGGCTGTCATTACAAGTTCTTTCCGTTCCAGACACAGTAGTTACAGTTGATGATAGCCCTCGCTTTACAATCTAAGGCTTTGCTTTAATTCTGTGAAAACGTGGGTTGTGATTCCTGTTGTCTCCACCGATAATAAACACTACCAGATACCAGGGGCTGAATATACCTTTACTAAAACACATATCGATTGAGTTTTATAAGAAAGCAATTTTATATAAACCGGTTAAAACTTGTTATCGTATCTAAAATTTAACATAAAAATTTTGTAAATTTATTGATATAATATTAAGACTCAAATCAGGGAAGCTTTGACAATATCTACAGCAACGAAATATTGCTGCTATTTCGTTTCATTTACTTTCACGTAAACAATTAGTAGAATGTCGATCTTGTAATTGCCAAAGTTAATTCGAATTGTATAATTAGTCGCTCTTGATAATCGATTACGTTTTTGTCTTTTTCTCATAGGCTGGACCCTGGGGGCAGAATCACATTTTCACGATTGAATCCACAAGCCTGGCGTACCCGGTAACGCGCATTACTCTCTTTACCCAACAGATTCCGTATGACGCTGGTATGTAGAAGCTGTGTTAATTTTATAATCTTCGCGCTGTACATATTTTTAATAAATGCTAAATCAGAGTCGCGACTGTACATATTTCGAAATTTTGTTTATTCAAAATCGCGTAGCATAAATTATAATCGCGTCTACTTTTAATTCCAGTCAGCGCATATTTATGAAAAGCGCTGATTTCTAATCGAGCCTACACATATTTCTAAACTATGCACGGTTTTATTCGCGTTGAATTAAAATCACATTTGTAAATATGTAAATAAACCCATGGACATTCGCTTTAAATAAGAACATGAATAATTACCATAAACATAATCTACAAGTTGAAATAAAAAATGAAATGCTTTAAAACTGTGGAATTTGTGACATGTAACTTATTAGATGACTTGTGAAAACGAAGAAAATGTCTACTAAGCACGCCATGCTGATCAGTCGAGCTATCATTATGTTTTAAGTGTCTTATAAACCCGACACTTTATATCGTATGTGCCAGCTTCCCGATCTCAATGGATTGGGTTGTTGATAAAGCCTTTATTAGTATATATGGTAAAGGCAGAGACGTTATAGTCATTTCCTCACATGAGACTAAAATGGGTAATAAAAAGTCGGAATACTGATGAAATATTTTTTAAAGCATAATAAATGTTTGAGCCATATTTAGAACTTGGATCAGAAAACAATTTGGAGAAGAAGAAACATGGTGGTCAAGTGGCTAAATGGATAACAACAGTTTTACTCTCCCTAAAATATATATACGACTTTTCAAATTATAAAATTTTCGTACTGATAACGGCATATTTGAGGCTTGGGATCTGATGCTGCACACGATTGGTGTCCATTACGAGCTTATCCTACATCATTGATGACCAATGTTCATTTACATAAATATCCCTGAGCTTTCAAAAACGACTTATTATCAATAAAAGTTTTAATTGTACCTTACGATACATTGATGACCTCGCATCTATCAATGAAATCGGACTTTCAACAAATGAACGATTGTAACCCCTGTTCTCAGTGTTCTAACTTTGTGACGCCGATTGGCAAACCACAGCCATCATTCGTCAGACCATCTGCATCATTGGTACTACTTCTTAGGCCCTTCTCTGGTTTAAGAAAATAAAGGACGTATGCCCTAACTTCAATACACTTTCAATATTTTCACACGCTTGTATCGTTTTGACCTCTTCCAATCATTGTTGAAAGCTATATATTTTTGTCGCCATGGTAATATTAAAATGGGTTCGTCCATCACACCTTTTGGGACACAATAACTCTAATTCTAACTAGGCTGGAATTCAAGGACTAATGACTAATAGGTTTTCCCCAAGAACGTTGGTTCCGCAAAATTTACAATGTCTTGAAGAACGAACACAATAATAGTCTTGAAACTCGTAAATAGGTCAAGCATTCTACTATTGCCTTTGACTAAGCTTCAAACTACATCTTTATATCTTTTCTTTGTTATTTATATAATATATGGTTACTTGTCCAATCGTGGTTTACGCGTACGTCATTGTCAACACGCCTGGTGTGTCATCATCTTTTTTTCTGACTCAAACCACGACGCACAGGCAATTACAGTCAGAATTGCAAAATGCCGAGAGTAATTCTCGATCCATGCAGTTATGCCCCATGCAGTTATGGACATAAAATGAAAGTCTCTGGTGTAGACGATCCCGAATTTGAATCGCACAAATAGAAGTCGTTGAAGTTGGTAGCGACGTTCGATGATGATGATTATGGTGGTGGTGACGATGGTGATGATGATGGTAATGATGGTGACGATCGATGATGATGATGGTGGTGACGACCGATGATGGTAGCGATGATCGATGATAATGATGATAGCGATGATGGTGGTAGTGACGAGCGATGATGATAATGATGGTGATGATAATGATGGTAATGATGGTGGTAATGATGAAAGCGATGATGATGGTGGTGACGATCGATGATGGTAATGATGATGGTGGTGACGATCGATGATGATGGCGGTAGCGACGATCGATGATGATGGCGATGATGGTGGTGACGATCAATGATAATGATGATGGCGATGATGATGATATATGTGATGTAATATTGAAAGGAATAACAATAGATATTGGCCTCCCGGGAAGTGGTACGGAATGATTGATGGGGGAAACTGACACTCCGTGTATTGATTGGTTCATTCAATAAATCAACTATTCATTCACGAATATGCTGAGCTTAATAAATTGTCTATTTAACAGCTAAAGAAACGCCAAAATAACCGTTAATCGAATTAAAATCATGTGAGTTAATTGTCGAATGAAATGGTCTATTTATTGGTATAGAGGGTTACATGCCGAACACGAAATGAAATGACGTTTATTAGCAGTGCAGAAATCTGAAATAATAAGTGAATGGAAACTGACGTTTTAAATGTAAAGTAACATAAATCCCAGTGGTGAGGTTTTACTTCTATTCCCTTTGGTTTTCTTCAATGGTCTTTTTCCCCTTTCAGTGGCGTGATTTATAATTCTACTGATGTAAAATAGAAGAGTTTGGCGTTTCTTTAGTTATGTAACATTCAACTAAAATAATATGGTGTCGGGTTTATTCAATAAGAGTTAATATATTAGTAATTGTCGAATACTTTATCATGATATTGTTCTCAATGACTTCCAAATCTCTCTAGATCTCTCTTTACTGCTAGTTTCATAGAGGCATATGGGGGCGTGATTAATTATCGTATTCATTGCGTTGTTATTCAAGAGGCGTGTGGGTTAGAAAAATGAAATGAGAGAGAGAAGGAGATAGAGAGAGAGAGAAGGAGAGAGTGGGGGACTTAACGTTCACTAGACACTAGGTCATTTCGGGACTTTTGTATGGCAGAATTTCATTTCAAATATTCGGTTGCGCATAGGGGGTTTAGCAGTGGGAGGAAACAGGAGTACCCGGAGAAAACCCACGAGGTTGGACATGCGACCTTACACCTTGTCACATACAAGAGAGAAATCGAACCCACGCCATTTGACTCATGGACAGACCCTATGACCCAACACGCATGTGTAAATATCTGAATTAATAAGCGAATCACAATTGTACAACCCAACCCCCTAAAAATGAAATACGACGGGGATTAAACTTGAGTTTCAGCACAATCGGGAAAATGAAGGCAGATACATAGGCGGTTCGGGTCACTTTATCTAGTCCATACCGTCGAGATTTTTATTTTTTCCGTTTACACCAACAAGTAAGCCTACATGAGAGGAAACTTTGTTATGCCAGGTCCACCCGTCTTGCACTGAAAGGAGGGATCAACGCTGCAAAGAAGAATGTTACAGATCAACCTTAAAGGAGCTAAATCGCTAACATTTGGGACCTAAAAATTGACAGAAGAGGGTCGCAACGAATATAATACTGTAATATAAATGTATATAAACTGATTTACATTCAATAGATTCCGTTTTTACTCTAATTTCAAATCAGTTATGTTCCGCGAAATAAGTCAGCAGTCTCAATCAAATGCGAATTTCTAGTGTTTGGTTATTGGTGTGATTTTTATAGCCTCGTTCCCCAAGTCTCTTGCTAGAACTGGGCCTGAAACGCATTATGGTACACGATTTGTGCACCAATGGTAAAATGTTTATTTTGTCTTAAATATTGGATATCAGAAGCCCGAGTTTTTCCGATAAGATCACAGCATCAATTTTGATTTATATTGACACATAATTCGTGTTTTCAATGTTGAAGATTTTGGATGATATTGAGTTAGAGACTTAGCTACTTTAAACAAAAATCACCGAATGACCCAAGTCAGTTAAGGTATCCTGACCGTGAGTGAATATGGTATGCCAATTCACGTGCAGTTCTGCCGGTATAATTGTACCCATCAATCAACTATTGACATGGTATTAATGTGAATTCTCCACAGTCATCATATTCGTCATTACTCGCTGAATAATTTCGTCATCTATTACCATAATGGAAGACAAACTAGCTCTTGACTTCTTAGTCGATTATGGAAAACAAATCAGCTCCTGAATTCATAGCAGATTACGAACTTGATTATATAAGTCCCGGATCCATTCACTTAATTTGAATCGTCCATTTCTTTGTGATTTCTGCGTAATGTGTATATTTGTTTTTGTGTAAATTATGTGTGTTGCAGCCCCCTGCACTTACTATTAGTAGATTGTTATGAATAACTAAACCGCTTAAAGGTAATATAAGATATACTAATAGATAATCTATTTCTTTGTGATTTCTGCGTAATGTGTATATTTGATTTTGTGTAAATTATGTGTGTTGCAGCCCCCTACACTTACTATTAGTAGATTTTTATGATGTAAAATATACTAATAAATAATCTATCAGGGTAATTAAGACAATAAACAAAGCTTATGATCAGCTGGTTTAACAACTTCGACGACCGTTAAGCTAGTCGAACCTTACATTCTTAACTCTAATACACCAGTGTATTAGCCATTGGAGGAAACCGGGAAAAACTAGAGGTTAGGCATGCGGTAATGCTAATTGTCTCACACTAGATTTTGATCGAAAATAATCGATTAGTCCAGTAACAGCGCTTAGCCGTATTTAAGTCCACAATTAGAGCCCATGTTATTATATAGAAGATCATATTTCCACTGACGACGGGGTGTCGCGCTTGTTCAGTGGATAGAACGCTGGATCGCTAACCAGAGTGTCTCGGTATCGCGCTAAGTGTTGGCCGAGAATAGTTCTCAGGATTTTCCATCGCGGTATCCCTTTGTAAGTGATGCTGGATGGGTGGCTTGGAAATGGCGGTGTCTAGTCCTTTGGATTGGACATCGACAAGACGAGGTCCCGCGTACTAGTTGGCGTTCACGTATATGATTAATAGACAGTTGGAATTCGATTAACAGTAGGGAGAAAAAAGCCATGCCCGTGCAAGAAATCCCTCATTGCGTATGCAAGTCTTTACCAGCTAGCTTTTATTATCTTATTGACGTACAAGGGACAATGATCAGACCCCCATCTGTCCATGACAGGTATTCCTCGTGACCTTCAGACCTTTGTGTTCTAATTCATTTTAATACATGTTCAATGACTGACCACAGTTATTGCACCCACGTCAAGTAATACCCATTCAGATAGATGACAATGGCAGTATTTTATGGTAATAGCTGACCACGGCAATTGTTTCCAGCGTTCCACAGGGATCCGCTCTTGCCATTAATAGAAAACGGAAGACTTAAGATCATCTCATGGGACCTGATGTTATTGGTGGTAAGAATGTGTTATTACGCTCAACACTCCACTCACAACAAACGGCAGACGACCAATCTGACAAAATGGCCACACGGCAGCTTGTCGTCACACATCAAAATGGCTGTCAATCTACCAGGTTAAACTAATTGTTTTTATCGAACTAGATGGTCGTTAGTTGCTGTCCACTCGCTATCTGATTGAAACTTGACAATAGTTTCGTTTCGTTTATGTTGCTAGTCATTAAATTAAGCGGAACGAAATACCGTTACAACTTCAATAAGACTCTTAATTCTGACTAATTGCTTTTTGTCGATTATTATCTTTAACTGGCATTTAGTAACTGAACAGACAATAACTAAGACACATACATGTACTTATAGAAGACAGTTACCGATGATGTATCAACCTGACAACGTGGAAGTTGAATGGCCGAAGTTGCATCCTTAGGTATGTCATTGAGTCAACTAGGTTTCGATTGCCCGGTAGATGGGTGACAAGGAATTGGATAGTTTATCCAACCTCATCGGTTTCTCTGGGTGCTCAAGTTTCCTCCCACCGCTAAGCGCAAGAGAATTATTGAAATAAAATGGAACCATACTTTGTGTCTCTCGATTGACAACGTGGACGCTGCCGGATCCATTCACTTGATTAAATATTTGTTGTTTATTACTTGCAATGTCTGTCCGGAGGTTTGTCTTGTCCGCAGGGGTTGTTTTTCAGTTTTATTTTGCGCGTAGTTATGCTCATCTGGACTTAGTAATAGACAGAATATTAATCGAAACGTCGCGTAGCTATATAAGTAATGGTTTTCTATAAGTATGTTTAAGTTTATGAATTGTTGTTTTTCCCCCACTGATTTCAAATTAAAGAAGTGCGCGTTTGTTTTAGAAAAAAATGTATTTAATCCGTTCAAAAGAGCGTGTATGTATCCCAAATTACTGTATTGTGGTTTTTTTTATTATTATAGTATAAAACGTGTTTAGTCAATAATATATTAAATCAAACACTTATATAGGGTTTAACGTCCACTTGACACAAACTAGGTTATTTCAGTACTAACAAATGGTTCTATATATTTCCGCCCACGGTCAACCCCACGGAAAATAATGAAATAGGAATAGTTAGTAAGAGGTCATGCAGTTCTAAGCACCTTAATGACCGTTTAATTTGATGCAAGTTATACAGTACTTTGTTACATATTGAGGCAAAGCTGATTTATTAACGTAATTCCAGAAATATTAGATAATACCTACTGATTTGTACCGCCCACATCATTAGTAATGAAGTAAAGAAGACTTCTAAAATTATTAGCAAGAGTTGATCAAATTGTACAAATCCCAAAGGGGGGTATAAATGCTTTTTATGATGCTGACGACAAGTCTTCTATTGAGAATATTTTAATTTGACTGACAAACTATCTTTCATTTTAAGTGAAGTCTGTACCGTAACTATGAAATGAAATGAATGGGGTTTAACCTCCTACTGTTTTGCACCTAACCTGGGCTAATGAAAACGGGCATACGCCATACATTGTGCTAGGAGGGAAATTTTTGCCCTGGCAACGGCACTACGGCCTACTCTCATATCGAATTCCAACTGCCAAGGGATCTTTTGCGTGCACGCCAATGTGTACACGGGACCTCGGTTTCTCGTCCCATCCGAACGACTAGACAGTTGTCCTTGTCAGGCCCTCCGTCCTACATCACTGACAAGGGGAAAACACTCCGGAAAATCTGGATGAACTTTGTCGGCCAATGCAGGGATCGAACACCCGGTACCGTAACAGACCCGGGACTTACAGCGCAGTGGACGCTTACGACTGGCCCCCGGATCCATTCACTTGATTTGATATTTGTTTATTTTTTTAATGTCTATTTTCTGTCTTGTCCGCAAGTTTATCTTGAAGATTGTCGTTTTGCGTCTAGTGCGGTCCTCCTGCACTTACCATTAAATATTGTCAAGGTAAAAATAAATGTCGTTATTGTGCAAATGTTGTTTGATATAAATCGTGTTTAACACATTTAAAAAAAACATGATTAAAAATAGTGTGTATTATCAACAATTCTTTTTGTTCGTAATTACAGTCAAGGATAAAAATTGAGTTGTTTTTGTGCAAGTAAATGCGCTGTTTTTGTGCAAGAAAATATGTTTTTATAGATCTTGTCTAATACATTAAAACATGTATAAAAAGTGTTTGTTATAAATAAATCTTTCTGTTCGTGATTACATATAGTCAAGGGAAAAATGCGTTGTTTTTTTGTGTAAAAATAAAATGTGTTTATGGTGAATCAAGATATATCTCTTGTGTATTTATAGAAACGGTGATTCCACTATATCGCCTTTATTGGATATCAATGAAATGAGAATAAAGCATTTCAAGTTATTTTATTCGAATAGCGCGTCTCGCAGACTCGATAAAATAAACCAATTACAGGAAATTAGGTAGTCTTAAAACGCAATTACCATAATTCCAGAATCTAAATGTACAATCGACAGCCGTAAGTATAGAAATAAATTCAATTCAACGACATTGATCCTATTTTTGGCTTTCTACAAGATTTAGAACTGTTTGCTGTTAATTATAAGATTTTAGCCGCGGTCGATCTGACATAAACGTCAAAGTGTTCAGGGATTGTCTGATTGATAAAAATTATCAAATGGTTTTCAAGTCCACATTTCAAAATAAATATTAATCTACAGAAGAATTACGAAGGGATCCAGACTAATAACAGCGCTATGTATTTTTTGTTTATTAAAGATATATTATGGGAGATTTGATAAAGAGCTAGCAGATCTCACTACTATAGTTAAAACTAGATAATGTAAAGGCAATTTGCTGAAAATTTCAATCACATTGATCCACTCTGAACAGAGAATTTAGCAATTGACTTTTAAGTCTAAAGTATGTACGATGAAAACATAGTCTCAATTATCCATTTCATAATTAACTCATGAATGAAAGTTGTGCAGGAAATCGGATCCTAATCCAATAAATATCACGATGATACCGAGAGATGGCTTGAGGATATGCCGCTCGGTGTAGTCGTAGAGTTTGCCCCGCGCAGCACCCACCCCCACATCAGCCAAAAACATAACATTATACACAAGAAACATATTTTAAACTGTTTTAAATTATAACCGGTACGAAATAAATATCAAGGAAAGGGTACAAACTCGTGAAAAGGTAACCGAATGATTCTTGAACAAATTGAAATGAATGGGGTTTAATGTCCTACTGTTCTGCTCCTAACTCCTGACGATGATTACCCAACAATAACGATGATTACCGAAACTTTACGATTATATTACCCAACATAAACGATGATTACCGAAATGCACGACAGTGACCGAACGTAAACGATGATTGACCAACGTAAATGATGATTATCGAAAACTCACAGTTACTTTACCTTACTTTAGCGATGATTACCGAAAATTATGGAACATAAACGATGATTACGGAAAAATACCGAACATAAACGATGGTTACCCAACGTAAAGGATGATTACCGAATACTCACGATTACCTAACGTTAATGACGCGTACCGAACATGACAAACAACCTGGTGCAATGCAAGTTGATTGAGTGATTGATGACTGGCCATATATGATTATAAACGTGCATTATTCGTTTTAAGATTAAAAGGTGAAAGGTCACGGGTCTGTATTATTATAAAGGTAAACAGTTCTTATTGAAGAGGATAATTACCTATCTGTAATGGCCACCGCGAAACGCATTTGTATTAATAAAAGACATTGTCACACTCAACAATCTCAGAGATAGTTCTACAAGAAAATAATTATCTGCTTCAACAGAAAGTCAATATAAAAAATAAATTGTGCAAGAAACCAATTTCAAGTTTTATTCTCGTCGTTAGCTGGCGAGTGGTCATCAGCTACAATTGGTTGGCAGGAAAGCTATAGTCGTTTAATCTGTGTTTTGTTGCTAACGAGGTGCTAGTCAATAAATCTCATCTTATCACTTCCGGCAAGTTAACAAAGAACCGTTTTTCATGTTTATTTCTGTTGTTGTTATAGAAATAGATTTAATGAACACAGGCATACGCCATACAGTATGATTTGGGGGAAATTTTAAACAGGTTCCTGTACGTGGGGGTGGGGGTGGATGGCTGGATGGTTAGCAGGTGCGCGCTGTATCATAAGGTCTGTCATCGAGTCAATGGCAAGGTTTCGATTACCCGGTTGTACGTGACAAGGAGTATGGTCGCAGCCCTGTAAGCTTTCCATATAACTAAAGTTTTAATTCTGGTCTCTTTCGACCGGCACAAACCTTTTCCCAGATGAAACAATATCTAGCAGCCTCTTGCTCAAAATCAGGTATGAAGATCGCCATGGGAATGTTGAGATACACAAATTGGAAGTAGCATACTAATAAACATGCATCTATCTTCCCTACATTTCAACGTCTCCTTCAACACCCAAAATCATGATTATTCAGCTAAACCGGATATAAAATGTAAAATGAAATTATTTTCGTGGATTCCACACCAACGGAGAACAAAAATCAAATCACCGTATAAAGAGGGAAAGGAAAAGAAATAATATTAATAACTTTTGTCCAAATAAGCTACACGCTCAGAACACAACACTATATGTCACATTCACAAAGTGATGACCAGCCATTTCCACGTTAACCACAAATACAATTAGCAGACGTAATATTAACAATCCGGATTCAGAGTCTGTTTCTATCAAACTCATCCTCGATGGTTAAATGATGACGTAGTAATGTATGAAATGATTAGATATCTTGTCATATCAGATAATATGGCTTCCGGTAATCTACTCGTGTGTTTCACTAGACATCTTGATTATAGACAGCTCATTCAGTTACTATTGTTCCTGGTACAAGCTGATAGATCCTTTCATCTAGCTTAGAGAGAGAGAGATAGAGAGAGGGGGGGGGCTGTAGTACTCCGAACTCAACCCTCACTCTACAGTGTCATAATGGTTTAATTGATAATGAAGTTTTTTATAACCCGCACGTCACATTTATCTATAGAACCTCGCCAAACAGGCTCACCAAAGTTTATAATCCGAACACCACCCTTACCAAAAGGCCTTCTTAATATGTAAATAACCATTAAATGTATAACCATAACTTTACCCTTATCAAAAAAAACCCCAACGTTTGACTGTTAAAATGGATATTAAATTTAAATAACCGAAAATCTTGTAGTAATATTGTTATTAATTGATATACATAAACCAACGACATCCAGCCTTTGTACCTACAGACGTATTGAATTTCACAAAATTACACATTTCTCAACGACAAGGTCTGAAAACTCGTTACAAGCCGCCTTATACCAACAAAGTATTGCCGCTTTAAACATGTCAATTTAGCATTGTAGTGGGTGGCGCATTAATAAAACCCAAAGTATTTAAAAGATAAAAAATATGAAAGAAAATCCTAAATGAATTGTCAGGAAAATAGATAAGTAGCTTCCACTGAGCCAAATGGGAAGACAAATATTATTCATTCAGAAATAGATGATTAGTAATGCATGTATTTCAAATTAATAAACGGATTTACTCGAGATGAACTGAGGGCCTAACATCCTATTATTCAGCAAATTATTGAAATAAAATTCAACCAATTAATGTTAATTCCAAAATGATCTAGTTTATGTTCAGTGATCGATAAACCCCATTTTCTCGTTCCCTATGATTTTCCCTTCAATTATTAGTAATATCCATTTGGGAATCGGGAATTTCTGGTTGTTGAGCCACTGTCACCTTGACTCCATATATCATTCATACCACACACATAAAAACATGGCTAGTTATTAAATAACTTCACACCCCCGCTTTTAATCATTACGTATTACATCCTGTTGACAATTGGGATTTGAAATACCCGACTTTTTCTTGAGTAATAGATGTAAACAACAAAGAACATCATTTCTACTGTCGTTGTTACATTGACTTGAGGATAATATGAAATAAAATAAAATGGGGTTTAACGTCCTACTGTTGTTCTGCTCATAAACTGGCCTAATGAAGACACACTTAGGCCATGTAGTGATATATAGGGGCAATTTTGCCCGGGCAGCAGCGCTACGGTCTACTTTTATATCGATTTACAAATTGCAATGGATCTTTCACATACACGCCAATATGTACACGGGACCTCTGGTTTTTGTCCTATTCGAGCGACTAAACAGCTGCCCTTGTCAGACCTGCCTTTCGAATCAACTTTCGTATGAACTTTCTCGGCCAATGCAGGGATCGATCACCTGGCTAATGAATCAGCGCCTTACCCACTTAGCCACCATGATCCTGGTAATATGTATATGAATTTCAGAGAAATAAACTGTTTAATAGCATTCGCCAAGGGTTGCGCACAACCTGGCGTCTCCATTATTCCGCTTGACGGTATCTCTTATTTTGAAGGAACAAATTTTTCATAATTACGTTTTTTAGGACTTCGAATTTTGTCTAATGGTTTGGATTGTTCGTACTTGGTTTTATTTTATTTTATTTTATAACCGAAAGCGATGGCTGTGAGTAAAACAGCTTTATATAACGTTCATCTTCACCGATGGCGTAACACTTTAAATGAAAAGATCTGTCACTGCATCAGATGACAGTGTTTTGGCCCACACATTTAATTGAAATGAAATGAAATGAAATGGGGTTTAACATCCTATATCTCTGTACCCACTTGGTGAATACGGGCATACGCCACGCAGAATACTAGGGGTTCCGAACAGCGGTGTTATGGCCTACTCTCCAACTGTTGAGGGTTCTTTTCCGTGCGCGCCAATGTGGAAACGGAACCTCTGTTTTTCGTCCCACCAAATTACTATACGTTGTCTTTTGCCAGGCCCTCAGCCGTACCAAATTGACAAGGGGTAACCTCGACTGAAATTCCCGAAGATCTTTCTCGCGTTTTTTGTAAACAGTCCATTGTCTATACCGGTTTTTAAAGACTTTATATCGGTTTTTAGAACTCTATACCGGTTTTGAAGACTCTGTACCGGTTTTTAGGACTTTATATCGGTTTTTAGGACTCTATACCGGTTTTTGAGGACTCTATATCGGTTTTTTAGGACTCTTATGGTTTGTATTGTTTGTACTTGGTTTTATTTAATTATTGGACCTCCTGACTAGCGAGCCAATGCCTAACTCACTGAGCCACCGCGGCTCTGTCGCCAATACCGCTTTAAGAACTCAATTCTGGATTAGGTAACCAATACTTTAAAGATTAAAACCCCTCAAGTTGACGTTCATCAACATTTCTATGTAAAAAAAAGAAATCAAAGTTCAAATGTTAGTAGTGTGTCAGAACAGAATGTCAAAAAAAATATTAATAAAACAGCTTGAGGACGTCATAATCTTGTCATAGAAATACCCGGAGAAAATGAAAGGAAATAATCAGTTAGCGGGGAGGATTTTATTTCAATGCTGGCAGAAATTATTAAAATTACTCTAGAATCACGGCCGATGAAATAGAGGATTAAATGCGCGGGTATGAAATTTTACCGAGATGTTTTTTAGATATTATCCTTTTTCAATTATTTTGAAATGTCATTTCATGATTCATTTGATTTTTTTTTATCAATCTTTTCGAAGTTGATGTTAGTAATTATTGTGCTAATCTGTAATATATCAAGGCTGAGTAATCTTTAATAGAAATATCTACACGTGTTTATTAAGTTGATATTGTTGTTGTTCACACCTTCATGCAATTCTCACTTATAAACACGAATACAAGAGACGAAGAAAGTCCCACGTGAATTTTCTACTTCAATCTAGCGCCATGAAAACCAAACAAATATCAACAACTGGCAGGCGAGGAGTGAAACGGGCCAAATCGTCGCATAATGATGTGTTAATGAGGTAGTGGCATGGCAGGGATTCTCAGCGCACCTCAATCTAGCGCCACAAGGACGACGAAAATATCAACTAACCGATGAGAACGACACAGGCATTATGACGCTTAATGTTGAGGTCAAGAAACAGTGACGTAGAAATGGTTTTCAGCACTTGGGGGCAAAGGCACTTTTGACGTCTCCGATCCCTAGAACACACGGACCTAGTTATAATCGCGGCTTTATTATTCTTTCATAAAGAAAGAACTGAAGTATATTTGATAATTAAACCGAATACAAGGTATAAAATTCACGTGTATGAGAAGATTATATCAATCTGAACAAGAGAACGGGCCATAATTATTCGTCTCTTTTCTCCCGAACCGACGGATCTGATATTTTTTAGTATAGAGCTAAATGCGTTTGAAATTTGCACTCTGTTGTTATCCCTGGAGCCATGAAACAGTAACACGTATTTGTGATTTTATATTTCATCCATATACATCTGGATATTATCTGATTATTATTTGATGGTCACACAACAGAGCGAAAGTTTCAACAAATCAAAATATCAGATTCGTCGGGTTCACGAGAAACGTGACGAATTATTGAGTTTCGAGTATCATAAGGCAGAGGATTGAGGACAATTTTTGCCCGCGGCCACCGCCCACACCCGACTATAAGGCACCAATGTAAAACGGAAGTGCGCAGTTCAACTTATTAATGGAATTAAATGCCACATGATGTCTATAGTGTATATCAGACTGCACGCCGTTGTCACGTTCAATTAAAAATAGATTAATTTCATTCACCATACATTCATGAATGGATATAGAACCAGCGATCATTGTGACATTTTTATCCCGTTTAGACGTTTATACAAACTACAGATAGTTTCAAATCGCCAGTTTTGTTCTTGATAGGATTAGTGTTGAGGGCACACGCACTATAAACCAAAATAGTTTAAAGGGACAGCCTCGATTCGATTATATGTTTTAGAATAAAACAGCTGGATTTGGTTATAAACCCTTAAAATCTTCTACCCGAGCAACTAACTCAATGTACGTGATACGTTTTCGAATAACGTAAATGTCCCAAGCTGTATTATAAAAATAACGTCACCCAATGAAAAAAATGACCCGAAATCTTAAGAGAGTTACGTGTCCGGATACGCAGTTTTGACATTCACGTCCAAATAAGTCAATATTTTGAGCTGAGATTTTGAGAAACATTAAATACACCAGTCCTTTTTATTTTGTGCACTTAAAGTTCATACGTACACGGACTTTTCTTTCTGAGACTCTGTTAAATTTGGGATGGTCCCGTTAACTATGTGTCGTTGTCGGTTAAGTGTTGGGTTGATTACGCATGTGCCCATGTCATTCTGTCAGGAAGATAACTTTCTGTTCGTGCCCAAAGCCTATTTTGAAATTTCTCGAGTTCGATTTCTTTAAAATCTGGGTTAATTGCTCGTTTTAAAACAACATTTTAACTTGCACGTCTGAACAGATGAATCACAACACGCGTTACTCAAGTCATGGCTGGTGAGATCATTTTCCACAAAGTCTACCACCAAAACCAGGAATAGTGAGACCAAATGAAATGATGTTGTCTTTCATCCGTGCAATCAAGTGGAACCGGGAAAGGGTCAGTCTGGTTTGGTAGGAGATTGGAACAGGTAGGTTGGAGAGGAGATCAGGTTTGTTGGGGAGGAGATCAGAACGGTTGGGAAGGTGATCGGGTGGGCCGGGGAGGAGATCAGGTTGGTACGGAAGGAGATCGGGTCGGTTGGGGAGGAGATCAGGGCGGTTAGGGAGAAGATCAGGTCGGTTAAGAGATAGATAAGATCGGGCAAATTAGGAAGGAGATCAGGTCTGTTCGGTGGAACTTTTTTCATAACGGCTGTGAAATGGTTGTTCATGCTCCTTTATTTTGTCATCATGGTGCATTCCTATTTACCATGAGAGATAATTCTATTGTAGTATGACGTATAGACAGGATTGTATTCTAGTATGCACGATATCAACTCCATTATCAAATATACAATGTCCTTCTGTACCGTGGAGATAGCAGCTATTGTAGTGCGGATGATAAAACTAATCTCCAGTCTCTACGACAAGTCACGAAATATGTTTCATGCTTTAAAAAACAGGTTATGTCATTTGTCGATAATCTTCTGTTTTTACCGATTGATCAGAGCTTTGATTTCTTTACCTCTTTTAATCGATTATCAGATAGCCTGTTTATGTTTTATACCGTATTAAACATTCTAGGTTACTAATCAAGAGGTTCCAGTTTCTGTGGTCGAGCATATCTCTCGTGAGTCTTGACATTAATTTTGATGAAGAGTATGGGTCACTTTGATGAAGACTATGGTGATACAGAATGGAGTATACTCGTCTACATGATTAAACCTGCATTTTATTTCAATTCACAAATCGTCTTCTTACCTTTGTAATAATACAAATCGATCATGAAAGATATTCCGAACAGTTTTAAAAATATCCCCTGTATATTTTCTGTGAATAATCAATGATGGTTACAGAAGGGCGAAATATGGGATGCTGAATGTTTTTTATTTCAATAATTCGCTTGTGCATACAGGTCTTTAGCTATGGAAGGAAACCGGAGAACGAAATATAAAGAAATGTTAACAACATTGTCGAATTTATAACAAAAGGCGTCCAAGGCTATTCGACTTTAAAATCCCAATCAGAATGTCGATTATCACGACTAGGAGAAGGCGTTGGGATAGTTTAACCGATAGCTATTCTAAATCGCCAGGTTCTACGCTTCCGCCTTCCAAACCTACAGGCAAATTTGACACTGGACAGAAAGAACCGGTGCTAACCATTCGGCCATCCAAACCTTCTCGTTGAGTATTCACGACAGCAAGTTGTACTACAGCCAAAGAAGAGCAGATGTGTTTTTCCCCATCAGACCGGAAATAAATTCATCGACGTTTTGTTTTATAATTGTGTGTGTGTCAATTCACAGTCAATGAGTTCCAGCATTAAACAATATTAGATTCACATTTATCACTTCGTCCATTAGTCTGTGTCAACACGACCATTGTGGCCTGTGTTATTATTTATCATGAATAATATGAAACTCATAAAGCTTGTTATCGTATCCTGTAAATTTAAATGAATACAATATTGTTTAAATAAATTTAGAGTAGTCCATGTCAATAAGACCGTTGTAGCCCGTATCATTACAAACCCGGGACTGTCCGGTGCCGTGGGTGGGTGGGGGATTCACTTGATTTGATATTTATTGTTTATTTCTTGCATTGTCTATGCACGTGTGACTTGATGGTTTTGTTTAGCGTGTAGAAGTCAATGGCACGATGGCTGCTATAGCCTGTGGGTGTCAAATAGACGTCAGTAGTTTTCGTCCACCTAGAATCCGACGGCTAATTATGACTTATCTACGGATTCAAGCTTGGTCATTTTTTTCTCTTTTCCATCCCTACATTTTGCTTTTATTTGAGGGCTTTGATTTAACATTTTAAAGTGTTAAATTTCAAAAATATAGCTTTGGTGAAACGGTTTAGATACTTTAAAAAGTAAAAACTCCAAAGCTATAGTAAGCTGTAACCGGCGTTAACTTTTTGGTTATGGCTCCCAAAATTTTATGGATTACTTTTAAGGAGGGAGGGGGTCGCCATTGTTTCAATTTGTGGCAGACTATTCATGTACAAATCGAAAGGCAACTAACCCAGAAAATCCTATCTTAATTTAGGCCAGTCATTCACAGATAAGATACTGGATTATCGTTTCTGTCGAGTATGAACCTCACTGAACACCCCAAGACAGCTGATCACACCACTATCCCACTGGTAAACAATAATTGGTCATCAAGGAAAATGTCAACTAGGCGATACCATATAACAACGATTGATATAATATATTGAATACGAGAAATAGGCTAATATATTCATAATTGGGTAATGAGTGACGTCAATGTAAGATGTAAACAAGATAATAGTCGAGATGATATTATTATCATGAGTAAATAATAGCCTTCGGTTATATCTAAATATGGCTATCTCGACTAGCAAGGCTTGCAGGAAGGATAATAGTCTGTCTGTGTGTTTGTACTCCCGTCAGTCTTCATTAGCCCAGTAGGACGTGAAACCCCATTTTCTTTCACTGTAGCCTTGGTTTACGGTCCATGTGTGTATTTGTATTTCTCCCGCTTTCATTACCCAGGTCGGTGCTGAACCGTAGAGCGTTAAACCCATTTCACTGTAGACTTCTGACGCCGTTCGGACAAGTTCATCGGTATATTCCGACGTGTTTCCCCTTGTAAATGGCACAAGACAGATGACGTTTAATTGTTCAGATGGGAAGAAAAACCCAAACCAAATGAAGTCTAATTTCTCAAATGGGACGAAAAGCGATGTCCCGTGTAGCATATTTTTAAACAAACCTTGGTGTGCTTGCCCCCCTGATAATCAGCCCCATCCTGTCTCCTGACTGGGAACCGACTGACAGGATGAGCATACAAACAAAATACACTTTATGTAAATAACTGTGTAACTGTTTAAATGCGAAACCTCCTTTATTATGCCATAATATAAACAAAATACACTTGATGTCAATAACTGTTTATATGCAAAACTTCCTTTATTATGCCATCTTGTTGTTTACCACACGAATGTAAACAATTATAGAAGTATGTCAAGGAGAAAGTTGTTTGGTTTGTTATTGTATATGTTTTAGAGTATAAATCAATTCATATATTATTATATTAGTGAAACGGGGATAAGAAGCCAATATAACTGTTGGCCTAGTTCCTTTTAGGAATAGTACCTGATATCTGATCATATCCGCTCGCCGTTCCTGTCTGTTACTTATGGAAATACCGCTTTACCCCACCTCGATTCCAAGGCTATTTTGGAATCCTAACCCACTATTTTTCACCATTATTCTTCTTTGTTCGTCACGAGGAATTATTTCTGGCTATATCTATCAATGATTTGTAATTATTCAACGCTATTTTCAAGCAGAATTTAGCTATTCAAAAACAAACACAATTCGTTTGAATTGGTCTGCCATTATGAAACTCGCGCTTGCGCAGACCAGAGGTCACGTTTCCCTGACCATGCTTAGCCAATATTCTAAATTTAGGTATGGAATTTGAAGTGCGATATTCCTTCCTTGTTCTCCAAACACAATGCAAATACAGATCAGGGTGTGGGGATATAGTACCTTATACATCTGCTATGGAATTCAAAGAATGCAATTTATTTTACAACATATGTGTATTGTGATGTGGGCTTCTAACGGGGGTGGAGTGGCCCAATTAATTCAAGGACCGCCCCGGGCGTCACAGACTCCACCGACAAACTATTAATTACATCTTACTTATAAATCTTTATTATTTTCATTTTGTACCATTATTAAATGCTCGAGACTGTACAGCGCAGTGGACGTTTACGGCTGACTCCCGGATCCATTATGTTAATATAATTGTGGTTTATAACTTGCTGTGTAGTTTGTTTTCTGCGTCCCCGCCCGGCCCCACCCAGCCCTTCCCCCGCACACGCCACTTGCAAATTGGGGGATTTTATGAACGAGGGGCGGGGGGTGGCCGAATAGTTAGTATGTGCATTCAGTATCATGAAATCTGTCATTGAGTCAATTGGCGCGGTTTCGATTCCTCGGTTGTACGTGGCAGGGAGTATAGGGTCGCCTGTCCAACCTCGTGGTTATTCTCCTGGTACTCCGGTTTCCTCCCACTGCTAAAGACCCCACTGCAAGCGAATTGTTGAAATAAAAGTGAACCATGTGTAAGTTGCGAAATAACCCAGTTTGTGTTGTGTGGACGTTAAACCCCACCTCTCTCTCTCTCTCTTAATTTAGTCACCTGTCTAGAAATTATGTATGTAATAATTGTGCACGCATTGGAGACAGCAATTTCTGTAGGATTATTTAGTTTTATTTCGTGAAGTTAACAAAAACCACAACAATGCTAACAAAATGTATTGTGATGTTTCTATGGCTACCGGCAAGTCTAATCAGCGGTTCTCTTGTAAACATGATTCTAGAATAGATTCCAGTGTCTTTGATGTTTTATACCATCAACCATCATCACACGTCTTGTAATTCTATAATACTTATAATAATTCAATTAATAACAACAAAGGATTTACAGAGGGAGGGAGAGAGGGGGGCAGAAAGAGATGGGGAGAGAGATGAGTTTGACGTCCTACTGTTCGGCTCCAAACTCGGCCAATGAAGACAGGTACACGCCAAACAGTGTGCTATGAAGGAAATTTTGCCCGGACAGCGGCACTACGGCCTACTCTTATATCGAATTCCAACTGTCAAGGGACCTTTTACATGCACGGCAATGTGTACTCGGGACCTTTGTTTTTTGTCCCGTCCGAACAACTAGACAACTGTCCTCGTCAGGCACCCCTGGAAAATCACACGGGAAATTTGGATAGAACACCCGACCTCCAGGCTAGCGAAAAGAGAGAGAGAGAGGAAGAGTATTAACGTGGAGGAGGAAGGGTAGGAGGTGCAAATATGGTATAGGTCTTATAACTTTTTAATTATATAGATATCATGTTCCGATGTCAAGTCATACATAAATATACATGCCTCAGCACACCTCCACGAAAAACCCCTTCCACAAGAAAACGTTGTACATTTAGTTCTTATCAAGATCACTTACTCAACTTTTATTTACTTCGCAACATTAATTACGATTTCCTAGAGTCATATGTTTAGACCAAGTTTAGAAACTAAGAGGATTAAGAGTTACTTAACACAGATGACAAGAGTTATCGATGTTAGGGTATATAAAGCGCCACAGAGCAGTCAGACTGACTGAATGTTCAGTGCTATAGAAAACGATTATTATTATTATTATCATATGGGAGTGAGCCGGAAAGGATACAACAGTTGTGAGGTTAGTTACGTTGAAATGGAGGACCGAAAATTGCGTGTTTGGTTGTCTCTACTTCCAGCTTGTGTATATTAAGTGTTTCATGGTGAACCTCATGCATGCTTTTAGACAAGAGTTTGCCACATGTTGCTCCATCTGCGGCAGAAAGCGCTCTACCCAACAAATATTTGTGGAAAAGTGAGCCGGTCTTAGAGACCAGAATTAACATTAAAGTCAATTGGGAAATAATTAGTGATCTGTGGCCTGTCTGTGTATGACACAGCTTTCCGTTGTGCATTATCGCCCCTCCCCCCTCACCCAGCCTATATGACACAGCTTTCCGTTGTGCATTATCGCCCCACCTCCCCTCACCCAGCCTATATAATATTCCCAAGGCGCAACTAGTTATCAGTGTATCCTCGTTGTAAGCACAAATAGATGATAAAAGGGAAATCCCTGTTCCCATTACCATGGTGAGAATATCCCACAGTGCACCATGTCTTGTACCACAAGTCACGCGATTTGCGTATATATTTTCTTCTTAGTAGGCTAAACCTACAAGCCAGAGCAACCCAATTGTAAAGGCGATGGAAATAAAATCAAACGGTGTTCAGCATCTCAGTGTTCTTCACTAACCGGACTAGTACTGTTCTATAAGAGACATTTTGTCCGGACTGGGGGCTATGGAATTCCAACTGTTTTCCAGGCCAGGCTGACCATCCTGAACCACTGACAAGGGCAAACTCATGGCGAAGTATAGGCAGGTTCGCCGCTTCCCGAGCAAAATACCAAATCGTCTATTTTCATTTTCCAGGCATTTGTTGAAAAGTAGTCCAGAAAAGTAACCGAATTATTGAAATAGTGGACGTTAAATGTCATCTCTGTCTCCCTCCCCTTCTCTCCAACAATTGCTACGGTGGCAGAGTGTAGCTTCCGGGCTGGACCCCGATGTTGGCCGGGAAAGTTCCTCAGGATGTTACGGCGT
Organism: Patella ulyssiponensis; assembly: GCA_963678685.1. Classification (NCBI taxonomy): domain Eukaryota; kingdom Metazoa; phylum Mollusca; class Gastropoda; family Patellidae; genus Patella; species Patella ulyssiponensis. Next base: position 873,074 of record OY783230.1, read on the forward strand.
GGTTGAAATTTGGCAGTGATGCCAGACGAAGAGTCTAGGAAAACAACCGGGGGGATCAAAAGACCCGAATATCAGGGATAATGCCCGACGTCTGACAATTAATATGTATCCTGGTGTTATGCTTCTAATGAAGTCGGGCATTGAACGAATACCCGAGGTCCACTCGTATATCCATTGGCAAACACCCAAAAATAAACATGACAGTTGGACTTGAATAAAGGATTGACGGAAAAGGCGCTGCTGTGTCGGCAAAATTGCCCTCCCTTGCATTGCACTCGTAGCCATACGAAAATAACAACATTGTGTTGACTTGACGATACATTTCATTATAATTGAAAGATGTATAGATGAACTTTGAGGGTTTTAACGTTTACTAACACTAAAAGGACTTTGATCACTCTATAGTCAAATAATCATAAACCTTATATGTCTAGGCTATATTCCTAACTAAATTTACATGATAAACCGGACTATAATATGAATTACCGTATAAATAACCTTATTACTCCAATCTGGAAGCGAACTATGAGCCAACATAACGTCACTGTGACCTCTTGAAATTGTGACGTCATTTGTAAACTCGAACTTCGTCAATCGAGGCACAAATGTCTTGTACGAGCATGTCAAGTGACATGTCGGTCGTTTTCCTTCATCAGATGGCCAATGTCTTACTTATTGCAAACTATAACTATGAAGCAGTAAGGAAAATGGGCCATTATTCCCCTCGCGTGTTCTGTTGAGCAGTTTACCCTAGAGCGAACCTAATCATGCGACGATTACTCAGTTCTAGTTCTTAATAAGAGAGGATAACCTTTTCACCTGCATGTTGTCCGAGTATAAAATCACCGGAGGGATACCGATCCAGTTAACAGTTTGACCTGATTGATCAGGCATTGCCGAATTATAATACACGTTTATCTTTCATGGAGTTTTAACATCAATGCGGTATAAACTAGGTCATTTCGGGACTAACGTATGGTTAACTTGTATTACAATAATTCGCTTGCGCGTTTGTCTTTAGCTGTGGGAGGAAACCGGAAGGCTCGGAGGAAACCCACGAAGGTTGGACAGGCAACCCTAATCCTTGTCACGTACAAGTGTGGAATTGAAACCATCCCACTTCATGACAGGCCTTACGACACCCAACCCCTGTCGATCTATTTGTTCTGTAAGATAGCTCACCCTATGGGTACCCCATTTATTGGACGAACATTACAACCTTATAAAAGCCTCTTGATATACTTTCCATTATTAACATCAATTATTCAGCAAATCTCTAGATTCAGCTTTTGACATTTCTAAATCCTTTCATCTTTAAATGTGTGACAGTCTATTAAAGGTAAAGGCATCTTCCGGCATTAAGTGTCGTTCACCGAGATGGAACATGATAAATTAATCAGGAAGAATCTCTAATGACGAATAGAATAATGTTTAAAATCTCATCTAGATATTATATTTTTGATTTGAGACTAACACAGTAATTTCATATTCTCTGATTTTTGCCAGGAAATTGTCGCCAACCACACCGTCTCGTTGTTCTTCCTTGGACCATTGCGCATCGAATGACGGGCTTTGATTTTTAAATATCACGTCGCAAATCCAAATTGGTTGCGATGAAGCCATACTCTGGTTTCTACAATGGTGTCGTGATATTGACAGGCAATTCACCGAATTTAAACCACTGGGTTGGACCTCGGGTGCCGTGTTATCGAAACAAAATGAAACTAAGTGGGCGAATTAGGCCTGACAACCGACATTATCCCCCCACCCCACCCCTAGCTCGCCTTCTATCTCTCTTTCTCTCTCTCTCTCTTCAACAAAAATTCAAGTCGAGATGCCCGCCACCGGTCAATTACAGTAGCACAATTTCCAGCCACACAAGAGATGTGTCTTTAGATCTGTGTTCAGATTATTCAGTAGGTATCCGACAAGTAGACCGCCATTGTCATCCTTCCCAACCTGTCAATCAGCTTATTGGAAATCTTCAAAACAGCGAGTCATTTAATTACCACAACTTTCCATATATAGCAACCATTTCCTTTAACCAATACACGCTGTTATCCACATCGAGACCATCCAATCAACACACAGGAAACAGTTAATTTCTACCCCATTCACGTACCATTTCCGATTGTTTAAAGGGCCGTGACAACTTTTGGCAAATATAATGTTAAAGCTAGATTCCATTGTTCCACGCAATACTTATTTAGTATGTACAGGGGACTCACACTACACGAGCAAAAAACGCACGGACAACACAAACTACATAGAAATTTCAAGAAATAATGAACAAATATCAAATCAAGAATTCCATATTTATGTCACAACTTGTAGTTTTTAGATAGAATTAAGAAAATGAGATTGAACGTTCCACGGTTTCACATCAACTGGTTAAATGAAGACGGGTATGCAGGGTACTATGCTGGAAATTTTTTCCGAGAGGTAAATGAATTCCAACTATCAGCTTAGTCCCAAAATGACCTAGTTTGTGTCGAGTGGACGTTAAACCCCATTTCTCTCTCGCTCTCCAACTATCTGAGGTTCTTAAAGGTGCGTGGCAGCTCGGTTTTTGTACCATCCGAGCGATTAGACGCTTTTAGATGGAAACACTGACGGATGACGATTTTATAGCTTTTTAAAGACAACATTGGTATTTTAACTTGCTCCGCGTATGTATGTATTAAGGGGCTACCGCGCAGATTCCTTCCAGATTTTAAAGAAAGACAACAATTGTACCCTCCATCACATAATTGTAAATATGTCTTGGGGACAGTTCCAGCCAGGAACCCCATTTCGACCGCTACCCCCCCGCCCCCACCAATTACTTTATTCTGAAAGAAGTTATAAATGCTTGAAGTTTGGACAAGATATAGCGTAGATATTTTGGATTGGCAAGTACTTGACTATGATAATAAACGAAGTCTCGATTTTACATTTTAATTTTTTTAACGAAAATATGACAAACGTTGTCTATTCCTCCAATAAATATCACGGCATCCGATAGTGTAGAGCAGTGATTCTGGGCTTGTCACGTACATAACCATCTAATTAATGTTTTATATCATTTGGAACCAGATAAACCCTGCCTTAGGCCGGTTTAACTCTTATATAATGGTATAATGTATTTTAATAAAGGCGATAAGCAATTCATCAACCAACTTGAAGATAATGTTTAAGCCTAACTTGTATAGTTTGTTTATATCCGTTTAAATCGGATTACATTAAAAGATAAACGTCTTCGCTGTAAACCCGTTATAAAAGAATTGACTTTCCCGGATTCAAAATAAGATGAACAAAACAAAAATTGAAATTAAAAATATAAAACCCCAATAATCTCAAAATCCAATTACACTAAAGCTCTTTTTTGATTTTATAATTAAATTTATAAAACCAAAAAAGGAGCTTTGGTACAATAAGCGAAACCGAGGGGAATATCGACATGGATTAAAATAATTTAATGTTTCCTTTATTTACAAAATGTGAAATCAGGATTTAATTTTACATAACTCCAGCCCCTATGGGGCTTTTAAAAGTGAATTATGATAAATTTAGATAACGGCCTCTACAATATTGCTAATAACAAAAAGAGGGTTATTCTTAAAAAAAAGGGCCCTCGTATTTCTGGTATAGTTGAAATGATAACTCGTTGGAATCTTTCATTTCTAAAGGTGGTCTCTTTCTGAAATGGTTATTTATCAGGTGATCTGCAATTTGTCCAGGGATAAAACTAAACTATATGCATGCAACTTTACCATATGTTACAGATTATCAATAAGGTCACACTTCGACTCTTTTCCACAAATGGCTAAGCTAATTATTTTATACTTCATTTAATAAATAAGGTGACTTTGAAAGCGAAGCGTGAGAATATTTTTACATGTGGATGAAATATCGTTATAGATATAATACTGTAATGTAAAATTGTAAGATGTATGGCCAATAGAACTATGAATAATGGTAACTATAGGATATAGGATACATGAATAATGGTAACTATTGTATTTTCGGGGTCAGTAATAAAATATGTTTAGTGTTTATAGTTAAGTGTAATGCCAGTATAAGTGTTGTTTAATGGTTATGGTACATGGTATCATGCTGTAGATTAACCAGCATACCCATTACGCGTTTTATTACATCGTTCTATATAATATAAAAAACTGTGTCATGTGGAATGTGTGGGTTATATAAAATTATCTAAAACTCTTTCTCTTGTTTTCAATCAAGACGTCTATTCTCCTGTAATCTGGAAAAACCTAGCAAGTCAAATTTTGATGAAAATTGAGTTAGACCCATATTTGGACTTAGTACACATGTATATAGTAATAGGGTTTTTTCTCCTTCACTGAAAAGGCTTCTAATTATCTTCATCTAAAAAGACAAAATAAAATTGATTTTATATTCAGTAGCTTAATTCCGAAACAAAACAGTCTTCCTTTCTTTTCTCAAATCCACATTCAACGGTGTTACTAGGTTTTTCCAGATTACGAGAGTATTGTCCCGAACTACACAGGTACCACCTTTACCACACCATTACAGGTGATGGAAAGGGTAGATCTGTAATATACTAAATCCCTTTCTTCCGGTGAGTTGCTACAGATTATTGGTAAAGTCGTGAATTGACACGCCTTTCTTTTCAGTTATCGCCCTACATCTCTCTACGGCGCTAATCCAACCACCCATTTCGCACCTAATGGTGAGCAACCTATTTAAATATACATGTATATAAGGTTAAAATAGAGAGCTGACCATTCTTGCTATAAAAACTAGAAATAGATGATGCAAAATAAAAAGGTTGACAATTCAAATTACTGCATTCCGAGCAAAGTTACCACTGTTTTGATAAGATGTGTGCATTGTGGTAACCAGGACATGGTACATTCGACACTAAAGATATATTATAGGAGATTATATAACGAGTTGGCAATTCTCTTTGTAATATACTATTCAAAAAAAGTAGGGGATATTTGATTTTTAAGTGTTATTAAAGTCACCTAATGAAACTGACGAAGAAACAAATGACAAAATGAAATGAAGTTCACATTCATCGATTTATTCCAAATGATCGTTAGACTAAGTAAGGCACAGACTGACCATTATAAGGGTAAAATGATACCCGGGGTCAAACAGCAAAGTTACCACAGCATCACAACAAAGTCAGTAACGGGTAATTCCTCCTCTGTTTGCCAACGTGGCATACTCCTAATGAGACGTCTAAGGTCATTTTGGTCCAGATTGTTCCATTCCTGTTGCAACGCAGCAGCAAGTTCTTGGACATTGGCAGGACGTTGTTGACGTTGACGTAACCTCTGTCCAAGCATGTCCCAGACATGCTCGATGGGGGAGAGGTCGAGACTCAGTGCTGGCCAAGGTAATGTGGTGATGTTCTGTTGTTGGAGGTAACCTGTAACGATCCTGGCCCTGTGACATCTTGCGTTGTCATCCTGGAAGATGAAACGGCGGCCATGACGTCGTGCGAACGGCACAACATGGACTGCCAAGATGTTGTCCCGGTAGTACTGGCCTGTAACACGCCCTGCAACAACATGTAAAGCCGTTCTTCCAGCAACAGTGATGCCTCCCCACACCATAACAGAACCCCCTCCAAATCGATCATGTCTGATGACGTTAACGTCTTGGAAGCGCTCGTTTCGACGACGCCACACCCTCCTACGTCTGTCCAAAAAATCAACAGTGAACCTTGACTCATCTGAAAACATCACATTGCTCCAGCGTCGATTATCCCAGTGTTGACGATCCCTACACCAACGACGTCTTGCCTGAATGTGATGATCTCTCAAACAAGGGATCACGCGAGGACGTCGGGCGCGAAGGTGACCCCTATGCAGTCGATTCCGAATCGTCTGGCCACTCACTCTCACACCAGTGTCTGTTTGAAGACGAGTGCTGATCTGATCTGATTTGCTGTGATGACACGATTTCTCAAGGCCAAGGTACGGATAAATCGATCCTGGGCTTGAGTTGTCGCCCTTGGTCGACCTGAGCGTGGTCTGTCCTGTACAGATTGTGTATCACGGTATCTGGACCGTAGTCTGCTTATGACAGACTGAGAAACATTCATCGTCCGCGCCACAACCGCCTGTGTTGTGCCGATCTGTAGCATGCCAAGGGCACGTAACCTTTCATTTTGGGTAAGCCGACGCATATCAAAATTTGTTTTCTGGTCACTAAAACAATTAAACTGATGTTTCCACCCTGGAATTCAATGCCACAATGACTGTAACATTCAAAGTCAGAGTTGTGCAAATCTTGGGTTGGACCCCCATGATGATCCCAAGCATCACCTGCATTCCATGCGGTAGCTATTGGTGCGTTTGGGCGTCACATGTAACTGGAAATGTTTCTTCTGTTAGGTTCTATAGTGACTTTTTTCGTAGTCATTTGCATATTTTAGTATTATGCCCCCAAAATCAAATATCCCCTACTTTTTTTTGAATAGTATAGTTAAAAACTAGATAGTGTAAAGGTAATTTGCTGGAAATTTCAGTCAAATTGATCCACTATGATCCGAGAACTAAGTCGATGAAAGTTCCGCTTAGCCTCGATCATTATTACTGAAGTCGGTAAGACAAAACCAGTAGTCTCGGTTATCCACGAAGGAAAGTTTTGAGCGTTAATCGGACTATAATCCAACAAATATCGCAGATTAGCCTTGACATCAGAGTTGATTATGGTCTGGATAAGTCAATTAATGTCTAGTAATAAATAATTTTTATAACACTCCAGGCCTAAAGAAATACATGTAATAGGCAGATTTAGGTCTTACATAATGCATGTTTAACCTCCTTTTCCCATTTTTAAATTGAACTTTTAAAATGTCGAACCGTGCTAATCCAGATAATAGCAACCGAGAGTTGAGTATGGTTTCTTGTTTTGTTAATAAATGTCTAATTAATAGTTTATATTACATTCCATGGCTATAGAAAGACCTGCATAGTGCAGCTTTAAGTTGGATTATGCAATACTTCGACCCTAATCTTAAGGACAGACATTTTGATCCAAACTGCATGCGTGTAAGACAGGCCACTCTTGTGTCTACATGACATCATTGCTTATTTAATTAAGACTCGTTGAAAGAAAAGAAATCTGTTAATTCCCTGATTCTCTGAATGCCATTTGTAGTCAGTGTGACGTGAATAATTTATACTGTCTCGGTAAATCACGACAATACAGATTATACAATAACCGCTCCCTCCATCTGTAAAAATATCACGTAATAGATAAATTGAATCGAGTGACGTCATTGTCACGATTTACTTGCTGAGCTGTCACCGTCGGATGTTAACAGGAACTTATGACAGAAATACTGCATTACTCGGGGCTAATTTTGACCGTGGCGGGACGTTCACCTGGCTTCAAATGTCATATAAATTATTTTTTTATATCAACATTTAGTCACATGGACCAATTAGAAGGGCATGCCTGTCTTTAAAAGCTTATGCAACTGATGATAAAAGGACTGACAATCGAGACTTCGTTTGTTATTTTGGCAATAGTACTTGACAATCGAGAACATGAGCTGTGGGTGGGGTTTCCATCAGCCAAGCGAGAGAGAGAGAGAAATGGGGTTTAACGTCCACTCGACACAAACTAGGTCATTTTGGGACTAACAAATGGTTTTAATTTATTTCAATAATTCGCTTGCGCGTAGGGGTCTTTAGCAGTGGGAGGAAACCGGAGTGCCCGGAGGAAACCCACGAGGTTGAGAAGGCGCCCCTATCTCCATGCCACATACGCTCACACCAGGGATTGAAACCACAGCCGCAAGCCAGAGGTGACCGGCCAGCTAGAGGTCGAAGCGCGGCACTCTAGACCACTAGGCCATCCCAACCCCCCATCAGCCAAGCATTGGTATTCGAACAGAATAAAATAATTGACTAAATTGACAATATATTCAGTTAACGTTATCTATTTCTTTTAATAAATGTACCAAAAACAGTTAGCTGTTTAAGTAGAGTTTCATATATCATCTGGAACTCTTCAAGCATTTCCGTAATGTTATATATAATTGGTATATTATTATAAAAAAAAAACCTTAATATCGGTAGATAATGTACCGGATTGGATTCAATCGAATATTTATTTTTTAAAAAAGTCAAATAAATTAAAACTTATCCTCGAAATTTTGATCCATGCTTAAAATAACCACTAAATTGGATTATCATGACACTCTTCCCAAATCACAAATTCAACGTCTGCAACATGTTCAGAACATGACCCATATCACCAACACACTGAAAACACATACGTTTATTGACCTACAAAACTATTAACAACTCGGCTCCATCCTACATCAAGAATCTTAACTTCACATACATTCCAGCAAAATGTCTAGTGATAGTACTACGGATTAGTTAAGAACTAACCAAACGGTCTTTCTTGTAGTCTTCGATATAAGGTAAAATTTGCCCTGGCAAGATTTCCCTCATAGCACACTGTATGGCGTATGCCCGTCTTCCATTAGCCCAGGTTAGGTGCAGAGGATGAGGAAGTTAAATCCCATATCGTTTCACATTATTTTACTAACCAAACGTTCTGTCTTGTACTCTTCAGCTCATTTCACTATACCTCTATTGATGAAATGGGATCAAAGTATATAACTTTGCAAACGCATTTGAACTCCTAATACGAATATTAATTGTACGTTGTCCTTGTCAGGCCCTCCTTCTGCATCACGGACAAGAAGAAAACACGTTGGAAAATCGAGATGAACTTTCTCGGCCAATGCAGGGATCGAACACCCGACCTCCAGGCTAACGAGCCAGCGCCTTGCCCACTTCGCCACGTGATTCCCGTTCGATACCGGTGTTGGCCATGATTACCCATTTCAGCGATGCATGACAGAGGTAAGGCACAGCGAGGGCGAGTGTATACAATGGCGTGCACGTAAACAAACCCTAGACAATTGGAATTCAACCGCTGCCCGGACAAAATTTCCGTCTTAGCACACTGTATTCTCATCATCATTATCCCGGTAGGTACAATAACATGGGACGTTAAACCCTAGTTCATGTCTTCTAGTCGATAACAGAGAAATAAACAAATATGTCGTTTCTATACTCGTCGGAAGATAACTAATCATTTGACGATTAAAATAGCCATGTTTATCTAACGTTAATGATTTCCGCCACGATGTGTTGATTCAGATCTTGTCAAATTTAACAAAGAACTATCTGACTTCTGATAACCATTCTTGTTTCAATTTGCTTCCAGACAAGATTGCAAAAGATTCCTTATTTAAATACACATAGTTCATTCTCATTGAAAGCATAACGTCATATCCGATTTCCGTATTATAACTGGTGGAGATGCTGGATTGACTGTGAATCATTTTGTTCCAAGAGTGGGTTAATGTAAATAAAGGCCAAGGTGCTTTTGATTGTAAGACAACCATAACAATAAAGGGCGACAGGGTTAGGGGTTAGGGCGCTTCGTTACAAATGAGATAAAATGAAATGGGGTTTAACGTCCTACTTTTCTGCACCAACTTGGGTGATGAAGACGGGGTACGTCATACAGGGTGTTGTGGGGAATAAACTTCACCAAATGGCGCGCTACGGTCTACTCTTATATCGAATTTCAATTGTCAGAGGTTCTTTAACATCAACGTGTACATTGGACCCCGGTTTTCGTCCCATACGAACGACTAGACGCTGCAAGTATCCCCCGCCCCGCCCCGTACCACTGATGTTACGAAAAAGCATCATTCATCGAGGCAAGGCTGAAAAGTGAGTAAAAATGGAATCTGTTGCAGTTTTTCGAACGGTATGATGTGGTGGATAAATTTTTCTTTCTAATCAATCATTATCGTTTTAAATGCAAGAATGGCGAAAAATAATTTTTTATGATCAATTAGTTTATAGTCTTAAAAATTGCATGTGAAGGCCAAGTTGATATAACAGCTGAAGCCTGTAAGAAGTTGTAAAAATTGTATGACTATGATAAGATAGCGAATTATGACGTGTTAGGGTGATTGATTAAAATCCTTGATAGGTCAACAGGGAAGGTCAACAACTTCGCCCTTACCACCATTCAATCAATTGAAATCTGAATTAAACATTTTTCTTACAGCGGGTAATTCTTATGTAAATTACACATGGCAGAGACTGTCGCTCATCCTGTGACAAAACACGTAAATAGTAATTATATCCACGGATGCTGCTATAGAGGCAGGTGTTTATATATACTCCAGTATTAGAAACAGGAACTAGATCCGCACAACATGAATGGAGCCATAATAGTCCAACGCTAGCGTGCTTTGGACGCCATTACTTCCATTGCTAGGATTGTTGAGCTGTCAAACCTGCTTGACATGACTGAATTACTAATTATTATAATCCTAACGTTATTACAGTTGTGTATAAACGAGCGGGGAATGGGTGTTCGTGTTGTGGCTTTATGTCCGTGAGTAAGACAATTGCTCGCTATCCAGAATGTCTCCTAATTGGTCGTGGTTTTGACTGAGAAAGTATCTCGGGAGTTACCGGCGTGTTTTCCCTTGTCAATGATGCAGGAAGTCGTGCAGGTAAAGAAGACCCTTGACAGATGGAATTTGAAATAAGTGTAGGTCTCTAAGCCCGTTTCATATCACCGGGCACGAGCCTGGATTTACTCTAAAAAATACGATCACATTATGTCCTTTTCTGTTTGAAAATAAAATCGGGTTTGTTAAATACAATAAATCAGATTAATGTTGCGTTTTAGATCACAAGGACTGTTGATATCAAGTTTGTGACAAGGAAAAGGGCCGTCAGTCCAGCATCGTGGATTTTCTCTAGGTCCTCACGTTTCCTCCCATTAATAACTAAAGTCCACCTAAATGAGCAAGCGAATTACCGAAATATAACTGTACCATGCGCTAGTTTCGAAATGACCTAGTTTGTATGAAATTGACGTTAAACCCGATCTCACCCTCTCTCTTTCTGTCCCCCTCTCCTCTCTCTATCGGAAATCCTGCATTGGTCTAGACATAATTGTTAGGTAAATGAACTGTTTCATTTCGCCAGACATCAAAAGACGCAATTGGAGTTGGCGATATAGAGTTACGAGTCTAATGCCATGTCGAGATGAAATAGTTTGTGGCAGGTGTACATTACAGTCATCTAATTACGTAATACTTGTAGCATCTCTGACGTCTATAGCTGGACGGGGTCACAGTGGCTAAGTGGATAAGGCGCTGGTTCGCTAGCCTGGAGGTCGGGTGTTCGATCCCTGCATTGGCCGAGAAAGTTCATCTCGATTTTCCGGCGTGATTTCACCTTGTCAGTGATGCAGAAGGAGGGCCTGACAAGGACAGCTGCCTAGTCCTTCGGACGGGTTGGGTTAGGGATGGGACGAAAAACCGAGGTCCCGTGTACACATTGGCAGTTGGAATTCGATGTAAGAGTAGGCCGTAGCGTTGCTGCCCGGGCAAAATTTCCCTCATAGCACTCTGTATGGCGTATGCCCGTCTTCCATTAGCCCAGGTTCGGTCATACTCCGCGCAGCGTTTCGTTTGATTATAGGTAATCTCACTACACACTGCTCTTCTGAGTGGATATTGTTGTGTTAAATTTTGATTAGTCAGTAGTCCGACTACCAACCTATCACTACCTACCATACAAACGCTTTACATTTAAAACGAGTGCCAGTATTGGACCAAATATGTTTACATAACGTTACGTCATGGCTCACGCTTTTATTATGCCTAATTAACCCGTGCATAGGAGAATACTGCAGTAAAACTAATTGTGTGATAAACGAGGCTATCAAGTCGAATGAAATGTAAACAATACTCTTTGGAAACGAACATACTTATACCTTTTTTAATACCTTAAATCACTGTCCAAAGTTTTAGGGAAGACTTAGATTAAACGAAGGACTGTCATGTTGCTGTACTTAAGTGATAGCTTTCATTGAACGGGGAGAATAGACGCACTCCCGCAAAAGTTCAAGAATCAGAAGTCAATCCAGCAATGGTCAGAGAGAGATTTCTCGGGCCATTGCTTCAGGAATATGAGGTTCGGTGCAAAAGAGTAGGACGTTAAACCCCATTTCATTTCATTTCTGTAGCTGGACACAGACCACCAATTATTCATACACAGTCCCCAACGAAGTAAGGGCCAATGTTGTTTGAACCTCTCATATGCTTTTGAGCAAGAGATTGTCAAACGTTGCCCCATCAGCGGTAGAAAACGTTCAACCCCATGAAAGCATTTGCATTTGTAGTTAACCAAATGAGTATACTTAACTTTGGTCTGGATCCAAGGTGACAACTACATATATTTGTGTCGTGTGGACGTTACCAACCCTCTCCCCCCCCTCTCTCTCTCTCACTCTATGAGTCTCTCGGCGCCAATCTATAAATATATCTTTATCACCAGACGTTGAATAGAATTGACAACAAAAGAGCGCAATAATTAATTTTTACCGTCCATTATTGTAAGGCTTTTAAATCACCTAGACATTATTTACACGCCTCAGATTAGTCCTTTCTCTCAAGTCGTTCTTCCTGGCATTTCAACTATTTTTCTGGTCTAACTTCCGGCGAGAACAAACCTAGTATATGTGTTCTTCGACAGGAATTCTATGACGACAGTCCCGTCTTCATTAGCTCAGTCGGAGCAGAACAGAAGCGTTCATCTCCAATTATGTATCATTCTGTCGACAGCCGGAGAGAACCTATTCGGTATCACGTCTTGTATTCATGCACATCATGCCAGTAAAATTAATCGTCATAATTCATATTTTAATTAATCATACTAATTGTTGAATATTATGCATTTTACAAACGCATTTAGTCAGATTTACACAGAGTTGGCTGTTCGTGCTACAATAGTTCAAAAATAGATTATTAAAAATGAATATATTGAAAACTGAAGATAAATTACTTTATTCTGCACGTAAAAGATCTCTTGACACTTGGAATTCGTTCACTCGACACAAACTAGGTCATTTCGGGACTAACATATGGTTTCATTTTATGTCAATAATTCGCTTGCGCGTAGGTGTCTTTAGCAGTGGGAGGAAACCGGGGGACCCGGAGAAAACCCACGAGATTGGACAGGCGACCCTACTCCTTGTCACGCACAACCGAGGATTCGAAACCACGCTAGTTGACCGAATGACAGGCTTTAAGGTACAACACGCACGTGCTAAATTCGACGAAGAGTAGATGAAAACTCCGATATCCCTAATAGCACGCTCCATGACGTATGTCCGTCTTCATTAACCGCGTGCCGAAGGTAAGCACGGTACACCGTATGTTTAATTTCAATCCCGCATAAATTAAATACCAAACGCTTACAAATAGTGAATAGAATTTCAGCGTGAATGAACTCCCACGGGCTTTTAACACAAAGCTTCTTAAATAGTCTTGAATTGACAATTGACTAGTTTTAAAAAGCTTACCATTGTAGCGGTTTAAATTTATGAAATAATTCGCCTATTTTCCATATGAATGGATATTAATTATTAATCATTAATCCGTTAGGAATAAAAAAAATAGAACGAGAAACTGAATGCTGTTAGCAAAAGAAAAACCACGTTAATGTGTTTGATAAAAATCTGGTCATGATTGCCATGGAAAAAATGCGGCAAATTTTCACGATCAGTAACTTTTTACTTCTTCTGCAAATTAATTACTAAAACATTTTTTAAAAAATTATTAAGAAAACGAATAAAGCTGTTTGGAGGATATCGGGATAAAACTGTGTTCAATCTAGTGAAAATGGGTACATAGAAACGAACGCGGAGGCGTAAATTGAGTAAAAGGTGCCACCAGTTTGTATTAGCGTCTATTCACAGTGTAGAAATAACGATCAGAAAAAGGCTGTGCATCAGTGTTTACATAAACGTATAAATGATCAAGTCTACATCGTGGGATGATGTCATAGGCTCGAGTCCAATAGTATTTGGGTATAGTACACTATTAATTTACGCATTCACTCTTACGTTACTACTCATGTCTTTCATCGGCTCTAACCTTTTATCCAAATTTTCATGTGGTTGAGCTCTTGCTGTCACAGATGGAGCAACATGCAGCAATCCCGTGCTTCAAAGCATGTATGAGATTCTTCATTGACATCTTGTGATACACCAGCTTTACATGTCTACGTAACCAACCTCTAACCTTCTTACCTCAAAATAATAACTATTTACCAAAACCCCGACTGACTTCGTCTCGTCTATTCCAACAAATCAACAACAAGAGAGATGGGTAAGTGTTGGGGGACTATAAACAACTTTTGCACTAGGTTTGAACGAATTAATGGTGCCCTATATCCTTTAGTTAATCAAGGATGGGCGATGTTTACAGTAACTGTATTAATAAATTTGTAACATGTGTATCGAAGTTTACCTACAGGAACCATTGGACCAAATTAGCACTTATTGACAAGGAGTTGTTCTTCTAATAACAACCAACCACACCAGTACAAGCAAACCAGTAGTAAAGACGTCAAACTATTACACCAGTCTCCTCGTGGGTTGTTTAGTAGTTTTTTTTAAGGAAAAGACCTCAACCACTTTCAGAGTTAATTACATGCATTCCACTCGTGTTATGACCAAGTATAGTCCGTCGAACATAACGTGAAATGTATCGTGTATTGAAGAATGGAAGTAATAAGAATGTTCGATTTTTCTCAGAAATAAGCTAGCTGGGATATTAGAGAATGTTCGCTCCTGGTCAGAAAGTACAGCGAGTATTCTGGGAGCTAGTCAGAAACTAGCTAATGAGAATTCTGGGAGCTAGTCAGCGAGAATGCTGGGGGACCCAATATGGAACTAAGTGAGGGAGAGAGAGATGGGGTTTAACGTCCATTCGACACAAACTAGGTCATTTCGGGACTAACATATGGTTTAATTTTATTTCAATAATTCGCTAGCGCGTGGGGGTCTTTAGCAGTGGGAGGAAAACGGGGTACCCGGAGAAAACCCACTAGGCTGGACAGGCGACCCTTCTCCTTGCCCCGTACAACCATGGATTTGAAACCACGCCAGTTGACTCAATGGCAGGCCATATGATTTAGCGCGCGCACGCTGAGCATTCGACCATCTAACCCCCCCCCCCCCATGGAACTAGGTAGCGAAAATACTGACCCTTAATATGGAACTAGCTAGCAAGAATATTGGGACCCAATATGGGACTAGGTGGCGAAAATACTGGGACCTGAATATAGAACAAGCTAGCGAGAATATTGGGACCTGATATGGAACCAGATCTCGAGAATGCTGGGACCTCATATGGGACTAGGTAGCGAAAATATTGGGACTTAGTATGGAGAGAGAGAGAGAAATGGGGTTTAACGTCCACTCGACATAAACTAGGTCATTTCGGTACTAACATATTATGGTTTAATTTTATTTCAATAATTAGCTTGCGTGTTGGGGTCTTTAGCCGTAGTAGGAAACCGGATTGGCCGGAGGAAACCCACGAGGTTGAGAAGGCGCCCCTATCTCCATGCCACATACGCTCTTACCAGGGCCGCAAGCCAGAGGTGACCGGCCAGCTGGAGGTCGAAGCGCGTCTCTCTAGACCACAAGGCCATCCCAACCTCCACTTAATATGGAACGTGCTAGCGATAGTGATCGATTCTGATGAGGAACTAGCTAACAATCCGGAACAATTGAAATGGTATGGGGTTTAACGTCCTACAGTTATGCTGTGGTGGGCTGATGAAGACGGCTAATCGGGAACAGGAACTAAGTGGCAAAAGTACTCGATGCTATCAGGAACGGTGTGTCGTATGCATTTCTGGTTTATAACCTTGAATAAAGGGACATTGTATGTCTATGCAAACTCGCTTTGTCTATTCGTCGATGTAGGCTTTCGTTATTCGTCGATTTAGGCTTTCGTTATTCGTCGAATTGGGCTTGGAGAAAAAAATATACAATAACATAAAGGTAAAACTCGATATGACTTAATACCCACAAGAACAACAAAAAGTGTGTATATTGCCCGAAACCATGTCAATTAAGTCCACGCAGAAGGTTAGAATCACGTACGCCTTGACAGTTGTCGATGTGTTCGGTACCAATTATAGTAGTTTGTGGAAAGTTCTTATGATAAATCTGTGTTTGTCACACTGGAAACCGGACTTCTAGCGAACATGTAGCATTGTTCTCAGAAACGATGTGACAGGTAGTTCTTTTTGCAATTATTGTGGTTCTGGTGAGATGATTAGCTTCCATATGATTGAATGAAAAACATGGTCGTGGTTTTAGTAATTTGTAGATTTAAAGGGAAATTACCGAGTAGTTGAGATTAGATAGAGAGCTGACAGTTCTCGTTAGAATACTTTAAAATATATAATAAAAAGAGAATTTGCTGAATATTTCAGTCAAATTATTTCACTCTGAATCTCAATATTAACGATACAAGTCTAGACTAAGCCTCGATTGTCATTACTACCATTGTAGGATAATAAACAATAGTCTCGATTATCCATTTTTACGGTAACAGCATCCACCATCGAGGGTTTATTATGGTCTGGCTAAGTTAATTAATGCATATTTAATCATTTATACAACATTTCAGGCCTAAAGATAGATCTGCAATAGGCAGATTTAGCTCTTGTATAATGTATGCTTAATGTATATTTAATAATTTATATAACCATGTCAGGTCTAAATAAACACCTGTAATAGGTAGATTTAGCGCTTGCATAATGTATGTTTATGCAAACTCAGCCTCTAATTATCCTGCTCTATGTAAGTCCGTGCTTGGATTTCAGTAACTAGGAAATATAATGAAATGGGGTTTGATGTCCAACGTAAATATTCAGTTTAATTATGAGAATCTAGTGATATTATTTAACATTACTGAAATGTATTTTTTCTGGGGAGAGTTACAAATCCCTCTTAAACTTTTCTTTTCTGTTTAGCTCATTTGGAATTTTATGTGAACATTTTATTCTGGTTGTATTTTGCTCATTTGGAAGCAAAACAATTTTATGTGAGCCTTTTATTTTGGTTGTTTTTTGCTCATTTGGAAGCAAAACAGTTTTATGTAAACCATTTTAATTTGGTTGTTAATGCTCATATGTCAAGATAAATAAAAAAAACATCCCTGTAACTATTTGTTATTGTATCCAATTTAAAATATTGCTTTAAAGGCCCGATCGCGATTATATCTTCGAGAATAAAAGTTCTTAATTTTGCGTTAAAAGTCCTTAAAATCTATCTCAGGACCGAGCAACTGACTCAATATATGTGATACGTTTTCAAACGAACTAAAACCCCCACCGTCTTAATCTGGAAATGGAGACCGGTGTCCCAAGCTACATTATACATGCACTGTATATATCTCCAAAAGAACGGCAGTCGATTTTCAGGTCATCCAACTAAAAAATTAGCCCGGAATCTTAAACGAGTTACTTGTCCAGATAAGCGGTTTTGACGTTCACATCCAAACGATTCAATATTTTGAGCTCAAATTTTGGGACAAGGTAAATACACCATTCATATTTATTTTGGCGCTAAATCTTCATACGTACACGGACTTTTATTTTTGAGACTCTGTTCAAGTCGGGATTGCCCCTTAAACCAGAACCCCATTTATGCCATCTGTTGGAGTAGACATCAACTGTAAGTAATTCTTGGTGTATTTACCTATGTCACCTCCTCACAAGATTTGTATCCCAATGAGTTTATGTATTTAACTATAATTGAATTAACTACTCATTAAATCAAACCCCATTGATTTCATTTGTCGGGATAGACAACAAATTTTCCCATGAGTTTTGAATATTCCTCGCGGCAAAAGTCTGCCGTTAATGTCCGTCGCCATTGTCTTCGAGAATGTGGATAGAAAGTGGACAAGATAGCGTCCAGGCCCCGTGATGACTTACAAAGTCGGCAAGATAATAATCGCCATACGGGTTTAACGTTATGAATCAATTATCACCCAATGACATAAGTGCATTAACAATAATAGGATGGTGGCATTTCATCTGATCTCATCTTGTCAGATGCGGATTAAAACTTGGTCAGTCTCTGGGATGTTGGGAGACTGTCAGGAAATAATTTACCCACTTGATGCCCCTGGTAAACATCGTATTACCATGTTACCGTGGTGTGATTACATGGAGTATTAATTGATTCGTTTCAAAATAGAGTGTTTCGACTTAACTTCAGTATTTACAAATAAAGTAACTTTGCACAGAATCCACCGAGTCCCTCCAGCTGGTAGAGCAACCTGGGCTGCAAGTCATTAAAAGGCATGCCTAAATCAGACATTGGATCTCGCCGGCTACAACAGGGGTGTCACGCTTTGCATGCGATATTAATTGACCTGTTTCAAAATAGATAATTTGGGGACTTTTATTTCCATTCCGTATTCACAAATGAAATAGCTTTTCAAGGAGTTCACCAAGTCCCTCCAGCTGCTGGGCTGCAGTAACTAAAAGGCATGCATAAATCCGACATTGGATCTCACCGGCTATCACAGGGTATCCCTTTTTGCATGCGATATTAATTCACGCTTTTCAAATAGATAATTTAAGGGACTTCTACTTCCATTCAGTAATCACAAATCATATAACTTTTCACACAATCAATGGAATTCCTCCCTCCGACAGAGAAATTTGATGTGCAGCCACTAAAACGCATGCCTAATTCGAACCTTAGATCAAGCCGGTCACAACAGAGGATGTCGCTTTTTATATACGAAAACGGAAATAATGCGCTTAATAAAAGAAAATGAGCTCATTTTTTTTCAAACACAAAAAGAACAATTTAAAAAATAAATAGCTTTTATAAAAGAACATGTCAAGCAAATTAAAAAAAAAACGACTATCTAATCGGGTTCTTCAGCTATGGGAATTTTTTTGTTTCATTCTGCCGTTTTAAACGCACAAAAACAAGCTAACTGATCCGCAACATCTGTTTCCAGCCTTCAAAATGTTTTTTAAAAAAATCTTTTCATTGTAAACAACCAGCAGGGGAATTCAACACACACAAGAAAAAAACCATCTCAAAATAAAAACTACAAATAAAATCTGTAGACACTTACCTGTTATGGTCGTCATAATACAGCTTTCGTTTAGTTTAAAGTTTCCAAAAACAACAAAACATTAACTTAATACCAACAAATCCTGTTTTTCTTGCTCAAAATACTTTGTATCAAATTTGTTTGATTTTGTTTTTACAGTGTTGTTGGTTAATTATCCGTCTAATTAGTGAGAAAACAGGGTGATAATTAGCACCGTTTCCCGGTCCTCATGTCGACTGATCGCCTAGATAAAACCGTTAATACTTGATACAATCCGTTTACAAGAAAACATCGTGTTTGCCTCACTTCAAATTATCACTACCCCGATAATAAATCAGTTTTTACTTTCCAAATTGTTTTCCGGTACCTTAAATTTTTTGATTCAATCTATGCCGAAATGTGCAAAAAAGAGATTTGATTTGTTAGACTGTTGTAGAAGGCTACTGGAAGTCTGTTGCTATAACAGAACGCGAGAATAGTTCATTGTTACACGCGACATCACCACAGACACAGAACGCGCTCTGTAGAACCGTTGCATGTAATCGATCGCTACAGAGAAGCGAAGCAGCTAAATCCACCTCCACGATTAAAGGCAAAATTTTCCTGTGATTATTATCGCATGAGTCCTACCTCACTATGTCTTTGTGAACAAGAATAATTTGAAGCTGGTTGAAAGAAGAGACCGAATGCGTGCAGTGTCACATGGAATTTAATTCTCATTAGCGCTAGTTCGCAGACAGAAGAACATGGTATTGGTTTAGGGTCTCAATGAAACGAGATGTATTTGTTGTCATCATGTGTTGTCATTTATTCATTAATAAAAACACATCACGCAGAACAGTAGGACGATAAACCCAATTTCTTTCATTTCATTCAAAGACATCACAACACGATACTACACCGAAAACACATAGCGTTTGGTGCGAAAACTAAATTACATCAGCTTGTGTTCGTTGTGTCGAATTAGCACAAACTTGTGGTCTTTGTAAGCATTAACAGAAATTTGTAATCTTGTGTTTGTTCCTTACACCAGTATTTAAAGGAGCTAAAACTCTAATATTTGGTACCTAGAAACTGACACAAATGAGACGCAACGTATATAATTATGCAACATGAATGTATATGAACTGATTTAAATTCAATCTTTTCTGTTTTTTTACAGGCGCTGGCTCGCCAGTCTGGAGGTCGGGTGTTCGATCCCTGCATTGGCCGAGACGGTTTATCCAGATTTTCCGCCGTGGTTTCCCCTTGTCAGTGATGCAGGGCGGAGTGCCTGACAAGGACAGCTGTCTAGTTGTTTGGATGGGACGAGAACCCGTGTATACATTGGCGTGCACGTAAAAGATCCCTTGGCAGTTGGAATTCGATATAAGAGTAGCCCGTAGTGCCGCTGTCCGGGCTAAATTTACCTCATAGCACACTGTGTGGCGTCTTCTTTAGCTCAGCTTAGGAGCAAAACAGTAGGACGTTAAACTCCATTTCATTTCATTTCTAATCATGTTTGGTAAAATACGCCAGAAGTCTCAATCGAATGGCAATCTGTAGCGTCTGATTATAGCAGTCTACATCGAAAGTATTTTATTGCGCATGCTCTTCAGATAAGAATATGTGCTCGCCGTTTGACGGAACCTTGTGGGAGGGAGAGAAAGAAATGGGATTTAACGTCAACTCGACACAAACTAACGAATGGTTTAATTTTATTTCAATATTTCGCTTGCACGTAGGGGTCTTTAGCAGTGGGGGGAACCGGAGTACCCGGAGAAAGAGAAAACCCACGGGGCTGGACAGGCGACCCTACTCCTTGCCACGTACAACCGGGGATTTGAAACCACGACTCAATGGCAGGCCGTATGATACCGCGCATGCACGCTAACCATTCGGACATCCAACCCCCGTGACTTGTGAACTATGCAAAGCCGCGTTATTCGAGTCCCTTGTTACAAATGGCGCTGAAAGACATTCGTATACCAATGGTACAATACATATTTGATGGCTTACAAGATGACTAGGAAGGTGCAAAATCGAAATGATCTAATTATTCAAAGTAGGGAGAGGAGAGTGGGGATACAGAACATTTGTTTTTTAATCTGAAGCACTGAACCAGAAGAGGGGAAGTTGTCTACCCTGGGCGCATGAAAATATTTGAATTTTAGACCTTGCGATTACAAGACTGATGTTCATTGTGAAACCTGTGATTTACACATGACAATCTTTTATCGGTATTGTCCCACTTCTTTATACTCTTGGTGTGGTTTCGAATCCCCAGTTGTACGTGACAAGGAGTAGGGTCGCATGTCCAACTTTCTGGGGTTTTCTCCGGGTCCGGCTTCTTCCCGCTGCTAAAGACCCCTACCCGTTTGCGTATTGTTGAGAAAAAATTAAATCATACGTTAGTCCCGAAATGATCTAGTTTGTGTCGAATGGACGTTAAACCCATCTCTCTCACTTTGGCGTCCACGTAGAATAACCTTTGACAGTTTAAATTCGGTATATGAGCAGATCGCAGGACCAACATCGGCATTGAACATGGGACCTCAAGTTTAGCAGGCCAACGTTTTACTCACTGAGTCAACGTTTACTGTATAATGGGTAGTTTACGGTATAATGTGTAGTTTACGGTATAATGGCTAGTCTACGGCATAATGTATAGTCTATGGCATAATGTGTAGTCTACGGCATAATGTGTAGTGTACGGTATAATATGTAGTCTACGGTATAATGTGTAGTCTATGGTATAATGTGTTGTTTACGATATAAGGTGTAGTTTACGGTATATAATGTGTAGTCTACGGTATAATGTGTAGTCTATGGTATAATGTGTTGTTTACGATATAAGGTGTAGTCTACGGCATAATGTGTAGTCTACGGCATAATGTGTAGTGTACGGTATAATGTGTTGTCTACGGTATAATGTGTAGTCTATGGTATAATGTGTTGTTTACGATATAAGGTGTAGTTTACGATATAATGTGTAGTTAACGGTATAAGATTTGGCTTGGTTAACGATGTATATTGTAGTTTATGATATATAGTATTTATGATATAAAGTACACCAAATACCACTACAATTTTTGGAATTACACTATTATGAATGAAAATGACTTATATTGTAAGAAAGTCATTCATCAGTTATTACCAAATATGGTTGTAAGTTTTGTAGTTGCATCATGATGAATGAAGCTGTCTGGCTTTACGGTATAAGGTGCAGTTTGTGGTATAAGGTTTACGGTATAAGGTTTCCATCGGCTGTAATTAGAGAATGAAATGGGGTTTATTATCCACCAAACATAAAATAGGTCAGTTTGGGACTAACATATGGGGTACAATGTTAGTTGAATAATTTACTACGGCGTGGGGGGAACGGGAGAACTCGATGGAATAACAAGAGGTTGGATAGTCAACCATACTGCTTTCACTTCATTCAATGACCGACAATATGATATAAAGGGCTTTGAGCTCTAGCTGGCTGGTCACCTCTGTCTGATGTGAGCTTATGTGGCTTTGACATAGGGGCGCTTAATCAACCTCGTGGGTTTACTCTGCATGCTCTGGTTTCCTGCATCAGGAAAGCACATGGGCTAATCAATCATATGAAAAATTATTCCTCAACGATATCACCCTCGCACTAATATCAATAGACGAAGACCACCCCCTCCCCTTCCCACACAAATCTTTTATAAGTAAAGAGATACCGTCAACATTAGAGGAGTTGGATCAGACCAACAGGACGTTAAACCCCATTTCATTTCATTCCATATCAAGTGGGACTAAAGATCTTAGATGTTGCGTAACTTCCACGCAGTAATATTAGCTCCCGATATCAAAGTTCAAACAACCGCCCTTTCTGCTGTTCCGAAAACAATGGTTGTTTTGTTCTGTCTACATGAGACCGGGTTATTCACAGTAACATCAATTAATCTGTGGAAATTACTTCTTTCTTTCTTTCAAGACAGCTATGTCCTAAAATAGATGGCTATTTTTCGCAAAAATAATTAGGAAAAACTTCACTTTGTGTCTCTCTAAATATAGATATGAAACCTGATCGACATAGGTGGGTTTTAGTCATGAAATGGATATTTGGAGTATTTTAACTTAATCCTGGCTTCCGTTTCCGGTCACTGAAACCAGTTGAGATAATTGTTTACGACATTAAATATATCTAGTTATTTTTACCCACGTGCTAAATCAAATGACAGACGTCTTAAGGCACGAAGCTTAACAATATTATTATTAGTATTATTTGATACATTTATATAGCGGATTTTCACCGAAAAACAAAAACAAAGTAAAAATACAATTTATAATAGAAAAGAAAAATTATTTTTTTAAAAACAAACCCAGTAAAAACTGTTCCTTAAGACAGTAAAAAAAGAAAGACAGTGAAAACATTTTAACTACATATAAAACAATCAAATGTGTAAAATCATTAAAAAGCCTGTTGGAATAAATGAGTTTTCAAGTGCGATTTGAATGTAATGAAAGAAGGTGATAACTGAATAAAATAAGGTAATTTGTTCCAATGTAACGATAAATTTATAAAATGAAAAGGCCCTTTCGCCATAGGATGCTAGTCTGGCTCGAGGTTGGCCTAACAGTGAATCATCACTAGACGACCTTGTGTTTCTCATTGAAGTGCGGATTTGTATCAATTTGGACAAGTATGGGGGTGCGAAACCATTAATATGGAGACGTTGTTTTTTTTCTTAAAGTCGAGATTTTTTAAGCGCGTTCTGTTTTTATATAAATTAGGGTGACTTGGTGAGTAAAAGGCCATTTAAGTCTTGTTTATACAGAGTGCTGAACTCGAACGCGTCCATCGCGAACCCGAACGCGAAAGCGACTTTTGAGCAGTTTCGCCGTTCAAATAGGGCGCGAACGCGGAAAACCGTCGACGACTTTCGTGATGGCTTGTCTTTTTCTAGCTGTGAGAGCACTCGGCGATTCTCGACAGATTCCGGGACCTACATCTAGTTTCAGCTGTATGTTTCATCCGGGACCTTTAAAGTAGTTCCAATATGGCGGAATTTGTCATACAGCCGAGACTAGATGTAGGTCCGGAATCTGTCGCGATTTGCCCAGTGGCTGTGAGAGATAAATTTTTGTCATTTGCTATCATGGCTCAGGTGGAATCAATGGCTCAGGTGGAATCGGACACAGGCGAGATCTTGTCACTGTATTTGTACATAAAACAATGAAGGAAGAGAAAGAGGCGAATATCAGTGCATGAAATTGTACATTTCGATTTCAATGACCATTTCTTCGGACTTGTCCATTCTGCTTTTACAAGTGGACTATGAATATTGCACACTAGTGGGAACGATTATGCCTAGCAGTTTCTATCCGTGGAAATGATGTCATGGGAAGTGCCCGCTTATTTGTTCATTGGAAAAAACGTTCGTGCGAACTTCTGAAAGATTCGCTCGGGTGGCAATCAGGGCGGTCGTTCGCGCGAACCAATATTTGTTCGGGTTCGGGTTCGCGCTCTGTATGAACGGGGCCTATAAAAATGACTAGAGCATTACAGGACAAAAAGAGAGAGAGAGAGAGAGGGTGGGAGAGGGAGAGAGAGAGAAATGGGTTTAACGTCCACTCGACACAAACTAGATCATTACGGGACTATCATATGGTTTTAATTTTATTTCAATAATTCGCTTTGGCGCAGGAGTCTTTAGCAGGGGGAGGAAACCGGTCGACCCGGAGAAAACCACGTACAACCGAGGATTCAATGACAGGCTTTATGATACAGCACGCACGTGCTAACCATTCGGCCACCCAACCCCCGGCTAGGTAGATACGGCGCTGACGGAAAAGTGTCTTGGGATAATCCAGTAGTCAGTAGAAATAGGTGGTGCATAATCGCTCGTATAAGGCGACAAATCGAGATTCGATGCATACAAAGGATATCGCATCAAGGATACCCAGTCGCGGCAGGGCGATTATCCCGATACCATCAAATGCCACCTAATATTAACCTAGTATTACTCAACACAAACCCAATATCACACAATACTAATCCAATATAAACCCAATACGGACCTATTATTAACCTAATATCACTCAATACTAACCCAATAACACCCAGTACTAGCCCAATACCCACCCAATAACACCCAGTACTAGCCCAATACTAACCAACCACTAATCCAACACAACACAATTCTAACCCAATATCACCCAATATTAACTTAATACGAACGCAAGCGCCTCGCCTTGGCCCTAGTCCTTCGTGTCCGACTTTGAAAGTTTTGATCGATGAACGCTAATTTTCAACAATAATTGTTGAATGTTTATAAAGGCTAAAGAAAGAAGTAACGATTGTGTTGACTCTTGGCACGTGGGAAGTTACTAACTATTCCATTGAAAATAAATAGGTTTAACCTCCTATGAGCGTTTCTGGAGTTTAACGTCCACGTGCCAACAGGGGTCATATCGCAGACACATTTTTTAACCTCCTGTCCTGACTGGGCTTATAACGATTGTTGTAGACAGCGCGTGCCAGGAATCAACGAGAAACAATGGTCCCTGATAAATACCATAACCTTTTAAAGTTATAGGTACTGGTTGTCTTGACAATGACGGCTTTAATCTCATCACCACAAGGTTTTTAATGGCTTGTATTGTTCAGCTTATCATTAGATTTATTAAAATGATTATAAGACATCAGCTTTGATGTGGATAAAACTGTTTATTGATTTAATAACAGCTGATGTTACCCGGAAGATGACAACCAGGTTAATCACGATGACATGAATTAAGGTTTTACGTCCTTCTGTTCTGCTTCAAACTGGGCTAATGAAGACGGGCATACGCCACACAGCATGCTAGTGAGACATTTTGCCCGGACAGCGCATTACGGCCTACTTTTTTTTATCGAATTCCAAATCTCAAGGGATCTTTTACGTGCACGTCAATGTGTACACGGCACCTCGGTTTTTCGTCCCATCCGAGCGACTAGACAGCTTAATGAAGATGGGCTTATCCTTAGATAAATTTGGCACCTAGAAATTGACACAAGTCGGTCGCAACGCATATAATACTATATGAATGTATATAAACTGATTTACATTCAATGGTTTCGGTTTTTACTCTAATTTCAAATTAGTTTTGTGCGGCGAAATAAGCCAGCAGTTTCAATCGGATGCAAATTTCTAATGTCTGGCTATTCCAGTCTACATACGCCGGTTGATTTGGTGCAATGTTTCTAGCCTCATTTCTCGAATCTATTGCTAGAACTGGGGCTGAATCGCATTATGGTACACGATTCTTGTACCAATGGGAAAATGTTTATTTTGTCTTAAATATTGGATATCGGGAGCCCATCTTTTTTTGGTGAGATCACAACATCAATGTTGATTTGAATTGACAAATAATTTGTGTTTTCAATGTTGAAGATTTTGGATGGTATTGAGTTAGAGACTTAATTACTTTGAGGTGTACATGGAACCTCGGTTTTTCGTACCATCCAAACGTCTAGATATTGTTTTATTTCGATTGAATAATATTTTCTGTTTAATGAAATGAAAGGACATGAAATGGGGTTTAACGTCCTAATAATCTTTATCAACCGGGAATTCAAAATAGGTATACGTCAAGCTATGAGGGACATTTGGTGTTGACAGCGGGTCTTTTACGAGCACCATCTGAAGATCTAGCGATTGTTTCAGTCTACAGGCAATAGCGGTAACGTTTAGCAGAGTCAATATATTTGTAAAACTAGTTTGTACAGTGTGAGAAATAAATTTTTCTGCCCCGACTGGGATAATGAGGAAGGGAGAGAGAGAGAGGGGAATTGGTTTGACGTCCACTCGACACAAACTAGGTCATTTCGGCACTAATATATTGTTTAATTTTATTTCAATAATTTGCTTGCGCGTAGGGGTTTTTAACAGTGGGACAAAACCGGACTACTCGGAGGCGACGAGGTTGAACAGGCAACCCCCACTCCTTGCCACGTACAACCTGGGATTTGAAACCACGCCAGTTGACTTATTGGCAGGCCGTATGATACGGATACATTGGTTTCTTGGATCCCCTGTGGTCCAGAGAGTGTGGTGATTGCTGACTAAAACAGGAAAAAGTATTTCCAGTCGATTCGTTTGGCCAGTGCTGCATTATGGAGGGTATGGCAAGGAAAAGCCTCTATTGTTTCGGATTGTTCTGACAAAACCGAGATCGGGTTGGTGATGAACGGGTAGGAACTAAAGCACATTTTATTATGTTTTACACAGATGTCTACGTCTTAACATTTTGACATGCCAGTGAAATTTCTGTTTAAAAGATATAACGGAAAGTGTTAAGTAGCTCTGTCTACTAATCTCTAGTCTATATATGGTATACTGTCTGATCGATATTAAACTGCCATCCGTCTCACATAATTGGAGCCGTGGTGGATCAGTAAGTAAGGAACAGACTCACTAAACAACGTCTCCGGGGTTCGATCACGGTGATGGCCAAGATATAGGCTACCTTGTCAGCGATAAGGGACAGTGTCTAGTCCTTCGTATCGGATGAAAAAAGGAGTTCTTGCACCTGAATGAACCCTTGACAGTTATTATTCGATATAAAGGTAGATTGAAGACAGATTTTCCCACATAGCTTACTGTATGCCGTACACCCGTCTTTATTAGCTCAGTCATTACAGGGAAGTAGAACGTTGAATCCCATTTTATTTCATGCCTGACGTTACATAATAGGATGACAGACTGATTCACACTTCTTGTAGAAAGTACCTGTTGTTGTAGTCTTGCTGATTTAGTAAGATTTGTAGCAACTCATATAAACAAACGTCAAACTGTGAGAGATCACGTCTATTGATCGACAGCCAAGACTTGAAGGAATTGACATCCAAGGGAAATAACCGCAAGAAAAATAATACCCAATACTTCGGCCATTTCGTGTTACGGTATGGAGGCCATGGAGACGGATAACGTATTGTCGTTTGGATGGGACGACAAACCGATATCCCGCGTACTCATTGATGTCTTCGTATAAAATAACTCTTGGCAATTGGAATTCGATATGGTAGATAGCACCGCTTTCCGCGAAAAGTGTCCCTCGTAGCTCACTGTACAGATAGACTCAAGGGTCTCCAAATCCAGGTCCAAATCCAGGGTCTGGACTGACTAGAACTAGATCAATCCTATTGGGCTAATAAACACGAGCATTACATCATGCAGTGGGCTATGAACGGCGCTATGGCGAACCCTTATTTCGAATCGCAACTATCAATGGTTCTTTTTGTGCCACCCGAACAACTATTAGTTACTAGTTACCCTTGCCAGATCCCCCGTCCAACACCACTGACAACGGGGAACCAGGCCAGAATATCTCGGCCAAAACAGGGATCGAACACATTACCTCCAGGTTCGCGAGCTAACGTCCTATTCAATGAACCACTGTGGCTACCCATAGCACGTTCTGTCGTTTATCATCGAAGAGGATTAACTTGCAACGTCAGCATTGGTCTACACAAACAATGCATGGGTTGTGGGGAGGGGTGGGGTATGTATTCCCAAGCCGCTAAAAAAAATTTATTTCCGTTTTACGAATCTCCAACAAGAAAATCACGTTGATCAAGATGTATACATGTTGAGAATAAAAGAGGTCATTTGACTGTTGAGAGCGGATGTAAGCGGCTAATAGTGGGGGTGAGTGGGGGTGAACGGGAGTGATCAGCGGTTCTGTGTACACATTGGCGCAAAGAAAACCTTAGCAGTTAGAATTTGAATAAGAGTAGGTCTTAGAGCAGAAGTCCGCCTCGTCTTCGTTTTCCCGGTTGGACCAGCAACGTAAAACCACCTTTATTTGGATTTGACCTTTAACCCAGGCTTATTAAAGATACAGTATGCAAGCGTTAAACTGCACATCTTTCTTTCGGCCTTAAATTATTAATTAAGACATTTATTAACAAAACAAGACCATAATCAACTCTCGATTGTATTTAACTAGATTAGAACGGTTCGCCATGTAAAACTTTAATTTCAAAATCGGAAAGCGAGACAAAGCCTCGAATATGCCAGTGACTTTTTTATCACAATGCACACATCTTGTCAAAACTACAAACAATGATAATTTGGCTCAGAATAAAGTAATTTGAATGAAATTTCCAATATTTTCATTTTACATTATCTACTTTTGAACTATTATAGCAGAAATGTTCAGTTATTTATTTATAATCTTCCACAATGTATGTTTAATCTGAATGAATTGATAAACCCTTGAAACATAAGAACAAATAGTTTAAACACATTTTAAAAAAATCCTCTTATTCTAGTTTTAACAAAATTCTTACAATTCATTGTTCGGCTCTGCCATTGTAAAATGTCTTATTAATAATCTCTAGATCTTCTTATTTATGATCTTTTGTTATTCCGATCTTGGCTTCGAGCGCATTTAATTTGTTTTTGTCTCGATTAAGTAGAATTTTAAAGAGAATGTTTTAAAGGCACTCTTGACGAAGACTGTATTGTTATTCGTTATAAATCATCGTCCTATTTATTTCAAGATTTAAAGGTATTCAAACACGACAGAAAATAGAACATTATCGACATAATCACATTTATTGGTATTTACCGGTTCTTATTCAATTTTCTATTGTTTTATTTGTTTCTTTATTTTTTTGTTGAATGATCGATATTCTTGTTGTTTAAAGTAATGATGTGTGTCATGCGCGTCGTAGGGCATGCTGAATCTTTAAATGTACACCTACACCAGACTAAAACGCAAACGTCTTCTTCCAAAAGATATTTTTGGAATCGATCACTTATGGCCAGAGAGAGAGACAGACAGAGACAGAGGGGGGCATAGAGAGACGGAGACAGAGGGAGGGAGAGAGAGACAGAGACAGAGAGAGGGAGAGAGATTTAGACAGAGAGAGGGAGAAGGGGAGAGACAGAGAGAGAGGGACAAAGAGAGGGAAAGAGAGGGGTAGAGAGGGATGGGGTGGGGGTATAAGTATACAGAAACAAGGGTTTTAGCGTCCACTCGATGCAAATTAAATCATTTATCATATGATTCAATTTTATTTCAATAGTTAATTTGCGTGTAGGCATCTTTAGCAGTGAGAGGGACCCGGTGAAAACCCACAAGGTCACGTACAACTGGGGAATCGAAACCCGGCCAGTTGGCTCAATGCCAATGACAGCGCGTACGTGCTAACCATTTGCCCCCCCCACCACCACCACCTTTTGTTCGAAAACCATAATCAATTCTCGATTCCATCTGATGGATCCAATTTTTAACAGATCTGAAGATGATCTGAGAGCGTTGGTGATTAACCGAGAATAGATAATCGCTAATAGACAAACTGTATAAAACGAAACAAAATAGTATCTGTGTTTTTTAAATTGGTGAAAATACAAATGACCGTCAAAGACTTTAAAGTTGAACTACTTCATTTTGAACATGTTCTCGTCAGCGATCCGTCCAATTCACCCTCTGATAGAATGTCACATCCCCACATCCCCAATAGGTGCCCCCACCCCAAAGAATACCCTGTACCCTCTGCCCGGCCCCCACATACCACAATGAATACCCTGCACCCTCTGCCCGACCCTACGCATCCAATGTATGTGCTGCACCCTCTGCCTTACCCCAAACCCCCAATGAATGCCCTGCATCTTCTGCCCAACCACACGACCCAAATGAATGCCCTACACCCTCTGCACGACCCCCGACTTCCAATGAATGCCCCGCACCCTCTGTCCGACTCCCTATACGCTATACTATATGGATATATTAACCCAATTTTAATTTCACTCTTTAATTAGAATCCTGAATGAATCTCCATCTCTGGCCGACTCACTTCAAGTCACTGTTTGATTGAGTGCCCCATCCCTCCGCACCCTCTCCACCGTCACGCCCCCCGTGGGTAGTGTATATTGGATTATATATTGAATATAAGCAGGTGGGTTGTAGATATTGTGTTGATTATGACAGGGATATAATCTTGTGTTATCTAATATAGGTCTAATATAAAATAATTAACGGAGACTGATGACAACTAGGCAGGGTTTATCAAAAGTAAATATTGATGTAGATTTTCTCTAATTAAATCAGATTTCAACAGATTCTATATAATCACCGAAAATACTCTCGTTAATGCTAGTAAAAATAGCCAAGCAGAAATCATAATTAGCAGAGAATTTATTTGTCATACATATGTGGCCATATATACATGTA
Source organism: Patella ulyssiponensis (assembly GCA_963678685.1). NCBI lineage: Eukaryota > Metazoa > Mollusca > Gastropoda > Patellidae > Patella > Patella ulyssiponensis. Next base: position 904,242 of record OY783230.1, read on the forward strand.
TAATAAGCGAAGGAAATGTACAACCAGGGTTACTCCCAAACACCACCCTCAATATTATCTGAGTCGAAAATAACAATAGGACGGTAAACCCCATTTCATTTCATTTCATTCCTTATAATGAATGTTCCAGGGAGGTTGGATGGCCGAATGGTTAGCACGCGCGCGTTTGATGGTAAGGTCATTTCACCTGTTGTACGTGTGAAAGGTGTCACGGTAGCTAAATTGGTGAGACGCTGGCTCACTAGCCCGGGGGTCTAGTGTTAGATCCCTGCATTGACCGAGGAAGTTCATCCAGATTTTCCGGCTTGGTTTCATTTTGTCAGTGGTGCAGGACGTAGGACCTGACAAGCTGTCTAGTCGTTCGGATGGGACGAACAAAACCTAGGTCCGGTGGACGCATTGGTGTGCACGCAAAAGATCCCTTGACAGTTGGAATTCAATATAAGAGTAGTACGTAGTGCCTCTGTTCAGGTTAAAATTTCCCTCATACTATGGCTTATGCCCGCCATTCATTAGACCAGTTCTACCGGCTATTTCGTTGTCAACTTTAGATTTCTGAGCTAGAACAAGCACGCAACCTTCTACTGTCCTAGGCCACATTAGAAGCTCCATACGCCCCACAAAAAAACAGGTGGACCGAGTGAACGTATAAAATAAGATTTAGTTTAACGACTGATCCCCCCCCCCCCTGTGCTTTTTTGTTCAGTCATGTTTTGGGGTATTTTCTCGAAAAATAAATTGTGTGATGCTATCCATAAGCAGCGGAGTATCGCATCTCTATGTCCATTAGAAGAGAATTTTTAACTAGAAAACTACTGACTCGTGCGAAACCAATCTCTGTAAACGCGTAGTAATTTTCATTTCATCTCATTTAAATCGTACAAATCATTCTCAATTTCTACAATTTTACACAGAAGGTGGTATACAATCTCCGTAAAGTTCACGTTACGCTTTTATCAACAATTCATAAAGAAATGCGGACATAACAAGAAAAACCTGTCAAGACGTCATTTGCAATTTAGACACCACTTGAACGTTTGTAGTAAAACAGAAAGAAAGGGGGACACTTTGAACATATAAATAAAGATATTACAAAGATTATTGTGTTTATTCTATCTGGTAATATTCATGGCATTGATATGGGCGTATTGATATTATTGACATGGACGTATTGATATTATTAATATGATCACATTGATATTATAGATATGATCATATTGATATTACTGATATGATCATGTTGATATTATTGATATTATATTGATATGGTCATATTGATATTATTGACTTGATCATATTGATATTATTGACCTGATCATATTGATATTATTGACTTGATCATATAGATATTGATATTATTGACTTGATCATATTGATATTATTGACATGATATCATCATATTGGTTACTTAACTGTGACTATTTAAAGATTGGGCTAAACACTCCAGCTTACATATTTGTTCAATATATTGAATACTCTGTTGTCTTACGGCTTCATCAAATCGTTGCCTAAATGAAGTGATTATACTCGGAACAATGGAATAATTCAAATTACTTAATATTTAATGCCCCTCCAGTCGCATTCGAACTAACATAACCCGCGACCTGGGTCGATCCTTGAAAGCGTATAGCAATGTCTGCTATAGCGAGAACGACATATCTATCGCTTGATCACTAAATATAGCTCTAGTTGTTTATCATACATATATATATCGCTCGAAATACTGGGTCCGTATTCAAAGGTTTTCTAAAAGTTAAGTAAAAATACTTAATTTTTCCACTTAACCAATTGTGTCTGACCTTAAATCGGTATTCAAAGGTTGTATTTTATACATACTTGGCTATGTGAAAACTTAACTGCACATTTAAATTATGGAATACTCACATTCGCCAAAAAGCATGAATTTTTTTATTTATGGAATACCCTCCACTGCCAAAAATCACGAATTACTGACATTGCCAACCAGTTATGCCCCCTTAAGAGCCTCGCTATATTCTATTAATTAAATTCTTAATTTACATCACCAGGAAAATGTTTGTCGACATATTATATTGTAACCCATGAAAATAGTATGATTATAATTTAAGATAAATTATGATAGTGTGCATCCTTTGCCGGAACAGCTGTTTTTATAGACTTTTTTTTTTAAAAAAATAAAATCCATTCAAATAGATTACAATAAATAGTGGTAGTATAATAATGGATATTGTAAGCTTTAATTTTTTAACAATATAACACGAATAGAAAACAACATATTATTAGCAATACACAATGACCCTTGCCTTCTAAGTTCGACTGGACAAATTATACAGTGTTGTTTGTTAATCTATCATTTGAGAAATTCATAGATATTGTGTAAGTACCTACACTTTAGATTTTGACAGGTCTGGCTGGCATTGACGGTACATTGTGTGTACGAAATATTCATGCTTCATTATATTTTACCTAAATAAATACTACCGATTATGTATATATGGGAATGAGTTGTAAAAATAAGATCATGCCTTGCTTCTAGCGGTAGAATAAATAATTTCCGAAATCTATAAAGCAAAGTCTCCACAAATGAATCTAACTATATTTTATGACAGCCATGGAAACATACAAACATAACATGATAAATGATCGGGACAAGATATCCTTAACTACATCGGTGGTAATAACCTTATACTCTATTATGGCACTACAACATCAAAGTTGACGACGAAAAAATAAATTGGAGGTCAGCTACGCTCGGCGACATTGTCTTTGTTTTAATCTGATTTCCCTATCTTTTAAAATCGCCATTACGGGACTGCTTCTACAGCATTAAAAGAAGTCATTATAATCACACTTAACTTTAAGGTACCTCCTGTAGGTCACTTAAAGTTAAGTGGATATTTCTCACTTAAACTGGCCTTTGAATATCACTTGAAGACTAACACTTAAAAGTTAAGGCAGCTTAACTTTAAGGGAAAATTTGATACTTAACCGTGCCTTTGAATACCACTCGCCCTTAACTTACAGGAAGTTACGTATATTTAAGTGAAAGCTAGTAGTTAAGTGACTATCTTAGACTTAAGATATCCTTTGAATACGGACCCTGTTCTTCAAGGAACGTGTCTCTACTGTTCAGAATACGAGCATGATTGTCCCGGATCAGTAGCGCGACTGACGGTTGGATCTATTTGTTAAGGCCAACTCAATTTTCGTCAAAGTCGCTGAGATGTTAATACGGTTGGGGCATGCGATTGTTTGCGAGAATGTAGGTAAGTTAGGGTAAGAGTTAGGACTAGGCCTAGGGTTGGGTTTAAGAATTTGGGGGAGACGGGTGGACTATAAGCGTGGACGTGTATTGGAGAAACTTCCCCTACATGTACTTCCCAGGAGAGTTTTTTGAACGACATGACTAACTACAGGACCGTCAAGCAACACTTACTCATAGGACCTGGCAAGGACAACTGTCTAGTCCTTCGGATGGGATAATAAATTATAGACCAGTTGGCATTTTTCCTTCTTAGCAAACTTTATGTCGTATGCCCGTCTTCATTAGCCCATTCAGTTGTTACAATTTCAGTTCATTATAACACTTGATAGGATCAGTTGTGACGTATTTCTATAGAAACAACCAAAAGGACGTTTCAATAACTTGTAGTATAGGAACTTGTTGGTGAGTAACGTGTTTCTATAGAAACTACCAGAACGACGTCCAAAAGTTGCTATAGAAACAATAGAACAATGTGGAAATGCAGTACAGCAAGTGTACAGTCAATTGTTTTTTAAAATTCCTTAAATTTAAACAAATTGTATTTTAAATTCCTTTAACGAAGTAAGGACTTGATAAATGTGTCTGATTTGTCGCACACTTTGTAATTTAAAACTGTCCGACTAATCTCGATGGTTTCAATCCGATCGGTGTAAAGTACATTTTAATAAGTCTACGCTGGAGAAATAATTATAACAATTATATGACATCAAAACATCTTCGTCAAAATACGCCTATTTAAGGTAATTTTTATTCTGCTTTGCAATTTTAAATTTCAACTGTCAGTTTTGGAGACGGATTAATATAAGCTCCCTAGTTTGTTTCCCAATCCAAACAAATTATTGTATATTGTAAGCCATTATATGTTAAATAAAACCTGTTTGAGAGGGACGGAGGGAGAGAAATGGGGTTTAACGTCCGTTCGACAAGAACTAGGTCATTTCGGGACTGACATACGGTTTAATTTCATTTCAATAATTCGCTTGTGCGTAGGGGTCTTTAGCAGTGTGAGGAAACCGGAGGACCCGGACAAAACTCATGAGTTTGGACAGGCGATACAGCACGCACGTGCTAAACATTCGGCCATCCAAACACCCAATCCTGTTTGAATTAACTGTAAGTTTTTGTTTAAATATAATAATGACAAAAAAAATTTCCGGTGTGGTTTCTCCTTGTCAGTGATGCAGGGACGATAAAACTGAGATCCCGTGTACACATTGGCGTGGGCATAAAAGATCTCTTGACAATGGAATTCGACATAAGAATAGGCTGTAGTGGCGCTGTCCAGGCAACATTTCCCTCGTTTCTGGAAACAATGTTTAGTAAAAGTTGGAAGTTTCTGGAGGGTTGTCAGAAGTTTCTGTAGGGTTTCTTGAAAGTCGTGGAAAATTGGGACAAGATTACAAAAAGCTCTAAAATTTCCTAAAACTGTAATCAGACTACCAGTCCGAGGGTAGAACTTTGTTAGCACTTCCTACAGAACTAAACATTGATCGTATGTACGTCTTCAAATAACACACATTGACTATTCTCTGTTTAATGCCATTTCGTGCTGTTGCACTTATTGTGTTGTTTTTAGAGCAATTATCTATCTGGTTTACGTTGTGTTGGTCAGAGAGAAATTGTCTCTCTGTTGTAATCCACGTTTGGGGTTATTGTTGGGAATTATTACCACGTCGGATTAAACCGAATCAAGGATATCCATCCTGCCAGTTTACATCATCAACATCCTGTTTAACTCTGCCAATTTGGGAATTATTATGGCAACGCCGATAAGGCATCTATAAGAGCTAACTACAAACTACTACGGTACTTCAAAACAGCAGAAGCACCGTGAGCAGAGAATTGGACTGGATACTGTGATAGTAAGTGCAGGGGACTGCACCAAGCATAATTTACACAAAACATAGATATAAACAAGACGCAATATGCATAAATCACAAACAAACGAACAATTCAAATTAAATGTGTAGATCCGGGTCTAAAAGCCTGTCTCGGAGTGACGTAAGGGGTGCTTCTTATGTGTTGATAGCTAGCGGTTGTGAGGGCATGATAAGTTAAACGTGCAGTAGGTTGAGATTATACGGTAAAATTGAAGTTGGGGATTATAATCTAGGAATTCACGTCGTCTTCAATATTTATGGTAAATGGACAGCTCATAAGGGTAAATAAGCTGTGAACGGAAATATAGAGAGAAATGGGGTTTAACGTCCACTCGACACAAACTAGGTCAGTTCGGGACCAACACATGGTTCAATTTTATTTCAATACTTTGCTTGCGCGAGGGGGTGGGGCGGAGGAGCCGGAGAAAACCCAATAGGTTGGACAGGCGACCCTACCTCTTGTCCTGTACAACCCAGGAATCGAAACCCCGCCAGTTGACTCAATGACAGACCGTATGATACAGCGCGAGCGTGCTAACCATTCGGCCATCCACCCCCCCCCCCATTTGGTGGAAATAGATTTTTGCGGCACGGGGATGTTTGAAACCGATTGAAATGTTTTGGGAGTGAATTGATGCGAAAATTTGATAAATATAAATTAGTTTGAATATATCAGCACATCACAAGGTTATACGCTACAAGGCCTCTTTAGTACAACATTATATTAAAATCTTCCATTCTCACTTCCTGATGGGAAAATCTGTGAAAGAGTTTTTTTTTTGTTTCCAGGTCCAGGTGTAGAATGTCTGAATCTTAAATAAAATAAATAAATGTCAAGCGATTTATCAGAGTGAACAATGGCGCTATTTCTGTCAATCCTGTCTTCAGGGATATTCAATTGGATATATTTGACAAGTTCGGTAATTGTAATGAATGGCGAGAATAAGCTAAAAATTCAACCTTGAGTTTTCATAGTTAGACTCAAAATCAGAAATGGTTACATAACAGTTAAGATTAATGGTCGGGAGTTGGACATAACACCAACCGAACATCAGCGTACAGCCTGGAGTAACACAAAACACTATTCATTTTCCAGGGTGATATAAACAGCAAGAAAGGGAGAGTGCTTCCTCCTTATCATTTAATACAACTTCGTATAGACCTATATTGATTCTTTTTCTTTCCCCTTGCCAGGTAGGGCCTGACAAGGACAAATGTCTAGTCAATCGGATGGGACGAAAAGCCGTGGTCCTGTGTACTCATTGCGTGCAGGTAAAAAGATTGATTGGCAGTTGGAATTCGATAAAAGAGAGGCCATAGCGCCGCTGTCTAGGCAAAAGTTCCCTTATGGCGTACTTCGAAGAAAAACAGTATGACGTTAAACTCAAATTTATATCATTGGCATGTCACCTCTAATCATGCGCCGTCTTTGTCGCATGCGCATTATACTATAACCAACACAATAGAAACAAAACAAAAGTAGGGTATAGTTTTAATTGATCGAGTTATATGAGAGAAAAACAATACGATAAATATGCTGGTATTATTAATGATGTAGTCACCTAGCGGGGAGTCTTTATAAACCGGATAAGGCCATTGTTAATATGGTGGTAATTACAGAGTTATCGACCCCTGTTGTGTTCACAGTTTATTGATTATCGTATGATGAACTGGTGTGTATCAATCATAATATCGATAAATACAAATATCCAACTTTTCTTAAACATGCTTCGATACAATCTGTTTCACAGAGAATACTTACGAATTATCTCTGTAACGGATGCCTGTCCAAAACACGTGCGTTGACTGCACGCCTCGTAGTCATTGGCCCAACGCCTCGTGCAATGTTTACTTAACACCTAACTGCTTCGGGCAAAATGATGCATTTTACTCATTTTAATACCCATTTACACTAAATAGGAAATATTTTTTAACTACAAATACTTCAAACGTCTTTATTTATTTTTCTTTTACCTCAAAAAAATGTTTAAGAATTTAATTTGTCGGAGTAAAAAAGTTAATATGCCGTACTCATTAAGCCTCGTCGATGTCATGCTTATCAGTGATTGTAGCGGCCAAGCGAATATTCACTGCGGGATCAGTTTGGCTTCGATACTATCACAAAGGAGCCGCAGTGGCTAAGTGAGTTAGACGTTGACCGCTCGCTGACCTTGGGGTATCGAGTTCAATACCTGTGTCCAAGGACGGACGGGTTGGCTAATCAATGAAGAAGGTTGGCTTGTGCTTTTTATATTCTATTCTTAACTGCTTTAAATAATACAATATCTACGAAATATAAACGTTTAAAACTAAATTGAAGATTTATTATGTAGGAGTTAAACCTGTCAAGTATTGTGCGTTGTTTGGGATTCAAATATTATATAACGTATCATATAGTCATTATTCAACTCTTGTCCTTAATACACAAAATGCTCGCCATATCAGTGTCTTCCTAGACAAAATTTTCTGACAATGCATGACGTCTGTGACGGAGACTGTCAATAAAAGGCCTGCCAATAGAAAGATAGATACAGATGGGGCTTATCGCCTACTTGACACAAACTAGGCCATTTCGGGAACTAAATGGTTCAATTTCAATTAAATGATTCGCCTGCGTAGGGGTCGTTAGCAGCGGGAGGAAACCAGTGGACAGACGATCCTAATCGAAATCATGCGCCTTGACGCTATGCCATTCCTTGTATTTTCACGCACACGCGTTAACCGACTAGACTACCCAACCCCCGACTGACAATAGAGTTTTATATAAGCTTATACAGATTTCTATATGTTGAACGACTTTTGCCGATTAATTGTATCCACTATCTGAAAGCTGATCAAGTTATCCATTCATAACATGGCTCACCACAATAAACTAATTATAATTAAACTTTCAATATAGTCATTTTGTATTATCTACTTTTGGAACTGTTATAGCAATAACGGTCAGACAAATGCAATCCATGAGATGACCACCACCAAGATTCGTCGCATGTCTTTCGTGTAATGGGGGAGGGGGCAATGGTTCGCTTACACGTGCGCGCTGTATAATAACGCCTGTGATTGAGTATATCACAAGACGTGAGGTCGCCTGTCCTCCGATTCCCCCCAATGCTGAAGACCTTTACGCGCAAGCGAATTTTGAAATAAAATTGAACCATGCGTTAGTCCCGAAATGACATAGTTTGTGTCGAATGAACGTTAAACGTATACAGAGTTGAAACGTCAATATCATTCATTATCACAAACCAGTTAAGGTCATAAAGTTCTAAGCATTTAAATGCATAGGCAGAAACCTAAATGCCCGAAAAAATTTCGGGTTTACAGAGAGCGGCTCCGGTCTTCCTCGAGGGGCAAAGAAGCGGAGCTTACCTTGTATGGACCCCCCCCCCACCCCTCAAAAGAAAATTTTGGAATAGTTGACGGCTGCAAACACGTTTTCCTGCTATTTCAGCCTGTGAACAAAGCAACTTCAAAGTGGTCTCATATAGCCTACAAGATGGATGAATCGAATTCTACTGACCGTTGGGAGATTATTTTGAAAATTTAACTGCCTCAAACGCGTTTTCCAGCTATTCCAGCCTGTGAATACAGCAACTTCAATTTGGTCCAATATAGCTTATACCTGGCTCAGCTGGCTGGCCCCGAATTCCAAGTCTTACTTTCCCACAGAAAATTTTGAAATTTCAACCACCGCAAATGCGTTTTCTGCTGTTATAGCTCATGTAAGCAACTCCAAAAGTATCCAATGGTTTTGTAACCAAAATCCCACTATGAATTCCAACCATCCCATCAGACTGTTACAGCTGCATTCACAAATAATAATCGATGCCCGAAAAATGTCGCACAAAGTAGAGTGGCCCCAGACAAATTTGTTTAATCCATAGTCAACTCAGTACAAATTCGTAGTATTCAATTAAGAGAAAAGTAAAATTAGTGTTTTATTAGGGCTCGATGACAGGGAAACAAAGCTAGTAATGCCCGGGTTTGCGAGGCGAAAAGCGGAACTGGCCTTGTATGGACGCCCCAAGAAAATTTTGGAATATTTGACTACCGCAAACGCGTTTTCCTCTTATTCCAGCCCGTAATATTATTGTTTTATTAGATTATAGGCACTTTATTTTGCCAAATAGATGAAATCATTTTTTTTTTACACTCTACCCGTCTGCCCGAGCCGAACTGGTTTTGTATATTTGGTCAAAGGTCGTGTCAATTCCAACCCTTACTAACCCTAACCCTAGACCTAGCCCCAATTTCGCCAAAAATCGCGTGTCCTAACTGTTTACATTTCAGGGACCTTGACGAATATTGAGCTGAACATAACAAATAGATGTAACCTAGCTGAACAATCAAACATAGAGAGTGAATGCGGAATTGAAATGAAAAGAAATGAAATGGTAGTTAATGTCTTATTTTTCAGCTCCAATATAAATGATAGATCGTGATGTACAGTTTTCATAAATAATTATATACCTACATCAAAAGGCGTTGAAAGGAAATAACATGAAATGAGATCAAATACAACGAAATGAAATGTAATAAAATGAAATGAAATGAAATAGAAATGACCGCCTTACCTGTCTGCCCTAACTGAGCTAAAGAAAACTGATCTACGCCACATAGTGTGCCAAGTCCATCCGCAGTAATTATTCGTTTGGCCGCTACTATCACCGAGAGGGATGACACCCGGGCGAGTTAATTAGCTCGCAATATTAACTCGTTGTTTTAATTAATAAGAAAAGAAACAGTTGGATGTAAAACACATGAAGAGTTCAAGGGAAGAACCATCTAAGTCACATTTTTGTCTTTTCGCATAAAAGGCAAATCAAACTCTTGGACGAGAATGCTTGACGCGAACCAAACAACGAATGGATTTAATTACAATTTCAAAATGAGAGAGAGAGAAATGGGGTTTAACGTCCACTCGACACAGCTAGGTCATTTCGGGACTAACATATGGTTTTTAATTTTATTCCAATAATTCGCTTGCGCGTAGGGGTCTTTAGCAGTGGGAGGAAACCGGAGTGCCCGGAGGAAACCCACGAGGTTGAGAAGGCGCCCCTATCTCCATGCCACATACGCTCACACCAGGGCTCGAAACCACAGCCGCAAGCCAGAGGTGACCATTTCTAAATGATGTTTTATGCGAATCATAATACCAGTACAACAACTGACTTTAACTTTTCAGCCAAATTAAGGTCAAATAATGGGTATGATGGACGTATTTGTCCGAGAGGTCATTTCAGAAGGGCATTGGTTCGATATGACTCCGATCGTTTTTACACGAAATTGATTGTTCCACAGAAAGCTTATACAATTTTCTGCCAGATGGGGTCATTAAATGGGGTTCATTGAAAATGTGACTAAGATCGGTCTTCCACTGTGCCCTTCATTTGCTATTAAGTGTAAATAGGTATATGGAATTTTACGTGAAGGTAAAACCAAAAATGAGATTATTTTGTGTTATTACGTCGGATGTAAATAACGCACATGCAATCGACGCCTTCTGATGTGACCTATACCTATACTGCACGTAACATTAAGAAGGCCGTGATTACCTAGGAGAGATATGTGTGTCTACGGAAACTAGGCCGATAAATAAAGAAGATCGAAATTTAGTGAGACAGCGTCATAGAGCCACCTTCCAATTTTGTGAGCCAGCGTCATAGGGTCACCTTCCAACCTCGTGGTTTCTCTCCGGGTCCCACTGTTTAAGTCCCCTATGTGTAAGCGCATTATTGAAATACAATTGAATCGTCTGGTAGTCCCGAAATGACCTAATGTTTGTCACGACCCGTTCAGCTAGTATTATCAGCCATGATTATTTTACCATTAGCTTTGAGGATTTCCCTTAGCAACAGCTTGAAGTTAGAAACGGGGCAGTTCTTCCGTCGGTGTCGCATAATCAACGGCAACAATTTTGTAATAAATCTGGACGGTAAACCCCAAACTTTCACCAAGCCGTTTACATTCACGGAGCTTTTCAGCCTGGTGTCCGCCGGTCAGCGATGCGAGACGAGAGGCTCTTCAAACAAAACTGTCTAGTCGTTCGGATATGACGACCGTTACAGGCCACAATGACATAAGACTAGGTCGTATCGTTGCCGCTGGGGCGAAATGTAGGGCGAATATTTCAGAAAGTAGGACGCTAGACTCCTTTTTATTTCTCTGCTTGTCTGATAAAAAGATGGCGTGAATGTAAAGGATGGTATTCGGTACATTTCCGGTTCAACTAGATCTCAGTATTTGATTGAATAGTGAATAGTGAAGGACCTTTGACACTATCATCACAGAAATTAGATCTCATCACTGATGTAACCTTTACCAACTTATTTTGACTTAAAATAAAAGATCTTTTAACCATTCAAGGCCCACCCTTTCATTACCAAAAGGTTAAAAGTCTGTATATTTAAATGTTCCAATATTTTTTTTTTTTTTTTTTTAAATAAAACACGCCGTGAATTTGATAATTTGATAATGGATATCCTAAGGTCACTCAAATTGTCTACAGGCTCCATGGTATTCCGCCCTTTTAAAAAATATAGTTTTACTAAAAAGCCTTGATCGGATAAAAAATCTTAAGACGACATTCAAGTGGTCGGAATTATAAATCCCACAGAAACCAACAAGGATAGGATGGTGACCATATACTTCTTGCCATGTAAAAACCCATCATGCGCAGTACAACAAAACTGGGAAAATGATTGCAGTAGTGTTATATCACAGCCAAGAACTGTTTCCGCGCGTCCCTGGTCAGACTGGACGGTCTGACATCGAGCCCACCATGCGCAGCACAACAAAACTGAGAAAATGATTGCATTAGTGTCATATCACAGCCAATAACCGTTTCCACGCGTCTCTGGTCAGACTGGACGGTCTGACATTGAACTGCTTCTAAGTCGTTCGTTTAAACTTTAGCCATTTATATCATTGCGGATTTACGGATTTAATTTCCAAACAAATTCAAGATTTTTGTCACTGTGTGAATATAATTTATTGGGTTGGAACTCCTAGTCTTTAAACTATTACTCTAATAATATCCCTGTTGATCGTACGGTAAATCTGCCAACGCTACCGTTGCAAATTGTTTAATGCAATGGGAAGTCAGAAAGACAACATTATGTGTCCCATGCCAGAAAAAGGTAATGATTTATAAAGCCAACAAATGGCCCACTGTCAAAAAGATTCCTAGATGTATATAGACCTGTATAATATAGGAATGTTTGATGTATAAAGACTTGTATATAGCGCTCGTAAAATTCAAGAGAAGTGAATGAAGATCAAATTGATTTGGTATACATAAGCCTCCTATTCTGGTGTGTGATATTAACCATGTATTATGTAAGATGTAAATCTACCTATTGCAGATCGTCTTTCATTATAGGCCTGAACTATTATTTAAGCTATTAATTAGACATTTATCGGCATAACAAGACTATAATCACCTCACGATGTCATCGGATATCTCTGATATCAAGGAGATTAGATAGGTCCAGCTATATTTTGAATTAATCTAAAAATAGTGAAGCGTGGCTACGCTTCGAATAACCAGTGAGGTGGATGCAATTAATGCACACATCCTGCCAAACCGCCAAAGGCTAATATCGTCCCTCGCAATAGAGCTATTTGAATGAAATGTTCAATAAATTCGTTTTGCATTATTATAGTAATAATGGACAGCTCTTTATCTAAATCTTGCATAATATTTCTATAATGTAAGGTTATATTTATTTGTACGACGGAGGATCTGTAAATGAACAGCACCCAGTAATACGGATGGTACCATAAAACCCGGCCCTTTTGGCGTGCATGACTAAGAACCCCTGATAGTATAATTCGGTGAAATGAAATGAAATGAAATGGGGTTTAACGTCCTACTCTTCTGCACCTAACCTGGGCTAATAGAAGACGGGCATACGCCATATATTGTTCTGTGAGGGAAATTTTGCCCGGGCAGTGGCGCTAAGCCTACTCTTATATCGAATTCAAACTGCCATGGGATCTTTTACGTGCACGCCAATGTGTACACGGGACCTCAATTTTTCGTCCCACCCGAACGACTAGACAGCTGTCCCTGTCAGGCCCTCCGTTCTGCCTCACTGACAATAGGAAACCATGCAGGGATCAAACACCCGACATTCAAGCTAACGAGTGAGCGCCTTACCCACTTAGCACATTTGATGAAGACTGGGTTTGTTTGTGCAACATCTCTCTCATATCATACTACATGACTATTCCCGTTTCCATTATCACAGTACAAAAGAAGAACATTAACCACTTTTTTTATTTTCATCTCCTTTCTCATTTTCGTTAAAGGCCCAATATCACTCTTGTTGTAACTGAATAACATGTCCCAATCTTTAATCTGGTCAACAAATTTATTATTTTACAATATTCCAATTAATTGATGATACAAATTTCATCTTAACACACCTAATTTAAAAAATTAGAAAAAATCAACTAATTGATTTGAAAAGCCTAACGTAAGATGTAATGGATAATTTACACAACAGGTAGGACACTTAAACATCTAGTACTTAGAATAAGGCTATCATTTATTTACTGGAGCTGCCAAGCCAGCAAGAGTGTTATTGCCCCTTTAAATGTAAAATAATAGGAAGTTGAGCGCAAATCTAGAAAGCTACAGACACCCAATGCTGATATTTTAAAATGGTTTGGGTTTTATTTTATAAAATGAAATCGATCAAACATCATTCTATAAGATTCATATATAATGACTATATTGAAACAAAGCTTAGTCTATCTTTGAACAGCTTATGATATACAGTCGATATCAGATTGAATATATTTTATTCCTATCGATTTTCCGAAAATATCAAATATTTTCTTTTCTTTGCACAATTCTCCACTTGAATACGACTGATTTTTCTTGGCATTTCAAGATGGCTATTTTGGGTGATCGTCTGTGCTGTCATTAAAGACGACGATCTCGACTTGGCATCTTTGGGGACAATATATAATTTGACACGGCTTAACCCAGAATAAAACATGTTGCTTCCCCTTGTCGATGATGCAGGACGGTGGGCCTGACAAGGACAACTCTTTAGTCGTTCGGATGGTACGAAAAACTGAGGTCCCGTGTACACATTGAGATGCACGTAAAATATCCCTTGACAGATGGAATTCGCTATAAGAGTAGGCCGTAGCGACGCTGCCCGGGCAAACTGCATGGCATACGACCATCTTGATTAGCCCAGGTTAGGTGCAGAATAGTAGGACGTTAAACCCCATTTCATTCCATTTCATTTCATTTCACAGTAAAACATACTCAAATAGTAAGTGAAGGGGGACTGCACTACACATAATTTACACAAAAACAAATATATGGACAAGCCATCATACTCAGAAAACATAAACAAACAAACAATTCCAAAAGAGTGAAAGGATTCGGGAGCTTTCCGTAAGCGTCCACTGCGCTGTACAATAAGGAAACTAACCCAGAGACACAATTGTGTAATGCCAACATGAATCATGATCTGTTAGATGTTACAAGAAATATGAATGTCAGCATATTGAAGTAAAAATTACCTGTAAAAGTAACCACATCGATGAAATGTATAAAAAAAACAGGGGCCTATTTACACGAAATTTTAACTAAGATAAAATTCAAATTTTAGTAATTTGATTGGATAATATTAGACTGATTTTAGTGCTTAGCCAATCAGAATTGAAGTATCCACTAAAATTGGGATTTTATCTTTAGTTAAGATTTCGAGAAACAGGGCCCTGGTAATCTAAAACTAAATTCTCTAAATCATAAAGAAACATTTTAGTATTCAATAGAATCGAGGCATATTGAATACACGACAACCAAATCAGAATATTAAGGTATATTGATAATCTCCTAGCTAGCTTGGATTTGATCAAATTAAAAAGAGACAGTAAATAATATCGAACAGTACGAATATCGGACAGTGCGAACTTTCCAATTCATCGCATTTTAGTACATAGAACGGAAGTAGATAATTTTTGGACTGATATTTTTTCAGAGATTCAACGGTCACAATATTGTATTTTACAGGGATACAACCCTAACCCATGAATAAGTGGTTTAAAATGGCATATTTAAATTCAACAACATACAACCTGAAGTATATACATGCCAACAAATCGTGTCCCAATTAAAATTATACCCCGATAATCAACTGGGCTGTTTATTTTAGGAGTCTGATCAGGTAATTAAAACCATGTATATTGGACGCTCATTATTAAAATAGCTCGACCAGCTCAGCTGATTTTAGGTGATATTACACCATTTTTACGAATTGTCAAACAAAGATTTTATGTTGAATGAATCTGAAAGGAATTATTTCTAAAATCGCAGGATTAAATGATACGCGGGTCACAGTGTGAAGTACCAATCGTTTCGCATGAAATTAACGACCTGTGAGTCACGTGTGGTGTCATGGGAGGGAACTGGCCGTGTTATAAATAAGGGAAAAAGGCCATGTCCTTAAAACGTAAGTGCCCTTGGGGATTTGATTCGTATTATACTTTCATTTCCGGAAACACGTTTTGGTTTGTTAAAGCTACGACTACGTCTGACAATTCATGTTTTGGGGATTCTTCTTGACTTTACAGACCGCAAATTATGATAAATTTGTTTTGGAGTGAATGTGAAATGTGTTTTGGAGTGAATGTGAAATGTGTTTTGGAGTAAATGTGAAATGTGTTTCGGAGTAAATGTGAAATGCGTTTTGGAGTAAATGTGGAATGTGTTTTGGAGTAGATGGGAATTTTGCTTATTATTTTTGGTTTGACGTTATAGCCAGTAAATAAAGGAGTTGTTTTGAAGCTTTTCGCTTTTACTTACTATACTGTAGTTCTCTGAAATGTTGTAGACGATATTATAATAACCCGGCTACTAAATAATATACTTCACAGAAGTTGTCGGGATTGGGCAGATTACAAAAAGTATGTATAATATATCAAACAAAACTGGGGAAGTTTCATTCACCCACCCCCCCCCCCCATTGACAAACTGATCAGCGTGGTATATATTCGCTTGGCTACAACTATTTGTCAATTTATTGTGTTTGTGTTGTCCTTACCACATTAAAGAAATTAAAAGAACGACCTTTAAACAAATAAACAAATATTTTTTAAGCAAAACAAAAGTGAAAAAGTTTTTAAACATACAGAAATTAGCATTTATTACAAAATATATAATAAAAAAAAGTCCAATTTAAATTTAAAAAAACTAACCTCTGCGGTAGGTATTTCGATGATCCGTCAAATTTAATTCAAATATTCCTAGTCCATTACTTCCGTTATGGTAATTAGGTCCGTTATCCACCGAATAAACAAACACTGACATGCTGAAAACTTTTAATATCCACCACAAAATACTCCTGATTTATTCTAATTTTATTATCATTTAAAACTTATTAATATATACTCCAATATTTAGCGTGTCATTGTTAAATAACCCGAGTAACTCACTATCCTCCTTGAGACACCAATCATCTACACGGCACTTTTGTAAACCAACCACGCACTTAATTAAAATTTGTTAATTATTTCCAAGACATGAAACGAAAAACGAAGTAAATGAAAATTAATAAAAAGAGGTTAATATGTTACTCTTTACAAAATCAGCAGCACATAAACCCTAAGTGACAGTCCTTTAGAAATAGATTTCGCCCGCAGCAGATTTCAAGATAAAGTCTGATTTTTCTTCTTTTTTTCTGGTTAGAAGTTCTAATTGATTAGGCGATCGACAATGTCGTTTGCTCGATCAGCAAGGACTCCGGTACATTAATTTGTCACTAGAAACCGGTCGTTTGTTACCACTCACGTTAAATTGCCACAATCATTTGAAACAAGTCAGCTTGGCGAGCGACGGCGACTTTCCTGTTCTAAGTTAACAACGAGGTGATTATCCGAGAATGTCGTAAAGACGAAAGACCATGATGGCTTTGGATGTAAAAGACGGGAATTTGCCGGAGGTGGAGGAGAAAATACCCTACAATTAGAGTCAGAACGAAGTGAAGAAAAGGTTGAAGCCGACGGCAGCTAATGAAGGACAGTGGTCCAACAAAATAACCGCTAGAATTACTGAGAGAGAAGCCGATGACAGGAACTCACACGGTGGCTAATAACAAACTCTTCCTGCGACGAATTCATATAAAACATGTCACTAATAGATACTGATGGATGCCGATAAATGCGGATAAATATGAGTCTAATACCTCGATCAAAGACTCGACAGCATCACCTAGGATATCAATCATTGATAAATACACGGGATAACGGTTGTAATCTCAATATCCCTGGTTACACTTTTATAATTCCAACCATCAACCTGCCAGCATTTTCTTAGTTACCTATACCTGGCAAAATCAATAGATATGTATAAATATTTTTAATATACGCTATAGGTAAAACGTAGATATATCTTCCACATGGTCATTCATTTCCTTTTAAATCCGACGGCTATTTTTTTTCCTAGTTGTTGACTAGAATATGTTTTACAGGAAGATGACTCAAGCTAACTGTTGCATGATAAAACGCCGATTCCAGAAGATAATAGATGAGCATGTATCACGTGATTAGGAGTTTTTAATTAAACCTGCCATTTAATTATAATGGATTTTATTACATGTATTTACAATTAACATTCTATATGTATTGATGGTCGAGTCGTCTTCACGATTCGCGTCACAATGTAAAAGAAATTCAAGGTGCGCTGACGGCGGCTATTGGAGTTGGGGGTAGTGGCGTGTGGCTGTTTGGTGATGTCCCGGGCATACGCCTTGTTTATATGCCGCCCAAGCCTAAAGTATAAGGCCTAGTACCGAGAGAAAGGTAGCCATTTTAAAGATTTAAATTGAAAATGAATAATTAAGATAACAGAACTAATGTGATTGGACCCCCGCTGAAACGCATACAACTGACGGGGTGGGTGGTTAACTTTAAAAGGGCACATTTTATTTAAGTTGATTAAAGTGTTGTACGTAGCTCTACGTCCCTACAACATCAAACCCTTTCCTTGTCATTTACCCTTCCTATTTGGTAAATATGTATCGATTTACTTCTTTTCCTGTCTTCATTTGCCCAGATGGTGCAGAAAAGTAGGAAGCTAAATCCCCCCCCCCCCAGTTTTACACAGATGAATAAAAGTGGGGCAGTGGACTTTGTTTGTAGCAGGCAGGGAGAAGGGTTGGTGTCATCTATACCCCACGACTCTTTGCCCGGAATAACAGACAAAAAAACGGCAATCCACCATTTTGAAAATATATTTTCACAAAATCTGTAACTAAAATATTTAAAGTTTACAGATTGTCGATTGGCTAAAGTCAGCATAGAATATAGCTTTCGGCCAATAAAAATAATGTGACACTTCAGGCCCGGGACTGAACAGCGCAGTAGACGCTTACGGCTAGCCCCCGGATCCATTCACTCTTTCTAAATTGATTGTTTATTTGTGGTTTCTGAGTATGATGTGTTGTCCATATATTTGTTTTTGTGTAAATTATGTGTGGTGCAGCCCCCCCCCCCTTGCACTTTTTATTAAAATATTAGGGCGTCGCCTGTTGGCCTATTTTACATTGCCGTTTCATATAAATAAACCTAATTAAACTAAAGTCCGTTTCAATTCCATTTCCACGGCCTTTAATTAAATTAATATTTTCCCGGTATTGAGATCCAAAAATAATTGGATTAAAGTTATCATAATTTTAAATTCCCTACGACATTATGGCACTGCACTTGTAGTGGCCCCCGGCGGACGAGTTCATTCCAATTAACCTCATTCTAATCATTATCTAATCTGGATGGGGTACCAGGGGTTATTAAACGATTGTACATTCTTTCCGGTCGCCATCTTGGTCCCCGAGGACATCATATTATTGCCATATTGTCGTCTAGATCTCATCTTTGTCTACGTCACGTTCTCTCATTAAGGTAAATATTATCCCACCATTTTATGAGACAAAATTGGACGTAACTCTATGAGGTCACGTGTCCTGATAAAAGTAACTAACTATTCGAGTATATTAATATACTAAGTATCGGGTTCGGTTTCGTATCATTTTCATTGTCATGTGGTTGTGCAAATATCGAATACAACAATTATTTTCTCCATTGACGTCAACATGTTAAATCAGTCCAATTATTTCGTTGGGAAATACGGTTTGCAGCAGAAGCATGGCTATCTGCATCTCGGATGAGGGGGGTGGGCATGCCTCTGTATATAATTACACCAACGGTGAAATTTACGAAGATGACTGTAAGGCTTGCTAGAAGAGCAATTTTCCCCGTACATCGTATTCAAACTACCAACCAAGTGTACTCCAAGATATACATGGGGCCTATCCTAATGACTAGACTTTCTTCTTTGACAGGCCCCCTAACTTGTACCATTGACAACGGAACAGGCCACTGACAAGAACATGCGCCACTGACAAGGACATGCACCACTGATAATGACACGCGCCACTGACAAGAACATGCACCACTGAACAACTGACAAGGCCATGCACCACTGATAAGGACATGCTCCACTGATGAGGACATCCTCCACTGACGAGGACATGCACAACTGACAAGAACATGTACCACTGAACAACTGACAAGAACATGTACCACTGACGAGGTAAAATCCCCGAAGAAGTTTCCCACAACAAACTGGGGTCGGAATGATGATGTCATAATGGGATGTAAAGCTTGGACAATATTTTATATTTACAAATATCAGTGTTCGAGTGTATGATATGAGAATAAAGACGAAGATAAGTTTGTGTGTTTTTATATTAGGGTGTCTGTGTTTGTTTTAAGGATTAACTATTTCTTAGACCTGAACTTCTATATCTGTAAATATTACTCACTTATAAATACACTTCGATTCCAAAGACCCGGTGAACAAACAATAAAATATTTATGGATAAGAATGACCTGAAATGGGGTTCTGTACTGACCGGGATAATAAAGACGGAATACGTCATACAGTTAGCTACGAAGGCCATTTTACGCTACGGCCTACTCTTATATCGAATTCCAATTACCAAGGGATATTTTACGTGCACGCCACTGTGTACACGGGAACTCGGCTTTTCTTAGCATTCGAACGACTATACGTTGTGCCTTGCCAGGCTTTCTGTCTTACACCACTGACAAGAGAGGACCACGCCGGAAAATTCTGTTGAACATTCTTAGTCAATGCAGGGATGAAACAGTGGACCTCCGGGTTAGCGAGCCAGTGTCTTACTCACTGAATCACCACGGAATCCGGTTCCTTCCATTGGTGATTTTGGGGGCGGAAGGATAACATTCATTCAATTGGGCATTAAGATAAATCGTGCGTTTCTTTTAATCCTTGTTTCACGATGTTAACAGTCGTCATTTTAAAGGAGCTAAATCGTTAATATTTTGACCTAGACAATTGACCCAATTGGGGCGCAACGCATATAATAATGTAATCCGATTGTATATGAACTGATTTACATTCAATTGTTTCCGAAATGGCCAGCGAAATACGGTATGCGTGTCAGCCGAATAGAAATTTCTAGTGTCTGGTTATTCCAGTCTATTGCGCATGCTCTCCAGATACGTTATGGCGTCACCGTTTGACATGAGTTGTGGAATGTGTCTAGCCTCGTTTTTTCTGGCCACTTATTACATATGACGCTGAAAGGCACTACGGTACACGAATCGTGTACCAATAGTAAAATGTTTACATGTATATTGTCTTAAATATTGGATATCAGAAGCCTACCTTTTCAAAGTAAGATCACAACATCAATGTTGATTGTTGATTTGTATTGACAAATAATTCGTGTTTTCAACGTGTAAGAATTTGGATTGATATTCAGTTAGAGATTTAGTTACTTTAAGTTTAAAAAACTCAATTTTAGTTTAACGCCCCCGAAATGTGTTTGCTATCGACAATGCCATAAACGAGATTAATAGCTCTCACCGTATTGTATTACGTCATTCTATTGTGGATCAAAATCTCACAACGCGTGGAAGTATATAAATAGATCAAGCGTGACATCATTAACACACTATCTGGTGTTAAGGGGGAACTAATTTTAACTTTTTTTATTAAGCCTCGCGCACACTACGCGACTAGATTGTTGACAAATATCGCCGCAATATAAGAGGAGTGAGCACACTACACGACGACTTTGGCGATCAGGAAAAAAACTATCACGTGATTGGTCATGTGATGCCTCTAAATGCATTTAAGTCGTGATCGCGTTATATTGTTTTGTACATGATCGATGACGACCAGTACAGTGCCCGTCGAGTGCAGTGCGTGTATAGTATTCTAAGTAACGAGCTCCAACTGGGTGACTGTTGTGTATATTGAAACAAACTACATGAGGATGAGCTTAGAAATATTCCAGGTTATATATCAAGCATCAATCTGTTTCGGAGAGATTATGCGACGGGCGTATTTTGTCTATGTCCAAGATGACTGACCTTTAACAATAAAGACAGCTATAGTTCTACGGGTGACGTCACATCAAACGTAGTGATGTAAAGTGGTACTGGCAGAATTATATTTTTACCCATTTTACGCCTCCGCGTACTATTTCCTGTACCTATCTATGTTTAATATAGAATACTTTTTATCCAGACATATTTCAAATACCTTTATTTATTTTTCTTATACTTCAAAAAAATGTTTTAGAATTTAATTTATCGGAGTAAAAAAAGGTAATATGCCTGATTCACTAAGTCTCGTCGATGTCATCCACATCAGTGACTGTAGCGGCCAAGCGAATATTCATTGCGGATCAGTGTGATCAAGCATGTCAGATATCGACGACGGTCGATGGTGACGGAGAATCGCTAACGATCGCGTGCGCACACAAGGCGTGTTTTTGATTGTTCTTCGTCGGCGACCGAAATCGCCTACGACGTCGGGTAGTGTGGGCCGGGCTTATACCGACAGATCGACTCACCTTGTGTTTTACGTGTTTGTAGGTCGATAGGTAAAGGTAAAAACGCCCATTGACAGTTGTTGAAATATAGAATGGCGGTAGATAGTTATTAATAATTTAAACCGTGATAAATGACATACTACTCTTAAACACAGGCTGTCAAATCTCCCACCGATGATTCAAGGGTCAGTCCGGAAATAAAATGAACTGGGGTTTAACGTCCTACTACTCCAACTGGGCTAATGAAGACGGACATACGCCATACAGTGTGGTATGAAGGGAAATTTGAACCCGGACAACGGCGCTATGGCCTACTCTTATATCGAATTACAACTGCCAATGGTTAATATACGTGCACGCAAGTGTGTTCATGGGGACTCGATTTTCTGTCCCCTGCCAGGCCCTCATAAGGGGGAACAAAGCTGGAAAATCCCGATCGAATCGATGTCTTACTCACTGCGCCTCCATCATTTCCGTGGGGATGATCCTGTCAGGAGAGAGTAGTATTTTCAATCTAGTGAATAGATTGCCCCAAACCGATAATTGTGTCATGTGCCTTTCTATTAGTCTCGGTCACCCAGAACCTCCTAGTCTTCACCGTAATATTCATAGAATATTTTTCTGGATTATAGAGACTAATCGTTACTTGAGCAGAGCTTGTACGACGCATGATCATTTAACACCTGTAGGTGAGGTAGAATTTTGTATTCGATTCTGGGGTCAAGGTGGCTAAGTGGGTATGATGCTGGCTCGCTAGCCTTGAGGTCGGGTGTTCGTTCCCTGCATTAGCAAGATTTTCCGGCGTGATTCCCCCTTGTCAGGGATGCAGGACGGAGGGCATGAAAAGGACAGCTGTCTAGTCGTTCGGATGGTACCAAACACCGAGGTCTCGTGTACACATTGGCGTGCACGTAAAAGATCCATTGACAGTTGGAATTCGATATAAGAGCAGGTCGTAGTGCCGCTGTCCGGGCAAATGTTCCACATAGCACACTACACTGTATGACGTATGCCTGTCTTCATTAGCCCTGTTCGGAGCAGAACAGTAGGACGTTAAACTCTATATCATTTCATTTTGTATTCGATTCTATTGGATGAGAAGCTGAATTTTTCAGTTTTTGTAGTTTGTCCTTAGAGACAACTAGGGCGTGTATAAGTGTTTTTGTTGCAACTATTGTTATAAACTTCCTAATTTTGGCAATGTTTCTCAAATGAAAGTAGCCTACTTTACACACTGCATATTCATCTTAAAATCGAAGATTCCACCAATATTTCGGGCTGCAGTAGAATAAATGACGAATGCCTCCCCAACACGAATAGAAAGATCACCATCTAGCTTTGAGAGGCTGTGCTTTGAATCAATTATCAAGTACTTTGTTTTCTCACCTGTCACACTCACAGTTTAATAACATCTATACAGTGTTCGACATTGAACTTTGATAGTTTAAAGGTGTAATGGATCTAATTGCTTGAGGAAAATATACTATTGGCTATCGTCTGCATATAAGCGAATTCTAGTCTGGTGGGAATGTATACAGACTGAACAGTAACAGCCCTAGTACTGATCCTTGGGGTACTCCAAATTTCAGTAATGATTCGGCGAAGGAGCAGCTTCAAAACCATAAATCTTTGTGGTCTCTTGTTGATGTATGATTGGGTGAGTTGCAGGGCATCATCTTTAATTCAAAAGCCCGTTTCACCCGTTTCCACCCTGTCTAACACAGTATGGTGTTCCACTGTACCGAAAGCGGTTGATAAGTGTAACAGTATCAATAAAAACAGTTGTCATTGTCCACATATTTGTAAATATCATTGAACAGCAACAATGTAAATGAATTATAAATAACAATTTATTAAATATCTTTCAAACAATATATCTTATTTATAAATAACAAGGTACAACAATACCTTAATATGATTATTGAATAATATATTTGTAAGGAATTTGATTGAAATACGATAATCAATAAAGATGTCACAACACAAATTTTATTGTTTTATTCTGTATTGATCAAAGATGGGGTTTAAAAAAAGACGATTAAATATTAATGTAACAATGTTACAATGTATCGGCGTCAGTTCCTACTCCCCGCAGTATTTCATTGATTAGAGATAATACCACATAGCACTGCTTTATGGAAGTATATTTCTGTTCCAAATTATGACTGGTCAATAGTTCGATTAACAACCAAGGGCTAACTGCGTAACAATATGATTACACTTTAAACGTAGCTCCAAATTGGACTCAGTATGTTTACAAAACGTTACGTCATGACTCACGATAATAGAGACTTTTGGCAAGTGGCATTTTCCCTATCCGTATCACGTATCCGTATCGTATACGTGACACCTTGCGTCAGAGTAGTTTTAGAGTTTTGGCAGACTCTTGTGTCGCCTACGTATGCGTCACTGAGCTGAACTTAGTGATGTACAGCATGATGGCAGTTATCTACCAAGATCACCATCACCATGAGCTATTATAAAAAATTAATGTCGCATCTTATTAAAAACAATCTTTGACTTCGACTCGACAGCAATTTTCGGTTTCACTAATTTATCATTTATACCTTTTACCATAGAATCACATCTTTTACAGATTTGCAAGTTCCCATATCTACCTAAATCTGGCATGTAAATCAACCAGTGTGCAGACAGACAGACGGGAAAAGTATGAAAATTCCGAGAAAACCCCATCAAAAATAATGATTAAATTCCAGTCTTTATTATGGTTAAATTCACATCAAATATACACCTCCATGTTCTAAGATACACATAGATTCACAAAAACGCTATGATACAACATTCCAGCGTCTAAAAAGATGACAATGTTATACGGACCTTCTCCGTATAAAAGCTGTTCGATACGGACTGTCGTATCCGTGTGCCGTTTCACGTATGAGAAATACACACACATTGATGACGTCACACACAAAATCTATACGGATACACGATACGTACTAGGAATTTACGCTTGCCAAAAGTCTCTATTATTATGTTCAATTAACCGGTGCATAGCAGAATATTGCAGAACAACTAATTTCATCGTTTTTAATGCCTTAGGTCCAGTGTTGCTGTACTAGGATACATTTGATTGAACAGGAAGAATAGACACACTCCCTCAAAAGCCCAAGTATCGGAAACAAATCCAGCAATGGGCAGGTGTGTGTGTGTGGGAGGGGGGATTTCTCGGGTCATTGCTTCAGTAATATGGCGTCTGTTGAGCATAAAACCAATGAATATTAAAATTTTACAGTATAATAACATGATTATTACAATCTGAGATTCTTGTTACAATGAATGAACATGGGCCTGAATAAAAGCACATAACATATGATATGATATTATATCGGTATAACGGGATTTACATTAAATCTTTAAGAATTTATTGTAATCTCTAATTAATTATGTTCGATGTCCAAATTAAGCACTACTTAGTCTAATTTATAAATTATTTTTGTCGTTTGTGAATTAGACATTTTGAATTACTTCCACGCTCGAAATAATTATGTCGTGTATTGATTTTGATATGCTAATTGTGTCTTTAAATATTGGATATTATAATCCGATATAATCCTGGTAAAGATAATAACATCCATATAGACTGAAATGGACGAATATTGAATTCTAATTCATGTTTTTAATTTCAACTTATATTGTGGATAACATTTGCCCCTATAATATTATAAAACAAGAAAATAAATCCTCTACTGCAAGTATTTTTAAATCATTATCACGTTAAAAACTTCGATTCATAATCCTAGTTGAGATCCCGGATTCCAAATCACTGATCAAATCATGTTTTTAGAAACTGGGATATAAATTTCAAATTTCTATTCAACATAAAAATATGAAATCATTCACCATTTAGATCTATAATCCCTGATTACTATTAAAGTACATTTCATGAGTTTTGTGGGTATATCGGTGGGGGCACAGTGACTCACTGGGTAAGACGTTGGCTCTCTAACCAGGAGATTTGATCCCTGCGTGTGCCGAGAAAATTCATTGAAATTTTTTCCGGAGTATCTACTCCAATTGTTAGTCGTGCAGGGCTGCGGGCCTGGCAAGGGACAACGTATATCCGTTTGCATCTCACGAAAGACCAAGGTCCCGTGTACACATTGCCGTGCACGTATCCGATCCAATGGCAGGTGGACTCCGATGAAAGACTAGACTGTAGCTCCGCTGCCCCGGCAAAATTTCCTCCATAGCACACTATGGCGTATGCCCATCTTCATTAGCCAAGTTCTGAACCCCATTTTGTTCAATTGGGGGGAATCACAGTGGCTAAGTGGGCAAGGCGCTGGCTTGCTAGCCTGGAGGTCGGGTGTTCGATCCCTGCATTGGCCGAGAAAGTTCATCTCGATTTTCCGGCGTGATTTCCCCTTGTCAGTGATACATAAGGAGGGCCTGACAAGGACAGCTGCCTAGTCGTTCGGATGGGACGAAAAACCGAGGTCCCGTGTACACATCGGCGTGCACGTAAAAGATCCCTTGACAGTTGGAATTCGATGTAAGAATAGGCCGTAGCGCCGCTGCCCGGGCAAAATTTCCCTCATAGCACACTGTATGGCGTACGCCCGTCTTCCATTATCCCAGGTCAGGTGCAGAAGAGTAGGACGTTAAACCCCATTTCATTTCATTTCATTTTGTTCAATTGGGTAAGATGAAAAAGGGACACGCCCTCTTTGCTTTAGGTTAGGGTTGGTAGAATTGGGTTGGCCAAGTAATAACATAAAAAATTAATATCGTAACAACGATGTCTGCAATTATATAATTAATTCACTGCATCCTGCGCTTTTATATCTTCTAGTGAATATAACATTCATGTCACGTTTCCTGATTTCTAGAAACGGCATACATACAGAGAAATTGTAGTGTTATCGAAAAGGAACAGTAACCAAAGAGACTTAATAGCGAATCTTCATGTACAAAAAGAAGAAAATCTCTGATATGGTTCCGAATCGCCATTTGACATTCTCAGTCCGTTATTAACACATCGTTACAAGTCTTATTTTAGTAGCAGGATTTCTAGCAGCTTGCCTTACAGTGATACTAGATACAAAACATAATATCTTATCTCGGCACGATCTTAAGGCGATTATCAGAACAAATGGCGCAGATATCTAAAGATTCTAGCTGGCCAATTTCTAGTATAACTCTAGGC
This sequence comes from Patella ulyssiponensis, assembly GCA_963678685.1. Classification (NCBI taxonomy): domain Eukaryota; kingdom Metazoa; phylum Mollusca; class Gastropoda; family Patellidae; genus Patella; species Patella ulyssiponensis. The sequence goes on from OY783230.1 coordinate 931,440, forward strand.
TATGGCCCTCACGTGTTTTGTAGTTATTTCAGAATTAGCGTCGTCACTGACCGAATAAATATTTTCAATGTGTTTGCACTGAAGTCCACTAATTGCTCCGGCTTAATGATGTTGACGCCGTTGTCAACAAATAAACCACGATCGGGATCTTAATTCTTGTATTCGCATTTCCTAGATAGGCTATCTTAAGAATAAAATTCGCAAAAGAGCATTGGGTGAAAGTCGTCGGATTTCTTCGATGAATGAATGCCTGTAAAATTCTTACTTATAGTGTTAAAAAGAAACATTTTCCTAATATTTAAAGAATTTGATAGAATTTGAATGTATTGTTTTGCTGGATGTTCGAATAAAAGTAGTTTATTCTGATTTGTGAACAAATTATCCAGCGATATGGATCTAGTACCTGTAATTGGTATGGAGCTGCTCTGGGTGTCTGAATGGTTTTATTAACGTCTTATTTTGCTTCACCAGCCATACAGCCGCAATAATCAGCAGGGAAAATTCCTGAAAGAGGTGATCGACATCGGTGCCTGTTAAGAAGCGTTTTCATGAAGTGTTAGAAAATTAAATAAAGATGTTTGGATAAACAAGCGGTTGCCATGTAAGGTACACCAATATTTTGTACGAGATGGACAGGAAACAAGCTACAAAGTGACTTTTCACACAATCAGGGTCTTAATCCCGAACGAAAGTAAGGGTCTGATACGCGCAAGTATTGAAAATAACCTAGGCCTTTGGGTTTTAACATATATTTTAAGCTTCGTGAAAATTGGATTAATGCCACTACTCGTACAATCAGGGGCCATAATCCAAGAATGTACTACTATGCAGTGCTATGCGTCGCTGGATAAATGTTGAAATTACACGGGAAAGAAAACTTCCCAGAGCCACCGTGTTGCATACTTTCTTCAGCTATATTTTATTTAATAGCCTTGTAATCGTCTATTATTGTCTCTGGTTGTATTTGTAATTTTTATCTTATAACTAGGACTCACTCACTTTGTGCATATATTTTTTTTTTATCTCAATCGTTAAGAATTTATACACCAGGAATAACAATACTACATTTCGTTTCTACATTTTTATGTCGAGTACTGGATACATATAGGTTAGAACTATAGATTACAATAGCGTCATTCTCTCAATCTCAGGGCGAGACTGCTGATAAAACTTGCTACATTTTCTTCTTTAAGAATCTAGCTATCGCCCGTTCGTCCGTTTCTGGAGTTAAGCGTCCACTTCCACCAAGGGTAATATCGTAGACAAGTATTTCCTTAGAAACATGCCAGAGGAAGTCACAAAATAGGCTTGTTCCGGCAGGGAAGCGCTCGATACCTCAGGGCTCTAATGGTTTTCTATCCTTGGGTTTCCCCTTTCAGTTATCTAATTGGTCAAATATGATATAATTAATTATAATCATTGGTTACTAAGCCAAACAATAGTAATTTTCCTACCATAAATCACCTGGAGATATTTTGTTTTTCACATAGAATCAGCTCTTATTTTGGTTTTATAAATCTTTTTTTTCTGTCAACCACTTAATCAGGTAACTTAAGTGTGTAAGATATGACTACTCTATAATTTGAAACCAATAATTAATCAAAGCCATAGTTAATATAATGCCTTTACTTTAAAAGGCAACGATTCTACAAATCTTATTGCACCCCCCCCCCCCTCACCCCCCCCCCCCCACACACACACACTGCTTAAGATGATTTGCTCGGTATTAGGTAAAGAATGAATTCCCTTGAAACCTTTACAGACCATACCAATATCTATGGATTATATTTGGACTAGACTACAACGCATGCCCCGACTGCGTAAGAAATTATATGAACGAACCATGGCAGCTGAACAGGGCCGTATGTAGGATTTTAAAAGTGGGGTGCAGCAGAGTTACTGGGTTCAGGGACTGCCGCAGTCAACGTCGATAGCAAGTAATCCCGTAGGGGCGCCATTTCTCGGGGTGCCTCATTTTACTTGGGGTGCAATGTACCCCCTACACTCCCGCTAAATACGGCGCTGCAGCTGAAACGTATTTGTTGTGCTTAATTACGTCACGATTCTACTCACACAACCTAAGCACAAGTAACTATCCCTAGACAACTAACTAAATCTACACTCCTCGTATGTCTCTCTTATATTCAGAATGACTATCTCAGTTATCGGGACATACGTAACTAACGTACGAAAATTAATTGGTGGCTAGCTTTGTTTTCACAGGGATACAGTGAATGGCCATTTTGCTCAGTAATCCCAGCCAAAATTTGGCTATTTTTTAAATTTGCGTTAAAGTTTAAAATATTTGTTTTTGAACTGAAATAAATTAACTATTAGTCAATCCCCATGCTAAAATTATCAACAGAATTGATTGTGTATATCTGAAATAGAAACGACCGAAGCACAAAATAGTGCAAAAGATGACAGCCTACATGAACAACCATTCGCAGACGCTGTCATTGAAGACGACGTCAATTCGAGGAGTTGTAGATGTTATTTTTGTGAAAAATCATTGGAAGAAGCGAGAACATGTTGGGGCTGTTCGGATTATATAGTCCTAATGGGTGCAAAGGAAACAATGCTGAAGATAGGCCTATTGTTTACAATGTAACGTTTTGTTGACCTCATGACCCATTGACGTCAATGTCATGACCTGTAATGTGTAGATCACGTGATATTGATATCATGGCTATTGACTGTGTCTGAGATACTTCTCCGCAGGTAGCGTGTCTCAGATGTTCGGAATGTTTTCGGGACTGCCAGAACTGTGACGTTCCGGACCGACAATCAAGCATAGTTTCATAACTTTGGGACACACCTCTATGTGTTATAATCGTAATTTGTTGAAAATAAACGTTGTTCGATCTATTACTGGCAAGGAAAACTTATTATATTTCACCAATATTCAAAATTGAAATATTTTAAGCGTTAAACATAAATCAACCACATTAAGGAAGTTCGGTGCCTGGGAAATGAATGCCCACTGATATGGATGTCTGGGAAATAAATTGTGGTCCAAATTTAATATCTGAGCAAAATAGATTTACTTTCGTCGCGTTCAGGGTGAGGTGCCGAGGTTTGTTAATGTCCGACGCCAACCCCGTGTCTGTACCCCTCCCGACCACTACGTCATGTGCGCCACTGTCTACAAAGTAGTTTATATTTTAAGACAATGTGACCCGTGATGTGAAGGAATCGAGAATAAAGAGTGTTTATTAAGTAAAACGTTTCGAACAATACTGATGTAAAACACAGAGACAAAGTAACTAAAAGCTTTTAACTATATTTCATTAAACAACACCGCCATTAGACATGCTACCGCGTACTTATACAAGCTTAGTATACCGAGTAGCTGATTCCATTGTTTATGCCGACAAAATACAAGAAATAAAATCAGAAAATCGATGTAGCAAAGCGTCTCGTTTCATCCGCTTCTCCAGGTAGGTTCATCATGATTAGAAAATACGTCATAATTACTGCCCGTCATTGGCGCACGAGGCCACGAGCCACCTGGAATACGATTACGGTTTAATCAGCTCGAATGACGTCAAACGGAAGAGAGAGAATATGATATGATATTTCATTAATATTTGTTTGCCTTAAATATTCATCCGGCACAGTAAACCTATAATACTATAGTACAATCTAACTGTTAATTTCTCAAATATCAGGTGATATCAGGTGTTCCGGGTAGCGTTAACATGACCTGCCTGAGATATATGGAGAAGATGTCATTACCAACTATCAAAACTAAACAGATTATCTAAATACGTGGAGAGAATTCATTAACCAAGTTTGTGTACAACAAAACAAGTTTCTGTTGTCATAGAGTGCACCTGTTGACCGGTCTCGTGGTTCTATTTGGTACCAAATTTACATATACATTATGTAAGTTACGTGGAAAAGCATACATAATATACAGGAGAGGAAATAAAATGAATTGGGGTTTAACGTCCTACTGTTCTGCCCCTAAACTGGGCTAATGAAGACGGGCTCCCGTCATACAGTGTGCGATGAGGGGAAAATTTGCCCGCGCAGCGGCGCTACGGCCTACTCTTATATGGAATTCCAACTTTTACGTGCACGTCAAGGTGAACATGGGACATGTCCTTGTAAGGCCCTCGCGTCCTTACAGGAGAGGAGGTTAAGGGTACTTAGCAGTGGGAGGAAACCTACCCATTGTTACATACATAGAAACCACGCCATTCGACCTAATAACAAATCATGGGATCTAAAGCGCACGTGGGGAGAATTCATTAACCCAGTGAATTGAAACAAAACAACTTTCTAGTGTAATCGATTATCCGTTTCAGAATGTCGCGTTTCGACTCGGTATTGAGTTAAGATTGGCATTTCAGTATTTTTATTATGAAAAAAGACCGTGAAGTTAAGCAAACATAAATACAATACAGTAGACCTATAATATAGACTTAATATTGCCAGAAAATGAATGACGGGACTAATGAACGCCATACAGTGTGTTCTGAAGAAAGTTTTGCCCGGAAAGCGTCGCTACAGAATGCTCGTATTTCGAATTCTCCCATAGCACACTAAATGGCGTATGCCCCATTATCCCAGTGGGTGTAGAACAGTAAGAAGTTAAACCCTATTACTCAGTGAATATTCGCAAGGCCGCTACAGTCACTGATAAGGATGACATCAATGCGTCTTAATGAGTCCCCAAATATTAACTTTTCTGTCCCCACAAATTAAATTCTATAAAAAACAATTTTTATGTATTAGAAAGATAAAGACGTTTGAAGTATTTGTAGGTAAAAAATATTTCCTATTTCGTGTAAATGAGTATCAAAACGAGTAAAAGGCATCATTCTGTCCGAAGCAGTTACATCTTACGTAAACATTGCACGCGCACGCCAATGATTGAGGCCGTGATAGCACGTGTTGAAGACAGCCATCTTTTACAGAGATATTAGATGACTTTTGTAATTCTCTGTAAAACAGATTGCCCATTGTTTTTAGTAAACCACCGTGGCTTCGTGGTAATACTTGCAGGTGATAACGACCATGTTTGTAATCACCAGTAACTGGACTATTACATCACATCTAGTAGTTACTGACATAGCCTTGTAATCTGTTTGTTATTAAATTAACCAAGTTTATTAATCATGCTGACACCTCATGAAGGTTAGCTCTTAATTATTTGTAGGACGGTCTTCATCTTATTTTAAGATCACGTGTCTACCTTGGTAAGACACTCGCTCGCTGGCCTGGAGGTCAGGTGTTCCATCCCTGCATTGGCCGAGCAAGTTCATCCAGATTTTCCGGCATGGTTTAAATTCACGTTTATCGATCATGCACAAGAAAATGTTTTTTAATCAGATACATGTTTTTCTTAATAATTTCTCAAAAACTCGTTTAAGAATGGCGGATGCTAGGGCAATAAGGTGTACAAGCGTCATTTCTCACAATATAATTTTTACACATGTTTACACTTGAACATTAATATTGACAAGTTGATCAACTGATACAAATCAGTGTGGATTTATTTACAAAATATCAAATGATCTTATTTTTTAAATAACCTTATTGCACTACCATATCAATTTAATTTGCAGAAGAAAAGTTAATGTTGAGAGCTGCTTAAACATACATTATGCCACACTGATCGGAGAACGCTAAATCGGAGACGGTCCTACGCATATTATGACGTCTTATGTGAATTGTGGGTTAGGGTAAGGGTTAGGCTTGGGTTAGGGTTATGGCTAGCCGTGTTTACATCTCGAGACTTTGACGAAATCTACAGGTCCTAGCCCTTACCCTAAGCCTAACCACAATCTATATATGATGTCATATGTGCTAAAATGTGTAGCACCGTCTTCGATCTAGCGTTCTCCACAATGTTCACCAGTAAATGCACGCGCCATTGATCCACTGATTGACGTCGCTTGATTTGACGTCACGTGTTGAAGGCAGTCATCTTAGAAGACTTTATTGGAAGAGCTAAATCTGCCTATTACAAGTCTTTCCTTTGGCCTGAAATATTATCTAAACTATTAATTAGACATTAATTAACTTATCCAAAGAGAATCAACTCTTGCTGTCATCTTATGTGTCGGATTTTCACTGGATTTGAATCCGATCTGCTGCTTAACGCACATTGATGGATAATCGAGGCTATGGTTTTTTTATCTTACCGACTTTAGTAATGATAATCGAGCCTAGGCTGATAATTCTAAAGCTTATATCTGGGTTCAGAGCGGAGCAATTATACTGAGATTCTCAGCATATTCTATTTGCATTATCTTTTGGTTAACTCATATAGCGACAACAGTCAACTTGTTATCTAATCTCTCGTAATACCTCTTTAATTCGCCCGATGTGGTCCCTCTCAGCGGTAGTAGCAGACAAGCCGGGATTCGCTGCCGATCAGTTTGGGTTAACGAGAATTTCCCCACAGATCGGGTAGAGAGAGAGAGAGAAATGGGATTTAACGTCCACTCGACAAAAACGAGATAATTTCGGGACTCGGGACTAACACGGTTCAATTTTATTTCAATAATTCAGTTGCGCGTAGGAATCGTTAACAGCGGGTGGGAACCGGGGGACCCGGAGAAAACCCACGAGTTTGGACAGACGACCCTACGCCTTGTCACGTACAACCGGGGAATCGTAACAACGCCAGCTGACTCAATGACAGACCTTTCAAATCACAACTAAAGACTCAATTATTTCGAGAATGCTATGAGAATTAGACTGTGTATATAACCATTGTCTCATTGCGCTTTGAGTATGCTTTTGGATGGATTTGGCGCTCTACAAATGTACATTATAATTATTTATTATGATACAGCGCGCTCGTGCTGACCATTCGGCCAGCCAACCCCACAGATTTGGTAGAAAGACATGTACGAAGTGACATGACATATGACATGACATGGTGACAGATGGCTTTAAACTTTGTTGGTTTGTGAAAGAAGTAATTATAGATGTTTCCTGGTGATCAGATCTACTTCCTGGTGATCGGGGCTACTTCCGACGTAAACTTATTAAGCTGTCGTCAATTAATACATGTCAAGCTACGTTTTCACACAGGTCGATATCGGAGACTTTTCTCAAATACGGCAACAACCTTACTTGTATCTATATGGATGGCCGGCCGAGACACCAACCTCGATATTTTCGATGCCCCCACCCCCGTTTGGCATTGACATGTCGAGGAGGAATGCCTAGTCGTTTGGATGGGATGAAAACCCGAGATCCCAAGCGCATGTAAACGACCCCTTAACAGACGCAATTCAAAACAAGAGTTGAAATTTTCCATCAGATATGTTATCCCAAAAAGGCAATACCAACCAGGATAATAAAAATAGTCCGGAGAGCAATGTACCCGCCTATTATTCATCGAATTGCAACTGTCAAGGCTTCTTTTGTGCGAACTCCAACACGTACACGGGTGATCCTCGACCCACCCGAACGACTAGACGCCTTTCCCTGCCAGACACTCCGTCCTACATTACTGCGTAAACACTCCGGGGCTAATTCGATTTAGCCCACCCCCCACCCCCGTGGCTACGGGCCCGCCGTCCTGCACACTGACAAGACATTCTGCCCGGACACCCCGTCGTGCACAACTGACCAGACATTCCGCCCGTCACCACTGACAAGACACTCCACCCTGATCTACTGTCATGGACAACTGACCAGACACTCGGTCCTGCACCCTGCGCCACTGACAAGGTGAATAAAATGAAAAGAAGGGGTTTAATTTCCTATTGTTCCGCTCCGAACTGGGCTAATGAAGACGGACAGATGCCATACGATGTGTTATTAGGGAACCTTTACCCGGACAGCGTCACTACGACCTACTCGTATATTGAATTCAAACTGTCAAGGGATCTTTTATGTGCACGCCAATGTGTACACAGGACCTCGGTTTTTTGTTCCATACGAACGACTATACAGCTGGCCTTGTCAGGCCCTCCGTCCTGCATCAGTGACAAGGGGGGGGGGGCGCCAGAAAATCTGGATGAACTTTCTCGGCCAATGCAGGTATCGAACACCCGACCTCCAGGCTAACAAACCAGCGTCTTACCCACTTAGACACCGCGACCCTGCTCCATCCCACATAAATATTATCACAGCATCATTGGAGATGATATGACGAAGTATCGGTCAAAAAAAGGCTCGAGTTATAAAACTCAGCTACAAAGAAAAACGATTTAAAAAGAGACGAATAGAAGAGCATGTCGCAAATGACTTTCTAACAATTTTGTCATAAACAGCCTTATTACTGTCTGTTCAGGCTATAATTAAATAACTTGACGAAAACCTACTCGCTCAATTTATCTCCAATCAGACCTAAAAGCCCTAACGGAAACTGACAAACAGTTTTACGACGTAGGAAGTTTCTAATTCTACCCTATAGTCTGTCAATGACGCACTGACCAGAAGAAAGATGGTTAGGTGAGTAAAGGAGAACGTGTTTAATAGTCCTATCCATATCGTTATTACTCACATTCCTAATTCACTAAGCTTTATATAATTTCATGGATGTATCATGACTTCATAGATCTATCTAACTAACGGTTCTTTTGCAAGGCTAATTAAAAAAAAACCGGTTAGCATTTAGTAAAATCTGGCGTTTTTCAGCACCAATCAAATGGTAATTATTTTTTTTTATATATATATCTTCAAACCAGTTCTAAAAGCTATGTGCTCTTCTTAAATCAATTAAATGTGAATAAAATGTTTTACAAAGATTATAGGCATACCCTTTCGTGGACAGGAAATCGACAGTGTGGGTGGATGTTCAAAACGGAAGATCGCGAGGTCTACCTCCCGCCCCCACAAAACCCCCACACAGGAAATATATTCAGCGTTCTAGTAATGATGTAATTTTCAGGCAGAAACAATGTCGTATATCTGAGCTTTTACCGGCAAAATAATAATTTGAGACATCTATCGTTTATAAAGTAAATTGGGATTATCATCATTCCTAAACATTTTAAGAGACATAAGTTTGACGGAGGGTTTTCGGAGAATGAGGAGGGGGTCGGGCCGAGCAGGAGAAGCGTTCGGGCCAATCAGTAACAGTGTGGCTCCTTGGGCATACGAAACTTAAAGGACAATATTGGTGGTGTCAGTCATTATCATATATGTGATAGAACTGATTAAACGCATTCCAAATATAATTTTTACACAGAAATCATTGCTACGATAGAGGAGTAATAAAGGATTCATGAATCGGAAGTGACGAACGCCAAAGGAAAACACGAGTTGTTCCTCGATATAGCTGACTGAAGTGACTAGTGATAACAGATACATGGGCGAATTTCTACTCACTAATAATTCCTTCGAAGACCAAAAGTGGTTGTGTGACACTGTGAGAGGATATCTAACAATTCATAAAAAGAATTGACTTCCACTAGATAAGAGAACACGAAAGAAAAACAGATTAAAAGTCCGTGCATTACCATGTTTTTATAAGGTAGGGGAGACCGGGGTACATTGACAAACCGGGGCTTGATCCAAATAAGAGGGCATATTGAATTTTTTAAAAACTTTTGATCATAAAACTGTGATGGGGCAGATTGAACCACTGTGAGTGGGGTACTTTGAAAGCATGGTTCAATGTACTACAGTGAATTATAGACTATATATCATTTAATAATTTGTTTAGCCTAGGAAATTCTTGTATGTCTAATCTACAATCCAGATAAACAAGGCCATGATCCATTTTGAATTTTTAAAAAATATCTTTGGAAATAAAAACCAAAGATTTAGAATGTCAGTTGATCCAACTCTGTGGGCCTGTCGTATAAAAGGAATTAAACTTGTTCGACACTTGGCTGTGCCATGCAGTGGTGCTATGGGTCTCCCGGACTGGAGTCGCTCGTCAGCAAATCAGGCTGTCCGAATTTAGACAGAATATTGGACAAATTTTTGTTTGATTCACTACAAAAGTTGAATTTGATCCCACCAAACTGCCAACTTATGTGCATTTTACGGCGATTTGTAGGAGCATAGGAAATCCAGACTCCTGCTTGTTTCGATCGTTGCATGGGTGTCAAATCTGTAAATAGATCTTCTAATAAAAACATTTGATATGAAATGAGGAAACAAAACGGTTCAATGTGCCCCGGTCTACCTTATGGAAGGAATAAAAACAACGGATTGTACGGACTATTTCTATTTTTGTCGTGTTCTCTTATCTTATGACACTTAATTACTTTATTGAATCGTCAGATATGCTCTTGCGGTCCCATATAACAACTTTTTGTCTTCCAGGAATTATTAGTGTGCAGAAATTCGCCCATGTATCTGTTAGCACCCGTCACTTCAATCTGAACGACAGACTCACCCTACCTGCAGAGTTCGTCACTTCCGATTCATGAATGCGTTATTACTCCTCTAGCGTAGCAATGATCTCTGTGATAAAATTATATTTGGAATGTGTTTAACCAGTTCTATCACATATGTGATAATGACTGACACCAATATTGTCCTTTAAACAGCCAGTCTACAATAGCTCCACTTGAGAACAGCTTCAAAGCTGTTAGAACCACATTTCATTGCCTTCATCGACAATTTTAGTCGAAAACACTAAGTTTACCTTGAGAATTTTGAGTAGAATTTATTCCGCTTTCATTTTACCGAAATTAAAAGCATTTATTTAATCTTGTAAAAATGTCAAACGACATAAAGAGAGAGAGAGAGAGAGAGAGAATGGGGTTTAATGTCCATTCGACACAAACTAGGTCATTTCGGGACTAATATATGGTTTAATTTTATTTCAATAATTCGCTTGCGCGTAGGGGATTTGAAACCACGCCAGTTGACTCAATGGCAGGCTGTATGATACAGCACGCGCACGCTAACCATTCGCCCCCCCCCCCCCCCAAACGGAATAGAGCCGCAAAACAAAATACATCCTCAGTATCTAAAGTGATGAAATTGTCAGTCAAATTTCTTCATTCTGAGCTGTATTAGAGCTGTTTAGGGTACACTGGAGTCTCGATTGTCATTGCTACCGTTGTTGCGATTGTAAACAAAGTCTCGATTATCCATTTGTAAAATTAAACCAATAACCGCTAATTGAGTGTAAATCCGTTCAAAACCAAGAGCATCTTAAGGTAAAAAGAGTTGATTACGGTTAATTAATATCTAATTAATAGTTTAGATAACATTTCAGGCCTAAAGAAAGACCTGTAATAGACATATTTGGCTGTTTATATTCAGAAGCCATATTTCGTATGATATATTCTGAGAACTGCAGAAGATTAAAGTTCATTGGAAATGATCCTATGCCCGTCTTCATTTCCGCATGATGTTCGAGTATCAATTCAATCCATTTGTTCTTATGTCTGAACACGTGAGTTACGTCATTCTACTATTGTTATCTATGACGTCAATCGTTTATTAAACCGAATATCTCCTTCGCTGAAAAGGGTAAGTTGACCATTTTCGTATTACAGCAGAAATTTTAATAACATTTGAAAAAGAATATTAGGTTATTTTTTTTTTTATCAATTTCTTAATGGAATATGTTTAATCTGTATTTATCCTATTAAAGGTCGATCGATAAACCTACAGATATTGTATTGTACCTTTATAAACTTCGACCTACCTAATGGTTTAATCCGCGTTATAATACGCCAAGTTTAATTAAGAAAATGAAACCAAACTATAAATGGTAGATAATCCCCGACTTGGATTCTAATAGGTGAAAAAGAGGACCGCCGAAACAATATTATGATGAATATTTGTGTTTTCCGGGCTATAAATTTGTGATGGTAGAAAGGAGAATTTTACCCGAACAACACTGTTTCCGTCGGCTTTTTATCCCTAAATATTTGTGACAGTATGGCATAAATTTGTGAATTTTCTTTATCCAATTCCAACGCCCACGGTTCTTTTACGAGTATACCAAATGCTTGACGTCGGGATTAACGACCCATTCGAACGACTAGGCAGAATTTTACAATTAATAATAGGGCTTCAAGATAAGAGTTTCAACAAGCCAGATTATGTTTTTATACAAGAAGAAATAATATCGATAATAACCAATAGTTTCTCTGTAAACCTCTCTAATCTAGCGTCACACTGCGTCATTAACTCAGATCTGACATTTCAATATTTGAGTAAAAAATGTCTTTAAATCCACGTCTTAAAATGTCCAGTTTTTCACGACACTATAATCTCATGACAAAAAGTCCAGTTCTTCACGACACCATAATCTCACGACAATATTGCACAGTTGTGTTATATATGATATGCTATTATTATTGATGACGTTTCACAGTCGAAATACGTCATTCAGTTTTATCTAGTTATATATAATCTTAGGCCTACACACAGGCAGTTGAAGGGATTAAAATAAAACTTCTTTCTACTGCTTGACTATATTAGAGTATATAGTCAAGCAGTAGTAAGAAGTTTTATTTTAATCCTTTCAACTGTCTGTGGTTCAGGGGCGGATTGGGGTCGGGAACCGGCCCGGGCTCCCGTGTCTCAGCGGCCCCTTTTACTGACTGCGCAGCCCCTGGAAATTTTTGAAAAATGAACCCCAAATATGCGATTTGGTGGCATATCTGATTATCATCTCTATGAAATAATATATCCCGACCTACAAGTAATTTACAACCATTAACCTGTGAAATTATCATATCGTCATATTATTAATTAACGTATTATCATTGTATGGTCAAGAGTCAAGAGAATTCAACTGGGTAAAAAAAGGGACTAGTTCAGAAAGTTTTGACCATTTGACCTATGAAATTTTAGGATGAAATTCGGAATACCCAATGATTACGAATTCCGGCCCACACCAACCACACCCGGCCCAGAAAGTCTATTATACCAGCCCATTCCAGACTCCAGTGATGGCGTGGAGGTCCGTTAAAGCCACCGGCCACATACAACATGATCATCATCGCTCTATGGTCGGTCCAATACATCCCCCCACCCATATAATGTTCAGTAGAAAAGGGTTTTTTAGACGAATTGGACAAAAAAAATTTTTTTTCATTTTTTGTTCAACCGGCCCTTCGGAAGATCGTCAGACCGGCCCAATCCGCCCCTGCTGTGGTTGTACCTATCGTCAAACAGAGAGAGCGGGCGCACACGAGAGAGAGAGAGAGAGAGAAAGAGAGAGAGAGAGAGAGAGAGAGAGAGAGAGAGAGAGAGAGAGAGAGAGAGAGAGAGAGAGAGGGAGGGATCATTTTAGAAATAACATTATCTTTCAATATCTATTGGGCTGTTTTAATATAAATGAAATGAAATGGGGTTTAACGTTCTACTCTTCTAATGGAAGACGGGTTTTTAATATAAAGACTTATTAACTCTTATTTCGCTATAACATGCAGCCAATAGACCTCTGAGGCTTTTTTATATTATCCAAACAACTAGAAGGTATTGTTGTGCCAGACCCCACCCTTCAAACACAGAAAATCTAGAGGGAGAAAGAGAGAGAAATCCAACACACCAAGAAAATCTAGAAGAACTTTCTCTGCATCAAAATGCGATGAAAACAGTTTTATTTTAATATCAAAATCCTATCAAATATACTTATTTAAATTCAAAGTTCTGTTTATAAACGAAAAATCACCAAGTTGATCATTTTAAAAAAATCTTTGGACTTGTGTGTTTTAGAAGATTACTTTTAGTCTGGAATATAGGACATAGAAAGAGATAGGGGGTGATGGGGAGGTCGAGAGAGGTCATTCTGGGACTAACATATGGTACATTTTTTTCATTCACTTGTAGGGGTCTATAATAGTGCCCCCACCCCCCAAATACGGAAGAAAAAGCACAAGGTTGAGTAGATCTCCCTACTCGTTGAAACCAGGCCACTTGATTCAATACACACTAGACAGGATGAAAATTATTTGCAGGGTAAAAATTATAATTTATTTCTTTATTTACAAAAATAATATCACAGTTTATATAAAACCATAGAATGGATGGACACTTACGTTTTACAGGGCATCATTTAACAAATCTGACAAACTCTTAAAATTACCAATTAAAACCCAAATTTGAATTAGCAAGAATATGACACTTCTTCACATTATCCTTATTCTTAAATATATACACATAAAAACTATCAATTTCAACAGTATTTATTGTGCTAAATTCATTGAAATTCTAATTTCATAGCATCTTAATTGACTGGCAGTTAAGTTCAGAAGCTGGTCAATTTCACTCCCAGTCAGTCAAGACCGGCTAATATAACTGAAATGATGACCTTGGGTGTAGACTATAAGAAATACTTTCAATCAAAATTACATCCCATTTTAAGGGATTGGGTTGCCATGACACCAAGCCCTGCAGTTTTAATTTTAAAACATAACAACAGTTTTATCAGTTAAATATATGCCGTGTTGTAGAAAATAAATAAATGTTTTTATCCTTCATCAGAGACCAATGGAACTGCGTTATAAATAGTGGATATGTTGCAAAATAAATGTGTCTGAATCTAAAAATATTCCGCTAATCTGGGATCAGCTCGGAGTTTTTGCTCTAATGTCATATATTTAGTTGGTGCCATTTCTTTATGCCTGGAAAAAAAAGCAGACGATAAAAATAGTTATTAATAACAAGAATAACTTGTTTATTTTCGATATGGAATCTAGTTTAATGCATCATTATTTTGCATGAAACTGGCCAATACAAAGTCTATCAGCCAGGGAAATTGTTCCAATGCTCAGTAATAAGCAGTATTCCATAGAATTGGGACGTGTTTTTTTTAGTCAGGGAGCATGCTATAATTTTCGCTCTGTAACATGCAGGCAGTAGTGTACACAGGACTTCAGAGGCTTTTTTTGCCCTATCTGAACAACTGGAAGCTTTTGTTCTGCCAGACCCTGCCCTTCAAGCACAGAAAATCTAGAGGGAGAGAGAGAAATGCGGCTTAAACTCTACTCGACACAAACTAGGTAATTTTGGGACTAACGTATGCTTTGTGCTTCAATTTTATTACTATAATTCGCTTGCTCATTGTGGTCTTTTTGGCGTTGGGAGGAAACCGGAGGACCGAGGGAAAATGCACGAGGTTGGATAGTTGACCCTACTCCTTGTCACGTATACAACTGGGGAATCGAAACCACCCCAGCTGACTCAATGACAGACCTTATGACAGCATGCACTAACCATTCGGCCATTCAACACCCCATGAAATCTAGAGGAACTTAATTTCCCCCTACCAAGATTTGCTGCTGAAAGTTATTAATTATTGGTTTTGTATAGATTATGAAAAGGATTATTTTAATATGAAAATCCTATTAAACATTTAATCTACTTATTTAAATTCAAAGTTCTGTTTATAAATGAATTATTTTTAAATTAAATATGATTTTATCATTTAATAATAATAATGATATTTATTTAGCACATTCCTTACGTTTTTAAAAAAAATAAAATGCTTGAAGTTGAAGCACGTTTGCATTGCTCACAATATGAATCGGATGTAGCAACAAATTTTAAAACATAATATTACAGAATCAAATTTATTTAATGATACATTAGGTAAGATTTGGATATAAGCTGACTGTTATTATTATAATAGTTAAAGCGGGAATTTCATATTTTCTAAGAAAGTCAAACCATAATTATTTCTATGTTTTTTGCTCAAAAGGTTGTCAACTCACTATTATACGATCATGGGCAATTTTTCACTGGCATTAAAATCACTGACATAAGCTGTCACAGGAAATAATAACACAATTACCTCCCTTGTCTTCCCATTCCCCTCCATGAAATAGCCATATTCAAACGTTTGAATTTGAAGTTGAAAATGATACCTTTGCCAATTTCTCAACTGGCAATAGAGAATTATAGATTTAATAGGATTATTCATTAACAAGGTAGGACTGTTTATATATACAATCTATTTTAGGGCTTTATTTTAATACATTTTGAAAATATAACTTAAAAATATGAAATTTTAACTTTAAAAAACAGATAATGAAAAATGAATGAATATATTGAAAATTTTACACAAAGTACTTTATGACTGTTTGAAAATGTGCCGTTCATTATTGTAGCCACAGTACTTGAGAACCAATTGTCTATTTATCGTTAAATCATTAAATCTAACTGATGTTTGAATCCATTTAAATCTCAGCCATCCAATGATTAAGAGAGAGAGAGAGAGAGAAATGGGGTTTAACGTCCACTCGACACAAACTAGGTCATTTTGGGACTAACATATGGTTTCAGTTTTTTATATCAATAATTCGCTTGCGCGTAGGGGTCTTTAGCAGTGGGAGGAAACCGGAGTGCCCGGAGGAAACCCACGAGGTTGAGAAGGCGCCCCCATCTCCATGCCACATACGCTCGCACCAGGGCTCGAAACCACAGCCGCAAGCCAGAGGTGACCGGCCAGCTAGAGGTCGAAGCGCGGCACTCTAGACCACTAGGCCATCCCAACCCCCCCAATGATTAAGAGAGTTGATTATAGAGTTGCCATGATAATAAATGTCTAAATAATAATTTAATAACATTTAAAGCCTTAAGAAAGACCCGTCATCAACAGATTTAGCTCTTGCATAATGCCTCTTGAACATAAAAAAATGCTAATTGCATTTAAATAAATCTGAATTAACACAACCTGATAAATTTTTAAGACTGAATTTGATCTTTATATAAAAGATTTGCCTTGAAATGGGAAGTCTATGGTTTACAAAAGAGATTAATTTCTACAGCTTGTTCGGATAATTTAATAAAAAAAAAACAAAAAACGGTGTAACGAGGTGCAAATTTTCAATAGGCTTACAAAATCTGTTAACTATTGATAATTCCCTCCCAATTGGATTTTCAGATTTATATTACTGTTTAAATATAAGTGATAAATTTAACATTACGATTGTTGTAATAATTAATTGGTTATTTTTTTTCTCCTTTATTACGGATGCATTATGTAAGATTTAGATAAAGAGCAGACAGTCCCTGCTATAATTGTTAACAAAAATATAAAAATGAAAAGGCAGAGAAATGGAGTTAATGTCATTTCGGGAAAACGACACCGGAAAATCCTGAGGAATTCTCTCAGCCAATAATGGGAGCTTACAGAGACCTTTTGGTTAGCGAGCAAGTGTCTCAATCACTGAGCCTCCCTCCAACAACATAAAACTGTTCCTCTTACAGAGAAATTTTGACTTTTACCCACCTGTTTAATCGAACTTCCAAGATATGAATACGGAACATGGCATCACTACAATAATTCAAATAATCTTCTTCATTTTCTTTTGGCATGTTCACCTGGTTCTGTTGGTACCATGCCTGTTTCTTCTGTAATTCTTGAGTTTCCTGCCAAATTTGAAAAAATAAAATGAAATGAAAAGGTTTAACCTACTCTTGTATTGAATGTCAATGTATCTACTGGGATAATTAACTTATTATGGGCATACTCCATACACTGTGCTAAGAGGGGAAATTTTGTACAGACATCCGCACTACCATTCATACAATTTTGTAGAATGAACAATAGTCCTCTAAATTACATGGGGAAACTATATTTGAAAAAAAAATTTCCTTAGTACTAGAATATCTCTAAATAAAATAAAACTGAGTACGAACGATCCAAGCCATTAGACAAAATTCGAAGTCCTAAAAAAACGGTCGAGGCAAAATAGTGTAATCAGCAAATGGACTGGCTATTCACTGTGTACAAAATAAACGACAAACATGTCGCAAACATTTCTACACCTTAAAAAACTTTAATTCCAGGAAAAATTTTTTAGTTTCAGAATGAAAAGGCCACTGTAGACAGCTCTCATATCCATTTGCTGATTACAAGATTTTATAGTTTATATAGGACTTCAAATTTGGTCTTATGGTTTGGAGTGTTCGTACTTGGTTTTATTTTATTATCGCTGTATACATAAATGTTTATTTAAAAGTAATTCCAAAACATTTAATAATATGTTGAAAGTTTTAAATTAATGAACTGTACCTTTTCAAACCGGGCTTGTATTAGATTAGCTTTATCTATTAATCTTTGTTTTAGGTCATTCAAACAATCCTCTTTCAATTTAAAAGCTTGATTACGCAAAACTTTTTCCGGATCTCCTATCTGTGCCAGGAATGGCGCCAAATAATCTATCTCCATTTCTTGCTTTCTCATTTTTTCTTCTAGTTGTAATCTCTCCTGTGAAATAAAAAAGTAGAAAATATTGTTGATTAACACATGTTCATTACATTAGTTTGTGAAAAGGTAATGGACAATCACAGATACCAAATGGCATTTTTCACAACCAGATCTTAAAAAAATACAACTATTTTATGTTCCAAGAACAAATCGTGTATCGTATGGAAATAAATAAAATGGGCTTAAATACAGAGAGAGAGAGAGAGAGAGAGAGATGGGTATTAAGGTTCACTCAAAACAAACTAGGCCATTTCGGCACTAACATATGGTTCAATTTTATTGCAATATTTCACTTGCACATAGGTGTGTTTAGTAATGGAAGGAAACCGGAGTAAACCCACGGGGTTGGTCAGATGACCCTACTCTTTGCCACGTCCAACCTGATCATCAAAACCACGGTAGTTGACTCATTGACAGACCTTACCATACGTGGCTACCCCATTTGGCCATCCAACGCCCCATTTGTGATGAGTCAAAATGTTATTACTATTTTACAAAAATATTTTGTTTTTTCACATTTCTATAACAAAAAGTTCAACTTACCAATTCTTTTCTGTGAGTTTTAGCTTTTTCGTTTCTATCGGTATCGTAGACCCCGATCTCTAATTCTGATTCTGTATCCTCTTTACTCCTGTCATTTAATATTTCACGAACCTGGCGAGAATAAAAACACAAATTATTTATAGATCCATTCACTTGTTTCATATTCCTTGTTTGTATCTTGTCTGCAAGTTTGTCTGATCGGTTTTGTTTGCATGTAGTGTGATCCTGCTGCCTTTTACTAAATTGTTTCAATGGCATTTAGCAACTGAACTGGAATATACAGGTCACAATTCTTTGGACGTTTAAACTATTGGCTTCTCTTGTCATTATCGAGCAATGATAAAATATGACAATAAGACAATATTTGCATGTACATGTACACAGCAATACTTGGTTAATGCTAACCAACCAGGCCCCAAGTTCACAAACCATTCTCAGACTTAAGCTGAGAATTTACTCAACTTTTGATAACTGTTTATGAGAAATATATTTGATCCAGAAGCACAAACCTTTGCGCATAGTTTCTTATTGGTGTATTTACTGTATTTGATACATTTAAACAAGAAAGTTTTACAAAAGACTATATATTTTAGTTAAAATAAGGCTACAATTTTGAGCAAATTCTTAACTGAAGTATGATAATACTTTGTGAACTCGGGGTCAGGGTATCAAAAATAATGATGACTAGAGAAGCCTTGTCGAAACATCGTTCATTAATAAGTAGTAATTGTATTACATAGAATTGTGACCTGGTCTAGTAAGTATTAGTTTTATCAATTACATTAACCCAGTTTAAAGATACATTATGGTAGGTTAGATAAAGAGCTGGCAGTTCTCACTATGATAGTTAAAAACTAGATAATGTAAAGAGAATTTGCTGAAAATTTCAGTCAAATTGATTCACTATGAACCGAAAATTTAGCGATTGAATTCGGCCTAGCCTCGATCATCATTACTTACGTTGGTATGATAAAAAAACACAGTATCAATTATCCAGTTCATGTTTAAATCATGAATGAAAACTGAGCAGCAAATTGGATCCTAATCCAGTAAATATCCCTGGCTAACGATGACATTGAAAGTTGATTATGGTTTGGAGAAGTTATAAATGTCTAATTAATAATTTAGATAACATTTCAGGCGTAAATAAAGACCTACAATAGGTAGATTTAGCTCTTGCATAATGCCTGTTTAAGCTCAGATGTCCATTCACTTGATTTCAGGGTAATTTGTTTATTATTTGCAATGTCAGCATGTTTGTCGTTTGAGTTTTTGTTAGTTTATGTGCTGTGCTGGTTTCAAGTGATTCTGACCTCGAAAACAGTAATTAGGTCAACTTGGGACATTAAATGAACATTTGTCTGCAAAACTAATTTTGTCATTGTAAATTTCTCCCTCGAGGACTCAATTATTAGAGTTAAAAATTTTAAATCATTTTTATCCTTCACACTATTAATATGGTGGTTGGTTAAATTGCGGGAAAATTAACCAACTATTAGACGTCGAAAAATAATTATCTTCTCCGGGTCACATCATAAAAACTAATAAATGTCGACAATGTAGCCTGGTGGATGTCTGCAAAATATTCTAAAGATCGTAAAATGGAAATAATGACGGAAGAGTAATGAGGGAAAAAATTATTTGAGCTAAATCTCAAACCTCACGTGAACATGTGCTGAAGATACTAATATTTATCATTATATACAGTACCAGAGGAAGAGGGGGGGGGGTCTGCAACCCTCCCTTAACATATACAGTACCCTCATCGGCCTCATCTCATTGAATACGAGAGGAGGAAGGGGATCAGAAACCCCTCCTTATATATACAGTACTGTTATTGAATACATGAGGAGGAGAGGGGGGGTCAGCAACCCTTCCTTATATATACAGTACCATCATTGAATATGAGAGGAGGAGGGGGACCATCAACACTTTCTTATATATACAGTACCGTCATTGAATATGAGAGGAGGAGGGAGGTCAGAAACCCCTCCTTATATATACAGTACTGTCATTTAATATGAGAGGAGGAGGGGGACCAGAAACCCCTTCTTATAAATATAGTACTGTTATTGAATACACGAGGAGGAGGGAGGGGGCAGCAACCCTTCCTTAAATATACGATACTTTCATTGAATACAAATTGAGGAGGTTGATCAGAAATCTCTCTAAAAAGTCATTCTGGATACTATTTTGTAATTTGGTTCTATTATGTTTTATATCTTGAATAAATACAAAGACTAAATAAACATTTTTCATTTTGGCAAATGGAAGCAAAATAAATACTTTCAAAAATTTGTTAAGTATACTTTGTGTTTTCCACTAAATTGTCGATTTATGAATTAAAATGTCGATCAATTAGCTTTGTCTCTGTTGTAGGCAGTTGTAGACAGTGTAATTTCTGTATGCAGACGTTAACAGATGGGTACATCTGAGTTGATGCCGGGTCAAACAATGATGCAGAGAAAGTAAACATAGATAATTAAAATATCCCCGCTCCACAGCAGTACAAGCAGATACTTTGAATTATTGATTATAAAATTGTTAATGTTGGCATCAAAGTAAACAAAATGGGGTTCAACATCCTTTTTTTCTACAATAACTGGGTTAACGAAGAAGGCTATACAACATACAGTGTACTATGAGGCGCTACGGAAACGTGTTCAGAACCTGTTCGGACAAACAGTAAAATCCAGAGGCATTTCTTGGTCATTGCCAGGAATAATGTGGGAGCCTCATGTGAGTGAATAAGAGGCCTACTCACTGAGCCCCCATGCATCCGTTTATTCACTTTTAAAGAAACTATATAATTTCTGTTGCAATTTAGGCCTATATACATGTAGCATTAAAGGCTTGGACCGTCATTTAGCACTGCATGGATCTGTTATAAACTACAATATTGTAAATGTTGAATTTCTAATAAATGAGAGGGAGAAATGGGGTTTAACATCCACTCGACACAAACTAGGTCATTTGGGGACTAACATATGGTTTATTTTTATTTCAATAACTTGCGGGCGTAGTTCTTTAGCATTGGGGGGAAACCGGAGTACCCGGAGAAAACCCACGAGGTTGGACAGGCGACCCTATTCCTTGCCACGTACAACAGGGGATTTGAAACCACGGCAGTTGACTCAATGGCAGGCAGTATGATACAGCGCGCGCACGCTAACCATTCAACCACCCATTTCTAATAAGAATACCAGTCCAAAAATGGTTCCGTTCCGTTCAGTTTTTACTGAGCTGTGGAATTGGAATTTCAGCGATATATCGTGCTAGTTGCTATGTAATAAGTCAACTGCCATTTTGTTGTACCGGTTTTAAATTCGATTCAATCAAAGTTTATTTTTTTTATTTTGTTTTCGTTTTGTTAAATAATCTGAGTATGTATTTAGCGTGAATAAAGACGTGAGAAAATTTGATATTTTAGCCAAGATGCAAATGTTGCATGGAGTTTTAACTAAGCATAAATAAATCATCACATCAACCGGAGTCCACCTGAATTTGTTTTAGGTTTGATGTCAAGTTAATATTACTCAACGATAATAAAAACTAGAAAGTTCCGAACAATGTATACAATTAAATGTTGCTAATGGCAACCAGACTATTAGCAGAAGAATATTGTTCAGAAAGAGTTTTTATTAGAAGCTTTGTAGATTTTCCTTTTTTAGCTTTGTAGAAGATTTCTGTGATTAAGTCGGAGATAATAATTCCGCACCTCCAGCTAAAACAGACGGAAAAAAACGATGAAAGATTTTCTAACCGTTTCAAAATCGTTCAGCAAGAAAACAACGAAAATAACTGTATCGAACATTTTTATTATTTAGGGATAAAAAAATAAATAGGAAATCTATTCTCCATTAGAATATAAAATGCTATTATATTATACACCATGTAACCATGGCGATGAGTTCTGGAAATACCAAATCATGACATTGACAATTATGATCAAAGAAATTAGATAAAAGAAATAATACGACCATAATTTCCCCGCGTTATCTCGTACTAGAAAACTAACATGTCACTGTAAATATCTGTCAAATGACATTCCTAATACAGTTGAGGAAGTTACGTCTGATTCAGATGTTATAAGATGGAACAATAGCATTAAAGATAGGTTGCCAGGCAACGAAACATACGCCCACAGCAGCTAAATCGTCCGGGCAGTCAACAAGGGTTGTCGCATATTTTTACTTTTTTGGGGAATGAAACATTTGTTATACACTAAAATCTGATTAAGAGTAACAACTCATTTTGTAATTATCTGAAAATCATTAGAATTTGTTTGCTTTTTATAAAGTTTTGCCCCACGCTAACAATTAGTATAGGAAACATTTAACATCATGGATTTAGCTGTTCAGTTATCAAAATTCATTGAAAATCAAAATACTTGTTCGTTTCAACACCTTAAACTCTGTGTATCAATCTGAAGTCAATCGGATGATAAGTTTGGCATCTATAGCGTCACAAGGTTTTTTGAAGTGATCAAGGGAGATAACTCTGGAAGTAATTATTTGAAATCGCTGAAAATCAGTAGGCTTCTTTGTCTCATGACCTTAAACAGTGTGTGTAAATTTAAAGTCAATCAGATATTAACTTTGGCCTCTAGAGCGTCCACAGGATTTTTTGATGTGATCAAGGGCCACAACTCTGGCAATAATTATCAGAGATCGCTGAAAATCAATAGGCATCTTCGTCTCATGACCTTAAACACTGTGTATAAATTTAAAGTCAATCAGATATTAACTTTGGCCTCTAGAGCATCCACAAGAATTTTTGAAGTGATCAAGGGACACAACTCTGGCACTAATTATCAGAAATCGCTGAAAATCAATAGGCTTCTTCGTCTCATGACCTTAAACACTGTGTATAAATTTGAAGTCAATCGGACATCATCTTTGTCCTCTAGAGCATCCACAAGATTTTTTGAAGTGATCAAGGGCCATAACTCTGGCACTAATTATCGGAAATCCGTGAAAATCAATAGGCTTCTTCGTCTTATGACCTTAAACACTGTGTATAAATTTAAAGTCAATCAGATATTGACTTTAGCCTCTCGAGCATTCACAAGATTTTTCAAAGTGATCAAGAGTCATAACTCTGGCAGTAATTATCGGACATTGCTGAAAATCAATAGGCTTCTTTGTATTATGATCTTGAACACTGTGTATAAATTTAAGGTCAATCGGATATTAACTTTAGCCTCTAGAGCGTTCACAAGATTTTTCAAAGTGATCAAGGGTCATAACTCTGGCAGTAATTATCGGATATTGCTGAAAATCAATAGGCTTCTTCGTCTCATGACCTTAAACACTGTGTATGAATTTAAGGTCAATCGGATATTAACTTTAGCCTCTAGAGTGTTCACAAGATTTTTCAAAGTGATCAAGGGTCATAACTCTGGCAGTAATTATCGGATATTGCTGAAAA
The DNA here is from genome assembly GCA_963678685.1 of Patella ulyssiponensis. NCBI lineage: Eukaryota > Metazoa > Mollusca > Gastropoda > Patellidae > Patella > Patella ulyssiponensis. The sequence continues at coordinate 955,522 of OY783230.1, forward strand.
TCAATAGGCTTCTTCGTCTCATGACCTTAAACACTGTGTATAAATTTAAAGTCAATCGGATATTAACCCTGGCCTCTAGTGCGTTCACAAGAAATTGTGGACGATGGACGGACGGACCGACGGACGGACGGACGGACGGACCGACAGACGGACGGACGGGGGCGACGGCAATATACGTCCACATTTCTATGTGGGCGTATAAAAAGGGAGATCAGAGACAAAGAGATTTATAATTAACGTCCACTTAAAACAATTTCATTTCCGTAATTGGCTTATGGTTAAGGGTTTTTTTTGCAGTGGAAGGAAACCGAAGGACATCGAGAAAAACCAATTTACAGACAAACCACCCTATATATATATATATAAAAGGTAAAGCCAAATTTTTCAGTTGGGTTTCTTTTAAATAGATGAAAATATCATAGTAAGATGCTGACTCGCCAGTGTGGATGTCACAGGCACCTCCTTCTTGGCTGGGGGGAGTTTCCCCTTGTCAGTGGTGCAGGATTTATGACCTGGCAATGGCAGCTGTCTAGTTGTTCGGATAGGATGAAATAACTGGTCCTGTGTACACATCGTGTGCATGTAAAAGATCTTACAGCTGGATGAAGAATAGGTCTATAAAAAATTTTACCCAGCCTATGTGTGGCTGGAGCTGGTCTGTTAATGGGTGGTGCTAGCCTGTTTGTAGGTGGAGCTGACCTGTTTGTAGGTGGAGCTAGTCTGTCTATGGGTGGAGCTAGCCTGTCTATGGGTGGAGCTAACCTGTTTATGGGTGGAGCTAACCTGTTTATATTGCAGAACGAGGGTATAAAACAATTGTGATTTGAACTAAATAACGTAAATTAATTATGATGTCAACAAATTGTTTTGTAAACTAATTGTGATTTAAACCAATGGAAACAATGTTGATATAATTAATTCTGATGTAATTATAATTAATTCTGATGTATTTTAATAATCATGATGTAATTATAATTAATTGTGATGTATTTCAATAATCATGAAGTAAACCATTTATGATGTAAACCAATTATGATGTAAATTAATCATGATGTAAACCAATTATGATGTAAATTAATTATGATGTAAACCAGTTATTATGTAAATTAATTATGATGTAAACCAATTATGATATAAACCAATTATGATGTAAATTAATTATGATGTAAACCAGTTATTATGATGTAAACTAATTATGATATAAACCAATTATGATGTAAACCAATTATGATGAAAACCATTTATGATGTCAACCAATTATGATGTAAATTGTGATTTAAATCAATTATGATGTAAATTAATTGTGATGTAAACCAAATATGATGTAAATTAGTTGTGAAAATGTTTTTTTGAGTAGATAAACAAGGTTTGGGGATAATGAAATATATCGCTTAGTCCTGTTTTGCGAAGCATTCAACAGAATTCTGAGCTCTTGAAAAACTAAAATTAGAATATAAATACAATGTGCACGTGCTAACCATTCGGCCATCAAACGACCCAACCAAAATTCGAATATTTATCATAAAATAAATAGCATATTTCTATTTGTATTGATGTTTGTTCATCATTCATTCAGACAAAACGAGCCCCTCCCCAGTAAGGCAATCACAAAATATTATCCCTGACATGACCTTCCACACCATACAATCACATCTGCCACAAAGAGTGTAGAGAGAGAGAGGAAGAGAGAGAGAGAGAGATGGGTTTAATGTCCACTCGACACAAACTAGGTCATTTCGGGACCAACACACCGTTTAATCTTCTTGTCACGTACAACCGGGGATTCAAAACCACGCCAGTTGACTCAATGACAGGCTTCTCATACAGCACGCACCTGTTAAAGCGTGAATTTCATATTTTCTAAGAAAGTAAAAAACATAATTATTACTATCTCTTTTCCTCAAAAGGTAGTCGGGGGGTTGGGAAGGCCTAGTGGTCTAGAGTGCCGCGCTTGGACCACTAGCTGGCCGGTCACCTCTGGCTTGCGGCAGTGGTTTCGACCCCTGGTGTGAGCGTATGTGGCATGGAGATAGGGGCGCCTTCTCAACCTCGTGCGTTTCCTCCAGGCACTCTGGTTTCCTCCCACTGCTAAAGACCCTACGCACAAGCAAATTATTGAAATAAAATTGAAACCATATGTTAGTCCCAAAATGACCTAGTTTGTGTTGAGTGGACGTTAAAACCCATTTCTCTCTCTCTCTCAAAAGGTAGTCAACTCACTATTATTTCCCAGGCAGTAAACTCAGTGGGGAAATATTAACACAATTACCGTCTTGTTTTTCCATTCACCCCCATGGAATGGCTATCTTCAAACGTTTGAATTTGAAGTTGAAAATGATATTTTTGCCAATTTCTCAACTGGCAATAGCGAATTATAGGATTATTCTTCAACAAGGTAGGACTGTGTATAGAGATACCATCTATTTTAGGACTTTATTTTAATACATTTCAAAAATATATCTTAAAAATATGAAATTTCAACTTAACCATTCGACCATCCAACCCCCCACCATCATTTTTTATGATACCCTATCTCTTTATTAGCCCAGTTAAGGCGCAGAACAGTAGGACGTTAAACCCCATTTCATTTCATTTCTGTAACCTGTTATTCTATTTCTTTAAATTTCATTATCTTATTTTAGTTTTACCAAAAATAAAATTTTATTTTTTATACATAAAATATAATTTATATTTTTTTTTTGTTCTATTTTACTGTAATCTATAAATATTATGTGTTATAATTTATATTTTCTTTGTACATTTCCAAGGGACACCCTAACATTTTTGTCTTGTGGGATTCAAATGGGTGTTTTTCAGGGGATTCAGCATTTACCTAGTAAGATTTATTTTATCTACTTTCTATAAATCAAATACGTCACACTTTTATTGGAAATATCTACCCTATAAATACATGTACTTTTGTTTGAATGTATTTTTTACCTTTTCGTTAATAATGTCCCAGTAGCATAATAAAATAAAGGACCTGTTAATTAACCTCGACTTGATATAACTACTGGTAGTATAAAAAAAAAATAAAAGACCTACTAACCTCATCTTCTGATTCTCGAACTCTCTCTCGGCAAACATCTTCACATTTCAATAAATTTAACATCATTTGATAAATTTCAACTTGTTTTTTATTCTTTATGTCAGCATCAACCTGAAGGAGGAAATAGTCACATCAAAAAAACAGCTTTCTTGACAAATTGAGAATAGGACAGAGAATCTTCTATTCTTTTTAATTTCTATGGCGACAAAAAAAGATTAATCTTTAAAGTGCAGAACAGAAGTTAGATCTAAAGGAGATAAAACATTTGGATACGGGTCAAAACAATGAGATACAGTCATCAACATGTTGCCATGGCAGCGGTGTTAAATTCTACACTTATCTCATTTTCCAAAAGTCAGGGGGTCTTTAAAGGAGAAAGTTAGAGAAATTAGTTTAACTTCCACTCAACACAAACTAAGCAATTTTGGGACTAAAATGTGGTTCAATTTAATTTCAGTAATTAGAGACTTGGTGCCTTTAACTTTCTGTTTTCGCCTTCATCAGAATCTTTATTTAGACCCCTTTTCTATGGGAATGGGAACCAGACTGTACCAAAAATAGGACCACTTGGATATTGGATAGTGCATCACATGCCAAAAATCGCTGTAACAGATCATCTCATTGAGTAATACCTCACGCCAGAGTTGGGATTTCGCCCGTATATTCCGGACTTGTCCGAATTTTTTTTCCAAACGCACAATATTGTCCGACCGGGAATATGCCCAATCGGACATCAAGACATAGTGAATAATATTCAAAATTCCAAAATTAATATAGTGTACTGAAAGTATAACTACCACTCAACCCGATTATCGTTGACAATAGGCAGGATTGATTAGGTAATTAAGTGATCAACGTATTTATCGTGTTATACCGTCAATAAACCTACCTTGATTAACTACTTAATCCGTCTTGATTGATTGACTTAATCCTTTGTCGGACAATTCATCAATCTAATCTTAAACAGAAGTCATTGCTTTCCCTTTGTCGGACTATTCATCAATCCAATAAGAGTGATTATAATTTTAATCCACCCGTTTACCTCGTGGTCTTCAATTGTCGGGCATTTTAATCGCATTGATGTGAGCCGACAGCATTTATAAACTAATCATAGATGTCACATATCGTAAGAGTATATTATTTTATAACACCCTACATGTAATTCATTTTGTCTACGATATCCTTTACGTCTTTTAAGAATCCATATATAAATTCTCATCCACAGTGGCACTTTCCCGTGATCTCGAGCGCCGCACGAATATTGCTTAACATGTTAGGCAGTGCTTACTATGAAGCTGTGTGCTGTAAGTCACGTACGCCATAGCGGCAATACGCTGAAGTCAGCTATGCCTTTTCTCATCACCACAAGTATTACTATTTCGAACGCTTTTCTTTCATTTGCTGCCGTGTTCTTATTTATATTACGCACGGATTTGAATATTTTGTTGACATTTTATAAAGAAAAAACGATGTTCTGACATCACAAACTATTCTTATTTCGGGAGTTCGGCATTCATTTGCTGTCACGTAAATCTAAAGGAATATTACGGTTGTGAATTTTATGCCGAAGCAGGATCGGCAAGGTTTCATTCAATGTATTACGAAAATGCTTAATTTTGTACGACATTTACTGACATAATTTTGAATGCCGTACGGGAATTAGGTGTGAAAAATAGCGAGGTTCACCAATTTTATGACGTACGGGATTTGAATATTTTGTTGACATGTGATTTTTAATTGTGGTATGAATTGAATACCGTACGGGAATTAAATATGAAAAATAGCGAGGTTCACCTTATTTGTTATGTACGTGATTTGAATATTTTGACGACATGTGACTTTTAATTGTGGTATGAATTCGTCTGCTTAAATAACGATAAGAGTTATGCCCCTTTATTTTCGGTAAAATGTCCGACACAAAAAATTTTGAAATCCCATCCCTGCCTCACGCCATCCAGAACGCAGGTTATATAACAACTCTTTCAGATCCCAGTGTAGTAAAGACAAGTAAAACGTAATTTTGAACAATAAAACACAAAACGAAATAGAATCTGTGTTTTAATCACATTAAGGTAGAAATGTCCAACAAGCAAACTTTTGACACAGAAAACTTGGGGTCTGTACATACCTGGAAAGTTTGATGAAGCTGATCTGACTCCCATTTTAAAGTAGCACCTTTTTCTTCCCAGTTACTAGGTTTCATATATTCCCGTGTTGATGAGACAATACGAGCATCCTCTGTGTGGTACGATATCTGTATTTTATCTTCGGATATGAGAAATACCAACTCTGCGATATCTTCATTTGCTAGTTTTGATTTATTACGATGAAATTTCTGTACCATTTTCTAAAATATATGAATATTGGTATAAATAAATACTTAAAATATATCTCTCCTTTTCTTTCTTAGATTTTGTGTTCTATGGAATGAAGACAGACATACAGTATACTACAATGGAGGAATTTTGCTCAGGGAACGGCACTATAGCCAACTCTTATATCGGATTCTAACTGTCAAGGGATCTTTTACATGCACACCAATGTAATGTATACACAGGACCTTGGTTTCCATCCCATCCAAAAGATTAGACACCTGTCATTGCCAGGCCCTCAGTCATGCAACACTGAGAAGGAGAAACCATGGTTGAAAATCCTGATGAACTTTCTCAGCCCATGTAGGCTTCTCAAACTCAAATACAATATTTACGGTATATTGATATTATTCCTATTATGATTGATAAGTTATCTGAATAAAGACGGGTTTACAAAGTTATGATAACTTGAGAGAGAGAGAAATGGAGTTTAACATTCACGTGACACAAACTAGGTCATTTCGGGACTAACATATGTTTTTAAATTTTATTTCAATAATTAGCTTGCGCGTAGGGAGAAAGCCCACAAGGATGGACAAGCAACCCTACTCCTTGTCACGTACAATCAGGAATCAAAACCACGCCTGTTGATTCAATGACAGATCTTATTATACAACATGCACGTGTTAACCATACCCACTTTATTAATAGATGCAATATGCAAAATCTAATTGGTTTCTGGTTTCATGCAGAACGGAGGGCCTGACAAGGACAGCTGCCTAGTCGTTTGGATGGGTTGAAAAACAGGTCTTGTGTACACATTGGCGTGCATGTAAAAGATCCCTTGGCAGTTGGCAGAAGAATAGACATTTTTTTACATGACAAGCCTATAGTTAACTCTCTAGTTCATCGGATTGCCAAGATTTAATAACACCCACAAGATTTTAAATTTAATAGTAAAATGGATAATCAAGGTAAAGTCTCGGTTGTCAAGTATCATTGCTACAATAACAATCAACGCTACAAATTCAAACAGTCTTAACTTCGTCCAGAATAAAGTAATTGAAGTAAAATTTTAATATATCAATTTCTTGTTATCTATTTGTGAACTATTATGTATCTTTAACAAAAATGTTTCGTAATCAAAATAATGTATTAAATGTTCTATTCATGATCATTTTCCAGCCCAGACATCTTAATATAAACTTTTCAATATATCTATATTATTTTGTATTTTAAGTCCCAACAAAGAAAATCTCCAACCAATTTTGTGTAAGTCAGAACTGATTATTTTTTTTTTTTTACTAAAAGAATGATTTTGTATTTTAACTTTATTCTGACATTTTGGGTGTTTCAAGATACATTCCCCCAAAAGTCTTCTGATGTTATAAGAAGTACTTATTACGTTGTGAAAACATTGACAGATCTAACCATACAGCAGACCCTGCGATTAAACCGTGGAAAAAGAGGTTGGCTGAGAATAATCCAAGAATTTACTTAGGCTTCAATATTTATGGTAAAATTTTCTGATTAAAATGTTTTGAGGAGGATTTGTAGCACAGTTTTCATAAATAATTTAGTTTTAATACGTTTTTTGTCCAATTATGTCACTATATCACACTTGTGTTTTTAAGCGGAAAGGCATCTTTCAGTGAAAGTTCAATTCTTTTTTATGGCATGTAGCGGGTTTAAAATAACATAATGGTTTTAACCGCATGAAGTCGATCCGATTCCGTAGCAATGTCCATTTGAAACAGCCATATTACAAATCATGCTGTGAACTCTACAGTTCGTTAAGTTCACTAATTTGTTATTTTTTTACAGAATTAATCTAATTTAGCACAAATTGAAGGAAGGAATCTTACGTTAATGGGCCTTGTATTCCCTGATCCACTACCCTCCTGTGGTCCGAACTTCTTCTGGCGCTTTCCAAAGTCTACATGCTTGTAAAACATGAAGTCATCTCTATTGACAAAATGTTCGGTCATTTCTAACGGTGTCTCAATTCGTTTCTTCAAGCCATCCACTCGTGCCTCATTATAGAAGATCATTGTTCTTTCATTCTCCGGTGCTGGGGCACTTGCTTTGTACTGATGCTCTGTAAAAATTAACAAAATACTCTTACAGCTTATGATAGTCATTTATATTTTTCTGACACCGGCTTAATCCAAATTAATATCTACTCAGAGATTGATTAGATAAAGAACTAGCCATTCTTGCTATAATAGTTCGAAAGTAGATAATGCAAAATTAAAATATTGAAATTACTTCATTCTGATACAAGTTATCACAGTTTGTCGATTTGGCAAGATGTGTGTATAGTGGTAACCAGGATTCTGGTATATTCGAAATTTAGGCTTCCTTTCCCATTTTTAAATTCAATTTTTAAACGGCCAACCATTCTAATCTAGTTTAAATCTTGGGTATTAAGAGTTGATTATGGTCTGGATAAGTTAATTAATGTCTAATAAATAATTTATATTACATTTCAGGCTTAAAGAAATAGGCCCTACCTACAATAGGCAGATTTAGCTCTTGTATAATGTATGTTTAATTTTAATCAATCAGTTAGAGTAGATTTTAGCGTGGATTAAACAGTGAAGAATGGCGATCATCTGACGATTAGTGAATTTAATTTTCTTGTTATTCAAGGGGTTTAAAGTTATTTCATTTTAGTGAAAAATCTGTCTATTGCAGGTCTTTTTTCTGGCTTCAAATATATGTGGTGAATTAATTGTGATGTTAAACAGGCATTATGTAACAGCTAGATCTGCCTATTGTACGTCTTTCTATAGGCTTTAAAGTTATATAAACTATTAATTACAAACCTATCCAAACCATAATCAAATCTCAATGTCATCTTCCGTGTCGGATATTCATTGGATTCGAATCTGATTTGCTGCTCAATTGTTATTGATAAATAAATCCAAAAATGGATAATTGTGACTATGTTTTTTTATCATACTGACTTTAGTAAATTGATCGAGACTAGGTTTAAAATTCAAAAGCTAATATCTTGCTTCGGACTGGAGTAATTTGACTGATATTTTCAACACATTCTATTGATGTCATCTATTTTTTAGCCATTATAGAACGAACAGTCAACTCCTTCATCCAATCTTACATAATGCATGATTAATTAATTGTAATGTTAATTAATTATGATGTAAATCAATTATTATGTAAATTAATTATGATGTAAATTAATCATGATGTAAATTAATCATGATGTAATTTAATTATGATGTAAACTAATTATGATGTAGATTAATTATGATGTAAATTAATTGTGATGTAATTTAATTATGATGTAAATCAATTATGATGTAAATCAATTATGATGTAAATTAATCATGATGTAATTTAATTATGATGTAAACTAATTATGATGTAGATTAATTATGATGTAAATTAATTATGATGTAATTTAATTATGATGTAATAATGTAAATACATTATTATGTAAATTATTTATGATGTAAATTAATTATGATTTAAATTAATCATGATGTAAATTAATCATTATGCAAACTTTTTTTCATCTGACAAGCCTATAATCAATACTCTTGACATCCACTGACCGTGACTATATTTTTAAATCATATTGACTTTAGTGATGATTATTCAGACTAGGCCGAATATTCAATCCCTAAATTCTTAATTCAGAGTGGATCAATTTGATCTTGTTTTTAATTATTATAGTGAGAACTGCAAGCTCTTTATCTAATCTCCCATAATGTATCTATAAACAATTTGATTTACTAGTCGAAAAATATAGTTTTAACCCTTGTAGTCCGTCAGAGCGGCTCCCGACTATAGTCGGGAAATTTATTTGACCTGATTTACTCCCCTGTAAAAGCATGGTTTTATCCTAAGATGGTGTTTAACACGTGTTTTTATTACGAGGGGGGTTCCTATATTGACGGAACAACCACCAACAGTCAGAACAGCTGAGTTATGGCGTCCTTCACAACAAAAAGACTTCGGCTGAATTTAGCCGTGAGTTCCGATGCCGATGACGTCACGCCTATTTTGGATTCGGGTACTGACTATACTACGCTTGGGGTCCCGTCTTTTGATGAAAATTCAGATGTTCGTCACCAAATAAAGACAAAAAGTAGGAAGACTTCTCAAGGGGAAATTATTCGTCTGCTTTTATGCTGCCGCGCACGTAAATGGCTGCCAACATAAACGTATACATGAAAGGGTCAAATTGGTTACTATGGCAACCGTAATGTGAATATTTTTGTAAATATTATGGTTATTTTCCAAAAGTTTATTTTTATTTTATTGTTAATAAAATTCGGGTACTGATGATTTTTATATTTGTGTTATCAACAAAAAAAAAATGTCAATACTGCTCGTTTTGATTTTATTATTTTGAGAAAAAAACCATTATTATCACAATTTAGTGCCTTTTCTCCAAAAAAACTATACTATTCTTACAAAACAGATATTTATCATGCTAATAATCCATGTAGCTTTATTCCTGCACATCTTGATTTTTTTAATGGCAAGAAAATATCAAATATTTCATTTATGACAATAATATGGCAGCCATTTTGAAACATAGTGGTAACCATGGTAACCATAAAAGCTAAACCAAAACTATGCAAAAACCACAAGTCATATACAATGGAAATACATCTGCCATTTTACAGTTGTGGTCGCATTCATATTCAAGTTATTAAGGTTTTTTCACAACAGGGTCTAAAACTTGACTTTTACTCAATATTTGCATAGCCCTCTATGGGTATGAAGTGGTTAGCTCAGGAAGGGTTAAGTGGGCCACAGATTGGTTTTGGTACATACTAGCATGCCCTGAGCTGTCAAATATTTGATATTGCCAAAAGATGGAAAAGAGTATCAGTGACTATAATTCACAAATCAGTCAAAATTTTCAGTTGTTGTCAAGAAATTTAACTAATGCTCATCAAAAGTAGGTCTGTTTTAGGATACTCACCCTTTAAGCAACGATGTCTACCAGGATAAAAATGCTCTGATATCCAGCCTGTTCTGTGATTGTGTATCTTGGTATGTAGTTTGTCCTCACGATGAGCGTAGTATTCTTTAATCAACATTAAATCAGTCACTGTAATATAACACAGGAAGTTCATATAAGGGTTTAACGTCCCACTATTCTGCTCCTACTGGGCTGATGAAGGCAGTTATACGAAATACAGTAAGGTATAATAATAATAATAATAACAATAATATCTTTATTTCAAAAGGGTGAACAATCTAGGTCCGATATGTATGGACCTTTCTGACACGTTGTGCCCTTTATAACAAAAACAATAAAAATAACAAATATAACAAGGTTATCAATTGAAATAAACATTAAACATAATTGCTTACATTATCAATCTTGCACCAATTATGTACCGTGTGGAACATGTATTACTGGTAGTATTAGTGAGATGATGATTTAGGTTTGAAACATATTTTTAGTAATAAGTCTTCGAAAAGAATGAACATTTCTGCAATTTGTTTTTATGGTTTCAGGTAAATCATTCCACAATTTTGCACCTTTATAACGCAAACTATTCTTAATAATATCTAAATTCGGTCTGAAAAGGGTCAGTCGAGAATTAATACTGCTATAAGGAGTCTTATAATTCAATAATAGATTAGATAAATAACTTGGACAAACATTGTTAAGTATTTTATATATGAAAATAAGTTTGTTTAACCTATGCGGCACGATGGCCTACTCTTGCATCAAATTCCAACTGCCAAGGGATCTTTAACGTGCACACCAAAATACAATTACTCTCAATCTGATTATAACACAGATCCTATTTCGTTTCGTTTTTTATAGTTCAAAATTTCATTTTATTTGTCTTTACTACACTAGGGACACGGAACTGTGGGTAAACAGAGAGAGAGAGAGAGACAGGGAGGGAGAGGGAGAGAGAAAGAGACAAATGGGTTTAATATCCACTCAACATTTCGGGATTTACATACGGTTTAATTTTATTTCAATAATTCGTTTGCGCGTAGGGGTCTTCCGCAGTGGGAGGAAACCAACGAGGCTGGACAGGCGACCCTGCTCCTTACCATGTACAACCAGGGATTCGAAACCACGCCAGTTGACTCAATGGCAGGCCGTATGATTCAGCGCGCACGCTAACCATTCCGCCATCACACCCCCCATGTAAACCACTAGAAACATCACCGCTGACGTCATAGGGTTAAAAGTCGCTTGTATGACCCCTGACACGACGTTCGAGAACAACTTGTCAGATCTTCAGTAGTGTAGGTCAGGGAAAGTATAAAAAACGAAATGAAATAAAGACGTGTGTTTTAACCCGATTGATCTATCTGGCATCGAGTCTGGATAGATTTGTCTTTTTTACTGTAGGCCCCCTATGCCAGGGTCATTATATAATTAGTGCTGGACCAATTCGTCAAATAAAACTAAACTTGTTATTTCTAGACCTGGACAATAAGTATATGATGAAATAGAATCAGGTTTAACATTCACCCAACTTGAACTAGTCATCTAGGGACTAACACATTGTATAATTTTATTTCAACTTATTTGTGCTTAGGGTTGTGGTAGGAAACCGTAGGACCCAGGGAAAAAACCCACAAGATTGGACAGCCATCCCTACTCCTTGTCACATACAATGTCGTACTCGAAACACAAATCATTTGACAGACCTTATGATCTAGACCGGCCAACCTCCATTTAGCAAGTAACCATATATGGTATAAATTGTATTAGGAGATTACCATATTTGGTAGAAGATAAAAGCATTATTAGGGGTTGGACGAGACGGCTAGATCTTGTAAAGACGAGACAATGGTTTAATCGTACATTGTATTAATATTACATTGTCTATATTTAGTCAAATATAAAATCTGTCTAGACGGACGAAACAGACGAACGTTAAATAACTTACATTCACGATCATCGTACACAGACAGCCTCGATATCAGACCATCTGGCATCAAATAATGGGCAAATTTTTCCAATTTAGCTCGTTTGTATAGCTTTCTCTTTTTACCTAAAGGACACCTCATCTGAAAATCTATGAGAGAAAGAAACAGAAATTATAAGAACATGATTTTGGTTTATCAAAGTCTTAGTATCAGTATGGCAATATTTGTCAAAATATGAGTTGTGCATCTAAATATAACGAGTCATGTATCTCAATATAATGAATTATGTATCTCAACATTGTGCAACATAATACTGAGTTTTGAAAATACGAAAATTATGAATCAGTCCAAACTGTAAAGATGATTAAAAGAATCTGAATCAAATGTGAAAAAAATGGCTTCAATAAAAAAATAAATTGAACTCTTTATGATGGAAAGCTGTACCTTTTAGAGATAATTTTAATGGTTCAACCCACGTTGGTGGCATATCCAGGTGTCTCTCTATTTCCTTATCTTCATCCTATATATAGAAATAAAAAATTAGAGATTGTTAAAGGAGCAGTCCGAATATTCACAGGGTCTTCTCCTACCCCTCCAAAAAATCTCAAGGTTTCCATATTAAAATAAACAGTCCAAAGAAAATGTCTAATGGTCAACCTGTAGATATTGATTGTTACCAGGGATACATGTAGGTAAGTAATTTAATGAATTTCATTGTTCAGTCATGGCATGACGATCATGATGACACTTATCTCTATAACGTAGACAAGTACGTAGACATGGCTATCAAGACACTTGATGATTTGGGGACAATATATGATACGAAACTGAAAGAATGTAATTATACGAAAAGAGATTCAACTTTTACAGTATTATAGTGTCATATATAGCCCCTATTACTTGCTCACTATTGTACTTTAACAAAGTAGGTTAATACTAATTTGTTAAATGTGGTCTGAAGCCTTCTCAAACCCATTATGGTATATAGAGTTGTTTCCCTTGTTCATAAAAGGAGTTGTTTCCCTTGTTAATAAAAGGCCTTAGCCCTAGAGTATTCTGGGATTGGGTGAACTTCAAGATGGATGTTTGTTTTTGATGGACTCTTAATAAATGAAACAAATCCAGGACAATCCTAGAATAAACACCCCAACACAACATGGTGGAGATGTCATAGGTCTCTCTCTAACTCAGAGCCTCCATTTAGCCATCTTTAGTTTAAAAAAAACCCACAGATTATGAAGTTTTAGTCCAAATTTGATTTTCGAAATTTGGAGCCAGTAACAGTCACATGGTCTTATAGGATCTGCCAGAACTTTTTCTGTCTACAGTCTACAGATTGTGTTTTATGTGAAATTATGCAGAACTTTAACGTGAAAGTGTAGTCTGCACAGAAGGAAAGACTACAAATTGAGCTTCATTTGGAAACTTAACTGAGTAAAATAGCTTTATTTAGTTAGCATGGGCTGACATTTTGACTTTTGCCAGTTTTGGAGGGAAAATCTGTTTCCATCATTTGATTTGAAACTTGTTCACAAGTGTAAGAGACAACCATTTTTTTAAAGAATATTTATTGTTCTTCCACCTATATACAGTGCCAAATGTGTCCTGTTTTTCTGCGTGCCAAATGTTCGGCCAGTTGAGTTCAGTAATTCCATTATGAAAGTGATCCTAACTTGTCAAGTGTAACTGTTATCAAGACTATTCACACTCATCGTTGTGTCAACCTGAACTGTGAGGAAAATTTTGTCTTCTTCATATGCAGTATTTTACCTACAGATTCTACAGTCATGTTTTGTTAACAAAAGAAGACTAAGTACTAAGCTTATGTGACAATCTTTTTAGTGAAGACTTTTGTATCAACAAAAACATTTTTGATTATTATTTTTCCTTGCATTTGTAAAAGAAGGCTTCAGTAATCCCTCTCATGATCAAAATATCAAACTTCATTTGGCTATGGAATTATTGTATTTCTTAAGTTGCTAATATCATTAGAAATGCGTGAATCTGCTGATGAATGAGTTTGTGGTGTGATTCTGATTATTCATTTTTTTTCACGATTTCAATCTTGTCAATTGTCACAAAATATTGCCTATTAGTATTATTATTAGTATCTGATAATTTGTTATATTTGTGGAATGTTTCAATTGTTTGTACTCCACACTAGTTTCATGATAATTTATATATAATTAAGTCCATTGATGTTAATCTAACCACTATTTTCAATTTCTGAAATTTGTCAATACTTTTATGAATTGTACATCTAGAACGAATGAAACAAGGTCAAGGTCGTAACGTGAAACATTTTTTTTACATTTTGGTTTATATTTCTATATATATCATGGCTAATCGTCGCAATAATGAATCTACTACTGATACTACTAGAAAGCGACTTCCTACATTTGATAAATTTGAAGGTACGCAATTAAATCGGGACCTAGCCTTAGCACATTTTCTGTCTTTCGAAGACATCTTAGTGTATAATGACGACGAGTTGAATCCCCAGTCTGTAGCGGCAATTGATACACTATTAAATATCTTTAAGCAAACTTTGAAAGGCAAAGCCCGCCTATGGATTGAAGGCAGGGTATTTCGCAGTCGTCAAGATTTAAAAACACAATTCCTTGAAAGATTTTCTGAAAATAAAACTTCTTATGGGTTGCATCAGGATTTCCAATCTTTCAAATATGAGACCTCTTCTACTCCTGCTGAGAACCTTGAAGCATTAGAGAAACTTGGAAATCAACTGGAAGTCAGTCGTGCACAACTCAAGCATAAGTTCATTTCAGTTCTCCCCACAAATTGTCAGCAAGCTGTGGCGATGACCACTTCTGAAAACACTTCACTAAGTGATATACAAGCTAAGGTTCAATGTTATTTTGATGTTCACAGTAAAACTTCAGCTGTAACTTCTAAAGAGGTCTCCTTTGCTACCTCTGATATTTCTTCTATTCGTGACGACCTAGATGCCTTGAAGCTGCAGGTTGCATCTAATGAAAGATCTAACCGATCTACAAGCCCACATAGGAGACAGAATTCTCGAAGTCGTTCAGACTCACACAGTCCACATTCTCATAATAGATATGATAGTCCGCACAGATCTCGTTATTTAGATAGATCACGTCTAGACCATTATTCAGATCGATCACGTCTACCTCGTTATTCAGATAGATCGCAACAAGATTCCCATTCCCCTAGTAGATACCAGCATTCTAGTAGGGATCAGAATCCGACATATTATCATAATTCACAAAACGCACGTTCTAATCGTTCTTCAGGAACAATCTTTTGTGAATATTGTCTCAAACCTAATCATATCTGGCGATCATGCTATCTTCGTGAAAAGCATCTCGCTGCTAAACGTCAACAGGATTTTTAACTGAGGGAATTTGTTCTACTGCTCAGAATGAATTCCCTACTCACTCGAAACAGACCAAACAAAGCCCGACTTCTTCCCAAAATCCTACTGAAGTAATTTCTATTCAACTCACAAAGAGAAATTATTGTCAAGGTGAATTTTCTGATGGTCAAAATGCGCTCTTATTAGTTGATAGTGGTGCGTCAAGGTCAATCATTTCATCTTTAATAATTAAATCTTCGTCTTATCTGAGTGGCCGGCCTGTTCACAACCTGTCACAACCAGTTAAATTTCGAATGGGCAATGGTAATGTTTTGTTATGTAACCATACTATTAAGTTTGGTATTACAATTCAGAATGTAAGGTTTACACTTGAAGCCTATGTTGCGCCAGAATTAATTGGCATTGATATCATAATTGGCCAGGAAACTCTAGCAGAATTACATGGTTCTCTTAATTTTCGAGACAACACATTCAGTTGCAAAACTTCTAACATTACATTTTCTACTGCCCATAGCGTCTACGTTAAGCCACATCACAGCCGATTTATTACAGTCCATGGCAAAGTTCCTTCAATGTTTCGGAATCGTGATGTTGTTATGAATTGTAGTCGTCATATTTCTGATGCATGTCCTTCGACACTTTTAGTCAAATTAGACAGAAATAAAGCTATTATACCAATTCACAATACAACTTCTAAGACTTTACATATCAGACCATCTAGAGCGATTTCATCAATATCTCTACATGATATAGTTAGTTGTGATGGTGTTAATCTTTCGTCAGACTCAGATTCGGGTCAAGAGAATATTTCATTACACAAGGTCAAATTGGCTCTTCAGTCTCAGATTGACTTGTCTCATAGTATACTAAGCTCTGTTTGCATGGAATTACAACAAGAATATTTTAATATTTCTTCTGAAACAAAATAATCTCTTTTAAACTGACTGAAGTATTTCATCCAATTCCTAGCAGTGATTAACTATAAACACATGATCTACTGATACTCTGGATAGATTCTCTACATATTATCACGACTTCATTACATAAATATCATTATATCTTTAATTAATTTATTGTAAGCTAATCTAATTGTGTTGGTTTACGACATCCTCATCCTTATTTAATTCTATATAAAATCCAAGACAATCCCACTTACAGAAGTTTGCTATTGTACGAAACAACAAGGGAAAATAATCGTATTAATTTTCCTTTTTAAATAATTTTACCATGTGGGTAGAATGCGCATTAATATGTGCTTAGCCTACTAAGGGTGGCCTACATCTGTCATACTTTTGAAGGCAATATACTTGTTGTGATGGCGATGTACTTGTTGTGATTGGCAATGTACGTGTCGTGATGGCGATATACCTGTCGTGATGGCGATATACTTGTTGTGATGGCGATATACTTATTGTGATGGTGATATACTTACATATTTGATACTGGCGATTACATAACGCTGTATCTTAGCCTAGCGAATATTACAACTTGAAATATTATCAAGGCAATAAAATGTGGTTTAACATCCTACACTTTTGAAACAACTGAGTTAATGAAGACACAAATATTTAAATATAAATAGATGCTACATCCTACATGACAAAGCAAAATCCCAATGGAAAGTCACAGGAACTCAGGGAACGAACCGCAAACATCCTCACTTAACTGCTACAGCAAATATAATAAAATATTAATTTTAATTTCCATCCAACCCCGCTTTCAATTGGAGATTTTCAAATCAATGTTTATCTGAATTCAATTGAGATCGACATTTTGTACATTCAGTGACAACAATCACACAGAAAACAAAATTGATTCATAAATCAATCAGTCTCTTAATCAACGTATCTGAGTTGACAGTCAAGTTTTGATCCACATGTGAACAATAATAAATAGGCCTACCTCTTCGTCATCTAAGCCGGCCATTAAATCATCTTCCGTTTCTGGTATTTGTAGAAGTGGTTTGTCTAGACCTGGAAACATATACTCCCATCTCGTACAATCACCTAGATCGTAACTCAAACCCTAAAATAATAACAAACACAAAATATAATTAATCATAAGGAAAAAATAACCTAGATCGTAACTTAAACCCTAAAATATTTAAACTACAGGTAACAAGCATGAAATATACACAAATATATATAGGGTTGTCAAGGGTTCTTTTACATGCAAGCCAACAAGTACACAAGACCTCAGTTTATCGTCCCAACCGCACAACCAGAAGTTCCTGACCAAGCCCTCCATTCTGCACCACTGACCAGGCTATCCTTCCTGCACCACTGATGAGGCCCTCCCATCACTCACCACTGATGAGGCCCTCCCATCACACACCACTGACCAGGCCCTCCCATCCTGCCCCAATGACAACATGGAAACTATGCAGAAAACCCTACAAGAACTTTCTCGGCTGACATTGGGGTCAAAGCTATGACCACCTGTTTAATGAGCTCACCGCAGCTCCCTTTCAACAGATGAGATGACGTATTTTTACCTGAACACCGTTGGAACAATCCTGCATGTTGACCCAGTAATTGGTGTTATTCCACACCGATTCAATACCCAGATAATTCGTACTGTCCACGGGATATGGTAACCCTGTAAACGGTTCAATAAAGAAACTCTCGGCTACTTCACGTTTACCAGATAGTACCAGGATCCACGCGTGAATTCTTAAACCATAAAGTGGATCTGGTGGGGGCTTCTCTAGCTCCTGAAAAATAAATAATCAATTAGCACTCAAGTTGCGTGTCCGTCCTCTTGATCCTTAATTGGAGAAACATCCAAACATAGAAATTAATGAATAAAATCACTGATAAAGAGGCATTAAATGAGGGTTTTGTTTGGCTTCCAATTATTGTTATAAAAATTAACATTTATTCATATGACAACAGAACAGTAGGACTGTTGGCTAAGGAATTAGACATACCCTCGTTATTTGTGTTAAATGCAATTTTCAGAAAATGCATGCATTCATTCACAGAATCAAGTAATTTGACTGAAATTTTCAACATATTCATATTTCATGTCCCTATTTTTGTGAGACATGACCCTGTGTTCATGAGACATGTCCATATGACAATTTGACCATCCAACACCTCTTCACTTTCAATACAAAGGGAGATAACTCCATATAATTTAATACTTACTAATTGCCTTTCTATCTCCTCCTGGCGTCGTTTAGCTTCTTCTGCTTCCTTAGCAGCAATTTTTCTTTGCTCCATTTTCAATTCAAACTTACTCTGTAGATCTCGTGGGGGTTTCACCGTATATTTCTTTAATTCTTTCTTTTTAGCTTCTTCCACTTTCTGAGAAAAAATTGAAAATAAATCCGTTGTGTCCTCCACATATTGCAAATAAAATATAAAATAAATACATGTAAACGTTTTGTAAAATAAGAAATCAAAGTAAGAATTCCCATAAAATATGATTGTCATAAAATATGAGTGTCTAGTTAATAAGTTTATCAATTTCAGCATATCTACAATTGACCAAAAATAGCTTCAGACATTAAGCACTGACTGTTTTGAATTTGAATTCCAGCATGGTCATGTTGATATGTGTCATTGTTATATTTAGATGTTTTATGTTGAAACTGAAAAACTGCTAATCAATTTTTGAATTTGCTAATCAAATTTAGCCAAATCAGACTGTGGACCACCCCCCATCGAACCATAAACCTATCAGAAATGTTTCTTTGCTAATGCCAGGAATGACCCCTAGTGAAACAGCAACCTACTCACTAAGTCACCCCAGATCCGAATATGAATCAATTTCCAACTAACCTGTTCTTTTTTCTTAAGTAGCGGACAAATTTCTCTAGTTTCATCAGCGAGACACATTTCTTTTGTAGCGTAACCATTGACAACGTAGGCATCATATCCAGCTGACAGTAGGAAAGAACACAGTAGGGTGCTGTACTCAAAACAATTTCCTTTCTGTCGTTTTAAAACGGTTGTTGGTGATAACAACCTGGTGGGCTGTAATATAAAAACAAACAGTTGTTTAATTAGAAGTGTGAAATACAGTTTAATGTACACTCGACACAAATTAGGTCTTTTCGGGACTATGTGGTTTAATTTCAATTCAATAATTCCCTTGTGCAAAGGAGTCATAAGCAGTGGGAGATAAATAGAGGACCCAGAGGAAACCCACTAAGTTGGACAGCTGATCCCACTCCCGGTAACAGAAGCTAAACCGAGGCATTTGACTCAATGACAGATCTTATTATCTGACTGGTACATGTTCATTCGGCCACCCAATTTCACCAAAAATTCATGAAGTATCTGTTTTAATATCAAATTAAATAAAGCAAAAAAATTGTTTCTCACAAGTTCATATGGTGGATCCAAGGTATCAAAATCTAAATAATCAGCCACAAACTCAGCTGCCGTATCCCAATCATATAATTCCTTATATGGAAGCTGAGTAGGATTTATAGTTGTACAAACAAATTTCTGAAAAGAAAAATGATTCTCAATGAGTCATAACATTAATACTTTTCACCAGGACTTATCAAAGTCTTTATTGCAATATAAAATTATTCATGGCTTTATGAATGCTGGGGAGCTAGGTGGTTAAGTTGGCAAGACGCTGGGTCGCTAGCCTGAAGGTCTGGTGTACGATCCCTGCATTGACCGAGAAGGTTCATCCAGATTTTTCGGCATGGTTTCCCCTTGTCAGTGATACAGGACGAAGGGCCTGACAAGGACAGCTGTCTAGTTGTCTGGATGGGATGAAAAACTCAGGTCATGTGACACATTTCCGTGTACGTAAAAGATCCCTTGGCAGTTGAAATTCGATATAAGAGAAGGCTGCAGCGCCGCTGCCTGGGCAAAATTTCCCTCACAGCTAAAATATATTCAAATTGATTATTGAACATCTAAACATAATATCATCTGTAGATATTCTCAGGAAAACCTGGTGACTCCTGGTTAATAAGTCAGCGCCTTACTCACAGAGTCAACGTGGATTCCAAATATCTGTGAGATGTCGAAATAGCCTCAAACCCCGAACTGTTTTTTCTGTTATAATAGGATCCATATATTGCACTAAACTCCAAACAATAAAGTCTGCTCAAACTTCAAACAAATTTACATTTGTTGCACTATGGGGATTGAAATACACAACATTTACCTCTACTCCACACTCATTGACTGGGTTTAAAAACAAAGGTTTTCTATCTCGGTACAGGTGGACATACTGCCGACGGAAATTATCCGAATATTGTAAAATCAGTAACTCTTTTGGTAAATTGTTTTTATAAGAATCAGGAAATTCAGCTGGATCAAATTTTTCTTCTATCCTAAAATAAGATTAAAAGGTATATTGCAGAGAAAAGTCAGCATAATTTAACATGTGACAAAAATAATAATGAGATATTGAGAAAGAGAGGGAGAGAGCTGTACGTACATACTAACTAGGCTACACAAATGGCTTGTATATATGGGTCATTAGCAGGAGGAAACCCAACAAGTTTAGAAAGTCTAATTTTTGGCGACATCATCAACCTGAGATTACAATGATAATCATATGGTACTGCTAGCTAAATTAGTAAAACCAGCGTGCCATTGAGATATACAGTAACTAATCTCTTGTTCTGCAGTCCGCACAGGCGACAGTGTGTCAAAATCAAAATAAATTTCCCCAACAGCATAATTCCTCTAAATCTTTCACTGATATAATCTAAGTTTGCTCTGCATTTGGTCTAAACAGGCATATAATCAAATATATAAAGACTAAAGACTACAAGATGAGTATGAGAATCATCGAAATATAGCCTAAATATGAAAATCAGATCAAAATTAACTTAACAAAAATTAAAGAGGTTTATCTTTAGTTACTTAAAATAATTACTTTTCGATAACAGGAGAATAAACAACTATTTTAGCTAATTCTACTTTTAAAGCTTCCACATCTGGTGATAATTCTTCTTCTTCGCGCTCGACATTTTCAGAGTTGCCCTCTTGATCTTCCCCAGTATCAGCAGTCAATTCGCTGCTGTCATTTGTGACGTCAGCCCCTTCCGTCGTATCTAAATCGGTTGGAACTAAGCCCGGGCTTTCTTCAGATGCGCTTTCCATTTTTTTCGCTCTATCAATCGGCTAATTGTTGCTGTCTAATTAGATTTTGCCTTAAAAGAAACCTTAAACGTCCTACTTCACTGTTTACAAACGGGAACCGGGGCAAACAACACCTGTTTATGACACATCCGCAACCATGGCAACATGTAGTCCATGCGTTCATTCTAACGTATTAGACTAATGAACAAAATATTATTCATCGATTGTAATTAATTACATTCATTTCGTTTCAAGTAATATAAAAACTATAAATTTATTTTCTCAAATAAATAAAACATAAAAACAAATATCACTCCACGTACAATCGACTTTCACTTCCGGTATAATAAAACGCAGTTATTTCCCTTGACGCACGAAATTATCGCCCCTTGTATTTGGTCGCACCTTCTAAATTAAATTCACATTCATTGTTGGGCTTTGGAGTTAATGTTTAAAAGGCAGATGTCTTATCAAAGAAAAACATGGTATAATTGAGAATATTAATTTAAAGCCTCTTGTAACACTTCCGGGTTTTTGAATCTCTTACGAAATATTAATTTAAAGCCTCTTGTAACACTTCCGAATCTCTTGCGAAATACAATATTCTGAAAGTTGACTCTCTAAAGTTTAAAAGGAAAAGAAATGAAATGAGGCTTAAGGTCCTACAGTTCTGCTCCGACTGGGCTAATGAAAATGGGCTTAGGCCATACAGTGTGCTATGAGGATAATTTTGCCAGGGCAGCGACACTTTGGCCTCCTCTTTTATTGAATTCCTACTGCCGAAAAATTGCAAAATTTTCAATTCATCATATTATCTTTTTTTCACCATTTTTGGACTGATACTCCTTTTGGAGATGGGACCAACGGTGGCTAAGTGGGTAAGGTGCTGGCTCAATAGCCTGAGGGTTGGGTGTTCAAGTCATGCATTGGCCGAGAAGAATCATCAGGATTTTCCAACATGTCAGTGGTGCAGGATGGATAGAAATGGTCCCACTACTGATGTCTTCCGTCTTACTCCAGGCACAGTAGTGGCTTTTCCTACAGAGTTCCTTTGCGCAAGTTTTTTAGTCAAATGACTACAAAAAGTTTACTGGCCCATAGCTCCCTTTATTTACACATAAACTAGCCCAAAACTGTACTGCACATAGCTTAACATATAATAAATCAATTCCCATTGAAATAAAGGTGAAGCCTTACCACACAATTACAGTATATGATTTGATGAAATCCAACTGCTACGCGAAATTTCAACTGGCCAGTGTCATGGTGGCAGGTTGCGTAATAAGGGTTCTTAGACTATATCAATTGTAACCTTAAACAAACAGTTTAAGGTTACAAGTATAGTAACTACAGGATGGAGGGCTTAGAGAAGGGCCAGCATATAGTCAATCAGATCGTGCAAAAAACTGAGGTCTGGTGTACACGTACAAGAACCCTTGACATGTTTGAATTCGAAATATAAGTAGGCTGTAGTGCAAAATTTACTCCATGGAGCAATGAATGATGTATGCTCAACTTAAAGTGCAAAATTTACTCCATGGGGCACTGAATGACACATGCTCAACTTTAACAGCCCAGACAGTGCAGAACAGTAGAATTAAAATGTTCAACCTCA
The DNA here is from genome assembly GCA_963678685.1 of Patella ulyssiponensis. Lineage (NCBI taxonomy): Eukaryota > Metazoa > Mollusca > Gastropoda > Patellidae > Patella > Patella ulyssiponensis. Next base: position 978,806 of record OY783230.1, read on the forward strand.
TTTCATTATATTTCAAGCTTTAATAACAGAAAAATAATAATAAAATTTACCCATATATCAATGGCAGTGTCAATGTTTACTCCTGATTCATCGATGCGTAAAATTCTACTTGATAAATATCAGCACTAACAAACACGGACATCGGATGGGTGCTAAATACAACATCAGAATCCGAGTTCTTTGGTGTTGTCTAGGCCAGCTGGGGAGATCGCGTTAGGGGAGGTTATCAGTTGAGATTAGGAGAGTTAGGGAAAAAACTTATATAGGCTCTGCCTGTTGTTCAATCCTTTTCAAATGAATAAAATATTGTTTAAACTAAACTAAACTAAACCTACCCCTTGCACTGTGTATATGACATCAGCTGTGCATGTCCCATGTCTACACTGGATTTCTTTGATTCTTGGAAGATGACACAATGGTAGGTGGACCAGCAAATCACCCTTAATAGCACAACAGGTTTCCCCACCCCTTCACATTTTGAGAGGAGAAGAGAATAGAGAGAGAGAGAAATGGGGTTTACCAGTGAATATTCGCTTGGCCGCTACAATCACTGATAAGCATGACATCGACGAGACTTAATGAGTTCGGTATATTAACTATTTTACTCTGACAAATTAAATTCTCAAACATTTTTTTGAAGTATAAGAAAAATAAATAAAGACGTTTGAAGTATTTGTAGTTAAAAAATATTCCCTATTTAGTGTGAATGGGTTTTAAAATGAGTAAAATGCACCATTTTGCCCGAAGCAGTTGCGTAAACAATGCACAAGCCATTGAGCCAATGACTGACGCCACGTGAAGTAAGTAATTCTCTGTGAAGCAGATTGACAAATCGGAGGACCCAGAGAAAACCCACAAGGTGAACAGTGAAGAAGTTTGATGTTTTAGCAAGTGGTTTGGTAGGATGAAGTGTTAATATATTCCAGCCTGATGATTATCCAGGTCCCCCCATGTACACATTGGTGTGCATTTAAAAAACTGCGACAGCTTGACTTCAATGATGACTGAGGAGGAAAATCGACCCCTAAAATCATACTGCATGGCAAACAGTAGAAAAATAATCCCATTTTTATTTCCTTTCCCGTAGACGACACCTTTACAGAATGCTGAGCATTAACAAACATTAAATGGCTTTTCAATTTATTAGGTTTATTTCATTTTACACATAATTTATAGAGAAGTGAGAGAGTCTGTTTAATATCCATATTTATCATTCAGATGAGTCTTTCCATCTCCACTCTGACCTGTAAATATAAAATAAACATACAGCTATACATGCATACATATACTGTTATCAGCAAGGCATCTGCCTGTTCCCCATAGACCAAGACTACTGAACTATAATTTTCATGGACGGAGATATAGCTCAGTTGGTGGAACTAAATATTAGAGTTGACCATAGTGCTGCAAAATACCCCCACACAGGACACTGCATGGCGTATGTCCGTCTTTATTAGCTCAGTTGATGTAGAAAAGAAGGTCTTAAAACCCCATCTCACTCCACCTAACAGATGTTCTGTGATGGAAATTTTGTTTTCACCTTCAAGTCTTCAAATTTCTTTTATATGTAAGCCCATAGCTCCACAGAGCAGGCAGACTGACTGATTGTTCAGCGCTACAGAAAACGATTACTATAATTATGTACATGGAACCAGTTTTTATATGTTAGGCAGTGTGTACAGGGAATCAGTTTTTATATGTTAGACAATGTGTACACAGAACCAGTTTATCATCTCGTGAGTTGAAGCCTTGCATCTTGCACAACTGACATGTAGAAACCAGGACAGAAAATCTCGAGCAATTTTTCAGCCAACACTGGGATATGTTTCAATGGACAGGCTTTAAGGATTACCATCAATGGACAGGTTTTAAGGATTACCATCAATGGACAGATATTAAGGATTACCATCAATGGACGGGTTTTAAGGATTACCATCAATGGACAGATATTAAGGATTACCATCAATGGACGGGTGTTAAGGATTACCATCAATGGACGGGTGTTAAGGATTACAACTGATGATTTACTTACCTTCTGGAGGAAGCCAAACAGCATAATCAGGATCTGATGCATCGTAATCCTTTACTTCCTGTAAATTAATATATATACATGTATATATATCACGAGTCATTTTCGCTAAATATCAAATTTCGCCCAGTTTATTCCACACTAATATACCATCAGATTTAAAACACCAAGAAATTTTTATTGACAACAAAATGGCAGTGGGACTTATAACATAGCGAGCCCCATAAATCAATGAAATTTCAATTCTACATATCTCAATGTGCTTAAAATATAGATCTATATTTCATGTAGTGAAGACATGTAAAACAAAATTTTGAATAATTAAAAACCGAAGCGAAATAGGACCTCTGTTTTAATCAGATTACAATTATCTTTGAGCCAAGGGAATTGAACATTTGGATTCACAAAATTATCATAGTTTGCAAATGATCCTTCACCAGACGAAAATCATGCATCAAGACATCTATAGTCAAAGGAATACTACTTTCAATTTATAAAATTTAGCAGATTGTAAATGTACTCGAATATGCAATAAAAGTTGAAGAAAAAGTCACGTTATGGAAACATGAAATGAAATAATATGTGTTTGTAATATTTGCCTGACAGTGGTGTTTACATCTAAACATTATCGAATTACACCCACTTTTCAAGGGTTCTTTTACGTACATACTCACCAATAAAAATCTATTTTAAATACAAGTTGTTATGTTTGATCATAAGGAAAATTACCTGAACGGTTCCTTGACTTGGTAAATGTTTTTTTCTACTCTTTTCTGAAATAAGATGAACAACTGTTTTAATGAATATGAGAGTCAGAGAAATAGAGTTTTCCTTCCACTTGTCCACTATGGGACTAACATATGGTTTTATCTTATTTGTATAATTCCCTTGCAAACTAGGTCTTTTCACGATTAATATATGGTTCAATTTTATTTTAATATTCGCTTATGCGGAGGGGTTTTAGGCAGTGTGAAGAAACTGTAGGACCCGGAGAAAACCCATGAGGTTAGGCAGGCAACCCTACTCCTTCTGACACATGGAATCAAAAGAAAACATGCCACTTGACAGTAATTGTCTTAATAGTAATATTTAGTTCACTGAATAAAACTATCATTATTGAAACATGTCCTAGTCTTTATCTGTATTATGTGGTATTTACCACACCCTACAAAATTCAAGGTAAAACAAATAACTTTTCTCTAAATACAAAATTACTGAAATTGGGCTAAACACAAACTAAATGTACAAATGTTAAAGTTGTTAACGAAGTCTACATCTTGTATTTTATGTATCCAGTTCAACTGACCTTTATTGGAGTTCGATGATGACGAGAGAATTAACTCCTCTTCTTCAGAAGGTATTGACTGGCCCTTTATTTTACTAGGGGTTGATTTATTAGAGGCAGGGACATCACCTTGTAATTGTTCTAAAACCGATGATAACGCACCCAGTGTTGATCTATTTGTATTTAGTTTAGTTTCAGTATTTGGTTTAGTTTCAGTATTTAGTTTAGTAGCACTACTTTCACTTTCCATTTTTTCACAGTTTTTATTTTCCTGTTTATTTTCAGTGATTGTTTGTTTTTGTGGTACGTCAACGTCTTCTTCCTCCTCCTCCTCTTCTTCTTCTACTTCTTCTCCCTCTATGTCCATTGTTACTATCGGCGATTTAATTGGTAATGTTTTTTTCACTGGTTTGTGACCCGTTAATCCTTTCATGTTGCCCGCTGATAAAGTCGTTGATTTCTGATTTTTAACAGGTCTGAAATTTGAAAATGACACGATGATATAAAATTTAAGAAATATCATTTCCATAATTAGGATAAACAAAAAATCGTCATAGATAAAAGAATTCCGACACAACGCAATCGGTATTTGGATCTGGTGGAGCTATGTCGAGCAATCCGGGGCAAAGTGGGAATCTGTAGTGAAACCAGGCCCCGAGTTCACAAAGCATTCTCAGACTTGAGAACTTACCCAAACTTGTTCCCCTTATTTTAACTATAATATAGCCCTTTATAACAATTTTGTTGTTTTAATGGATCAAATACATGAATAAGAAACTATATGCAAAGTTTTGTGTTTCTGGATCAAAGATATTTCTCCTAAACAGGGATTGAAAGTTGAGCAAATTCTCAACTTAAGTCTGAGAATGCTTTGTGAACTAGGGGCCTGGGTAATCCTTGGCCCACCCTGCTGAATCGAACAGGGATAGACCTTGGCAAAAGAGCAACCATGGCATTGTTGTGAGTAACTGTATCACCATGGTGAATTGGTACAAATCGTTGTGGTGATACGGTTGTGTTACTGGCATGTACTGTGGTCTAACGCGGTTATAACCTTAGTAGTGTACGGACACCTACCGTAGCTACACCATGGTAAATGATAGTGGCACCATATTCAAGCTGTGAACTATATTGCTTTCCCCCCAAATGAGCTCTGGGGAAATCCTGGGTACACTGTGTCCGGGGGATGGGTATAAATGTATGAACTATGTGTATAAATGTTGGATAAATGATAAAATAAAACCCACTGTTTTAATTCTGGTAATGAGGCTGGTCTAGCGATGTTTACAAGTTTGCGTAATCTCATTTCTTCTGTACGTAAAATAATCAACTGACGCTTTAACTGCATCTTTGTTTTGGTATCCATGACACCAGCCTTAATGGCCGACATGTATGCATCTAAGGCATCAATATCATCTCCATCAAATTTAGCTGCCTCTGTCAATATAAAATGTAATCAAAAATAAAGAATATGTAGGATAATATTCTCCTGGCATCTAGAGGGTTTAAAACAACATGGAGACAGAAGTTTGGAGTTTAACATCCACTTGACACAAACTAGGTTCAATATGTATTCATAATTCATGTGCGTGTTGAGGTTTTTAGCAGCGGGAGGAATCCTGAAGACCTGGAGAATACCTGGACAATCTGATTGATATACAGAACTATGTTTTGTTTCGTTTTTTTATACTTTCAATGGTCAACACTACTTGACTATCTGACAAGTTTTTACTGGAAGGTCGCATCAGACATAAATCAATCAATTGGCGTTTACCCACAGTTCCGTGCTTCAAAAGGCCAAGGACTCGCCGTAACAGACTGTTTCATTGACACATCATCCAGAACACGTCAATGACAACAACTTCTCCAGATCTTAGTGAAATAAAGACAAATTAAACGAAATTTTGAACAAGAAAAATGAAACGAAATAGGATTTGCGTTTTAATCAGATTACAATCTAGAGACAGCTGAAAAATATTCACTGTTATAGAATTAAAGTCTCTCAATCCCCAAAATAATGACAGCAAAAACATATTCATAGTGTTTAACTACCCCACGATTCTACGCACACTACCTCAGTAGTCTGGAATGACAGAATTGTGACAAGACTGAATTCTATATCATTTGGTTACAGTTCTGGACTGACCCCCAATGGAAGCTAGCCTGGCTGGACTGACCCCCAATGGAAGCTAGCCAGACAGAATTGTGATAAGACTGATTTCTGTGTCATTTGATTCTGGTGTGTAAAAGCTGTTCCTGGTATAAGAAAAGATATTTACCATCTTTAGCATGTTGTAATCTAGCTTCAATATCATCTATCTCTTGAACTGTTGATTTATGTTTCTCTATCTACAAATGTATTAAATATAAACAAAATAACAAACAATTGCCACTGATAAACAAACCAGCATCACTGATACACAAGCCAGTACCACTGATAAACAAACCAGTGCCACTGATAAACAAACCAATGCCACTGATAAACAAACCAGTGTCATTGATAAACAAGTCAGTGCCACTAATAAACAAACCAGTGCCACTGATAAACAAAGCTAGTGTCACTGATAAACAAACCAGTGCCACTGATAAACAAACCAGTGCCACTGATAAACAAACCAGTGTTACTGATAAACAAACCAGCATCACTGATAGATATTGAGTAAAATATTATCACAGGTCTCTATTCAATCAAAATGAGAGAGAGAGGGAGGGGGTAACTTCCACTCAACATAATCTAGGTCATTTACGGGACTAACATATGGTCCAATTTTATTTCACTAATTCGCCTGTGTGTAGGGATCTTTAGCAGTGGGAGGAAACTGGAGGACCGAAGAAAACCCACGAGATTGGACAGACGACCCTACTCCTTGTCATGTACAACCGGCGAATCGAAACTACATCATTTGACTCAATGACAGATCTTATGATACAACGTGCACGTGCTATCTAGTCGGACATCCAACCATCCAACCATTCAACCCATCCTTAATCAAATTGAATCCAAGTTGGGAGATTTATTACTGTTGATATTTTGGGTTTGTTTTCTCAAATGAAATGGTAGAAATCAGTAGTACAAATCAGTAGTTTTAAATGACATTCTGCAAGACAACACATACCAATGTTTCATATGTATCGCCTTTATTATCAACTTTCCCAGCCTGCACCATTCGCTTTTTACGTTTAACAGCTATTGTTCCAGTTCTATCCAAAAACTCGTCTTCATCGCTGTCATAAAAATCATCAGCTTCCCAATTCTTTGATTTTCTTTTACGACTTTCTGTAATGAATACAAATTAAATCATTTTGGTTAATATTATATCAATACAGTTAAAGACAATGATTAGGGGAAAAAGCACATGGAACAAACAGAATCTGGCTTAACAATCTCAAACAGTACATCATGGAAAAGCTGTTTTTTCTAAAAACCTATAAATGTGACCACAAAACACATATATTCCTGGGTTGGATTTTAGTAAATCTGACAAAAACATCAAATTCCGTAAATATTATTATCTTTTTCTGTTCAATGTTAGAATTACCTTTTTTTAAACTGATCCTGACGCCTCAATCTTATCATTTTGGTATCTATAATCAGAGGTTAGTGATATCGCAGACAAGGCACACGACTATACAAGCTACATTAAATATGATATTGCCTGCTCAAATATTTTGGACTTTCACACTTTTATTTTATTTAAGTATTGATATAAAGTATGTTTTATTACCGTGTTTAGCTTGACGTAATAATTGATGTCTGTCTAATATTCGACAGGCTTCCAGGGCACACGCTACTACCGCTTCTTTCTTCTTCCCTGATATCATCACCTCTGCTACTAGTGCTTCTCCATTCTGACCATCAACTGGTAAACTACAAAAAAAACACAGCATCAATATAATGGGTAATCATTCAATAAAAAAATTGGTTTCCATGGAAATACTAAAAATTATTAAATCAGAGAAATGTCTACAAAAAACACAACATTGATGACTAATTCATCAATATCATACGTACTGGTGTATACCAAAGCCAAATTTGTTTCCATGGAAACACAAAAATTGTTAAATCCATCAAATGTCCTGGATAATGGATGGTACACTATTTCTGGTTATTTTTGATCATGTTAGAGGGAATCAGAAAGAGAGTAGAATTGGTACCAAAATGTGAACATGATGTTGGAAAGATGGGACAGCAAAATACCGTACTTCTATAATTCTTTAATCTGATACACATATAGCATGGCAAGTCATGTGGATTTACTTACTCTACTCGACATTTATATTTTCCTGGTAAACCATCAGTTATAATATATTCTGGTAAATCACATCCTATAAATAATCAATCAACATTATTAAATAATCAATCAACATTATTAAATAATCAATCAACATTATTAAATAATCTTAAAAAATTTATGGGGTAAAGGTGGTTAAGTGGGTCAAGTGTTCGATCCCTGCATTGGCCAAGAAAGTTCATCCAGATTTTCCGGCAAGGTTCCCCCCTGTCAGTGATCAGGTTAAGGATGATGGGTATATACCATGTAATCTTCAGTTTTACCCAAGGTGCAATTTAGCCTTCTAGGCATTTCTGTCAACTGTTCATTGAATTCAAAGGCTTCGTTTATGTGCATGGCAACATGTATATGGGACCTCAGTTTTTCATCCTATATGAACAACTAAACTCTGTTCCTAGTCAGTCAATACATTCTGTTCCACTGACAAGATGGGAAAACCCCTATAAAAAACATTCAGTGGAATTGTTCAATGTACAATGAAATCTAGAAACAGTGGTATTACCTTCACGTTCATAGAATCCTTTTAAAGCTTTTTTAGGATCATCAATATATAATTCTTCATTGTCTGGTTGATTAGAAACTAATTCAACTTCTTCTGCTTCTTCTTCAGCCTCTTCACCTGATAAATAAACCAAAACAAATTCTTATAGACAAATTAATATTTTAAAGCTGTTGGAATAGAACTGCATGACAATTTTTTGGATAAGGAACTGGGACCCATAAGGCCTTGTCAATTCAAGTACAATCGACATGGAAAATGGCATACTTGTTCCTCGGATTGAAGAACAAAAAAATACTTTGACATACATGAAGGTCATTTTGAAGACAGAGAGAGAAATGGGGTTAAACGTCCACTCAACACCAACTAGGTCATTTGAGGACTAACATATGGTTCAATTGTATTTTAGTAATTAATTAAAATAAAACTGTACCATATGTTTGTCTCAAAATGACCTAGTTTATATTAAGTGGATTTTAAAGGGACAATAACACTCTTGCTGGCTTGGCAGCTCTAGAAAATAAATAATAGTCTTATTCTAAGTACCAAATGTTTATGTGTCCTACCTGTTGTGTAAATTATCCATTACATCATATTTTACTTGTCCAGAGGGTTCGAAAATATTTTAAAATCCAAGTCACATTTGAAAAGGTTTACGTTAACCTTTTCAATTCATGTAGTTGAATTTTTCCAATTTTTTAAATTAGGTGTGTTACGATGAAATTTGTATCATCAATTTATTTGAATATTGTAAAATAATACAATTTGTTGACCAGAATAAAGATTTGGACATATTATTCAATTACAACAAGAGTGTTATTGGGGCTTTAAACACCATTTCTTCCTCCACTCCACCCTCCATTACTAAATAAATCTGAGGCATCTAATTTTGGAGTTTTGATACAAGAAAATTGTTTCGGCCTGTTGTTTTATTTATAAGTTATTACCCATGCCCCAGGAACATCCTTCATCTGGATTCATCTTTTGTTGTAATCGATCCGATTCGTCAGCGTCGGCTAATCTTAATACTTCCGCTTCACGCTTCTGACGATCTCTCTGTTGTTTGATCTCAGTGACTGACAGCTCTGATTCCTCCTCCTGATCAGTTTCAGGTCCCTGGAAAATAATTTTGAATTTTTTTTGACATGTAATGTTGATTTAAATTAAATGAAATGGTCTTTAATGGCGTGTCAGCACCAACCAGGCTATATTACGTCAATTTGAGACAAATAAAAAAATTATCACAAAAAAAAGAAACAAAAACAAACATGACATAGTTTATAAATATCTAAAAGAGAGAGAGAGAGAGAAATGGGGTTTAACTAAAGTCCACTTGACACAAACTAGGTCATTTCGGGGCTAACACATGGTTCAATTTTATTTCCATAAATCGCTTGCATGTAGGGGTCTTTAGCTGTGGGAGAAAACCGGAGAAAACCCACGAGGTTGGATATAAATATCTAAAAATTCAAAAAAATTAAACACAGATTATATATGTATAGTGTATAAAACTATCATATATTTGTCTCTTTTTAAATATTTAGCGCAATTAGAAGCTTTTGTGTTTATTTATTAGTATCCATGTACATTGATTTAAAAAAAAAAAATCTCATTAAATGTATCTTTGGATTAGATTTTGCTTCAATTCTGATATGCAGTTTTGGGCTGTTTAATAAGATTAAACTACGATGTATTCATCTTTAATGGTGCAGGAAGGATGGGATAAAAAAACCAATGTGGTTCCTTGTTAGAATTGTTGCAGACGTGAGCTGATCCCCCTTAGGTCAGAATGGATCAGCCCGTCTGTGACGTTTATTAATTTAGCACGTGCATGTTTTTTTGGGTATAAAGGCCAGGGTTGGTCCATATTGCCCTCTCCTTAGCGTTCTTAGTTATTAGCTTAGCTTAGACTCACGCACCTTGGAAATTTGGATATAGCTTATTATATTGGATTGCTTATAGTACAGTAAGTAGAAAGCTTTTACTTATATTTATATTATGGCTGCAGTAGTGGTTGTGCATGTTGCATGCTGCTTGTAGAGCTGCTGTGTAGTGCTTATCAGTGTTATTAGTATATAGTATATTTACCTGTCTGTCGCCCTGTCGTAACCCCTCAACCCCTCCCGCCTATTCTCACTCAGGCCATCGCAGATTAGGTGGGTAAACCCTGAGGGTATAATTCAGAGATAATTACCCAATTTTACTTTAGAATTAGAAAAAAGACTAGGCTGTTGCGTGACTGTCCAGGAATAACTTCCCTCTTAGCACACACTGCATGGTCTTTATTCATCTTCATAAGGCAAGTCGCAGCAAAAGAGCAACATTTTTTTTTGTTAATTAGTTTAGTAAACTTATAGAAATAACTTACCTGTAAAATATGTAATCGAGTACTGCCTCCAAATTTCACGACATGACCAACATGAATTCTGTGATATACATTAGGTTTAACTTTATTTTTATTCAACCAAGTACCATGTGTACTGTCTAAATCATAAAGATACCATCCTGACTGAGATACTGATGATTCTGGGTTCTTGCAATACTGAATGACTGCATGATATCGTGACAATGATGGATGTTCCATTGTGACATCACAACTCGGTAATCTACCGAACACATAGAACGCTTTTTCTTTAAGTTCAATGTTTTCTATAATTGCCCCATTCTTTAATATTTCAAATGAATACCCTGGCTCTGGTAGCCCACTCCAGCTTGGTTCTTTATAAGGAAATATAACTTGTGCCTGCTCTAAACTCTCAGCAGGGGATGAATTTGAAGTTTTTATTTTTTCGTTTGTGGATTTTTGGGTGGGTGATGCTTGGCTTGAAGACTTTTTAATTTGTTTTAAATTTTGGGCTTTGTTTTCATTTTCTAAATTTGTTATTGGGGATGTGAGTGGCAATTTGTCGGGTATTTTAAATTGAATTGTCGGGGTTTTGAATGGATTTGAATCTTTGGAAATCGATTCCTCGGAATCCTTGGTGATACCGTTTTCTTCGGCATCGTTGTTTTTGGGTGTCTCCATCTTAGATTCGATATTATTTGTATTTACGTCAGAGGTAGGAATAACATTTTCGTTTTTATCCGCCATGATGGATTTGTGCCGCTTAAATCATTATAAAATATATACAAATTAAATGGAACTGGGTAACTGCAGGATTATGGTTTGTAATATACCGAGAAATAGGTAATAAAATGCCCTTTGAAAACTGCTGATTGTTTTTCTTGAACTAGTTTAGACCAGGGAATAATTTATTTGTTAAGGATGTATGGGATCATCGTGCCAAGGGAGGTAGCTCCGATAAAAATACGGAATCAGACCAGTAATTTCAATGAATTCAAATTAACTTGCATCGGGTAGGAACTGGCTTTAGTGATGAATAAAATCAACTTAATTTGTCATGTCAAAATATATACCTTGGTTTAGAAAACAAGTCCCTTTTTATACCCTGGCCAAACTTATAAACTATTGAAGAACTATTTGAGGGGAGATAATTTCATAATCAAGTTCCTGGAATTAAAGTATTGTTTTATCTTTATGGGATGAGATAATCTAGAAAATAATTAAATAGAGCGTATCATTTCTGAACTTTTATGTTACCCTTGTGAACATATTTGTTTCCATTCTTAAATATTATTTCTTTTATAAAAATCTTTATAAAATTAATTATTTAAAATCAAATCGGCCGTAAGCTCTCGTTAATCCTGCCATATTGTTTGATCCGAATGTTTTAACTTCAAGTCTCTGATTTGTATTGAACGTTACGTCAATGATAATCTCTAGTAGCGTAAATTGGCGTTAGGCAACACCATATTGATTGTCCGTTCATCTGTGTCTTGGTGAAAGTATAAAAAAACGAAATATAGATCTGTTATATTTCAATCCGATTGCCAAATGAATCACGTGAAAGGGGTTTTGCTATAAAATTTCAAAACTTACAAATTTGGAACACAATGCCCTTGAACAGCAGAATCAAGTACTTTTTGTTTTTAATGTAGTCTTTTACCGTATAAATAAGATGGGATTTGTACAGTTGTTCCAGAAAAACAAAGAATAAAATTACTGTGGCCTTAAAAACAAGTTTTATTATCCAGAGGTTAATCTACACCGTTTGTCAATAACTAATATATATATATTAATCATAATAATAATATAACATAGATTACGTAACAATGGCCAGATTTCGATCTGTATAAACTCAATCATCTAGATAATCTGTAAGCTAATTAATGCTACTTGTATTATGATGTATATAGCAACCATTAGTTAATGATAGGACTAGAGAGAATGATTTGACATTCTTCACAGTTTGAGATTGATTTCAGTAACTGAACAAACGTCAAACTTGACATCTCACAGTGAGGATATATCTGATTGTATTTCGACTGTTATACCTATATCTTTGGATATAGATAGACCTGTTTTTGGATATATTCTAGCGTTGCTGAATTGCTGACGGGATTAACATAAGTACATGTAAATATTATTTTATAGTCCGTGAATATTTTTCACTGAACATATTATAGATCTGTGGGATTTTTATTTTTAAATCAATCAATGTTTACGATCCTAATTAAAGGAGAATCAGTGACCGATCATCTTATTAAAACAGAGATCATATTCTTTTTTATAATCTGAAAGATTCACTTGTTTTCACCACATTGAGTGGAGGACATCAAAGTACAAAATAACGAACCGAACTAAATTTCAGTATTTTAAACAGAGTGATTATCTATTGGTCGATTGGTTAGAAAATCGACTTAATATGGATTTTAGAGTTATATCGAGTGAATATTATTTCATATTTATTTTATCAATATGGCCATTCATTTGATTAGATGGACCCATTCAATTTATATGCTTTTCCTATCAAAATATACCATTTGAATTAACACAAACGCTAATACAGTTATCACATGACTTTACAATGGAGATTTATATATAATTATTGATGATATAAAGTTACAAAATAATTGGAATCGCAATTTTTCGAAATCCTTGTATTGCTGATTTAAATAATAGTTTTCCTGAAGTTAGTCGCGATAATAATAAGAAAAGGCAAAGTTTCATTTGAATGGAAATTGATGAAAACGAATTTTACAAATAAATCTACCCGATCCTTCTTCTTTAAAAGAAAAATTAAATAAATCTATTTAGAATTTGAAGATTTTACCAGAAATTAAAATATTTTTATAAATAAATCTATCCGAACCCCTCTTATAAAATAAATTGGGTTAATTTATTTTGAAATGAAATATTTTACCAGAGATAAAGTTGTACCAGACGAATATATAAACATGGATGCATTAACAGACAGACGTCGTCGATTATACGGTACAGAACGAACAGTGAAAGCAGATGTTATGAAAGACACCCTGAAGAAGAGTGTTGTATTTAACGATGGAGAATATAACTTTACTAAAGATGGATTAAAGAATGGAATATGGGGCACAAGTTTTCAGACCGATTTTACCGTAAGTTTTTAATTCACCCTGAACAACTTGTACGTGACCAAGAGTAGGTTCTCCTGTACAACCTTGTAGGTTTTCAGACATATTTTACCGTAAATTTTTAATTCACACCAAGAAACTTACATATCAGCTTGTCTTTTTTGGTGGTTTCGATTACCCGGGTGTACGTGACAAGGACTGGGATCGCCTGTACAACCTCGTTGGCCTTTTCTAGGTCCTCCATTTTCCTCCCACTGCTAAAGATCCCTACGCGAAAGTGTATAATATAAAATGTATAATCGAAACTTTGTAGCACTGGACGATAACTCGGTTCAGCGTTTAGTAATTTGACTGAACTTTTTCAACATAATTTATTTCCTTTTCATTCTCCAGTTTTAAACTAGTGTAGCGAGAACTACCAGCTCTTTATCCAATTTTAGATAATTCCCCTTTATTTGATATTCTAATTTTACATAATGCCCCTTTAATTGATGGTCTATTTTTATTCAAAGGGCCGAGCACCTGACAATGTAGCACAAGGAAAACCCCCGACACAGGTTGGTAATCATTATCATATACTTCTATTGTTTGTGGGGGCCACAGCTGATCAGGAATTTGGCGCTGATTAACAACCGGGTTCGATCATTGTTTGGTTCGTGGAAATGAAGTGACGCACGACTAGACAACTGTCTTTGTAAGGCCGTCCGTCTCGCATCATTGACACTGGGGAACCACGCCCGAAAATCTGGATGGACTTTCTCTGCCAATGCAGGATCGTACACGCGACCTGAAGGCTTGCGAGCCAGCGTCTTACTCACTTAGCTACCGTGGCCCCTTGCTCGTTTGGTGTCCAAGAGTAGTACATTAAATCACATAAATACACGTACGTTATTTCTTATTTCTTTATAATAACTTGTTTGGGTATGTTTTAATCGGACGTAAGTCTTTCTATTATCGATACATCCTCTCTGTGTAAACTTACTTTATATATATTTGTGTATTCGCCATTATTTGATTTCAGTTAAATCACCATTTTGAGTTGACGGCACCTGATGGTCCAGATCATACCAATTATCAGTCGAGTCTGTCACATGATGATTATATCAAGAAAAGTGGCGTCAAGGTAACGTATATTATATGCAACTATTTATAGGAAATGTCAGAGTAAATACATATTAACCCGTAACCCGGTATAATAACATGATATTTATCCAATTGGAAAAAATAGATTTTAAACATCCCACCCGCCATTCCCCTTCAAACAACAGAGAATCTTTTCTACATGAACAGTTTTCTTCAGCCCCAGACTATTTCTTCTCAAATGTTTTTTTTTGTATTATTTTTTCCAGACCGTACCCTGCCTTATAGACAGAACCATTAACTGGCCGGTAAGTTTATTAAGTTAATTTATATTCTAACACGAGCAAAACTTCTATGTAGGCTACATTGGTAACTTGGTATGGGGTGGGGAATAAGGTGGGTTGGGGTGACGACTGAGCAGATCGTCAGGCCGCTTGGGCAGAAGATCAGGCTGGTTGGGGAGGAGGACAATCATCGTCCTGGTATTCTGGGTTGTGCCTCACTTCGTGGTAGTTTGTAGGACCGTTAACTACGTGGCTAGTGGCGGTGTCGCCATGAATTCAATTCCAATCCGGTGCAAGGAGAATATTTACCCGGCAAAAAAGGTCTTCAGTGAACCCATTCTTAACCCTATTATATCACAGATTAACCCCCACCCTTCCACCACCACAAACATATGACACCCACAACCACCCCCACCCCCAAACAAATAAAATCCTTGCCCTGCCCCCCCCCCACTGTCACAAATGACTTACCAGCGTCAACAGTGTATTATTTTTATGTTGAACAGGATATGGCACCACAGTATATGGAGAATCCTACATTAGGTGATACAGAATATTCCAATCAGTACATGTCTACAGTAAGTTATCTCTCATTTAAATAAACACAATTTTATATGGATGCAGACCACAAAACATTCTCCTATAGTCATGTCCCTTTACTCGACTCCAACTTTTCCTGTCGTTGGTCAGAACGGTCTCGGCCACAGACAGCGCAACTTCGGTCATTTGAACCTATCCACATTAACCCCTACCCCTCCCTATTCTCTCAACACGAACCCTTACCATTTCCTAATTGTCAGAACGCCTGGACATAGACGGCGCGACGTCGAACCATGGCTATTTTCCTTAAGTCTGGCCTTGAATACGATTTCCAAGTTTTGTTCAAGATAATCTATTTCAAATGTTTTTTTGTCATTATTCACACTGAAATCCGTGTTATTGTAATTGTGTGGTTGTTTTGCTTGTCTATAAAACTTACAATAATTTATAGTGAGTATTACATGTTTTGCAGGAACATGCGTTGAGTGCTCCAGTTCACCCCAAGATCAACACCTCCAAGGTCCAACTCCCACTCGACCCCGAGAAATATCAGAGACTGGGTGATGCTAGTATAGTTCTCGGATCAGATGTCAACAAGTAAGACATTTGGTTACATAGAATCAACCTAATGCCAGTGGTATTCAAATACACGGCGAAGAGGGAGAGAGAGGAGAGGGTCATTTGGGACTAAGATTTAGAACAGTTTTATTCTAATTCTGCATGCACGGGTCTATAGGCACTATAGGAGAATAAAACTGGAATTCGATATAAGAGTAGGACGTAGCGCTGCTATCTGGGTGAAATTTCCTAATAGCACACTGTATGGCGTATACCCATCTTCATTAGCCAAGTCGGAGCAGCAGAGGACGTTAAACCCTATTTAATAAGTATGTGTTACAGCTTATTGATTAGTATAACCTGTTAAATAACCTGTTAATTATTGAATTTAACCAATAGAATCAGATTGTTTCAATCACTGGCCATCTGTACAGATTAATTATTTAACGTAACAGAATATTACACGATCTGTTTCATTAAAACTATTCTTTGTACGGGCTAGACCACTGATATAGGAACGGCTGGATTCGTGTTACATTTGAGGATCACGGTAAGTTGGTCATAAATATAATATCAAAAAAAGTTATGATATTAGGCTTAGATACGCGTACAGTTGATTATAGGGGGTAGGGGGAGGGTAAGTGACCGAATTATTAACGCGCGCGCGCGTTGCATTATACGGTCTGTAATTGAGCCAACTGGTTTCGATAGATAAAAATAGTAAGAATTTCAAATCTGTTTTGGGCCGATTTTCGCAAAAACAAAATATATTGAAATTATATCTTTGTTTTTCAGATTAGCCAGTGAACATCAAAGTTGTTTCTCAGAAGATAGGTTGAAGGGCAGAACGAACACACAAGCATCTATATCAAATACGTCATCTTTAAAAAATACGTCACACGTGTTTCGAGCTGGTGATTACAACAGCCCCGGTAAGCTAATATTCATTATTGCAATAACCCCGGTAAGCTGGAATTTATTATTACAATAACACCGATGAGCTGGTATTCATTATTATAATAAACCCATAAGGTGTAATTTATTATTATTATTACAATAACACCGATAAGCTGGTATTTATTATTACAATAACCCTGGTAAGCTGGTATTTATTATTACAATAAGCTGGAATTTAGTATTGCAATAATCCTGATATGGCAATAGCATTTGAATACGACACATTCTCTTACCAAATGATCGCACGCCCTAATACAACGGGGGGTTGGGATGGCCTAGTGGTCTAGAGTGCCGCGCTTCGACCTCTAGCTGGCCGGTCACCTCTGGCTTGCGGCTGTGGTTTCGAGCCCTGGTGTGAGCGTATGTGGCATGGAGATAGGGGCGCCTTCTCAACCTCGTGGGTTTCCTCCGGGCACTCCGGTTTCCTCCCACTGCTAAAGAACCCTACGCGCAAGCGAATTATTGAAATAAAATTAAAAACCATGTGTTAGTCCCGAAATGACCTAGTTGTGTCGAGTGGACGTTAAACCCCATTTCTCTCTCTCTCTCTCTCCCTAATACAACCCTTTCGGTGGATTCACGCCGTAAAATATAAGAACCTCAGTTGTTCGTCTTTTCCGAATGAGTAAAACCGTGTCCTTGCCCACCCCTCGTTCTTCCTCGGCTAACACCATGAGTGAGCCCGAGATATCCAGTTTACTCAGTCAGTACCCCACGCGCTGAACCACTGCGGCTTCCGCCTTTGTTATATATGTGATATTATTTTACAGGTGCGAGTTTTGAGACTAACAATATGGCCGATTACGGACCACGAACCAAATCACCATGCCAGCAAGTTACAGCTAAACTTCTACAACAAGAGTAAGTAGTCATCACACCATGGTTGTTGCTTACTTGCTAACTTATTTCATTATCTCTCCTGTGCATATAGGGGTCTTTAGCAGTGAGAGGAACCAGACGACAGTGACAAAACCCACCATGTTACGTGCATGCGTTGGGAGATACTAAGTGTGGGCCGGTTGGGGAGGTTCGGATAATTCCGGATCCAAAATGGCCGCTTTATATAAATGAGTATTTTAGGGAATACTAATCCGAACCCTCACCCTAACCGCTTTAAGAGGGGTAAAAGGTAAATTGGATCCAAGTTCATTCTTCTAAAAAGGGTTAGGATTAGGGTTAGGCCTACTATTCCTCAAAATTCTCATTTATATAAAGCGGCCATTTTGGTCTCCGGAGACATCCGAACCTCCCCAACCGGCCTACAATTACCATCTCCCGCACGCGTTAGACCGCTCGGCCACCCATGCTTGCCATATCACATCTAGTGTAGAAACAATCTCACTAAATTAAAGATATATATTTCGTTTCGTTTTTTATACTTTCGATGGCCTACACTATAATGAAGATCTGACAAGTTGTACTGGAAGGTCGTGTCAGGGGTCGTACGAGAGGCTTTTGACCCTATGGCGTCAAGGCATTGATTAATCTAGTAGTTTACCCATAGTTCCGTGTATGGCACACCAAGAAATGGCCTAACAGACCGTTTCATTGGCTAATCCCACACTTCAGCCATGACGTCTGTAATAAAACAACTCGTTCAGATCCTAGTGTTGTAAACACAAATAAAACGAAATTTTGAACTATAAAAACGAAACGTAACAGCAGGAGCGGATCCAGAGGGGGGATCCAGGGGGTCCGGACCCCCCCCCCCCCCCCTTCCCTGCTCAGGCTTGAAAATTTGAAACTTAAATCTATGCGATTTTATTGGCGATTTTTAGACCTGTAATTTTGGAATTTACCTTCCGGAAATACGTCAGAATGCACCAAATTGAATCTAATTTGCCAATATTTTCTGGGGGACGGCCCCCAAACCCCCCCCCCCCTTAATTGGTTGAGCGCAAATAGTTAAGAAATTATCAAACCTAGACCCCCCCCCCCTGCAAAAAATCCTGGATCCGCGCCTGCATAGTTATTCTTACATCGATGTCTAAGCATTACCCACCATCGTACCCATTTCCATCCCATAACCTTTTGTCTCTTTCCTTTTGGCTGCACAACTTTACAGTGTAAGAATAGTGGGTTGTACCTTTATTATGCTACTTTCTGTTTTTGTAGAAACCCATCAATAAAGCTGGATTCTAGTTTAGTAG
Source organism: Patella ulyssiponensis (assembly GCA_963678685.1). Taxonomy (NCBI): domain Eukaryota; kingdom Metazoa; phylum Mollusca; class Gastropoda; family Patellidae; genus Patella; species Patella ulyssiponensis. The sequence goes on from OY783230.1 coordinate 997,931, forward strand.
AAGAAAATTATTTAAACAGACATGCACAACAGGTGACAGTACCCGGGGTATATAAAGGTAAGTCTCTTGTAGCTTGTAGTCGGGTGCCCCCTGGGGGATAATTTTATTTCTTATCCTAAGGCCGGTGGCACAGGCGAGTGGATTGTACAAAAGGAATAGTGTTTTAGTCGTGTGGATGTGACGAAAACCCGAGGTCCCGAGTGATATCATTATTGGCAGTATCTTAAGAATCCCCCGTCAATTGAACAATTAATTAAGAGTAGGCCCAGCTTCATTGTCGCGGTTAAAATAAGTGGTTAAACACCATTTCATTTCCTTCGAATAGTCAATAAGAAAAATAAGACCCTAATTATGGAAAAGTTGTTCCTTCCAAATTGGTTTGAGTATGTCTGTGTATTTTGTGTCCTGACCTGGGCCTTTTGTGTGTGGTGCGGTCTTCTTCCACTTACTGCTACTTGCAACGTTAATAACACTATGAGAATTGTGGAGAACAATATGATATATATTATTGAACACTCCTTTTATCAGATATTACTCTTTTACAGAGGCCAGAGAAGGCAGAAACGACCAAGAGAACGCACATTTTAAGTTTGGAACAGACGAGTCCACCGTAGAATCTTTATATTCTAAAGATTTCCTCCTGGCTGCTCAAAAACCCAGAAGTCGACCAAATTTTTATAAAACACCGTCCTCGGGAAAGGTATGTAAATTAATGTTACGCATTCTACTATAAAGATATCCAAAGTCGAATAGAACGAAAGCTAATAAGTAGTAAATTTATTTATTGGTTCCGTTTAATCTTATGAAATATATAATACATGGGAGTTACGGGGGTTCGGCGAGTAGGCACTGGAAGCAAGCCCCGGGTTTGATTCCAGCTGTAGTCGGGAAGTTTGTCTTTGATTCTCCCGCGTGGCTTCTCCGTGTCAGTGGTGCAGGATACAGGGTCTGGCATGGGATACAGTCTAGTCGTTGGGATGGAACACAAAACCTAGTCTTGCACGTAAAATAACCCTCATACACATAACATGTTGATGAATTCAGAAGTGATACCATATAAATGTTATTAATAAATGAACTAGAATCCCAGTGTTTGGTTAAGGTCTCCGTACACCAATTACGACCCAATTCAGGCCCGGATCCAGGATTTTATCGAGGGTGGGGGGGCATACAGAAACTAAAACCTGGGATTCCCATTGCTAGCTGCAGGTGCTGGACTGAACAGTGATGACCAGTCTCACTGGGGCTGAAGTGGTGGGGGGGGGCAAACTGCTGGGTACTTAGCAAATTTCCCATCCCGACATTTCGTCTTGTTTGTTTGTTATTATCAATTGTCTTCTATTCAGATTATACAGAATGACCCGGTATTTTCTAAATTTGGTGAATCACAGAATAGCTCTGATTTCTACAGAAAACCAGTTGAACAACGAATTGTAAGTTACTATAGCTAGTATACATTATATGAATCTTATGCCAAGGATGTAAGCGTGGTCCAGTTTATTTATTTATTTTGCTTGTCACGGGGCTGGGGGCGGATATCCGAATTGTTATCATAAAGCCTGTCATTGAGTCAACTGACGTGGTTTCGATTCCCCGATTGTACATGTTTCTTTACAGATTCCGATTATTATACACCATGATACAGTCATAATTACAAGGCTGTACAATTGGTGAAAATTGTTTGAACTGAATACACCAAAAGGTAAAAGGGGAGGGTGGCTGAATGGTTAGCATATTTGCGCTGTAGCAGAAGCCTGTCATTGCGTCAACTAGTGTGGTTTCCAATCCCCGCGTGACAAGGAGTAGGGTCGTCTGTCCTGTCTCGTAGGTTTTCTCCGAGTCCTCCGGTTTACTCCCACTGCTAGAGACCCCTACGCGCAAGCGAATTATTGAAATAAAATCAAACCACGTGTTAAACCCTATTTCTCTCTTTCAAGGTTGTTGTACCCTCATAACGACTAGTTTTCTGGTGATTTCCAGCATGTTAGTCCCCATATCATATGAAGGGAGACAATCCCATCATGATTATGTTTTCATCTTGTTGGTGGCCTGTGAATGATATACGAATGAATGAAATGGAGTTGTATGGCACATCACTACCATTATATTTTTAATTACAGCAAGCTAATGGTAAAACAGAAGCTGATAATAATATGTCTAGAAGACATGGTAGAAACTTTACCCTGACATCAAAAGATAAAATCAACCCAAATGACATGCTCGTCTCTTGTAAGTATTCATATCAGGAATCGGCCGTATGAACTGCCGGGACCAGGTGGGAATATTTGGGTTGGCCTTAGATTAATAGTCAAGTTTTATTTGTTTTGAAAGAATTTATGAAAAAAGAACTGACGAGAAATGATAACTTTACTTTTTATAAGAAACATAACGTATTTGTACTTAGTTGGAAGGCAGTTGGAAGGCAATAAGAGTAGATAACGGAAGTGCCAACCGTCTTCAGCGCAAAGCCCAGTTGTGACAACGGTCTTTAAACGAAATGAACCGGGAATGAACCGTACTCACTGGTCCACCATGGCTCCCTACCCCCACCCCCACCCAACCGTCGTCTGTGATACATGTACACGTTACAGGTAATTCGGTGTCCTATAAATATCTGAAGTCGTTGCTACAAGTTGCAACGTATCAAACGGAGAGCACGAATGGTTCCGGGAGTAAGATACAGATTTGCTGACCAGTTTAGTCTATCGCGCCACTACCCGGACACAATGTCCCTCTTAGAACACTACTTGGCGTGTGTCGGCCTCAGTTGGTGCAAAAAATTAGGACGTTAAACCCCATTTCATTTCATTTTATGTAGTGCGCACGACCCCGCTCCTCGAGATGTCAAGTATTTTTCATTTGTTAATAACCAACTTATTCACCTGTTTCAGTATCGCATGGTGATTTTATGGCCCCGCCCTCAACATTTAAACCAATGACACCGAAGAGAGCCCCACCTGTCAGGTTTGATTTCCTGAAAGCCAATGATGCTCTTCCTTATTCGGCTCCTATCAGTGGAAGTGAGGCTAAGGTAAGGCGAACACGTTCTGTATAATTATGTCCTTAATTAAATGATTAAAGGAAACTATTAAATACGTATTCTTTTCTTGAACCATGAGGTGGTTCGATACATTTTGTAACCGTTTTCTTGGGGAGGTGCACTTAAAATAGACTTAAGAAATCTGCCAATTCGATTAAGATCAGCAAGATATTTGGCATGCTTGTTGTTTGGCCTTGATGACGTCATGACCAGTTCCTGGTTTCGTAGAGTACTTGTAATATCAATTGGCGGGAGTCAGCAGTACTGGGTCCCAAACACTACGCCCTTGTCTTGATGGTCCAAGATAGTCGGGTTGACGTCATTGAGGAGGGCGCGGGGTGGACCGTTTGGTAAATATCGTAAAAATTATTATATTTTCTTAAACAGAACACTTTTACTGGAACGTTGATGAATGGCTACGAGGCGTTACAGAGACGATATGCCAAAGAATATAACTGTCGGTCGGGAGTCGAACTCAACAGAGATACACATTTCACGATCGGTGTTGAAAATCTGACACCGGACCATACGACTGAAAACAGATCGATGTTTACAGGGGTTCCGATTGCTGATCGGGTCCAGAGGACAGCTGGTATCAGAGAAACCATACCAGAGAGACAATTCAGTCATCTGAGCGTCAGTGAAAACACGTCCGATTACACAGCGGCTGATCCTTACGTTGCGAGTACGAAGGAAGCACTACGAGCCAGGAATCTCTGTATGAGTGAAAGGAACTCAGGAAAGAAACAGACACCGTTTGAAACATCAGTGATGAGAAATGATTTTGTTCCACTAGACTCTTCAAGGTAATTTATACTAACAATGGTGTTATCAAATAAACCCAATAATTGCAATCGGTTATAACGTCCTGCTTTACAGATACATAGTGGCGGGATTAGATAAAGAGCTGGCATTTCGCACTTTAATAGTTAACGACTAAATAATGTAAAGGGAATTTGCTGAAAATTTCAGTCAAATTGATCCGCCCTGGACCGAGAATTTATCGATTGAATTTTGGGCCTAGCATCGATCATCATTACTAAAGCCGGTACGATTAAAACATAGTCTCGATTATCTATTTTTTGATTTAATCATCAATGAGCGTTGTGCAACATGTCGAATTTCAATCCAATAAATATCACAGGCTTATGATGACATCGAGAGTTGATTATGGCGTGGATAATTTAATTAATGTCTAATTGATAATTTAGATAACATTTCAGGCCTAAAGAATAATGTATAATATTCAAAACTGAATAAACTAACAATAGCTTATTGGAATTGTAAAATCAATATTTGTTGTGATCCATGTTTGATATTTTGTAGGTTTACAGAAAGTCATCAGAAGAGAATAGAACAAGTTAATAAAATATTTAACCAACCTCTTGAAAAATCTCACCTGTTTCACACAGATACGTCAGGAGGTTTGTGTTACTTATTGGTGATATATCCTAGCCCAATACACGTCGAGTTGTCTCCTCTTGTCAGTGGTACAGGATGGTGGGTCTGACAAGAACAGCTGTGTAGTCGTTAGGATGGGACAAAAACGAGAGCCCGTATACACATTGGCGTGAATGAAAAAAATCCTTGAAATATGTTGTTTAACGTCCACTCGACACACACTAGTTCATTTCGGGACTAACGTATGGTTCAGTTTTATTTCATTAGGGGTCTTTAGCAGTAGGAGGAACCAGAAGAACCGGGGATAGCCCACGAGGTTTGACAGGCGACCCTAGTCTTTGTCACGTACAAGCGGGAAATCGAAACTACACTGCGAGTTGTTGGAGTGTGATGCACGGATTATGGGTAGAAACTTCAACGCTGATTGCTTAACCAATGTCTGACGTCATACGTCCCCTGGGTCAAATTTTCATGTAGTGTAGGCCATCGATAGTATGATAAAAAACGAAACGATATATAGATGTGTATTTTAGTCAGGATGAATATCATGGTTTCGATCCTCAACTTTTATGGGGAGGTTGGATGGCCGAATGGTTAGCGTGCGCGCGCTGTATCATACGGCCTGCCATTGAGTCAACTGGCGTGGTTTCAAATCCCCGGTTGTATGTGGCAAGGAGTATGGTCGCCTGTCCAACCTCGTGGGTTTTCTCCGAGTACTCCGGTTTCCACCCACTGCTATAGACCCCTACGCGCAAATTAAACAATATGTTAGTCCCGAAATGACCTAGTTTGTGTCGAATGGGCGTTAAACCCAATTTCTTTACTTTTATGTGACAAGAAGTAAGGACTGTTTCATAACCCCGTGGATTTCCCCGTTTCCGCTCACATCGTGAGTTATTAGAGGGTTATACAACTTATTAGACGGTTAACTCATTGACCCCTAAAACCCCCAACTTGTTTCACTATTCTACACACCACTGGACTCTGGATTTATACGGATTTTTATTTTTTTATTTATTCTAGGAAACAACATGGTGTCAACATCTATGAATGATTTTGTTAAACCAGAACATATGACAGGTAATACAAGTTTTATGTTTAAAACAAAATAAAATCAACTGGGGTATAATGTATTATATTTCTGCGCCAAGGGCATACACAATGACGGGTATACACAACGACGGGCATACACAATGACGGGTATACACAATGACGGGTATACACCAAGGCGGGTATACACCATGGCGGGTATATGCCATGACGGGCATGCACCATGGTGGGCATATGCCAAGACGGGCATAAACCGTGACGGGCATAAACCTTGACGGGCATACACAATGACGGGCATACACCTTGACAGGTATACACCATGGTGGGCATACCGAGACGGACATACACCCTCAACCCGACACAAACTGGTAATTTTTGGACTCACATTTGATTCAATTTTATTTCATTAATTCGCTTGCTCTGAGTCAAGCTGCTTGGGCTCACACCCATGCTTGTAAGTTAAAAGGAGAATGATCGCCAAGACCTTGTTATTGGGTTTAACCTAGTCCACCGGCTTCCCCCGACTGCAAAACTAATCCTGCGCGCAACTGAATGAAAAAAATGTAGACAATGTTAGTCCCAGAATGACTTAGTGGACGTTAAACACGATTCTCTCCGTCTTCAAGTAACACACGGATGATCCTGTTTATTAATCTCGATGAGCCGAGTGGCCATGTTTATCTTTGGTTAATATATGACTACCTGTTAATGATTAAACTAAAAGGGTTTATCGTTACCAAGGTTACAGATTTAAATAAAAACAACGGAATTATGGCCATTTACCCACTGACTAGTCAATCCTACAGGAAATAAAGTCTATAAAGACGGTAAAAGTTTTCTATTTGAAGAATATGTGATATACTTTATATTGATTTATTTAGTTTTTTCAACCGTTCGGGTCAAACTACCAAACTTCCGCTCAATTTATTTTATGGGGAGGGTGGGAGTGGGGTGGGGCTAGGCTATCTTGAGCTAAAAGTACAGGTTAAACGAACCCATCTTCCTCTGAGGCATAAATGATAATACTAGGTACTGATTGATTTAGTATCTTTTTTTTCAACCATTCATCTCAAACTACCTGTATGTAGTTGAGGCGGAGAGGGAGGGGTTTATCGTGTTCTAAAAATACAAGTTAAATGTACGCCAGCTTCCTCTCTTTTTGCTGTTGCTGAAAGTACATTTTAAAATGTTTAATTTTATTTTATGTTTCAGGACAGAAGTTATTAGGTGCAAGATAGATCAAAGTTTTTTTTTTACCAAGTTTTATCTATGGATTTACATGGTTTTATAGCAGTTTATATTTATTATATTTAATACAAATATCCATAAAAAAATAGTTTCTGTAGTTTGTCAATTGTTCACCGGTGGTGGTGGGGTACAATGGGTTAACGCATGCGCCTTAGAGGATAAGGTGTGTCAATTAGCGGGGGGGGGGCTGATGGCCGCATTGTTAGCGAGTGCGCGTTGTATCATGAGGTCTGACGTTAAGTCAACTGGCGTGGTTTCGATTCCCAGGTTGTACACGACAAGGAGTAGGATCGCCTGTCCAGCTTCGTGAGTTTTCTCCGGGTACTCCGGTTTCCCCCCACTGCTAAAGAACTCTACATGCAATCAAATTATTGAAATAAAATTGAACCATATGTTAGTCACGAAATGACCCAGTTTGTGTCGAGCGGACATTAAATCCCCTCTCTCTCTCTCTCTCTCTCTCTCTCTCTCCCTCTCTCTCTCTCGGTGCAGAATAATACGTTAAACCCCATTTCATTTCATTTTCATGTAATACCTTCATATGGACGATTCCATACGCTGTAAGAAAGTAGAAATGTTTGTTTAGATAAAGTTAAACCCTAAAGTTATAAATATGCCATATCTATCTGCCAATACCATGTGAAGTATCTGTTATCGTATAAATATATATTTATAATAAATATGCCATTTACAACTCCGTCTCGTGCTGCCACTGATTATCTAGCTCTTACCGCGCGATGACAAAAGGGCGCAAAAGTTTATCGTACATTTCCGTAAATTAATGTAATACTTCCGGCACGGCGTATAAACCCCGGAAACCATATCAAAGAGATCAAATATTTACCTCGTTTCCATTTGGGTATCTTTAAATAGTTTTAAATAATAAGTTGTCTACCTAACATATTATGTTTAAGCTGCACCAATTCGCGTGCTCTAAGATAATGATGAATAAGACAACTTCTCTGCGATATCACCCTCAGTGGAAGCGGACGTTAAACACTAAGAACAGCATTGATCGCTTGACGTCGGTTTTTGGTATGATGTCACAATTCCAAGATGGCCCTCATTTTATGGAATGAAGATGGATGATAAGAATATCGGTTTTAAAAAAAATTAAAATAAACTAAATATGCAAACTGACAAGTATACAAATAAAATTAACTGGGGTTTAATATTCAATTTTCAAACACCATCCGGGTTACTAAAGACGGACATAGTTCTTCTTAGGCTACTCTTTGTCGAATTCCAACCATCAAGGGATCATTTACGAGCACATCAACGTGTACACACGATCCCATGCGAACGACAAGGTGTTGTTCATTTTGTCAGGTCCTCCTTCCCACTTCACTGACCAGGGGAAAAACACTGGAGAATCCCGTGGAATGTCTCGGTCGTATTCTGGACTTCCTGGTTGATTAGTCAACGCCTTCATCCGCCGTGGCACAGATTGGGTCTTTGAATGGCACTAGCCAACATGACATTGTTTGATGTTGCGAGACACTTCCCGCTATCTTGACGCCTAAATGTAGGACGTTAAACAACATTTCACCTCGTTTTATTTCTTTTATCTTCCAACATCTCAATCAGTCTAAAAACAGTACTTGACAATATAATTATTTAAAAATTATTTGAATTATTCAAACAATCGGAAATGAGATTATAATTGTACTTTTGGTAAAAAGCACAGTTTAGATGCAGAAGATCAAAAGATTTTCAGGTTTCGAAATTTAACCTTCTCAGACAGAACCCACTTTAATTTATGGCAAGGTAATAGTGGAAATAACGATAAAATTTTTTTTATTTTTGAATTATCTTTTATTTTAGGTTGGGTTGAATGACCTAACGGTTAGCACATGCGCGCTGTACCATAATGTCTGTCATTGGGTTAACTAGCGTGGTTCCGATTCCCAGGCGTAGCCTACCTGACAAATTGAACCTTGTATTAGTCCCGAAATAACCTAGTTTGCGTCGAGTGGGCATTAAACCCCACCCCTCTCTCTATTTCTCTCTCTCTATTTTCAAATTATAAAATTCATACCATTCTGGTATAAGGGGGGGGGGGACAGGTGGTGTTACACGTGCGATTAGATTTTAGTTTCTGTCACTAAGTAAAGTCGAGTGGTTACGACCCTAAGCTCGCACGACGCCACTCCAGGGGCTTTTCGCCAAGGTTAGCTAGCCAAGGTCTTACTCACTGCGGTACCGTGGCTCCCCATTATTTACAAATAAAGATTGCCCCGTAACCACAGTTGTTAGGACTCTACCCTAACCCAGACCTTGGAGTCCCGGCTTAGTGTTCCCTTGACCTTGCCATACTATAACTAACGTCTAGTCGTCTGGATTGGACGAAAAAACGAGGTCAAGTGCATGTAAAAAAGTTTTTGCCCGTTGGAATATGACAAAGAGTTGGTTGTAGCTCATTAATTCGGGAGGAACAGTTGGACGTTAAACCCTGTTTCATTTCATTAATGCGGGAGAAATTACCCTCACAGCATATTGCATAGAGCCTGTCCGTCTTTATTATATCAGCCCAGCTGGTCCAGACAAATAAGACGTTATACCCACTTCTAATTATCAAGATACCGAAAAAACAAAAAAATCGAAGTCGTGTTTCTCTTTTATTTGATATAAAAAGTAGATGTCACAGAATTAAGATAAAAAAGAAGCAAATAAAATGAAGAAGCAAAGAAAATGAAGACTTTGATATATTACAAGTGCTGGGTACACGAGGTGGGTCATTATTATTGTAAGTGGATTCTTGGCTGCCTACCTGACGCCGAGTCACAATGTTAAAGATCTTTACAACCTAACACACACAGGCTGCCAACTTATTTTATCAACTAGCGATTCTTTTTCTTCTCTAATTACAATACACTTTAAATTAAAACTACGGCTATATATTTTAGGTCAACTGTTAAAACAGTAGAATCGCTCGATCTATGCCGGTTTGATCACTAATCGTGGAAGATGGCACGATGGAAATGGAATGGAGTTTAACCTTCTTCCTTTCTGGATCAATTGGATTGAGGAAGAAGTGAGTCTTGTAGACCTAAATAAGATGGGGGGTCTTGTTGACCTAAATAAGATGGGGGGTCTTGTTGACCTAAATAAGATGTGGGCCTTGTTGACCTAAATAAGATGGGGGGTCTTGTAGACGTTTAAGAAAAAGAATTTCTTACAACCGTAGACCTTTTGCAAAAGAGAAATGGGGCTTGCAGATCTTTAAAAACAAATGGGTCTTGTAGACCGATAAGAAGACGTTTTTATTGTAAACCTCTAAGAAGAGAATTTTCCTGATTCTGATCCTTTCATTTTATTTAGAAGTTGGCTTTGTACAGATGTTTTAAAATATGTGGGTTTCGTAGATCTGTTTCTGCCAAGTGGAACGGGTTCCTTCAACCACTAAAGATTTCACCACATGAAAGATCCGAAATGACAGAATCTGCGTCGAGTGTACGGAAACATTCTGCCACAGGTAAAGCGAATTATTGAACTAAAAATGATCCATATTTTAACCCCTCCTCTCTCTCTCTCTCTCTCTCTCTCTCTCTCTCTCTCTCTCTCTCTCTCTCTCTCTCTGTTAATCTGATAATATATGAACTGTAGAGTATTTGATAGACATGTAATGAATGGTGGTATTCAACTTTAAAACCTGGTCTATATTACTTACAACTGTGTGTTTATTATCTCGTGGGGGATGGAATGAAACTCACGTGTTAATTCTCTAAATAACATGGTGTAAATAAGAATATACATGTATAGATACATACAACACCCTATAACTTATACTAATACTACTAAACAGACATACTGTAGAGACATGAAATAAAATGGGGTTTAACGTCCTACTGCTCTGCTCCGAACTGGACTAATGAAGACGGACATATCTCCCGTAATCTGGAAAAACCTAGTAACACTGTTGAATGTAGATTTGAGAAAACAAAGGAAAACTGTTTTGTTTCAGAATTAAGCTACTGAATATAAAACCAATTTTATTTTGTCTTTTTAGATGAAGATAATTAGAAGCCTTTTCAGTGAAGGAGAAAAAAAACCTATCATTATATACATGTGTACTAAGTCCGAATAGGGGTCTAACTCAATTTTCACCAAAAGTGACTTACTAGGTTTTTCCAGATTACGGGAGATATGCTATTAGGGAAATTTTGCCTGGACAGCGGCACTACGGTCTACTCTTATATCGAATTCCAACTGTCAAGGGATCTTTCACGTGTACGACAATGTGAACACGGGACCTCGGCTTTTCTTCCCATCCTAACGACTAGATAGTTGTACATGTCAGGCTATCCATCCTGCATCTCTGACAAAGGGGAACCACGCGGGAAAGTCTGAATAAACGCCCTCGGCCCATTTAGGGAAGGCACATGCGACCTCCAGGCTAGCGAGCCAGCGCCTTGCCCACATCCACAGTGACCCCCCCCCCACTACTGTACGGAATTTTTCGTAAGCGAGAGTGATAGCATGAATACTGGGAACGTTTTTTAAAGAGGCATTTTGTTAAGAGCTACATCTCGATATTGAAGGTCTTTCTTCGGGCTTTTGCTTATTGCAAATATTTTTTCTGGCTTGGAGGGGGGGGGGCAAGACCTGACCTCTTACAGTGGCCCCAGCACACCCTTACTTCCCCCCCCCCCCTATAGTGGCCCCAGCTTATCCTTACACTTTTATCTGTTTATAAGTAGGAATAAATGAATGACAACCTTATGTGGTCCTCCTTACTCTCTCTCCCCCAAACTGTTATACCACGTCAATGTATGTTTGTCGATACTGTTTTTATCGAGTGTATTGTCTTTTAATTAGTTGGAATAAAGGAATGGCACCGGGTGGGAGGGGGAGAGAACCCCACCCCTTCAATGGACCCCAGTCAGTACTTACTTTCTCTCTAACTGTTCTAGCTCGTCGTTGTATTTTTATTGAGCGTATTGTCTGTCTATGAGATGGTATGAATGAATGTTGTGGTGGGATCTCACTGATATAAACAATAAACATATATATATCACATACAATACCATAAATACATCTACTAACGTTCTCATCAGTTCAACTGAAATCTAACTCTCTTCTCCTCCCATTCTACTTATTCCTATTATCTTTAACCGCACGTAATTATAGCTGGGTGGTATAGTTGTCACACGTTTAACTAGAGTTGTCATTAGTACCGACATTAGGATTATAGTCAGTACGGTCATTAGGAGGTAAACCATCATGGTCATTGGGAGCTATACCATTATAGTCAGTACGGTCATTAGGAACTATATCATTATAGTCAGAAAGGTCATTAGGAGCTATATTATTATAGTCAGTGCGGTCATTAGGAACTATACCATTATAGTCAGTACGGTCATTAGGAGCTCTATTATTATAGTCAGTACGGTCATTAGAAGCCATACCATTATTGTCAGTCGCCATTTGGAGCTTTACCACGGTTAGTCGTCATTAGGGGCTATACCATGGTTAGTCGTCATTAGGGGCTATACCATCACGGTCAGTACCGTCAATGGAACTATACCATCACTTCCAGTCGTCATTAGGATTATTGTCAGTAGGCCTACTGCCATTAGTAGCTATACCATTATTATCAGTACGGCTGATGTGTTCACCGAACTGTACCACAAGTTACAAGTTGATAGAATGTATGTTATGTAAGGTATAAAGTGTTACTGTTAATGTTATCATCACCTACACCCGAAACAATGTTAATATAGATGTACTTGAAACAATGTTAATATAGATGTACTTGAAACAATGTTAATATAGATGTACCTGAAACAATGTTGATGATATATAACATCCATTTTAACTTGACTCTTAGCACGTACTTTACATTCTTCATGTAGGTACGTTTGTCGATCACAATTCTGAGGAAAGGGTTTCTCTAATAACTTAGAATAACTGATACCGACAGACATTTGATACATTACCATTCGTTTTCGGAATGTGGTGGTCACGTAAACTAAATTGTACGCGATACAGTGTGCTATGAGGGAAATTTTGCCCGGACTTGTATCGAATTTCAAGTGTCAAGGGATCTTTTACCCGCACGCCAGTGTGTACACGGAACCTCGATACTAAGCATACTGAAATAACGCTGTCTGTCTGTCTAAAAACAATAAGATGGTGGACCGACATTTTAATTCCTTTATCGACGATTTTAATCGACAACTCCAAGCATACTTCACAAATCTTGGCATTAAATCCACTTTCAATTTTTAAAATTAAATAGGTTTATATATTAGCCTTTCTGTGTATGTATGTTGTGGAACAGGCGAACCACATTTGACAATAGGATACATTTTTTTTTTTGGATATGGTGGACAGTTGAATACAGGTTCCTAGAGCAGCTACAACATTTTACGAGAGCGTGACAACCGTCATTGACTACAGACAAATTTCCTTCAAAATGTCTCACAATTTAAAAAAAAATCCAACATGAAGCGTGGGTATTTAGATCCACGGACAAGGAAATAAAGGGTTTGGTTGATTGAATACCTGGCTTTTATCACGAAGACATTGGGTTATACAACGGTAGGTTTCGCCTGACATTTTATAATCGCCAGAAGTTTTTCTTGTACTGGAGCAAGTTTCACACAGTTGATATAGTAGCTATAAACCATTTAGCTACACCCCGAGAACATTAAGACATAGTCCTGAGAGAATGCTTAAAATCTTAATAAATATCAACTTAGTGTCGAGATCATTAGATCTACAGCATTGAATTATCGAGTATGGGTTCACCTACAATAAGAGATAAAAGCCTCGAGAATCATCAACACATTTCACCCCAGTAATATGATGTTGTATATAACAGCCTGACATTCAGTTTCCTCGGGTGTTGAGTGGTTGTATCGGCCAGTAAATGTTTCATAGAGTACGAATATCCCCCGCTCTCTACCGCGGTACACTCACATCAACATTCCAACATCCTACTACCATTCTTCTCTCACCACGCCCACGCACCTTATTAAACAATCTCTCCTATCACAATAGGGGTTGGGCGAATGGTTAGTACGTGCACGCTACATCATGAAGCCTGTCTTTGAGTCAACTGGCGTATGGTCGCCTGTCCAACGTTTTCTCCGGGCACTCCGGTTTCCTCCCAAAGCTAAGGACACCTATGTGCAAGCGAATTATTGAAATAAAATTAAACCATAATGTTAGTTCCAATATGACGTTAAACCCCATTCTCTCTCCTATCGCAATGAACTGTCTACCATGAAACCCGTGGTGGAAGTGGACCTTAAACCCCAGAAACAAACCAACGAATCACAATTTATTGAGTTGGGGAAGATAATCATATATTTTTAGGCCAGTTATTCTGTTGTTCTTCTTTGGGGCGACGCACTTCGAAAAAAGCCCAAGAACGGTCGACTTGGAACTTGACATGCCTTTTCTTATACAATTGCGCATCAATATTTGATATAACGTCACAATTAACATTCCTCTTTCCTATTAGCATTCTCACACCAAGCCCACAGAATCGTGTACAACATACAGCTCATACTTTTCGTTCTTTAAGATTGAGTGAGAGAGAAATGAGGTTTAATGTCCACGCGACACACACTAGGTCATTTCGGGACTAACATATGGTTTAATTTTATTTCAACAATTCGCTTGCGCGTGGGGGGAAAACCGGAGTACCCGGAGAAAACCCACGAAGTTGGACAGGTGATCCTACCCCTTGTCACGTACAACCGGGGATTCGAAACCACGCCTGTTGACTCAATGGCAGGTCGTATGATACAGCGCGCAGCACGCTAACCATTCGGACACCCCCCCCCCCTCTTTAAGATGGTCTCATCTGGGAATTTATCAGATGGAAAACAACCGACACTACTGACAAAGAAATACAAGTTGGAAAATCATGGGAAACTTTTTCGGTTAAGGGTCTGTTAAGGATGGGAAAAAAGCCAAGGTCATCTATTGGCAACATGTCATAGAGTCAACTGGCGTGGTTTCGATTCCCCGGTTGTACGTGACAAGGCGTATGGTAGCCTGTCAAACCCCTACGCGCAACCGAATTATTGTAATAACATTGAACCATATGTTAGTCCTAAAATGACCTAGTTTGCGTCGAGTGGACGTTAAACACAATGCTTCGTGACAAAATGTGAAATATTTGACATGTTTGAATTTAATGTTATAAATATATTAACCCAGTTTATGGATGACAGGTCATAGAATTTTATAAATCATTTTTTTTATGGTTTTAAAGTAATGATATTCATGATGTCTAATAACCAACAGATCGTGGATGTGAATACACACAGGAATTTAAGAAATTCGTAGATGACTAGACTATTGATTAGCAATGTATTGTTTTTCCATTAAGTGGGTGAAATCGGGCGGATAATTAACATTTTAAATTTGTTTTATAACCAACATTTATAACCAGTCGTATATACAATGACAATGGTGATATAATGGATTTGAAGTCCAGTTTCTATAACTTCATCTCCCACAGCTAAAGTAATTTATATATTCAATATTTGATTATAGGTTTTAATTGGTTGTACTGTATATAGTACGGGTGGTGACAAGGATACGCTACAAGGCTTCATCTATTCGTGTTTTATGTAAACGAATATGCCGACAGGTTATCTCGCCAATCAGCATTAGCTCCAGTTTTTGAGAGAAATTATCAGTGTTTGAAATTTTGATCAGATTGTCATTGCTACCATTATTACGAAATTAAACAGAGATTTGGTTGGCCATTTTTGTATTAAAATCATTAAATAGCGATCATGTTTCAATCCATTAAAAATCAGAGCCATCCCACGGCGTTGGCGTGTGAATTCATGATGTTGCCTAGAGAAAGTCCTGTAATAGACAGATTTAGATCTTACGTCGCGGCACATGCTTACGTCTAGTCCCCTGATTGTCAAAAAAAAAAGCAACAATTTATATGGAAAACAATCGCTGGTTTTATACACATATAGCAGACGTTTCGACAAGTACTTGATAACGATAAAAGAATACTTGTTGAAACGTCATGCTATATGTGTTTAAAACCAGTGATTGTTTTCCATATAAATTGTGTTGTGTTTTTTAATGTGCTCAATCATTAATGCCACTCAAGGATTTTATTCCCCGGATTGTCCCTTCTTGTTCTGCTGTACGTTTGTTGTCTGTGATGTCTGTATATAATGTGTGTCCTGTCCGTAGGTTTGTCTTGTGTAATTGTTTGTATGAGGTGCGGTCACCCTGTACTTCCTATTATGTTTCTTTAACCTTATCAAGTGGGAACCAATCTTGAAGCATTTTGAAGATTGTTTATTAGCCCAGCCGGGATTAACATGCATAAACATGGTCCACCAAAGCCCGTGGTGCCAGAGAGTTACATCAATACATCTTAAACTGTTTCTTCAGGAGACTGACTTTATTCATAAATCAATATCGAATATTTTAATCTGCAGACAAAGAAAGGATGAAAATAACTTAAAACAAACACATATCCAGTAAGACAAAAAACGTGAGGGAGACAGGATTCTAAAAACATTTCAAATATCCATTTTGTTTTACTGTTAATTAAACTTTAAACTTAAAACAAATGATTTTAAAATGAAAGCTGACTTGACTGTGTGTTTACTGATTGTCATCGTAGACTACGAGAGGCGTAGTTCGCTGAGTTAAAGGGACTCCACTCAGTTCAAAACAACCCTAGGCTCCATCCATTTGAGCAAAGACGACTGGCGCGTGCTATGCCAGCAGACAGAGCGCGTGAGTTGGTGGTTAGAACGTGCTCGAGATAATCTAGCTATCCGTTTTATCCCCCCAATCCTACACGTAAACAAACAATTAGTAAAAAGCAACACGAAGTTGAGGCTAATTTAGAAAGGTTTACGTCGCGCCTTATAAACAAAGGGCTCCTCGACTTGAGCGCCAGTGTTTCGTGAAAGGCAAAGCGTCTCGTCATGGACTCGGGCTTTTCTCAGTGTACTGACAAGCTTATACTGATGAAATGACAAGAAGGCTCGAACACCCAGACCAAACCTTTCAATGACATATAACGTTTGTTTTTAATTTACTATATATAGTAATGTACTATATACATACATATCCAAAAATATTGGCACAACCGTAAAGCTGAACTTAAGGATGAAAAGATTAAAGGTATGCCGATACAAACTGATTTCAACACTAGTTTCATAACATTTCAACATTTTTAAAGTACTCTTAAATTCTATATATAGCTGGTAGGTGATTAAGGGGATAGATGGTTATGGGATTAAGCCATTAAAGGGATAGCTGACTATTACTTTATCAAATTATTTTATCCCGAGCAAAGTGGTGAGTGTTTGAAATATGGACAAGATAATAATGTAAATAATCTCTATTGTCAAGTGTCATATAAGTAACATAATAAATGAAATCATGATTATCTTCTAATCCATTCAATATCTCGGTCATCCGATGGTCTAGAGAGTTGATTATGGACCAGAAGAAGACTTGCAATAGTTAGTTATTAAATAGTGCATTATTAAAGGGTTAGGAAAAGACTTACCGATTTCTTACATTTCACAATTAACTTCTCGAGACATTTCAATCAGTTCTTCCATACTACCGCCCTGTCGTTAAAAGAAATCATAAAACACGATTTTAGAAGTAACAGTTTGTTGTTAAAGTTTCTTGTTAACGTTGATGAAGACACGTTCATGACAGGCTTATTATAGAAGATGAGGTAACTAACACTTGTTTACAAAGTCGACAAACAATCTATTTATAGATCAATGTTTACTATGATCTAACAGCGGGTAGTAGTAGGAGGGCTGGAGTTTAAAGTCGCGTCAACACCATACTACTTATTACCACCCACTCTTGTTACCAATTGAACTGCCCACTGATCTTTAACGTACACTGGCAATGTATACAACAATTGCTTTACGGGAGTTGCTGGAAACCCGACTTGAAAACTTATCAGCTTATTTCCGACTATCCTGCTTTTGATTCGAACTTTCTCAATCCTTTTCTGTGAACAAAATATTGTTTATACAAAAAATTCGAACGCCCTAGGGATATTTAACGTGCACTACCAATGTATACAACGAAAAGAAGAATGTTCTGTCAGCTTTACTTGCGCTGCTTATTTCCGACTACTCTTCTTTTAATTCGAACTCCCTAGGGATGTTTAACGTGCACTACCAATGAATGAAACGAATAGAAGAATGTCCAGTTAGCTTTATGGGCGTTGCTGCAAACCCGACTTGAAAGCCCTTTAGCTTATTTCCGACTACCCTGCTTTTAATTCGAAGTCCCTAGGGATATTTAACGTGCGCTAGCAATATATACAACCATCAGGTCTACGTTAAAAGTTCTTCTCAATCCACGTCATTGTAGATCCAATGTGCTTGGCGAACGACGGGAAATGAGAATCCGATAGTTTTACGTATGTGCTGTGGATCATATGGTCAGTCATTGAGTTAAGTGACGTGGTTTCGACCCCGCGCTTGTAAATGACACGAGTACGGTCGCTTCTCCAATCTCGTGTGTTTTTCGTCTAGTTTCCTCCCTCTACTGAAGACATATTGAAATAAAATGTACAAAAATCGAACTCCTCCATAAGATCGTTTGATTTTTAACATATGTTATGTTTGGTTTGAATGGGATCAACAATTTGTGACCCCTGGAGAGTGCACAAACTTCACAATTATGCGTAAAAGACACGTGTCGCATCTCAAGAAGTTGCGATCCGAGGCGCACCAAAATCGAACTCATACGAGATCTTTTGGAAATAAACATATTATACTTTCAGTTTCATCAAATTCGGATAAACATTGTGAGCTCCAGACTATCCACAAACAATTGTGAAGGGAAGGTCCAGAAGTAGGACATGGGCAACGACATAACACGCCCGCGTGAAAATATGGGCGTATAAACAGACGCTGAAATAGCAGCCATCTTGGAAAATGGCATCTACCATGGAAACTTACGGCCATTTTGAAAATTCAAGCTGCTAATGAGATTTTCTTATTAAATAACTCTAAATGGACAACTATTCCAAACATAGTGCTTGTATCCAGATTTAAAAGGACCGTTACGGTAAGAAGATAGCAAATTACTGTCGGATGACGTCATGATATTATAACACGTCCACCGCCATCTTAACGTGTTGGTGGTATCTAAGTGATTGGTGGTCTGTTGAAGTCGAGTCGGGGTATTATCACGCCTTGGTATTTTGATTTTGTTGTCTCAATGAAATAATCAATCTGAGAACATTGAGTCGTGAGAAATTTGATATTTTCAGACCAAATGCTAAATCACAGGCCGTTACTTTGACAATCGGAAGTGTAGTTTTCCAAATGTCTTTTTGCCTTTCCTTTGAAGTGGGTGTTCGACGTGCCCCGAATCAGAAAGGTCTCGTAACGCCGGCAGATGAATGTTCAACATTTGCGACGACTTTTAGCGATATTGGAATAAAAGTCACTGCGTTTATATCAGGAGGCGTATATTATCAAATGTTAAAGGATTGTTTTCATGGCCCAATAAAAGTTGACAAAGAGTCTATTTCTATAGTTTTTTTCTTTTCCTATTAACATTAAAAATAAAAACATCACAAAACTGGATACTTTTAGTCGCGGAAACGATCATCTAATTTGTAACCGAGGGAATCGTTTACAATATTTTAATCTTTTATTGTTCAACTTCCGTCTCGACTCGCGACGTTCCTGCATTATTTAAAGATGCGGTACATAAGATCGAAATCTGTGTATCGTAGGTTTTTCTCTCGCTTTAAATGTTATTAGACACTTATTTACATGGCTTCGATATTAATTGTATTAGACCAGTCATGCCATTTAATCTATTTAACGCTAAAATGGAAAATCGAAACTTCGTTTATAATTGTAGCAATGACAATCGAGACTACACGTGAAAAATCATAATTAGAATTTCACAAAGAATAATGTAATTTGTCTCAAATTGTAACAATATTCATTTGTCATTATCTATCTTTAAAATATTATATCCAGAACGGTCGGCTCTTTTATCTAAATCTTATCTTTAAAGAATGTCAAAACGTTGTAATGGTTTCATGTGGTATTTTGCGAGTTACCTGCCGGCGCCTGGGTGCTCGTGCTAGACCCGTGCATGGAGGAAATAAGATGGTGTTATTCTCATGCATGGAGGAAATAAGAAATGCCAATTGTTTGTTTTCCCAAATCAAAGCTTTTATTGTGGTGTTAACGATAAGGTCACTGGAAGAATCAGACAACTTCTTCTCCCTCTTATTAAATGTTAGTTTTTACATTTCAAAGTTGTTTCCGTTTCGTCTTTGAACTGTAAAAATGCCGCAATGGATGGCCGTCGTCGGTTTAGAAAAACGCACCTATATAAATGTCGCAAAATCCTTTATAAATACTTATCGAGTTACCAATACAAAAAATACAACAGTTAGAATTTTGACATTTTTTGAAAAGTGCAATACTCCCTGAAAGCCAATCAAATAGGGCCTACCATCCTACCTTTCTACTCTTATTTCAAATTCCAACTGTCAAGGGTTGTTTTCGGTGTTCAGCAACGTGTACAGGTTCTATCCGAACTATACAAAGGATTTGCAGAACCAACCAAGACAGTTTCGCCGATTATTTGAAGGGCCTCTTTAAATTCCAATCGTATCCAGGCCGGGAGATTATCTTCCGGCGACATTTGTTAGCTTGGATTAAACGGTTTAAAAAATGATATATCACTCGGCAGAATCAAATCAAGGCCCATAAATGTCTCTTGCTTTACACTTCTCACTCGGCAGAATCAAATCAAGGCCCATAAACGTCTCTTGCTTTACACTTCTCACGTTTTTCGCAAGATCATAGCCAAACTTTCATACACTTATATTCAACAAGTCTACACTAATAAAATACTTATACAACGAGACTACCGCCTGGATGATTGCGACTACTAGATCTGATTTCGTCTACCCCCTACCTCGTGGCGTCAACCCCCTCGACGGCTTTTCACGCCCTCACGCGGTCATTAATTTCATCCGTCATTCCTTTGATTTGCCCTAATCAGTTTTGTAATTAAGTTTAATAAGATAATTGGGCTGTCTCTGTCTGCCTGTAATTCACGAGTTCGCATCAATCTCTTGTGATTCAAGTTGAAGAGTTAGAAGTTTTGTGAGTTGTGTGGGTTTCCAGGTATACATACATAAAGATAACAGTCTACCAATTTCTATCGCGAGCTGTTTCAAGTATCCAAGGTAGCGTTGGAAACAATTATGCATTCATACGGACATAATATATTATGAGGTTTTAATAACGTCAGGGGTTTGTGTCAGGATAGTGTAACGTTGACGTGTACGTGTAGACTAAAGTAATTGTGCGGGAAAATATCACGGCCTAATTCCCGTGAGTATTTACACAGATTGACTAATTAACAGAAATTAATTGATATGTAGTTAAATCCAAATTTTAATAATTTGATTGGATTAGATTAGACTGATATTAGTGCTAAGCTAATCGAAACTACTAAAATTTGGATTTTATCTTCGGTAAACAGGGTCCGGATTTTTGGGTACCGCCTTGTATTTAATTAAATCAGAAGAATCTGTCTGTTCGGATTCTGTAGTGCTAAAATTTATACACAGAGATTTCAACTATTCTGACAGTTATTATTAATTACGCAATCCTATTTCAAAATCCAAATTTTCACAATCACATACAGGCATTGGAATGGGTGGGGCTGATTCGTATGTTTGTACCACGTTTCGGTCACGTACCATTTTACTCCTAACCCTATCTCTTGTCACCACAAAGGAGCCACGGTGGGATGGTAAGTATGACGCCGGCCCATTAATCAGGGGTGGGGCGGGGCTTCCACAGCGCGGTCCCCTTTGTCGGTGGTGCAAGCTAGAGCTTGCAGAAAAGTGCAGAAAAAGGACGTTAAACCCCATTTCATTTCGTTTATTAGCACCGGTTTCTACCTATCTAAACTATGCAGTCAAAAAGTCGAAAGAAAAAAAAGATTGTTTACTGATCAGCATAAATGAATGATATCGTTTTTATTTTAAGATTTTCTGCAATAAAATGTGTTTAAAATTAAACTACAAATTACCCGTTTAAGATGAACCGTCTGAAAATTAGAGCCACGCTAGGAATTTAGGAATTGATTGTGCAACGATATGCTAGAATAATTCAATTTGATTTAACGTGTGCTTTAAAACGGAGATAGGCGATGTTAAAAATCAACTCGTAATTTGCACATGTAAATTTCGGTTTAAGAACCAACCATGTCAAAAACATCCGACCATCGCTTTCCCCAGTCTAAGATTTTCGTCCTTCGATTTATTTTAGCCCCCTCCCTCCACGCTTACTTTATTATCTGAGAGGCGAGGCTTTAAAATGAGTTGACGAATTTAAGAAGATATTCGCGGAAACAAGGACGCCAAGAATCGATGGCATAACGATTCGATTCTTTCGTTAAATACCTTTACACAATCTTGAGACGAGACTTTATCATTATTTTATATTTTTGGCAACTGCAGCAGACGATTGTCGTATGCCAAAATTCGACAGTGTCTAGTTGTTCAGATGGGACGGAAATCGGAGGTCCAATGTATACGTAAGCGGACCCCGGACAGTTGGAATTCGAAATAAGAGTAAGCATCGGCGCTTCTTTCCGGGCAAAATGTTCCTCTAAGCAAAATGTATGGTATACATGTATGTCCGTCTTCATTAGCACGGTCGGTGCAGAAGAGTAGGACGTTAAACCCCATTCCATGCTAGAATGTAGTTTATTATAAATGTTCGTGTAATTATATGATTTGATCGTCTAGCTTCACATAGGCTATTCCTTTTCTTAAAGTTGTACTTAGCCCCAGTGTTTCGCCTTGAAGTAAATCGTTGGCAAACAGCATGGAAGGACAAGAATATCGTTGAATTTATAACCAACGTCAAATAACTACCACTGTACGTCTGCCATCTCCCGCCACACTCACCTAGCAGACGACAAACCGACTTCTGGCCGCCACCCAATCATTTTACAACCCTAGACTCAATTATCGCGTCTCCTTGTTAACTACAGCGCGATTCGTAGTCTGGGTTATCACGATGTTTTCTTATCCAAGTTGGTCGTGTTGCGTTGGCGCCGATCGACTCGGGCTATCAAAAAGCCCCCCTACTCCAGCCGTTCACATTATCATCGTACAACTACCATTATAGCAGACGCTTTCCAGCTTTTGAAGTCATTTCTACTTATAACTTTGACTTGTTTAATACTTGGACTTGATGAGAGACAGTACGGGACGATATGCAAAGAACAGTCTTTATATCTTGTGGGCAAACTAGTTAAATAATTCGTTTTACGCCGATTATTGAATTATACATGAAAAAATATTCCGGATTTAATTTAGAATTATAAAATCGAAAGGTGAGTTGTATAGTTTAAATATATTTTATATTGTCTTTATTTAAAATTTATTGCGATGATTTGAGAAAAGGGATATGTTTGCAATTTTTTATTTTATTTGGACGGCCAGTATTCCGGAAAAAAGCCAGCAAAATGATTAAAAAAGCGCAAACTGAACGACAACATTTTTTTGTTTAATTAGATTCAAAAACAGCACCCAATATTTTCCGTGGAATTAGAACTACGGGTTGAACAAAACAATTAACTTCGCGATTTCCGTCGAAATTTACACATTTTAAACTGAAAATAAACACGACACTTGTCACTGAAGGAAAAGTTGAATTCATGAATATTCATTATTTGATTTGGTAATAATGTGATTGGTTGTACAGTCTTTAAATAATAAAATAGTAATTTAACAGCTTTGGGCCCTTTATTGAAATGGATTTGATGAAATCCCTTCAGTAGAATAGCGATTTATACAAACACGTGCACGGTTTATAATGACGATATATTTCCTCCTCTGAATCACGCGAATAATCAAAGTTTATATATATATATTAACATACCAAACAAAGAAACGTTTATTTAAACAATTCTGGGGGTTTAGTAAAATTGAAAAAAAAATATGATTTCAGTTTCCTTGTTTTTCATGGAATTTAACTCTCTATTTTTTTCTGCACCAATCACCGAATTCCAACTACCAAGGATTCTTTAACTTATGTGTGCACGTTCTTAGGTTTTTCTGTTCGTCCACACGACGTGGGGTAACACGCTGACAAACCCCGAAGATCTTTCTTCGTCCATACCGGGATCGAATCCAGAACGTCTTGATTAGTGAACCAGCAAATTGTTCGCTGAAGAGCATGTTGACATTGTCGTGAGTGAACGTTTTATTTCTTGCACTTTTCTTCATACGTCCGCGTCTTTTATTAAAATCAAACTTAACATAGTTACATAGTTTCTTCTTGCTTTGCATGCATGTACTGGCTTCCGTACCCCCGGGGCGACCATATTTTGTTGTGTAAAACTTTGGTTCAGGGAAGCAAGACACGAAACATCGTGTTATTTTACTCAATGTCCTTTAAGGTTGAAAATTGGATGGGCGGGGTGGGCAGGTTAATTCTGAAATTATTTCTTTAACAACAATGGCAATTTATGCCATTTGGTTTATGTATCAGGACTGTGATATTTTTTAGAGCAATTTGATCAATTGGTTGATTATGAAACACACAGATTGGAGATGATGAGTTGGGGGAGCTGTACTATTAGCCATCTCTGGGGAATTCACCCATGCGGCCAATGCAAAAAAAACCTAACCTTGACAACATGGTCGAGCCACACGCAACTTGATTCACCAAACACGTGAAACGTATCAGTCTTATTTTTACTGTGTATTTTTATCAACACAGTTAAATATCCATTAGACGATGTTTTTCACAAACTCTTTTTTATGATAAAAAAATATTAGTTATTATCTCAATTTCTTGATAATTTTACTAACTGTGGAAGACGAAAGTCTTGATAGAGGTTTTCCAGGTCAGGGAGAAACATGTTTATTATTTTAAGATAGAAATTGTAAATTTGGTAATTTAAACAAATTTGATAAAGTAGTATTTTATTTTGGTTTATTTTATAAAAACGCGGATGATATCTGACACGCGATACAGGAAGATTGTCAGGTTGTTTATAACTCTCCCCGATTTTAATTTTAAAATTGGACCCCCTGGCTATTAAAGAAAGTTTGAATCGATAGGTGTTTCGAGGTGTGAAGTTTTTAGTATAATTTTGCA
Organism: Patella ulyssiponensis; assembly: GCA_963678685.1. NCBI lineage: Eukaryota > Metazoa > Mollusca > Gastropoda > Patellidae > Patella > Patella ulyssiponensis. The sequence goes on from OY783230.1 coordinate 1,022,819, forward strand.
AGTGACTGTTTTTTTTTGGTTTTTTTTTTATTCTTCTAAAGATAGATATATTTCCCATTAGTGTTACTCATAAATTATTTATAAATGCTTATCAAGCCAATTGAGAAGGCTGAACACCATGAATGAAATTCATAGACTTGAATGTCAAGTCTGTTTCGAACTACCACAACGGGCGCCACGGGCTGTGGCTCAGTGGGCAAGGCACTGGCTCACTAACCAGGTCACGTGTTGGATAAAAGCGTAGGCCGAGGAAGTTTCTCGGGAATTTCCAGACTGGAACCCTTTATGCAGAACCATGGACCTTATAATACAGAACAAAGGACCTAGCATCTAGTCTATCGGGTTTAACTTCCACTCGACACAAACTAGGTCATTTTGGGAAATATTTCCTTGAAGTTGCAATTGATGTTATTATATCCACGGAACCGTTCATAGGGAGGGGTTGGGTGGAGGGGTATGTTTAGAATAAGTTGTTTGTTGTAGCTTGCACCAGGACCAGCGCGAATGATGCCTGTATATTAAGTTTTAACATTTCACAATTACATGGTTGTAATTGGTTATTATTTGCGGCCTGTACCATAGTCGTATGATCGCAGGACCACCGCGAATGATGCCATCTATGCAAAGTTGCATGGTTGCAGTTGGTTGCTATTTCCGGCCTGTACCAGCGTCGTGTGGTCGCAAGACCACCGCGACTGGTGCTTCGCCGAGCTATCAATTATCTACCTTATGCATACTATCTTGATTGTTACCACCAACGCAGTATGATTTCAGGACCACCCCCATTGATATTCTGCTGTGTTATCAATTTCCAAGTGAAATTTTAAAATTTAATTATCGATGATAAGCTAACTGATGTCTGCTCGAAGTTTCATCTAGTACAAACACCTATCATACGTTGGGGGGTTTCCGTATGTTGGTCTATCACTTGATAAGGGGGTTTCCTCGAAATTAATTGATGACGAACCAAATGTGTAACCATAAAAACCATTGATTGGTTGATTAATAATGTCCAGATTGTTTGAGAAACGGTGTTTGATTTGACTATAAAATATTGTGTTGAATATACGACTGATCTTTATGTCGCGGAAGACGTTCAGTCGGGTTAGGGTTAAAGAATGGAAAGCTTGCGACGGGGAGATCACGGTGGCCAAGTGAGTAAGATGTACGGGTGTTCGATTCCTGCATTGGTCGAGAAAGTTCATCCAGATTTTCCGGCGTGGTTTTCCCTTGTCAGTAATGCAGGACGGAGGGCCTAACAAGGACAGCTGTCTGGTCGTTCGGATGGGACACATTGACGTGAACGTATAAGATCCCTTGGCAGTTGGAATTCGATAAAAGGGTAGACCTTAGCGCCCGCTGTTCGGGCAATATTTCCCTCCCTCATGGCAGACTGTAGCCTACAGCGCATGCCTGTCTTCCTTGACACAGTCGGAGCAGAACAGTGGAACGTAAAACCCCATTTCATTTCATTTCATATGGCAACTAACAATATTGGTTACGCATTGATGCGAGAGAGGGTATTTTTGTCCAGACAGTGGCATATTCACCTTCTCTTCCTCATTTCCATTTAGCAGTTGACAAATCACGAAGCTTCTTCGTCGATATCATCTTGGAAACAAATTTGAGACTGAGTTCTCTGCTCTGTAAATAAACGACATGATAATTCGACTGACGGATATGATAATTCTGCCGACTGCGATGTGATTAACGGTGTGAGGGGAAGATAAAGGTGGCTTCAATTACACTGGATAATCGAACTAATCTCGTCAACAAGATATGGAATTAGTCAGGTTTTATTATTGTACAGATTATCAAGACTGTTCTTGTTTTAAAGCTTCTAACTGTTTATTTACTTCTGCACAGACACGTGACAGGCCGATCTAAGAAATTATTATTAATGGTTCCGCGAGACCTCACCATTAAAACTGCACTGTATATAGTTTGGATTTGCTGTTCAAAAAGTGAATTAGCAATTGATCTATAAGACCGCGTGCGCACATGACCACACAATTTCCAAACTCCGTATCAGGCCCTTTCGCTCACCACTAGCTGACAAATGGAACCTGCCTTGATTCTGGTCTAGTGTCGTAACCAAGCAACCACCGTATTTTGGTCTATCACTTGCTGGTTTACCGTCTGCTTCCACAATAGTGATATCGCAGTCAGCCTGATGTATGATAAACTGTCAGTTGTGCAGGGGGGCGGGTATATGGCAAGGAAAAACGTCATAATTATAAGCAATATGTTAAAATGTGGCATTCAATCCCATTTCCTTTGTAGTCTATAGAGTTTTGACACAGCACTAAGGATTCCTTACGGCGATCGCGCAATATGAATACTCTTGATATATCTGGAATGACTTGTTCGCTCTGGTGATAGAAGTTATGTGTCGCCACTCCTCGGATCTGGAATCGACTACCATCCAAAATCAGAGCACCAGCTTAAGGATTTATTTATGCATACTATCTCATCCGGAGTAGTAACTTTTATTTTTGGTGAGACTCATCTGTGTTGCGCTTTGAACACGCATTTTATAGTTGGAGTATGGACATTATTTTATACATATTATTATTATTATTAACTCACTGATCTATATTTTGAATTTTTTCAGATGATGTATAACCACAGACAGTTTGTGACGTGTGTTGTGGTTGGTTTTCTCTTGTGTCTGGCGGTGTGTGAATGTCGACGTATCGAAGGCAAACAACTTCGTCGTCACAAAAATAGAGGTCTCTTACGGTTTCCGGGAAATGAATCGACAACAACAAGACCGTCAAGAAGTACGAATCCGATATTCCGACCATTCGGAGTAACCAAGACAACACGTAAACAAAACTCAGCGATTCGCGGCAGTCGTAAAGCCGTTGTCGTAACCAAGAAGACCTATTTACGAAAAGAATGGTGTAAAACGCAACCTTTGAAACAAATTATACGGGAAAAGGGTTGTTTACGTACGACCGTTATTAACAGCTTTTGTTATGGGCAATGCAATTCCTTTTTTATTCCCAAATCGGACAAAGCCGACGACAAACCAACTGCATTCATGTCATGTGGATTCTGCAAACCTCGAAAATATCGGTGGATTCTTGTGACGCTCCGCTGCCCTGGCAAAAAGGGCATGAGATTCAAACGTAAAAGGATTATGAGAATTAAGAAATGTAGATGTATGGCACAGGATGTACAATTTCCATGAACATTTTACTGTGTTCTGGATGACCTGTAGATATATGAAATACGAAATCCACACAAATGGTTGTGATGTGACTAAATACAATTTGTGATGCACTCATTTTGCTGAACTCAAACGGGATCAGGCGAAATATTTTGAATAATAAACATTACGACAGATTGGGAAATTTGACATAGTTCATTTTGTATGTTACTAAATATAGTGCGGTTGTATTTGACTCAGAAATTTACATTTTGACTCTTTTGTGAAATATTTTCTGACCTTGCACGGCGAACTCAATTTTGACTTTATACCGTGAACTCGTTTTGACTTTACACAGTGAACTCGTTTTGACTTTGCACAGTGAATTGTGGTTTGACTGTGAGATAAATAAATGTCCAGTGTTTTTTGACTCTAACGAGATACCATTGCTGTATTCATGGTATTTTTGACTAAACTGTGGATGGTATTTTTGACTCAGGGAAGACATTTTAACGGGTTGTTATTTCAATCACCCGCAAAGTTTTAAAAACAAGCAAACAGAACTCGGTTAAGTTTTGAATTGAATTGTTTGTGTAATAAAAACTGTAATTTATTTCAACGGTGGAACTAATTGACGTGGATGATATCTTCAGTGCTGCCATCTAGTGTGCTAATTAGATTTATTTCCCTTGTTGAAAGAATAAGAAGCTATTCGGTGCCACCGATCTATTTTATATCGTTTTAGATACAAACAACCGAACTAATGGGAATAAATGAACATTCGCCAAATTCTTATAAATGCTTCATTTCCACAACTTTGAATTTCCATTCTTCTCAGTCTAATTCTGGTTGAAGTTTTGGCAGACGAGGCGATTATTTGGGCGGGAAACGTTAGTTCTTATCGAACTTCATCAGTTAAGTCGCCACAGCGGAGACGAAATACCGCCAAATGTCGACACTATGTGAATTGCCCTTATCTTTATTAACTGATTCCTTATCATCCAGTCGTTTAGTTTATCAATGAATTTTATTGACATGTAAGACTTGATAACGGCGACGACATGAATGATTGTAGCAGTCTGCGGTTAGTTATTTTATTTCTGTCTTTTATACATGTTAAATCTAAGATGGCGGCGTATGGCGTGGATCATTAGTATGAAATATAGGGCTGTGTTGCGAAGTTAATCAAGTTTATGCCCCAGTTGAATTTCAGAATACAGATAAAGAGAAATAAAAAACACGACGGCGCCCGACGTTCAACTCTCGTCTTATTATTGCTATTGTTACACGAGATTGTTCGAGACATGATATGTGAGAGTCAAGTGGACGTATTAACCAACAAGTGGCGCTTTTTACCGACTACTTGACAACACAATGCGCGAGTTAATGGCGGGAGCGGGATTAAAAACACGTGGGGTCGTTCTTGAGGTTTTTTCAATTAGAAAATCCTTTTCACTGTAGAGGATTACGGCGTACCCTAAACAAAGCTTTGTATCGGGTTGCCGTTCACAGTGTGTGGTGATCATCAGACGACAGATCAGACGTTTGACTCCAGATTTAACGGCAAATAACAAATCTCTTACTGATAGCAGACGATAACGACAGGACATCATGACGTCATCAAAAGATCTTGTGTATTACGCATGACCAGAGCGAGCACTGTAGGCACCATGCTATTACGTCATTTGTTTAGTTATTGATGTAGAAAACGTTCTGCTTTTCGACATATCCCGAGAGATTAATCAACCCTTTATAAATTCTCAATTAAATCAACATTTGAACTGGTTTAAAACAGAGATCTATTTCATACACCGTAACGTTTAAAACAGAGATCCATTTCATGTACTCTCTGATTTGAAATTATTTTACTGCCAAAACTATTAAATTATCACACATTGGATGAAATTCGACCTTTGAAATCATTTGATGTATGTTGGTTTTCAAATTTATATGCATACTATATATTTTTTTGTACATTATATCTGAAAATATTTATACACATTGTGAAGACAGATCTTAGTAGAATTATAGATGTAAGATTTGAAGAAGGAGCTGACTGTTCTTGCTATAATATTTAAAAAGTAGAAATAATGATACAATATAAACACAGGGTCACGAGTGACGTAATACGTACTATTGAATTTAATATTAATGTCTCTGCACGTCAATTGTATTTTTGGTCAACATCTCTTTTTTAACGGCGCTGACTGTTGATGCGTTTTAAATTCATTTAATGTTACTAACATAGTGTGTTGTTATAGCCGTATTTAACTGTATACAGAGAACGACGCTATAACGTCAATGGTCTACTACAATGTTATAGAGAGTTGAACATTACTAGTTCCACTTTTCGGCTCTACTACTGCGTTTTAGCATAGTGTTGTTATAGCCGTATTTAACTGTATACAGAAAGCTGCGCTATAACGTTAATGGTGAACTACAACGTTATAAAGAGTTGAACATTACTAGTTCCGCTTTTCGGCTCCACTACTGCGTTTTAGCATAGTGTTGTTATAGCCGTATTTGACTGTGTACAGAAACCTATGCTATAACGTTATAAAGAGTTGAACATTACTTGCCCAACTTTTCCGCTCTACAACAGCGTTTTAGCATAGTGTTGTTATAGCCGTATTTAACTGTATACTAGCCCCACTTTTCTACTCCGACTGGGCTACTGATGGCGGGGTGTTGAATGTACTGCCCCGACTGGGCTAACTGGGCTACTGATGACGGTGTGTTGACTGTATACTATAGTACCAGTATGTAAATATGTATATATATATAATGTACTCAACAAACTGTGATATTGTAAATATATGTGTTATTATAATGTTTGTATATATTATATGTATATATAGCCTATTAAATATATATCTAAGTTATACACTTTCATATTATTATTATTATACAGTGGAACATGTATAAACTGTCAGTCCAGTCCAACACAAGTCGGAAACGTTATTCAATTTGGGTCTCGGAGGGATTTGTACTCGTGGTCGGATTCACCTACTTCTGGGCCTTCATTCCGAACTCATCAGTAGGTTGAAGACTACTTTGAAGCTATAATTATGGTACATAGACCCTTATAGTTTTGAATAATGAAATACCCAGTGTACGCCTAAAATAATGTTATACACTGGCATGGTCTGTGACAAATTGTTTGAGCGTATGTGGCATGGAGATAGGGGCGCCTTCTCAACCTCGTGGGTTTCCTCCGGGCACTCCGGTTTCCTCCCACTGCTAAAGACCCCCACACGCAAGCGAATTATTGAAATGAAATTGAAACCATATGTTAGTCCCAAAATGACGTAGTTTGTGTCGAGTGGACGTTAAACCCCATTTCTCTCTCTCTCTGTGACAAATTTAGTTAGAGTGAGCAGCACAGGACTAGGGTTAGGGTTAGGGTTTTCAATTGTTTCCCCCCTAGATCTTAGAATGTTTAGTAAATATTTTTAAATATTCTTTTGCAAACTGGGTTTACAAGAGAAAATATTTCGCGTCTTATTAAATGGTTTCTGTTAAAGCACGGTCTAATCACATTTGCATGTTATTATCAAACTGTCTCATGTGCATTATGAAAAATCCAAGATGGCGCTCCAGGTTGTCATTTTTTAAATAAAATTTGCTTTAAACCCCTCCCCATGTATCTGATAATCACGGGCCGATAAACCCCTGCTGAATATGGTTGAGGATGTAGCGCCATTGCGACGATGTGCATCTCGCCAACCAAGATATTTTGAGACATCTCTTTCTCGTAGAGACATTACGAATGAACGATCATTTTGAGACAAGTACAGAGGTAATTTCACAGGGTCGTGACCAGGTATTTGAGCTTAAGCAGCGTGATGGGGAGGGGAAATCTTCTTTTATAACAAGATGGTCGGTGGTCGAATGGTTAAATGAGTGCACATTTGCTTGAGTGAACGATACCCCTCCCCCATACCCCCCTCACCCCCTCTCTCTTGTATTGTTCTGAAATAAAATCTCGACTCTTACTAGGGATGGTTGGGTAAATAGCGACCACGATCTGGTATCCGTGTGTTCTTAAAATGAAATAGAGAGAGAGAGAGAGAGAGAGAGATGGGTTTTTTAACGTTCACTCGACACAAAACTAGGCCATTTCGAGACTAACATATGGTTTAATTTTATTTCAATAGTTCGCTTGCGCGTTGGGGTCTTTAGCAGTGGGAGGAAACCGGAGAGCCCGGAGGAAACGCACGAGGTTTAGAAGGCGTCCCTATCTCCATGCCACATACGCTCACACCAAGGATCGAAACCACAGCCGCAAGCCAGAGGTGACCGGCCAGCTAGAGGTTGAAGCGCGGCACTCTGGACCACTAGGCCATCCCAACCAAAATGAAATGGTATTTAACGTCCAATGTTTCTTTCTGCACCAAGCTACCATATCTTTATAAATTAACCCCATTTCCGAGTAATTAACCTGAATAAATTCTCTTTCGATATAGGTTCCACGCGAATAGTTACTCAAAGATTCAAATGCCCTTGTAGACACCGACTTGAACGATCTTATCTATGGACTGGGAGACTTAGATTACTTTAATATATCCATCCATTATTTTAGTATATTAAGAGTCCTGGCGATGGAGACTACGGGTGGAGTAGCTTTGTTCCAGACAAAAGACGTGTTTCATCATTTTATCTGATCTTACGTCACGAGATAAGCTCTACGTCATCAGATAAACCGAGAACTCGTTGTCATCTACTCGGTCATCAAGTAAAAATCGCATTATTCATAATTAAATCTCTTCAATGAAACGACAGAATAAATTATATGAATACATGTCGATCTACTATTTCCAGTTTGTCATAAGCTGAAATAAAAATGATGCTTTTTATGATGACAAATACGTTGTGCTGATCTAGGGAAAGAGAGAGAGAGAGAGAGAGAGAGAGAGAGAGAGAGAATGAGAGAAGGGGGAATCGAAACCGTGGAATCGAAACCACGCCAGTTGACTCAATGATAGACCTTATGATACAGCGCGCACGTGCTATCCATTCGGCTATCCAACCCCGATGATGGCAAATATATTGTGACAATCAAGGAGCAGGATGGCTATGGTGAAGATAGAATAGGTAGAGAGATATTTTCGACAGGATCGAATATGCAAATATGTCCCCAAAACCTCCATCTGGTCTTCATACGCGGACAGATCAATATCTTTGTTGTTCCGACGGATATGCTCGGCTCAATGCGTGATTTAGCCTCTACGGGCGTTTCGGACACACGTCTTAAGGCCACAGAGGTTAACGGGTGCAACTTTTGCAAATCTTCATCGCTCCTATCCAATTAGGGCAATTTGTAATGATACCTTCTTGGCGCACAGTGGATTTGGTATATTATACACCAGGCGCGGATACAGCGGGGGGCGCACCCGGCGCACGCCCCCTCTATTTTTGCGGTGGCGAACAATTTTTAGCTCCATATATTCTCGCGGGAAAGGAGAACACAAACAGTTTAGGTTGGAAATCGTAATTTACAGTACTACTAGTATAAAATTAGTCCTTGTGGGCATTTTTGTCCACTCAAAAATCATGGGTCGGGCTTCGCACTCCCAACTTGGTGCAGCACGCCCCCCCTTTCTGAAAATCCTGGATCCGCCCCTGTACACGTGTAACGTCTCTCGGTGGGATATTTTATTCAGCAGTGGGGCAGTTTCGCCCAACTATTTACCGCTCTACAGAATGCCATGTATTCAATTTATTCATCATCTTTGAAGCGATTGCCGATTCTGACCTCGATTTTTATTTTACCAGGCAGTGTGTAATACTCATTATGACCATAATGGAAAGATCCCTTTTTCTAGCGTGCACGTAAAAGATCCCCGGCAGTTGGAATTCGATATAAGAGTAGACCGTAGCGCCCCTGCCCGGACAAAATTTCCCTCATAGCACACTGTATGGCGTATGCCCGTCTTCCGTTAGCCCAGGTTAGGCGCAGAAGAGTAGGATGTTAAACCCATTTCATTTCATTTGTAGCGACAATTTTACTCATACATAAACAGTAACTGAACAAAAGTACAAAATATTTGTTAAAAATCGGTCAATGAAAAAGACAAATATGACCCCTTTCCTGTGCGATCACACACAAAATACGCGTAGTATTTCAACCCTTTGGTTTTGTGAATGAATGTTGTTGGTGATAAGCGTTTGTGAAAAATGGCGATAAACTACAACTTCCTTTAAAACAAAATAAAAACAAAACAAAATGGACGTGGACAGACCAGTGGTCAACGTCACGTGGTATTGTTGATAAATAAAGAAATAATGGCGACGAGTCGATCAACACTGACCGCTATCACAAAACCCCTTTTTTCGTCGGTCTTTAGAATTTGCCGTCAATATGGCGCTACACCGGACCTACTGTATGAGCTCTCTATGTTTTAAAAAAACACTTTGCAAACGTCGAATCCCTTTGAACAAGACGTCATCACAAATATGCTAATGTTCGTTTGCTAGCCGTTTCCCGCCCTTTTGTCGGCTAACGGAAAAAGAAATCAAAGAAGTCATTTACTCTAGCAGACGACCAGATTCCCGCCATACCGGACAATCAATAGAAAAAGATTTCCACAATACGATATTGACCGCAAACAAATTCTTCATATGGTCGGCTCGGCCTATTTCTCACTTCTTCTACAAGAATGAAATTAATTAAATAGCTAAAAAGACCGTTCCAAAGGTCATATAAGGTCACAGGTTCTATAGTTTCTCGTTTTGATAATCAATCCGATAATACAATCCAACAGTAGGCAGGAATACGGACGCATTGACTTGGAAATAAATTGTTTATTTCATATTTAAAGACTCCGGTCCTCCTTTGTGGGATCGTGTATAAGAAAAGCCTTGATACTTAATCTGATTAAAACACAGATCCTATTTTGAGTTCAATAATTTCGTTTTACTTGTCTTTAATACATAGGATCTGAAAGAGTTGTTTCATTACCGGCGTTTTGGTTATGTGAGGGATTAGCCAATGAAACAGTCTGTTACGGCGACGTCTTGGAGTATCATGCCTGGAACTGTGGGTAACCCACTAAATACATCAATGCTGATTGGTGAATCATTGTCTGACGTGTAGAGTCAAAAGCCGCTCGCTGGTCGCCCCCTCTGTCCGGGTTGGTCGTTGCCTCTGTCGGGTTGCCCCCACCCCCGCGGTCACCCTAGCAGCACACCATTGGTAGAGAGAGAGGTCATTTCGAGACTGACATGTGGTTCAATTTTATTTCAATAATACGCTTGCTGTAAGTCTATAACAGTGAGTAAACCAGCGAGGTAGGACTTGCAATCCCACTCGTTGTCACGTAGAAACGGGGAATCGAAACGGCGCCACCTTACGATCTAGCCACTGGTAGGAAAGCGCCGGTTGGGTTGTATAAATCGTGAAAAGAAGATATTATTTACAGAGCAGACGACAAGATTAGGTTAATAGTCCCGCTAACAACCACCTCTAATCACCCACAGTCAATAGGCACGCGCCACCATCACATTCTAACGTCTGCTCTTACCACAGTCTGGCGGGAAATATTTTATATACACACAAATCTTGAATAACCAGACATGAGCTTTCTTTAAGAAGTTTTAATCAAGGGTCATTGTATAAATCAATCAAATTCTGGAGCAATTAGTCACAGATTTTTCTTATTTGAAGTTTTATCCGGCGTTGAATTGAAGGATTGTGTGTCGGCCCGACATCGAGACATATTTTTTTTTATAGTGATTATTCTGTTTCCATATTACAGAGCCATGGTTAAACCATATTATTCCCGGTAAAAACAATCTTTCCTTGTCAATAAGATGTTTACTGTTTGGTTTTTGAAAATAAACACACTCATATGGATACACTACTTCTGAATTTTATTAACGATACCTGTGTATGTATTGTAACGTAGCGTGTAAATAAAATTCATGTTACATCATATAACTGTGTTTATTTTTTAGTGAAATCCATCTCTAAATAATGTTTGGTTTTTGAATTTTTTTTTACAATACGAAATCAAGAAATAATTTTCTTCTACGGTGGCTTTTCCTTAATTTTTTTTTTGTTGATAACAAATAGCCCAAATATCTTGGCCCTGTGCAATTTTCGCAACTTTATTTTTGCCATTGTCTTGTTTTCAAAAGTCTTTACTCGGTGTGTTTGGTGCTGCATTCCTGACCGGGTTCGATAGTTTTTCGGATGGGACAAAAACCGAGGTACCGCCTACACACTGTAGCACTTGACAGCTGGAAATCGATAAACCGGAGGCGTAAACGCCACTGTCTTGGCAAAATTGCCCTCATGTAACAGCACATGGCAAAATTTCCCCCATAGCACACTGTATGGCGTATGCCCGTCTCCATCAGCGCAGTTCGGAGCAGAACAGTAGGACGTTAAACCCAATTTTATTTCATTCGCCCGGTTGGTGCAGAAAAGACGTTAAACCCCATTTCATTTCACCTTTAGGCTAACTTATAATAATTTATGCTAAGAATGTAAAGGAATATTTTAATACAAAGCGCTATTAGCTCGTCTGCTGGCTAGTCACCCCAAAAGGTTGATTTCACCATGTCGCCAGCTGTACTGTGGTCCACGCCGGTCAGCTTTCAGACGTCAAAGGTCGGGGCTTACAGACGGTTCGAAGGGGGTTGGACTTGTCGTCTGCTCAAATCAGTTTATGGTCAACTGGCAGACGTAGTATTGTGGAGGCAGACGACATTTAATTAATAGGTGGTCATAACACCTTGATACACTCCAGCTGGCGACCACAAGATGGCGACCACAACAAAACAGATAAACCTATAAAATAAAAACCTATTCCCTCCGAATTCTTGTCTATAATATCACCCCTGGTGGAAGTGGACGTTAAACTTCAGAAAAGAACGAACGAACCTCCCAATAGAAATGAAATTAATAAAAGAAATGGGTTTTAACGTCCTACATGGACCTTATGTAAGGTCCATGGTCCTACTTCTTCTCCGACTGGGCTAATGAAGACGGGCATACACCATACAGCGTGCTGTAAGGGACATTTTCCCGGGCAGAGGCACTATATGACCTACTCATATATCGATTTTCGGTCACTGGGGTCTCGGCCTCGACGCTAGAGTATCTGGGCACTAGAATCTCGGCTTTGGTGGGTCTCTGTGCTACAATATCCAGAGATGACCTTCGTCACGCTCAGCCTTTAACGTGTCATTTAGATGTGACTGGGAAAGTGAGCCCGGTGGTTCGGAAGGGACGTAAAACCAAGGCCCACCCGTGCACATAGTGGCGTGCACGTATAGAACCTATAACCTCAGAACGAAAACTCCATGTGTATTAGCTCGGTTGGAGCAGAAAACTCGGACGTCAAACCCCATTCCATTTCCTTTCAGAAATAATAATGGCCGAACAATTGCGTGGACGTGACATTATAATCCCAGTTCCGTTTATAGCAGGGGCGAACCAAATTAAGTAATAAAAAAATATATTAACATTTCACCTTTAAAAAGTCTTTCTTGTTATTATTGATTGTCGTCCATTATTAGACAAGGTTGGGAGTCATAATGACATAATTCACAGTTGACAACATATTAATCTTCGACTTAATGACTGTTGGAGGGAGTTAAAAATATTCCTACACAATACTTTACTCAGTGTGAAACCGAATATACTTCAACTAACGAGTCAATCAATATCTAAACAACACAGAAATCAAATCAATTTAAATCTTTTAAATGAAACAGTTCATTGATAATCAATAAAATATCAGGCCTAAACAACACTGAATAATATAATAATATCAGGCCTAAACAACACTGAGTAATTTACTGATAAGTTTAGGAAGCAATGAATTGAAATGGGGTTTAACGTCCTACTGTTCTGCTCCAACTGGGCTAATGAAGATGGACATACACCATACAGTATGTTATGAGGAGAGAGAGAGAGAGAGAGAAATGGGGTTTAACGTCCACTCGACACAAACTAGGTCATTCCGGGACTAACATATGGTTTCATTTTATTTCAATAATTCGTAGGGGTCTTTAGCAGTGGGAGGAAACCGGAGTGCCCGGAGGAAACCCACGAAGTTGAGAAGGCGCCCCTATCTCCACGCCACATACGCTCACACCAATTCTCGAAACCAGCTAAAGGTCGAAGCGCGGCACTCTAGACCACTAGGCCACCCAACCACCCATGTTATGAGGAGTATTTGCCCGGACAGCGGCACTACGGCCTACGCTTAAGTCGAATTCCAACTATCAAGGGATCTTTTACGTGCACACCAATGTGTACAGGGGGATCTCGGGTCTAATGTTTCCTAACCATAGGGTTTTCGGGTAGTCCAAAAAAAGATTAGTTCGTGTTTAAATTTAATGTATTCAATTCACTTATTTCTTAATCAATTTCATATTAAGAAATGTCCGACACACTAAGAAAGTTATGACGATATCTTTTTGATTCATAACCCACTACTTAAAACTTGAATGGATGCACAGCTTGGTTTCTCCTTGTCTGTGGTGCAAAACGGAACAGTCTCCAGTCGTTAGAATGGTAAAAAATCCAAGGTCTTGAGTTCACCCATAGCATAGTGCATAACTCGCTCGAAAGAAGCAACACAATAGTGCTTTCAAATCCATTTCATTCCATTTCGTTATGGATGTCTGTGTGAAATATCTACTTTTAACGTCTGCTCCATAAGAAGATGATGTCGCAAGTAAGTGATGGTCGCGATGTGACCTTTGATTACTTAGGTTATTATGTGGAAGTTTTAGGAGGCTATGGTTATTACTTGTGTTTATTTTTATGACGGGAAGAATCCTATTGATTTGTCAAAAAGTAAACAGCTAGAGGCGTTGTCTCACCCACCAAGGTGGCCCGGGTTTGATCCCCGTGTTGATCTTGAATACCTTGGGACAAAAATCCGAGTGAGGGAGCGAGGGGGCGGGGCATGGTAATGTCCACGCGACACAAACTAGTTCATTTCGGGACTAGCATATGGTTCAGTTTTAATTCAATAATTCGCTTGTGCGTAGGTGAGGAAACTGGAGGACCCGTTGAAAACCCAGTGCGTTACAGGCAAATCCTAGAAAGAGGAAAACGGAGCTGTAAAATACCCATGTTATTTTAAACATTCATATTTTCACAGTGTATTACTTGGTTAAAAGCTTCTCGAACTGAACCATGTTATAATTTACCAATATCCTGTAATTCTGAGTATCCCCAACCAGACCTGTACATAAAAACCGCCCCGGCTTACATGACCATTTTACCGTATTCTATAAATAAAATACAAAACGACTCTATCATTGGACGTTTTATATTTCAAACAGTAAAGACTATATATATAGACCATAACTCGCTCCAAATCAGACGATAACTCGCTCCCAAAATAACTAGCTCTAAATCAGACTATAACTCGCTCCCAAATCAGACTATAACTCGCTTCAAATTGGACTATAACTCGCTCCCAAATAGGACTATAACTCGCCCCCAATCAGACTATAACTAGCTCCCAATTAGACTATAACTCGCTCCCAAAAATGGGTGGGCTATATCTATTGATCCTGAATACATGTAAAATGATTTTATGGCGTGGTTCAAAGTTGTTTTTTTGTTTCTGGAGACTTTGTCGGTAAAGTAGACACGTCCGATAATCAAATTAATTGATTTTAAAACCAATTCCATCCAGAGTAAGACATGGCTGCAACCCAAATTGTGACACGCCTTCCGCTGGTTGACGGCAAGTTTCTTTAAACATACATTATGCAAGAGCTTAATCTGCTTATTGCACGTCTTTCTTTAGGCCTGAAATGTTTTCTAAATCAATAATTATACATTAATTAACTTATCATGGCCATAATCAACATAAGATTTAAATACGTTTTGCGGTTGATGCGGTTAGGGTAAAAATGGATAATCGAGACCGTGTTTATTATTGTAACAACGGCAGCAATGGCAATCAAGGCTACACTGTTCTTCTAACGACGTTCTAGTTAAGTACATGTCATTTGAGTAAAAATATCAACATATTCCCTTGACATTGTCTAGTTTTTAATTAGTATAGAAATGGCTGACAGCTCTTTATCTAATCTTATTTAATGTATCCTTAACGTGAAAACGGATTCTCGGGTTTCATCTCATCGTCGTTCCTGCACATTTGAATCCTGTGAACACCAGGGCGGTCGCCTGTCAACACGAAGATGAAACCCTGACAACACGAGGATTGAACCCCTGTCCACTGAGCCAGCGCCTTACTCTCAATCAGCCACCTTGGCTCCACGTAAGGTAGTTTATTCAGACCTTTACGGTAATTAATGATTTCCCAATATCCGCTAATATATGAAGTAATTTTTCTATTTTAATTGCCGAATTATGTCGGCCTGCCGATGAAAAGGCAATTTTCCTTTCATTTCTCTATATGATACTCCCACGATAATATTTAACCAAGTTTATTCCTGGAATTAAACAGAATTTTGTCGCCTAGCCGTGTTTGTTTATAAAAATAATATTCTGGTATTTACGATCAGAGTAAACAGCTCGACTGTTTATGGCCGCCATTTATTTCAATTTATGATGTTGGTTCGACATAAAAACACCCTATGTGTTAATTAATGACATTAGCCAATATTTGAAGTAATTTCTCAACGGTTTTGTTGATCAAATACTTAGCGCTTTCATCATATTTTTATGTTATAATTTAAAGGAATTTTCTGGAGGCAAAGACAAGTTGGTCTGATACGAGTTGGCATAAAAGATTAGAATAAAGAGCTAGCCATATTTAGACGTTAGTCAACATGTATCCCGCCTACAACCCCGTGTTTCATTCTAGCGTTGTACTTTTACAACAGATATATATATAGTCTATTGATTGCATAGTTTCCGGTAAATAAATGATTTAAAGTAATTATATTTTTATTCTGCATTCCCAAATGAGGTAGCCTTTTGCCTAAGGTGTTGGTGGAGATCCTTGGACTTCAGCACCTAAAGCCCATAGGGCCTACCATAACCCAGTCAGAACCTATGCCTTAATCCGACCCGCACCCTAATCCGGCCAGAACTGAACCCAACTCATTTATTTACAGATACAATTCACTAATGTCTTACTAACCTGGCGCACACACCACTGAGTCTTTGGAACACGTAATTTTGTATGCGGAATGGTATCCCCGAGGGGGCGGAAAAAAACAACGGTATGGAGCGTTAGGGTATTCGGGGCAGGGACGTGTGACCCATGATTTTGCATGAGGAACAAGATCCCGCCCGGGCCCCAAAAACAATATTTACATATGTGTGTGCGGAGGGTCACAGTCCCTTCCAGTGCCAGCGGATAATTTTGGGCTGCGTGGAACATACACGAGTTGATTTGTAGCATATCTGACCCACGGGTTATTGTTTGAGCACTAACTCAACACCATGACTGTAATTGCGCCACTCTCACTTAGCCCCTGAGATGTAATGGAATGGGTGGAATAAAGGTGGATGATGGGGTGGAATGGGTGTATTGATGGTGAGATGTGATAGAATGGGCAAACGTCCATCTTCATTAGCCTAGTCGATGCAGAAACAAAGGACATTAAATCCCGTTTTACCTGTACATACAGTCTGGGGATAACCTGTGTTGTATATTCATATACAGAATAACTTGTGTTGTATATGTATTTAGTTACAGTATAAAACAGAATTACATAATAACTACATAATAAATACAAATGGTTGTATATAATTTACTACATGATAATATTGTATATTTTAAACAATCAAAGATCTATATGGTAAAATAAATAAAGATCATACAAAACAACCTTTGCTCCAGGGCTGGAAATAAACCAACTGACACTGACAATGTCCAGCACACAATCAAACTCTGTCTGGTATAATGATACAGGGCATAATGATACAGTTGTCGGTCTTTTCTCTGTAATTTTACTGATATTTATACTAATGCCAGGTACAGCTTAAAACCAGCTTAAATACTTCCTGGCATTTTAAGATCAACCGACAATATTGCCAGACCTACATTGAACACGCGAATACACCAAGGAATAATTATTGTTGAAGAGGGTGACCATTTTGATTTAGTAAAAAATGAAAACTTCGAGGTATTATAAACTAGTTGATGTAAATAATGTGGCGAACAACAGTTTAAGTCAACATTATATTTTCTAAGGCAACAATGTTTTGTGACTGCAGTCTAAATTATATTCTGATCTTACAGCCTTAGTCCATAATATTTTTTTATTACAGTCAACATTACATTTTAACCTAAATCAGCATTCCATTTCAACTTAAATCAAAATTACATTTGAACTTAAACAACATTACATTTAAATTTAAATCAACATCACATTTAAATTCAAATCAACATCACATTTAAATTCAAATTAACATTACATTTTAACTTACCTCTATGTTTACTTTGGGTCAGCATTATATTTTACTGTAAGTCAACATTATGTTATATTGTAAGTCAACATAATATTTTACTTTAAGTTAACGTTATATTTTACTCTAAGTTAACATTATGTTTTATCATAAGTTAGCATTATGTTTTACCATAAGTCAACATTATGTTTTACTGTAAGTTAACATTATGTTTTACTGTAAGTTAACATATTTTACTGTAAGTTAACATTATGTTTTACTGTAAGTTAACATTATGTTTTACTGTAAGTTAACATTATTTTTTTACTGTAAATCAACATTATATTTTACAGTAAGTCAACATAATATTTTACATAAGGAAAGAAATCCTAAACAAAACAACAACAAAAATGAATGAAAATAAACTTATTTTGATTTTAATATTGGAGGAATGTTGTAAAAATATAACTATATAAAAATAATAGATATAATTCTGGAAAAGATACATATATTAGAGCCGGATTAAGATATTGTGGTCTTCTTGACTTCAGGTAGTGTGGTCTCTTCGACTACTGCACGTAGTGGGAGGTCTACAGAAAGACACCTACCTGTTAGGAATATTGGCTTATTTCACCCAATCACGCAATGAACGGGATGGAACCATTTTAGATTGATATTCAATTTCAGAGAGTTTAAATACAGGATTAAATAAAGTAAGCGGTAAAAGTTCCTGTTCCATATATTATCAACAAGATTGGAACATACATCAAGATATAACCACCCGATGTACTGTTTTCTTGACTTAACAAATCAAATCTATTTTATTGGCAGATATACATGTAAATATAATAATCAGATATAACATCTAAATATTAGATGTACATGTCCATATAATGACAGATATAAAAAACATTTGTAGAGGAGATTCACTACACTAGACAACATGTGTGGCTTATTATATTACGGCAAGTATATTTCTAAAATCTAAACTGATACATGCTGTGGTAGATCCAGATGGTGGCCCTACTGGCCTGCACAAAATCTCCTAAATTTGTGCTTTTTGTCGGTTGAGGTGTTGCAGTTGATAAAACTAAATGTTATATTCAGATCACTATCGACACCCTGATTGACACCCCTAGCCCAAACCAGAAATACTGTGTCCCCCCACAAGATACATGTTATTACATTAGAAGTGTTACATTTCTATTACATTATATATCAGATATACAAGATATAATTAGTAAATATCTATTAAATATGGACAATAAAAATGCATAAAACAGAATTTCTCAGATACTTCAACATGCCTGAAAATAAATTAAACCATTTGATTTAGACAGAGAATGGAAACTGTTATATGTGAAAACAGAGGAAGAATTATATTAGATCTACCTGAATAGTATTATCAAACCTGGTATTATAATCATGGAGGTTGAATGGTTGACACGATCAACGAAAACGCTATAGTTTATTGGAATAAGATTCCAGGTCTTCCGCTTCAAAACCCATATTTTACCAATTTTACATTTAACTTTTCTCTTTATTAGTGGCTGCATTTTACTTTTGCTCTGTGATTTTATTAAGTTAGCTAGTCGAATTGGATATAGATATTTCCCAAAATTGGACCACACTTGGATAAGGATACCGTACTTAATTCTGTCACATCAAATCGTAAATCGGTACTTTGATTATGCAGATATTTGCAAATTTAATTTTTATATTGTTCTAAACTGAATTAGTACTCACTTTAAAATCAGTAGATTGTGAGATGTGTTCTGTCACAAGCAGGGGTTGTAGAGCAGGCCAGTACAAACAGAGACTCATTAAAACTATTACAAGGACTACTGAACGAAAACTCACTAATACAACTAGAGGAGTAAACTTTGATAACCTGGCCAACCTAACATGTGTAGAAAATTGCATTAAAACTCTAGTAACAAGTAGACCTGATAATCAAAAGTCAGTATCCAACGACGACTTTTCTCGCATGCAAGTTTTAGTTCCAGTTTCAAGAACAAGTCAAAATGCAAGCAAACTTAAACTAAGGTGTGCACTGTGGAATAGTAGGTCCCTAAATGGAAAAGTAAGTGGCCTGTCATCCGTAATCCTAGAAGACCAACTTGACATTATATTTCTAACGGAAACCTGGTTAACTGGTAAAAATGATCCTATCATTACTGAGATTAGTGCATCCACCAGTGATTTCAATTTTTACCAAGTGTCTCGTTCTAGCCGAAGAGGAGGCGGTGTTGGGATACTGGCAAGAAGTAACCTATCCATAAACAGTAAACGCGAACACAATTTTGGATCATTTCAGTGTCTTGAAGTTGCATTTAGGTGTGGTAGTTGTGTACTAAGAACATTAACGATTTACAGACCACCAGAATCAAAGAAAAACACTTCAACGAAAAAGGATTTTTTAGATGAATTTTCAGTTTTACTCGAAACTTTAAACACTCTACCAGGCTATCTAGTACTCTGTGGTGATTTTAATCTACATGTAGATAACTGTGATGATAGGTATGTAAAACAATTTCTGGAAACCCTGGATCTGTGGGGTCTCCAACAGCATGTGAAGTTTTCCACACATGACAAAGGGCATATTCTGGATTTAATAATCACTCGATCTTCCGATGAAATAATCCGTGAGGTTTGTGCCAATAATGATCTGCCTTCAGATCATTGTTTTATACAGTTTGGATTAAACATATCTCGTCCACCAAACAAAGCTAAAACTGTAACTTTTCGAAAACTTAAGTCTATAAATATTTCGGAATTTAAAGAACATATAGCCCAACGGTTCCAGGATGATTTACAGTTACATGAACAGGATAGCACCGAGGCTAAATATAATAGGTACAAGTTGATAATCAATACCATATTAGACGAGCTGGCACCAACGGTAACGAAAACAATCATCGACAAACCTAGAGCTCCCTGGTACTGTGGAGAATTGGCACACCTAAGACAGGAGGTGCGCCAGTGTGAAAGAAAGTGGAATACATCAG
Organism: Patella ulyssiponensis; assembly: GCA_963678685.1. Taxonomy (NCBI): domain Eukaryota; kingdom Metazoa; phylum Mollusca; class Gastropoda; family Patellidae; genus Patella; species Patella ulyssiponensis. The sequence continues at coordinate 1,043,319 of OY783230.1, forward strand.
GACTTGAAGTACATCACGAAATATTTGTATCCAAAAGATATAATTATTTTCGTGAAGTTGATAAAACTAAGCAAAACTACCACAAAGAAAGAATACAGGAAGCAGATACCAAAGGGTTATTTAGAATTATCGACCAATTATCTACTGGTAAAAGCGTCGGTATAACTGTTATACCCACCAATATTCCTCAAAATCAGGTATGTGATGCATTTGCTGATTTTTTCATTGAAAAGGTCGTACGTTTGAGACAAGGGAATAAGCCTGTAATGTGTATATCAACCGGTGGTTGTGACCAGACTTTTAGCCAATTTCAACCTGTAACTACCGAGGATATAATAAAAATCATTCGAAGCTCGCCTTCCAAGTCATGCTCCCTTGATCCATTACCAACACAGCTGCTAAAAGAATGCCTGAATGAATTATCACCATCCCTTGTAAGTCTGTTTAATTCGTCTCTGCAGTCAGGAATTGTGCCACAGGCATTCAAGTGTGCAATAGTAAAACCATTACTAAAGAAATCCGGACTGGATCAAAACGAGCTAAAGAATTACAGGCCTGTGTCAAATCTTGGATTCCTGTCTAAGACACTGGAACGAATCGTTGTCAATCAATTAAGTGCCTATCTCTTAGAAAATAAACTGCTTGGTAAATACCAGTCTGCATATAGACCTCATCATAGTACAGAAACTGCTCTAGTTAAAGTACATAACGATATAATGACTGCTCTCAACTCCAAAAAGGATGTTCTGTTAGTGATGCTAGATCTCTCAGCCGCATTCGACACATTAGATCACACGATACTGTTGAAACGTCTAGAGTGTCGTTTTGGTGTAACTGACACTGCATTGAACTGGTTTAAGTCATACCTCACAGGCCGAAGTCAAACTATAGTGTGCGGACCTAACACTTCTAAGTCATCGGAATTAATTTTTGGCGTACCACAAGGGTCAGTCTTGGGACCTGTCTTATTTACTTTGTACACTACCCCACTCGAAGAAATATTCATACGTCATGGCCTTGAATGTATGTTATATGCTGACGATTCCCAGTTATATATGGTTTGTAATAAACCATCAGATGTGTCTTCCATTATGCAGAATTGTCTACAGGAGATCAGACATTGGATGAAATCAAACCTTTTGATCTTAAACGATGGCAAAACAGAAGTGGTCCATTTTAAATCTTCCTTCAAGAAAGAAGCCGAAAAACTGGCAACTATGAAAATGGGCGAGGTGAATATTAACCCATCGTTTTCGGTACGAAACCTTGGCATCCTTTTTGACGAAGATGGTCATATGAAATCACAAATAAATCAACTGTGCCGATCTGCATTTTATTCACTCTACAAAATTGCTAAAATTAGGTCACTTCTAAATCGTCTAGAAACCGAGAAACTTATTCATGCATTTGTAACTAGTAAATTGGACTACTGCAACAGCTTACTTATTGGCATCCCTAACTATCAACTAGATAAACTTCAATCAATTCAAAATTCAGCAGCTCGTTTAATAGCACAAGTAAACTGCAGAGAGAGTATCACTCCTATCATTTATGACCTTCACTGGCTTAAAATTCGGGAGCGTATTGAATTTAAAATTGTATTATTAGTACACAAGTGTTTATTCAATCAGGCACCAGTATATTTGCGTGAACTAATTCAACTGTATACTCCTGGAAGGTCGGGCTTAAGATCTGATAATTCCGAACTCTACGCTCTCGTAAGAACAGACACAAGACATACCAGTAAAAGCTACGGATGGCGAGCCTTTTCAACCATAGCGCCATATCTATGGAATAACCTTCCACACCATCTTCGTCAGCAACGGGAACTAAGTTCATTTAAGCGTGGCCTTAAAACCTTTTTATTCAGCAGGCAACTTTTACCCTAAAATCTTTTACTCTGTACCTTGTATGGCTTTTATAATGAACGTTTGGACTTTTAACTCATTTTTATTTCGCATCACTTTTATTTAGTGTTAACTTATATATCATTTTATTTTTTATAGTTTATTTAGGTATCTTATACATTATATTTTATTTCATTTGTGATTATGTCTATCACTTAACTCTTAATTCTTGTAAAGCGTTTCTGAAACGAATGTGTAGAACGCTATATAAAAATAAATTATTATTATTATTATTATTATTTCACCTCTCTCTTTCTACTTTATTCCTTAATTTTTCATTTTAGCCGTTATCACAGCTTAGGTGACTCAGAGATCATAAGATCTGTCAGCGTCAAGTGGCGTGGTTTCGACCCCAAGGTTGTACGTGACTAGGATTACGTTCACCTGTCCAACTTTGTGGGTTTTCTCTGGGTCCTCTGGTTTTCTCCTACATGCAATCAGATTATTGATATAAAATTTAATATTTTTTTATTGAGCATTATGAACCACCTGAAATAAAATGGGGTTTAATGATGGCCTACTGTTCTGCTGTAACTGGGCTAATGATGATCGACTTAAGTCCTACAGTGTGGTTTGAGGGAAATTTTGTCCAGGCAGTGGCGCTACGGCTTACTCTTATATCGAATTCCAACTGCCAAGGGATCTTTTGAGCTATATGATAAATATATATACTTACATTAGAAGACAGCAGTTTGTTAAAACATTCCAGATTTAGCCAATCTGTCTTTCTGTAAAACAACAAATTCATATTTCATTCTTCAGTTTTATTTGTGGATCATTTAAATGGTCAGGAGTTGGTTAACATGGAAATTCATTTGACATTCTTTGAACATACCATAAACAGCCCTGATGTATGTCATTTTATATGATATATTAAACAAACTGAGGATTCTTGAATCAAACTCATTTGCCATGTAATTTTTTTTTTGCCAATAACTGTAGTCACGCTATTGAATAAAACTGATTGATAAATAACTGTAGGCTATTGTACATAATATATAAATAACAAATCAATACGGTTACTTGAAATGAACTTGTGCTAATATGAAGACGGGCACACACCATGCAGTGTGCTGTCAGACGTTCTTTTATGTGCACCCCAATGTGAATATGGGACTTTGTATTTTTGTCCTATCTGAATGACTATTCATTGTCCCTTGCCAGGAATTCTGTCGTATACCACTGACAAGAGGAAGCAAGCTGGAAAATCCTGATGAATTTTTTGAGCAACTCTCAGATCGAACACGTGATATCCAGGTTAGCGAGCCAATGTCTTACTCACTGAGCCACCCCTACTCCCAGCACCATTACTTACCAATCCTCCTGCTTTCCTTGATCTTGTCTGAGATAAAATAACTTTCTTATCGTCTTTTAATCTTTTTACATGATTCTGAGCTTCTTTTATCCTGGAAAAAATACACCAAAGATGTTTTACACAGAATTTACTTATATTGTATTTGAGGAGAGAGAGAGAGAGAAAGAGAGGGAGGTGGAGAGAGAGAGATAGAGTTTACCATTCACTCCATCCAATGTGCACGAGTCGAGTCAACCACCAAACCACCTTATTATACAAAAAGACTGTGGCAGTCTACAGCATTATTTCTTTAAAAAGTTGAATTAATGACTATTTTTCATGCCTCTTTAACTCTACGACCCCGAAAGAATTCTGATTATATTTCAATAATTTTTACTGCAGGTAATTGTCTCTAGCACTGGGAGGAAACCGGAGCCAGTATAAAACTAGAACATATACTAGTTTATTTGAGTGACATTTAGAGGAGTATTCTGACCAAGTAAACTCTTTAATTTTTCTTCCTCAAATCTTCTAGCTTATGGCTATAAATGTCTCTATAGGATTAAGCTAGTAATTTTTATTTGTTTAGTACCTTTCTTTGATGATTTTTTGTTGTTCTTTTTTCCAACAATCTTTAAAATCTTTACAAAAACTTGACCAAAAGGAGAAAAAATAACCAGCAGTCACTTCTTTTTCTCCACTTTTAGGTTTCACACAAAAATATATCACAGTTTCTTCAAATCTGAAACAATAAAATGCATAACATTTTCCTTTAACTGATTGGAGAGTGGTGGGCAACTGGGCTGATATGAAGGGTCTGCACTAATCTGATATGTTTGGCTGATTTGAGTGGACTGCAACTTGGTTGATCTGTGGAAATGATATAAATATTTAATGTCAATAAGATTTGAATTAATAATCAACATTTACAACTTTAAAAAGAAAATCAATCATGTATAGCTCATATTTATCTGACATTGAAAAAGGATAGTATGAAATAATGACTGATTGTTACATTAAAATAAACTAACTTTTTATAACTTTCATCAATCAGATCTTCCAGCTCCTTACAGTCTTGTTTACCTGGAATATACATAAAACATTACATAATTTCAAATCAGTTACGTTTGGCGAAATATGCCATTCTACATAGCATTAATTATGCATGCTCTCCAGATAAGAATATATCTACTCTTGTCTTTCAGGTCCCTTGTTAAAAATGGACCTGAAACTCATCATGGTACACGATTCGTATACCAATGGTATAATGTTTATTTTGTCTTAAATATTGGATATCAGAAGCCCATCTTTTCCTGGTAAAATGAAAACATCAATGTTGATTTAAATTGACCAATAATTCGTGTTTTGAATGCCGAAGACTTTGGATGATATTGAGTTAGAGATTTAGCTACTTTAAACATTCTACTCTTCTGCACCAACTGGGCTAATGAAGTCAGGTATATGTGTCATATGAGATAAATTGACTCTCCTATTATACTTCATCCAGTTCTATCAATGGTTCTTAGACGTGCACGACAATGTGTACACGGTACCTTGGTTTTTCACCTGGTAATGTATATTAAGAGAAATATGAAACAATAAGAAAAGTTTAAACCAATATGACAGACATTTTATTCTGGTTTATGATTCTTCCAAGGAATATTTGTACATATACAATAAAACAAAACATGTTGACCTAGATCCCTAAAACATCTAGTCCTAGATCAGAAACCATACCATGTACACTTAAAATGACTGCCCCCCCCCCCTACTGCACCAAGAACCATCCCCCCGAAAAGGGAAATTCCTTTTCCATTCCCCTACAATAAAACAGAACATGTTGACCTACCTGTTGACCTATCACTAAAATAACTAGGCACAGATTAGAAATTATACTATGTACAATTAAAAAGATTCCCCCCTCCCCCACAAAGTAACTATCCCACTCAAAAAAGGAAACTCCTTGTCCCCTATTTCTGCCCAATAGTAAGTGCAGGGGGACTGCACCACACACAATTTACACAAAAACAAATATATGGACAAGACATCATACTCAAAGAGTAGAGACAACAAACAAACAATTCAAAAAGAGTGAATGGATCCGGGGGTAGCCGTAAGCATCCACTACGCTGTACAGTCCCGGGCCTGTGGTGACTCACCTTTTATGAAGAATGTTGACATGACTGTATGAAATGGTTCTTGACAATTTTTGGAAGCCGACGATTGTAATACTTTATCAGCACGTTTTTCAGCAGCTTTAATAATAATAAATAAACATCATTTAAAAGTAACATAAGGTTAAAAATTAGAATTAGAATAAAAGAAAGAAAAAAACAAAATTAAACGTAATAAAAATAGATTTTGTTAATTTGTCTGAATCTTATTTTTTTTATCTTTTTTAATCCGAGTCGGTGGGTTATCTTACATTGGTGTTTTCTTTGAACCCTTAATTAAACATTGATAACCAATTTGAGTACATTTGGCATGAATAGAACAGCTGTAGAAAATCTGAAAAATCTTTCCAAATATGTACCCTTAAATAGATTTCAACTTACATTCAAAATCTTTTTTAATTCTTTTCAGATCTTTTTTGATATCGTCAAAGTTGACTAAAGAAGCTTGACTAATATCACTGGGATCTGGTAATGGAAGTTTGACTCTCTCGGACCCGGCCTCTTCTTGTTCATACCGTTGGATATATTTTAATACAACATACTGTAGTAAACTTGTACGATTATCCTATAATATATAAAGACAGACATATATTATCCTACTTACTAACACTCTACACAAACTAGGTCATTACGGGACTAACACATGGTTCAATTTTATGACAGGTGACCCAGCTCCTTGACACGCACAACCGAGGAATTGAAACTGTGCCAGTTGACTCAATGACACATTTTATGATACAGCACCCACACGCTAACCATTCGGCCATCCAACCTCCCGAATAGAGATGGTCACAGGCCATGCAGTGTATTATGAGAGAAATTTGGCCCATACAGCCTCACCTCATCAAATTCTTAGTGTCAAGAGAGAGAGAGAGAGAAATGGAGTTTAACGTCCACTCAACACAAACTAGGTCATGTCGGGACTAACATATGGTTTATTTCAATAATTCACTTGCCCGTAGTGGTCTTTAGCAGTGGGAGGGAACCAGAGTTCCCGGAGAAAACCTACGAGGTTGGAATGGCTAGTACAACCGGGGATTTGAAACCACGCCAGTTGACTAAATGGCAGGCCGTGTGATACAACATGCTGAGTAAACAATGAACCTTAGTGTGTCATACAATCCGACTGACTACATGATTTTTTCTTGCAAGGTCTTCTGTCCTCAGAAGCACAGAAATACATTCAGTAACTAACATAGCTTGTTCAAGCCGTTAAAGTGAACTTATCTAAATATTACAACAGTTAAAGTGAGATAGAGAGAAATGGGGTTTTAAGTCATTTCAGGACTAATATATGGTTCAATTTTAACGTATGTGTTGTTAGGAGTGGGAGGAAACCAGAGGACATAGAGAAACCTCACAAGGTTGGACAGACGATCCTACTCCTTGTCGCGCATAACTGGGGATTCGGAACTTCGTCACTTGACTCAATGACAACGAGCAATGCAACCCCCACCAGTTAAAATAAAATTTTCATAATAATAAAAGTTGAAGTTCCCAGTTGACATACAGTTGATAAATTATTCATTTATAGTTCCGTGATAAATTATTCATAATTCTATATGTAACCTCACCTTGCCTTTCACATCTCGTATCTTGGGGAGAATTTCTAAACCAAATCCGTCTGCCTGGCCACGAGTTCTGCTACCTAATGATACAAACATAAAATATACATTAGAAATGTAATGGAGTTTAACGTTCTACTCTTCTGCTCTGACTGTTTCAATGAAGATGGGTGTATACACTAAACAATGTGCAGAGAGGGAAATTTTGCCCTTATTTTGAATTACAAATGCTGTGGTAGCTTTACGTGAATGCCAATGTGTACATAGGACCTCTGATTATCAACTCATCCGAAATGAAATGATACAGATTTTAATTTATTGTCCTGCTCCGACTGGGATAATGAAGACTGGCATACGCCATACACTGTGCTATGAGGGAAATTCTTCCCGGATAGTGGCGCTACAGCTTACTTTGATATAGAATTCCAACTGCCAAGGTTTCTTCCCACTGCTAGAGACCCATACGTGCAAGCGAATTATTGAAATAAAATTAAACCATATGTTAGTCCCGAAATGAAATAGTATGTGTCGAGTGGACGTTAAACCCCATTTCTCTCTCTCTCTCGCCAAGGGATCTATAACGTGCACGTTAGTATGTACACAGGACATTGGTTTTCGTCCCATCTGCACGACAGCTGACATATATAATAAAACAACTGACATCGATCACTAACCTCCATTCATATAATTACCAAATGTTAAGATTAAACCAAATATTCTTCTTACACCAAAACCATCTATCAATTCCTAAAAAATAAAAAAAATAGGTTGCCAGGCAACGAAACATACACCCACACAGCAGCCAAATCGTCCGGGCAGTCAACAAGAGTTGTCGCATATTAAGGAATTATCAGAAAATCATTAGAATTTGTTTGGTTTTTATAATCAAACATTTTTTTTATAAATCAGATAATAATTGTGACCTCCAGAGGCACAACAAGCTGAAAAGGGCGATTTTTTTGGACAATCAGGGGCCATAATTCAGGAAGTTACGATCCGATGGGCGCAAATATCGAACGGAACCAAGATCTTTGGGTTATAAACATACATGTCAAGTTTCATCAAAATTGGTTCAAAATTGTGCCCTCTATAAGGTCCACAACAGGGTTCTTAATCCGTTTTGAAATGAACCGGCCACGGGCACCCCTAACGGATAGTCGTCTTTTGAACAACAGACATGTTGGTTTATGCATACTTTATTCACGTCAATAATTGCATAACGTTACGGTATTCCGTATGATATTATAATAATAACTTCTAATAAACAAAGCCTGTGTTGTTATTCCATACTAGTATTCATATATCCATACATTATCGAAATTTATAGTCAAATTTTGGCAACTTGCATAATGCATAATCTACTTTTGCTTTCATCCAAACAAACGGAAGTTAGAATTAATTTAGTAAAAAAAAAAACTACAAGCAAATACAAAGAAGTTCGTTTTTAATTATTTTATACGTAAACACTTGTCAATATATAAAAGAATATTTGTAAGCACGTGTCAATAATAAAACAATGTAGCACAATTATTTTCCGTTAATAGTCAGGGCTCGGAAATATGCCGTACGGGCGAAAGGTCACGTGATTCAGATTAGTTTATTTTTAGTGTTACCGGTACTCGCAAAAAGTAGACTTTAATAACACTTTAATAACTTATATGAAACAAAACATTTTCTGTGAATTTTTATCAAACAAAAGACGTTTGAAAGGAGCTAACTATTCGAATCTAAAATATCTTCTAGTCTTCAACTTTAGGTGACCTATATTGGACGTGGGAGGATCTCCACCTTTTGGAACTTCCCAATACAATTCCTACGTGCATGCTTGAAGTTCAAGGTCAACGCCGCCATTATTTTCGGCTATTCTTTTACTTACCGTACTTGGCATGAATTAACTCAACGAAGTTGTTTATTTACGAAATGAGCCGAGAAGGATTCCTACGTGCATGCTTGAAGTTCAAGGTCAACGCCGCCATTATTTTCGGCTATTCTTTTACCGTACTTGGCATGAATTAACTCAACGAAGTCGTTTATTTACGAAATGGGCCGAGAAGGATTGACACCGAAGGTATTCATTGCATTGATTGACTCTTTGATGGGTTAATTAATCGACGAGTAATAATTACCTCTTTGTAATCGGCCAAAAATAGATTGATATATGACACCGTAGTGGCTTGTTGTTCATTGTTTTATCAATCAGCATGATAATTAATTCTTTGTAAATCGGCCGAAAGTAGATTGATATATGATACCATAGTGGCCGATTCATTGTTTTACGATTCGGCTAGATTAAAGATCAATCGGCTAAAGCCGACAAAAAACAGCCGATTAAGATCCCTGGTCCACAACCTTGATATAACATATTTTCACACTATTCGCGTACAAACGGCGGCCATTTTGTCTGTCAATTTTGATCCGATTTTCACGAAATTCGAATTCAACCTTCATAACCATGGAACGGTGATATAATCAAACGTTTTTTTAAATCGGATAACAATTTTGACCTCCAGAGGGACCACAAGCTAAAAAGGGCGATTTTTTGGACAATCAGGGGCCATAATTCAGGAAGTTACGATCCGATGGGCGCAAATATCGAAAGGAACCAAGATCTTTGGGTTATAAACATACATGTCAAGTTTCATCAAAATTGTGACCTCTATAAGGTCCACAACATTGATATAACATATTTTCACACTATTCGCGTACAAACGGCGGCCATTTTGTCCGTCAATTTTGGTCAGATTTTCACGAAATTCGAATTCAACCTTCATAACCATGGAACGGTAATATAATCAAACGTTTTTTTAAATCGGATAACAATTTTGACCTCCAGAGGGACCACAAGCTAAAAAGGGCGATTTTTCGGACAATCAGGGGCCATAATTCAGAAAGTTACGAACCGATGGGCGCAAATATCGAAAGGAACCAAGATCTTTCGGTTATAAACATACATGTCAAGTTTCATCCAAATCGGTTCAAAATTGTGACCTCTATAAGGTCCACAACCTTGATATAACATATTTTCACACTATTCGCGTACAAATGGCGGCCATTTTGTCCGTCAATTTTGGTCCGATTTTCACGAAATTCGAATTCAACCTTCATAACCATAGAACGGTGATATAATCAAACGTTTTTTTAAATCGGATAACAATTTTGACCTCCAGAGGGACCACAAGCTAAAAAGGGCGATTTTTCGGACAATCAGGGGCCATAATTCAGGAAGTTACGATCCAATTGGCGCAAATATCGAAAGGAACCAAGATCTTTGGTTTATGGACATGCATTTCAAGTTTCATCCAAATCGGTTCAAAATTGTGACCTCTACACTGAACTTCACAAGCTAAAAAACGTGATTTTTCGTACAATCAGGGGCCATTACCCATGAAGTTACGGTCCGATACATGCCAATATCGAAAGGAACCGAGATCTTAGGGTGATAAACCTATATTTTAAGTTTCATTGAAATCGGATAAAAATTGTGACCTGTAGACTGTTCACATGAAAATGTGGGCGTATAAAAATGAAAGGGAGAATAAGTAAATGTCAACAAAATAATTGACCAACAATAATTAGTCTCTGATCATACAATTTAGAGAAGGGTGGAATCTACATGAGTTAGATCACTGGTTTCCCCCAACACCTTTCCCCATTGCTTTAGAGAGAGAGAAAAAAAGAGAGAGAGAAAGAGAGGGAGAGAGAGATGGGGTTTAACCTCCATTGACACAAAAGAGAAAGAGAAAGAGAGAGATGGGGTTTAACATCCACTTGACGCAAACTAGGTCATTTGCGTGCATGGGTCTTTGGCAGTGGGAGGAAACCGGGGCACCCAGAGAAAATCAACGAGGTTGGACAGGCAACCCTTTCTTCTTGTCCCATACAACCGGGGATTCGAGACCACGCCAGTTGACTCAATGGCAGACTTTATGATACTTTATGATCTTTAGAAGAAAGATCTTTGTCTTATTATTATACGACTTACCTCACAGGTCATTTTCAAATTATTTAGTTTTGTATCTATCACAGAAATCTCCTCTTGGAATGTACTTTGAAATATAAAACAGAATATTCTCTCGGCAAAATCTGGTACAAGAGTTAGATCATACAGAAACCTGTAATTAAAGGAATTTAATTAAATTGTTAGAATAAACAAGGTATACATACGATCAAATTCAGTTAGAAATAATCTAACATACCATGCCACGAGTTCATAAAACATTCTCAGACTTCAGAATTTACTCAACTTTCAATCACTGTTAATATCTTTGATCCAGAAATATAAAACTTTGCTCATAGTTTCTTATTGATGTATTTGACACATTTAAACAAACATTATGCAAGAGCAAAATCTGCCTATTGCAGGTATTTCATCTGCTTATTTCTCAGTTCAGAGTGGGTCAATTTGATTAAAATTTTCAGCAAATTGCCTTTACATTAAGTAGTTTTTATCTCTTATAGTGAGAACTGTCAACTCGTTATCAAATCTCCCATAATGTATCTTTAAACAACAAAAGTTTTATAAAGAGCTATTGTTTAGTTAAACTACAGTGGACAATTTTGAGTAAATTCTTAAGTTGAGTCTGAGATTGCTTTGTGAACTCTGGGCCAAATACTCGACCAACATCGCTTCTTAAAGATACATTATGTAAGGTATAGATAAAGAGTTGGCCGTTCTTGCTATAATAGCTCAAAAATAGATAATGAAAAATGAATATATTGAAAATTGTCATCAAATTACATTACTCTGAGCCAAATTATGAATGTTTGAAATTTTGACAAAAAATAACAGAAATTGGTCTTCAAACGATTGCCTGTCGTTGCCCACAAAGTATCAATTGACCGTCCTTCAATCAGCAACCTTGTGAGTGCTGTCAGTTGTTAATATTCATTCAGTATGGGAGTCCAGTACAATTTATACAAGTAAATAAAGGGAAATAACTCTATACTAACTGATCGGGTTTATCTAACTGAACATCAGGATGTTTATTCAAATATTTACTGATCATTTTAATTTCTTCCTCTGTTCCTCTCTGTAATACAAAATATATAAATATAAGTACAATATCTGTAATACCATACACAAATCTGGACATAGGCATCTGTCATAGATGCAATGTTTTTGTATCTACAACACAATTTTATGGATTTATAATAATAATAATAGTGCATTTTTAACGCGCTAAACTCCATACTCTAAGTTTATGCTCATAGCGCTACAAAAAGTCTGACGATGTTACGATTTATGTGCAAAGACAGTTTTATGTCGCATTGTATTCATTAAACAGGTATGTCTTAAATAAACTTTTGAAATTGCATAAGGTTGGAGCATCTTTAACTTCTGGTGGTAGTTTATTCCAAAGTGTTTTTACTACTTCTTGGTTTATTAGACGTTCAATACTCTTACAATGTATACGTTGTGTTATAATTGTATCATGTTCAGGCTTATTATACCTTGTGTGATAATATGTTCTTGACAAAGTCTATAACAGGTGCTCTATGTTGAGGGTTATATCTGTGATAAATCATGGTATTATAAAAGTGTATAAAGAAGTTTAATCTTACCATATCATAAATAGATTTCAACTTCTCTTGATCTATGACAGATGTATCTAAATTCAGTATAGCTAAATAACGAGAATAAATAAACAGTTAGTGTAAAACATCTATAATTATAGAAATTTTTCTATTCATATACAGGCTGTCTTGGTAAATATCCTTCATAGTACACTGAGTATGTGGTGTCAACAGTCATTTGGGTAATAAAATAAAGACAATGTAAGATACACGAAACAGAGCAAGCGCATGAAATGAAATGAACCGTGTCTGACGTCATCAAAGCCACCGTAGATCACGTAGATCAAAAATCGAAGTCAGACATCTTTTTTGGAGGAGAGTAACCACCAGTAGAGAGAGAGAGAGAGAGAGAGAGAGAGAGAGAGAGAGAGAGAGAGAGATTAACATCCATTTCTGGACTAACATATGGTTCAATTTTATTTCAATAATTCGCTTGCACGTAATAGGGTCTTTACAAGTGGGAGGAAACCAAAGATCACAGAGAAATCTACGATGTTGGACAGACAACCCTACTGCTTGTCACCTACAATTGAGGAAGCGAAACAATGCCACTTGAGTCGATGACAGATTGTGTGAATCTAACTAATCGACCCCCTGACACCCAACAACAAGAATATTACAAAGTGTATGGTGTAAATGAAAGTAAGCAGACTTAATTAATTACTCACCATTTTCTATATCAACCATTTCAAGACGAAGACTCGATAAAAATATGCCCACTGATTGTGATCTCTTGGCATCTATCACCTTGGCAACCTGTAATATATACACAGAAATTCTCATATACAAGCTGCTTCCATGCAAGATATGCTCACACTTTGCAATAGATGTTGGGAAAACAGGGAAATAGGGCATCTTACCTTAGCAACAAGTATTAGGACACATCCTACATGTCAAATATCAGTTTATAAATTCTCACACAAGGTACAATTTTATGGATACACAATTACGGAGTTTAATATGACGCGACGGTTGGATGGGGATACTCCCTTCTTTATCAAGCAAATAAAATGCATGGACGAAAACAGACTGGGTTAATGGCGTTCAATTATTGATAAAACTCTCAAATCTGACCAAACCTTCTGCCTTTACATGGAAATCAAACTAACAGTTTCACCTGATACATTTTTGGTATTTATCTTATCTCCCATAATACCAGGAATTCTCGTATTTAAACTCTGGGCTTAATTTTCGAATTTGACCATGTCAGTGATGAACCATTTCTTCGAAAAGTATAATGTACATCAATTCGACGTGACTCCATCAATGCCAACACATGTGGTTTGAAAATTTAAAATGGAGACCACTCTAAAATTAATTTTAAATTCAAAATTTAAACTCGGAAGGGCTTAAATAAGAGAATTCCCGGTACATGTTTCAGTTTTAATAATTTTCATCCATCTTGTATCTTATAGCTGTTTACTTACTTCTTTCGTTTTTGCCTTCTTTTTAGTGGTCGATGTTTTTGTTTTTCGTTCGATGGGTAATTTGCAGAACATGGAATCGAATTCATCCATATCAACAACAGGTTCTTCAACCTTCTCCCAAAATAACTGTAACTCACTTAATCTGTAATAATAATTCAATCTTGGAAATTTTGACAAGACTTAGCCTAATTAATCTCCATTGTCTAGAATAACATTACATGGTGTGGACGGTTTAATTAGTCTTGAGGAGTGGGATGGCCTAGTGGTCTAGAGTGCTGTGCTTCAACCTCTAGCTGACCGATCACCTGTGCCTTGCGGTTGTGATTTTGATCCCTGGTGTGAGCCTATGTGGCTTGGATATAGGGGTGCCTTCTCAACCTTGTGTGTTTACTCCGGGTACTCCTGTTTCGTCCTGTGCACTAAGATAATAAAAATGAAAAATAAGACTTGTCTGCGATATCAGTGGGTGTGGATGGTCTAATTCATTTAATATGTGATAGTCCAGACAGTTGATTATAGGTCTGTCATGTGATTGTATTATCTGGATGAAACTACAGACTACAAAATACATAGATGGAAATATTTTACGATAAAAACTTACTTTTTCTCTCTCTGTCTTAGAGTATGAACTTGCAGCCTCTGCCAAAATAACGGTTTCATCGGAGATTTTGGACTTATAACAGGTTTTGATGGTCCTGGTCAAATACATAAATTTTAAAATATTACAGATTCTGACTAGTTTCTCAATTCCCAAGGGTATATCATCGAAGTAAACATGGTTTAAATATTTTCGGATGTCCAAAATCAGCACAGATTTTACGTCCAATTCAACAGAAAAAAAACCAAAGTAAACCATCAAGATTCTGCATCGAAAGGATGTGTTTTAAAGGTACAGGGAAGGTAAAGGACATGTTTTGAAGGTACAGGGAAGGTAAAGGATATGTTTTGAAGGTACAGGGATGGTAAAGGATGTGTTTTGAAGGTACAGGGAAGGTAAGGATGTGTTTTTAAGGTACAGGGAAGATAAAGGATATGTTTTAAAGGTACAGGGAAGGTAAAGGATATGTTTTGAAGGTACATGTACAGGGAAGGTAAAGGGATAGACGATGATATCTGTATTATTGGGAAGAATATCAGGCATCCCAGGTATTTTACCTGGTTAAAATGAATATAAAATTACAAATTCGTTAGTTTTTAGAATAGTGCTATCAGTTATATACTCAGTTCTGTATTTGTGAATGCAAAAACTTCCATTTAATTTCCATTCCATAACTTCTTTCGGTATTGGATAAAAAATAATTGATGTATTGCGATTCAATACTATACCAACACATCATTGAATAGATATTTCACAGAGTCAAAGGAGATGTTGCTGAATAGGAGTGGCTCTTCAAACAGATTCTAATCTTTTAGTATTTTAAGTTTATGCTCAAATCTGTCAATTTGTTAAACTTACCTTTGGTTTTAGTGATACTGCCAGGTGGTGGAGGAGGAGGAGGGGGACCCATACCGGGTAACGGGGGAGGAGCAGGTGGCCCCATCCCAGGTGGTGGTGGAGGGGGCGGGGGTGGACCCATACCTGGAGGTGGAGGTGGGGGTGGTGGTGGGTTTATATTACCAGGTAAGGGAGGAGCTCCAGGGGGTGGGGGAGGGGCATGAACAACATTTCCTAATGGAGATACAACTGGTCCGCCTGGTAACTCGTTACAAGAGTTCTGTTTATGTGGCGTTGGAACGAGTTCTTGTGGCGGATGTAGCGGGAATAGATTATCGTCCGGGGAGTTGTATGCTGGGTAACTTGATCCTTCGCGCACACATTCAGGCGTAATTATTTGATCGTTATAACTGGCTGAATTATTCGGTGTTCCTGTCACATAAATCATTCTTTCGTTTCCGTTTCCCAGATCTTCTGACCCAACATAACCATTTTGTGATGACCTTTGACCTGCCTCTTGACTTGCCGCATTCGCTTCAGATAACGCATTTTGTGCTAATTTTTCGATTCCCGCTAAAACTTGATAATGTTCGACTTCTTTTTGTAAGAGTAAAATTCGTTCTGTACATTCTTTTATCTTCTTGACGTAATCATCCTTGACCTTGTCTAGTTCACACTGATGTTCTTCCTGTAGTATAAAGATATCATTTAGCATTTAGACAGGAAGGAGAGAGAGAGAGAGAGAGAGAGAGAGAGAGAGAGAGAGAGAGAGAGAGCATATAGTAAATTTAATATCAACAATTTGCAAGGAGGTCTAGCTTATAACCCGCAATACATGTACATGCTTTGGCACGTATGGGTCTCGCGTTTGGTAGCTCGCAGACCAATCGCAAGAAATGGGTCGACATTCTGTACAAGACCAGAAATTTCTACAGTCAGTCTGCAATCGTCTATGGTGCCAATTGCTGAACACAAGAATGTGACGCATAAGTCTCACGTATGGATATACTTGCACGTATGGGTTGTGGGCTAGGCATTAAGCTGTTGGAGGAATCCAGAGGAAACTCACAAGGGTTGACAGGTGACTCTACTCCTTGTCACATACATGTTTTGGAATTTGTGTCAGAAGTGATCCAAATGATAGATCATAATTACCTGATGTGGTTCCAACTCATTTTCACGACCTACAAGTTTTTTCCTATCTCCTCTCCTTTTCCTTCTTTTAATAACGTTCCCCATATTATCGTATTTTAATTTATTATGAATTAATCAAACACTAGCTACTGGTATCTACAAACTGTAGCGCTTACTACCACTAAATTATATTAAAACCTTGAGAAGTTTATATATTGGGTACTCTTATGTCCAGAAATATCTCCACAGGTCACAATTCCATGCAATACAATGTACTGCTTATTTGTAAGTGACGTTTCTACAAAGCTTCTCTAGTCGTTATCAAACAATGGTCTTTCCAGTTTAACTATTATGGTAAATGACATAAAAACAATTTACTGAGATATCATAACAACATGGTTATAAAGCCAGTCCCCACAGAAGAACAGTTTCTAAAGCGATGTTGGGTGTTATATTCACTGATTATTTACAGATCAGGGTTTTGAAACAAGAACATTTTGAGCCGAGATTAAAAATAGTCCATTGTTTCATTTAAAATAGCCCATTCATTGAATAAATGTAGTCCAAAGAAAAGTTCTGGTTGCTACAACTACAGATGTTCTAATATCTATCCAAATGTCTATGGATGTTTATCTGAATTCCGAGGTGATTTGATCCAACATGCATCTATTAGTGCCTGTATAATATGTCTGTATATGCAAAAATATTTGTTAATGTCTCTTTCTGTGATAGGCCACATGAAAAAATTATTCTGGATTTTAAACAATCTTTATCTGATGCGGGAGGAAGGTTTTTATTTTTGTAATTTTATTTTGTCAAAGGATCACTACATTATTGTTTATAGGAATGTAGGATTATCCAGTATCATTTATCATGTCATGTTGTTGATACACTCCGCAAACCTCGACAGATTCTGGAACCTACATCTAGTCTCGGTTGTATGACAGTTAGTGATATGTACCTACGCCCATACATTTGCGATGCGGCTACCGGTTTACTTCAACAGGAAAACTTGTCGCTTTTTGAAATAAGTTCCCAAGATGGCGTCTTTTGTAGAGTGTGTAGAGTTTTCGGTGCAAAGTTGTCCTTTGTTTAAAGAAAATCGGATAAATCTGCAAGACCAACAGCTTCAGACAATGAAAGCTATGTACACTTGTCAAGATTTTATCTCTATTCCTACAAAACACATGGCACCATGGGCGCAGCCATTTTTCATCGGGGACTTTTAAAGTAGTTCCAATATGGCAGAATTCGTCATACAGCCGAGGTTAGATTGTACCAAAATCTGCCGAGATTTGCCAAGTGGTTGTTGATAGGAATGTAGGATTATCCAGTACCATTTATCATGTCATGTTGTTGATAGGAATGTAGGATCATCCAGTATCATTTATGTCATGTTGTTGATGGGAATGTATGATTACGGTATCCAGTATCATTTATCCCATCATGTTGTTGATAGGAATGTAGGATTATCCAGTATCATTTATCATGTCATGTTGTTGATAGGAATGTAGGATTATCCAGTATCATTTATGACAGTCAAATGTCTTTTTACCTAAGTAGCAATTGCATAAATGAGCCTCCACCTCCAATGGAATTGTTTTTTTTATGGAGTTAATTCCTGTAAACTAGGGAGATTGTTTTTATTTTTCAATTTGGAAAATAAAAATGAGTCATGCGAATCTCTGTAAGTGACACAGGGATATCTCAGAAACATATTTTATTTTAACTGACGACACTGGGATAGCTCAGAAATATATTTAATTTGAACTTGGCCTAACAATATTCATAAACCTGATATTATAACCACCAACCATTTCTAATTTATAATAATTAATTACTCTCATTTAATTAATAAATAGATCAGCAAATACTGAATAAAGGATAAAGGAGCAGTCCCCGCATTACCGGGTGATAAAAAGAATGAATATGAAATGATGTGAGCTTCAAGGTCCTACTCCTACTGGGCTAATGAAGACAGGCAAACACCATACAATGTGCAATGAGAGAAATTTTGCCCAGACACCAGCGTTATGGTCGACATTTATTTGGAATTCCAACTGGCAAGGGTTCTTCAACATATACAGGACGACTATACATTGTCATTTGTCAAGCCCTCTGTTCTACACCTCTGAAAAGGGGGAACCATATCTTAAATTTCCGGCCAATACAGGGATCGAACACGAGATCTCCAGGTTAAAGAGCAAATGTCTGTACCCAGTGATTCACTGTGGCTCCCTGAAATGAATGTATTAAGGTTTTCTGTAAGAACCAGGCTTATGAAGACAGGCATACATCCTCAGCTATAATGCCTCCTCTTCAATGAATTCCAATTGTCCAGTATTCTTTTATGTGCTCGTCAACTATCAAGCATTCTTTTATGTGCTCGACAACAAGTGAACAGCAATATGCTACTTTCCTTGCCCAGACCCTCCATCCTGTTCCACTGACAACGGAATATAACCAAACTGGGTGATCACTGGAGTCCATGCCTTCTTCACTGAGACGCGGGTTTGGATGGCCGAAAGGTTAGACCATACAGCCTGCCATTGAGTCAACTGGCTTGGTTTCAAGTCCCTGGTTGTACGTGGCAAGGAGTAGGGTCGCCTGTCCAGCCTCTTGGGTTTTCTCCAGGTACTTCTGTTTCCTCCCTTGGCTAAAGACCCCTATGGGCATGCACTTTATTGAAATAAAATTAAACCATATGTTAGTCCCGAAATGACCTAGTTTGTGTCGAGTGGACGTGTCTCTCTCTCCTCTCGTCTCCACTTAGCCACTGTGCCTACAAACATGATCATATATTACCTTTAATTTATCGAAATCATCTTTATATTGTTGCCGAATCTGTACCATCGCTGATTGATGATCTGAAATAGGACATGCAGTTCTATAAAAACAGTATTAAAGATATATTATGTAAGATTTAGATAAACAGCTGGTCAATCTCGCTGTAATAGTTTCAATATAGCCTATATAATGAAAAATGAAAATATCCGTAAAATTACTTTAAACTGAGCAAAGTTAGTCATGATTGTCAAGTTTCACTGCCAGATAACAAACAATGCATCGATTATCCATTTGATTATCCATTTGAACAACTAACGAACTTCGATTTTTGAGTTGCCTTCATGATTCCAAGATATCGACAGTGCCTTCAGACTGGGTACCAAGTCCAAGATAGCAGCAACGCCTTCAGACTCAGTACCAAATCCAATAGAGCAGCAGTGCCTTGAAAATCAGACTCAGTACCTAGTCCAAGATAGTGGCAATACCTTTAGACTCAGTTCCTAGTCCAAGATAGTGTCTATAACATCAGGATCAGTTCTTGTCCAAGATAGCAGTAGTACCGTCAGACTCAGTACCAAGTCCAAGATATTGGCAGTGTCTTCAGACTCAATACCAAGCACAAGATAGTGGCAACGCCTTCAGACTCAGTACCTTGTCCATATAATAGTAGGTGGTCATATCCCTGTTAACATAAAATATATTCACCTGCTTCTGTGTATTTTAGTCCAGGTTTGACTTCTTCTTCAACTGAACTGGGAGGGGGCCACATTGGGGTCAATTTAGTAGGGGCCAGTTCCAGATGATGACTTCCTGTTGTTGGTTCCAGGTGGGCCCAATAATACATGTTACTGCCCTGAAAAATATATGTGAAACATTTTTAAGTTAAGGAACTCTTATACCGGTTGCAGTCCACCCCTAAAACAATTTAAAATCAATTTGAGAACATCCATGTCTGGAAATAAGCTACCTGTCGTGTTCATTTTAAGGGACAACCACTGGCACCTGTGAATTTATCTGACTTCAGTATTTTTATTGATATTTTCAATACTTCTGACAAACAAAATTCGAAATTTCATTGTTTTTATTGATGTTAACAATATTCCCCCTTAAAAAATTCCACATTTCAAGTACAGTTTCCCAGGTAAAACTAATATTGTTTTTAACACGACTGATAGGCTACCAACATAAATCTATAATAAAATATTATAAAACTAAAAACCTTGTTTTTCATTGGAATTGGCTTATTAGACATCTTTTCTTAACTTTTAATTACGGTTCACAAATGTAAAAAGTTTAATCCAATTCTTCACAACATTTTACACAATATTTACACAACTATTTCCAATTCACAACTTTAAACATCTTTTCTTAAATTGAATTGTAATCGACAAACGAAAAAATCTACTTGGAACAAATTTTCCATCCACAAGTTTAACAGCTTTTCTTTAATTGAATTGTAATCCACAAACAAAAAAATCCACGTTTTTGTACAGACCAGGATAAGTTTCTGTACCGCTCGGGATAAATGGAATTTTGACCCAAGTCTTTCATAACATCTGAAACAATATCTACCCGACAATTTTCATTCACAAAAGTTTGTCAGGTTACATAAATAATATCCTTTTTCTACCATCATTATTGAAATCTGTATAAAGTTTACAGCGAACGAACAGAGACAAACATCCATCATTTTCAAATTACACGACAAAAGGTCATTTCGTTTTCTATTTAAATATTCATACAGTGTATAAATCACCACCTCGTATAACCCTACCATTCATCATAACATGACCCCCCCTAAAATATGTATCCTCATCTGTATTCATTATCATTCAAAAACTGAATATTTTACACAGCTACAATATTTCCAAACACAGTAAAAATCTCTGTATGCCATTTACACTTTTTAAATTCAATTGCAGTATCACATCACTTTATGTTAGGCTACTATTCATAAAAACACAACCCTCCCAAAATTACAATACCATTTATAATATCGTACCCCCACTAACAATATATAGCCTCTGAAATTCATCCATTATTTTTCAAAAACTGATAAATTCAACAGCTACAATTATTCAGCTTAAGGGTTTGTGTGTCATACAGAATCTCAATCTAATGGAAATGTCCTGTGATGAGAAAATTTGTATCCTGAATGATAAAAATATACATGTAGACTGATATGTAGGCAGAAAACATTCATGAAAAATCATTTGAAGGCTCTCCACAGTTTCTGGCGATTTCAGACATTCCCATATTTCAAACCCGGTTCGTGAGACAGACTTCCGGACGATTTACGCAACATCAATTGAACACGTCCCTAAACTATTAGTCACACAAATAATTTATCGTCACAATCAAACACATGGATTCAACATTGCGATAATATTGCGATATTATTGGCCAACAGATTCTGGAGAAACATCAATTCAACTCATTCATAAAACGCATGATTCAATGAAACACATGAATTAAGACTCCATATTGCTATACGTAATATTCTCTCACAGATTCTCAATTATCCTAAAAATTATCATTAATAAATGACTATCCTTCCGTTACAGTCGTAAATAATATCACCCCCTATATAAGTCATACCACAGATGATGTGGAGGGAGGTTTTGTTATAATTGGTGGAAATGCCAAGTTGAAATGTCAAAAACTAGTCCAATTATGAAAGGTCAAATAGTGTTATAAATCATAGGAATTTCAATTTCACAACTTAGGGTAAGTAGAGTTTTTGTTGACTAATATTTGGTATCTTTATTTCAATACTTACGTGCAGGAGACGTGTGAAAAACTGAGGCCCAGGGGCCTGTTTCACTACATTTTAACTAAGATCGAATTTGACTGGATAATATTAGAATGATTTTAGTGTTTAGCCAATCAAAATTGAAGTATCTATTAAAATTTGGATTTTATCTTTAGTTACGATTTCAAGAAATAGGGCCACGGATAACACCAATGAGGTCGGACCAGCAACCCTACTCTTTGTTTTGTCATATAATTATATAAGCTTGATATCAAAACACCATCCCTTGACTCAGCGATGGCTAATTCAGCAAGTAGGATGTTTGATCCCTGCACTGGCCGAGAAAGGTCATCCAGATTTTCTGGCGCGGTTACCTCTTGTCAGCAATGCAGGATGGGGTCCCTCAGGTCCCTGACTTAAAGACGTCTGTTTAGTCGTTTGCATGAGACGAAAACCAAGGTTCCCTGTACACATTGATAGTTGGAATATGATATAAGAGTAGACTGTAGTGCCGCTGTCCGAACAAAATTTCCTTCATAGCACACTGTATGGCCTATGCCAGTCTTCATTAGCCCAGTTCTGAGCAGATCTATAAAATGTAAAACATAGAGGATGTCAAATTTAAATAACGAACAGAATTGAACAATCTCTCGATTGATATTCCTTCTAGAGATTTAACTTTCACATGATGGTAATTTACGAGCGATTCAAAATGATGATCATAGACTTCAATACGGGCCTGTAGCCAGCTCATAAAATTTGGAGGGGGGGGGCTACAAAATTTTTGGAGGGGCTAAGGATGTGGCCGGCTAAGAACTCTACTAAGAAATCAATATCATAATACATTATTCCAACAATCTTCACATTATTAAAAGTAATAGGCATCACGTTTTTAAATCAAAACTTCTCACGAATTTATCTGTAATGTAGTCTCCTGCCTACATATCAGCACACAATTCTATGTAAAACATGTTAATTGACCACATCCACAGATTATACAGTCCTTTCAATTCCCTTTAAAGTGTTTTAAGGCACCAATAATCCAAATTTTAAAATACAAAACAAGTTTCAATTGTAAAACAATTGAGTATTTATCAACAATCCTGGATAGTACAATAGCATAGAGAGATATAATGATACTTACAGGGTTTAATTGAAATATAATTAAGTTTTTATCTGTCACCCA
Organism: Patella ulyssiponensis; assembly: GCA_963678685.1. Lineage (NCBI taxonomy): Eukaryota > Metazoa > Mollusca > Gastropoda > Patellidae > Patella > Patella ulyssiponensis. The sequence goes on from OY783230.1 coordinate 1,066,554, forward strand.
ATTTACCTCTCCTCATCAACTGTGGTATATTGTATATTACATCAAGTGTGGTATATATCCATGTAATGGTATGTATTACTATAGAATGTAATGGTATGTATAGAGAGATGTTTTACTTACAAGTAGAGTATATTTTAAGGTCATATGTTAAACTGACCACCAGTATATATTATACACTGACCTCGTTTTATACACTTTTACTGACAGCTTGAAGACCCTATACAATCATATCAAACTCTGTCTGAGAGAAGGAATTTTATACTTTCAATGAGAGAGAGAGAGAGAGAGAGAGAGAGAGAGAGAGAGAGAGAGAGAGAGAGAGAGAGAGATGGGGTTTAGGTCATTTTGGGACTAACACATGGTTCAATCTTATTTCAATGATTCGATTGCATGTAGCTGTCTTTGGCAATGGGAGAAAATCGAAAGACCCCTAGAAACCCCATGAGGTTGGACAGTTGAACCCACACCTTGTAACGTACAACCTGGGGTTTGAAACCAACCAAGATGACTCAACGACAAACCTTATCATACATCTGGCCATCCAACCCCCCAATTTTCAATCAGACTTTAAATGAAAGTGTATAAATTCTATCTCAAACAAGGCATTTTTTTTTAAAATTAGACTCAGAAATGAAACGAGGTTTAACGTCCTACTGTTCTGCTCTGACTTGGCTAATGAAGGTGGGCATTTACGCCATAGGGTCTGAAGTAAATTTTGCCCAGACATCGGCACTATGGTCTACTCTTATATCAAATTCCAGCTGTCAAGGGTTTATTTCAAATGCACGCCAATGTGTATTGGGGGACCTGTGTTTTTTTATTCCATCCAAACTACTAGATACTGTCCCTTGCCAAGTCCCCATCCACCACCACTGAAAAGCCGGGGAACCACATCGGAAAATCCTGGTGAACTTTCTCTGTCAACACAGGTATCAAACACGAGCCAACGTCTTACTCACCGAGCCACCGTGGCTCTGAATTAGGCTTAGGAAGAAAGTGAGAGAGAGAGAGGGAGAAATGGGGTTTAACTCCACTCGACACAAACTAGGTCATTTCGGGACTAACATATGGTTTAATTTTATTTCAATAATACGCTTGCGCGTAGAGGTCTTTAGCAGTGGTAGGAAACCGGAGGACCGTGGTGCTAATGAATTAATGAAGTTCTCCCAACACTACTGGTGCTAATGAATTAGTGAAGTTCTCCCAACACTTCCAGTAAAACCTGTTTTATTGCAAACCATTCGAGCGTAGAATGCATCTTTAATCAACTTGAGACAAGGAATAATTAATCAATAGTACTCAACAATTTATTATCAAGTTGTAAAATATGTAGATTATCATACCTGACACCTTTTACACGTTTTTAATCATCACCTCGTCAACATTTACAATATCATTAACACACTCTTGTACATTATACAGTATCATTAACACATACTTGTACATTTTATAACACAAAATAAATTTAATAGGTTTACATAGCACAAGGATAAGGACTATGGTCCTGACCAACTTTAGACCACAGTGAGAGAGTGAGAGAGAGATAGAGAGAGAGATAGAGAGAGAGATAAATTGTTTCATCTATGGTTTTCAGCAGTCTGAGGAAACCGGAAGACACAGAAAGACACCATGCCATAAAAGCAGACAAAACAGCTGTCTGGATTTGTGGTCAAGTAAAAAAATAGAGTTCCATACAGAAATGCTTTTGTTTGCATGTTGATTCCTTTGATCAAAACAAAAAATGTCAAAGTTATAAACAAAATATTAAATGAAATGTAAAAGTTTGTGCCAATAATACCTACCATAATTAAATCATTTTTAAAACAATCAGTCATTCTTTATTCTTCTATTTTCAATAATAAGGAAACTGTACTGAACATAGTTCTACTCCCAAAAAATTTCCTAGTGATATTTCACAAAACATTTCATACTGTTAATCCATAAAAATTTTCTACTGTAATAAGACCAACTTTAATTCCAAAAATCAGGAAATTATTCCAATATTTTTTGCCGATATTTTGATTTCAGAATTGTTTTCTCAACAAAAATTTAAAATTTCAGAATTCTTCAACATCAGTCCAGATAAATAATCCATAATTTACATAATCTATTCCATTTTATCACCAGAGATGGTTATACACAAAAAACCCAATAAAATATCCATCTCTTCACTCCAAATAAAAAACTTCACTTCATTTATAACACTTGCTTTCATTGGTCAACTATTTCATTCATCTGAGGTGAAAATATCTGAAGATTTTTTAACGATTATACGACAATAGGTTTATTGTATAAACCCCACATAATGAATATCAGATAAACTTCATAGACTGTATCTACTACATCTAGTTTATTACAAGTTTAAATAAAAAAATAACAAAGATTCGTTGTAGCATGAAATTAGGGCGGAGAAAGACACTCGACTCAGGTATACACGGAACATGATAAAATGATCGGAATTAACTTATGCTTCAATAAATAGGATTATTCATAGAATTTACTAAGATTCAATAGAAAATTGTTTCATTCTTTCCTCACTCTAACGAAATCGTTTCAGGTACGATGAAAGCATGACGAAATGAACAGAATTAACTCTGATTCATTAAGGAATATTTTTATTCTTTCCTTCCACGAGTTTAAGCTTCAGGCATTCCAAAAATCAGGAAATTATTCCAATATTTTTTGCCGATATTTTGATTTCAGAATTGTTTTCTCAACAAAAATTTAAAATTTCAGAATTCTTCAACATCAGTCCAGATAAATAATCCATAATTTACATAATCTATTCCATTTTATCACCAGAGATGGTTATACACAAAAAACCCAATAAAATATCCATCTCTTCACTCCAAATAAAAAACTTCACTTCATTTATAACACTTGCTTTCATTGGTCAACTATTTCATTCATCTGAGGTGAAAATATCTGAAGATTTTTTAACGATTATACGACAATAGGTTTATTGTATAAACCCCACATAATGAATATCAGATAAACTTCATAGACTGTATCTACTACATCTAGTTTATTACAAGTTTAAATAAAAAAATAACAAAGATTCGTTGTAGCATGAAATTAGGGCGGAGAAAGACACTCGACTCAGGTATACACGGAACATGATAAAATGATCGGAATTAACTTATGCTTCAATAAATAGGATTATTCATAGAATTTACTAAGATTCAATAGAAAATTGTTTCATTCTTTCCTCACTCTAACGAAATCGTTTCAGGTACGATGAAAGCATGACGAAATGAACAGAATTAACTCTGATTCATTAAGGAATATTTTTATTCTTTCCTTCCACGAGTTTAAGCTTCAGGCATACAAATCATCTCTTATAGTTAGTCATTGCGTGGAATTTCCAATATTACTCATATATAGATCAATAGGTTTTATTGATTGATGTTATAGGTACACACCTTCCTGTACAGGTGTATATAGGTGTACTACAGGTAAATAGTTTAAGTATCTTGTATATATATATACAGTCAATAATTATACATCATTGGAGTCAATATTAGTCATCTCATCACCAGAATCCTACTCATTGACAATATATTCAACTTACTTGTTGTAGTAATCAAGATAAATATCTATATAAATATCAAGACGCTCTCTTCAGTAAAGTCTCTCTGATTGACAATATATTCAACTTACTAAATACAGTAATCAAGATAAATATCAGGGCGCTTGTTTGGGTAAATTCAGTAATTGCCATTATTTATGAATAGTCCCAAGACGGACGAAAAGTACTTTAAAATGTTATTAAACCAGTGTTGAAATCAGCTTGTGTCGGCATATCAGGGAGCTCGTTTCAATCAGATTTTTGAACTGTTTTAGGTAGAACGTCCAGTTCTGTATCTAAACCCTACATAATGCAGAGTTCTGTTAGTAGAATTTTGTCTGGACAGGAGCATTAAGACCTACTCTTAAATCAAATTCCAACTGCCAAGGGGTCTTTTAAGTGCATGCCGATGTATACACTGGATCTTGTTTTTTTTGTCCCATCCAAATGACTAGACGGGTGTCGGTGTCAGGCAGTCCATCCTTCACAAGCGACAAGAGGAAACTATGTTAGAAAATCCGGATGAAGTTTCTCGGCACTAGTTGAACTGGTTTAAGCACACCGGGGATCAGTAAACCAGTTCAACTTTTTTGTCTCAATGCAAATGTGGGGCAAAAAAAAACAGTTTAAAAAAAAACAGTTCGCAACCTGTCTTGGGGAAGGCTTTTTATTTCAAACTGGTTCATCTCAGCCGTCTAAATGGGTTGGCTTAAAAACCCCGGCTCGAGCTTGCTTTGAGCATGCAAAATAAGTTAAATTCCTGTGAAAATATCAGAGTTAGGCAGTGCCAATGTTATCGAAAGCATGCGAGAACCGAATAAAGAATATTATATGAAGCTACCCATGCATAGTTAGCTCTAACCTCCAACCCAAGAGGTCAGAATAGTTAAACTGGTTTGGCTTATACTTATGTAGTACATGCGAATACAACACGATGCTATCTTAAAAGCGATTTTGAACTGGTTTAAAATTAAGCGTCTGAATCGAAGAGGTCAGAATAGTTAAACTGGTTTGGCTTATATGTGAATGCAACATGATGCTACCTTAAAAACCCCAGTGATTTTGAACTGGTTTAAGAATAAGTGTCTGAACAGTATATTATAGTACAAGTGTTGAATAGACGACAAGTGTTGAATAATGTATATCTAGTTCTGTAAGGCCACATCAATCACCTGAATTATAACTAGTGTAAAATATCAGAGGTTAACCTAAACTGACACAACCCATATAATTACATTCATACCGGCCTCGAAAACACACACTGGTTCATTCATACTCACCTCCAGAACACAGTTGTTTATTCATTCATAAATAACATCACATTTAAATTTTCATCATCGGATACTTACAGACCTGAGCAGTTAAATTATAAATACAGAAACAAGTAAGTAATATATAACTACCAATATCTACATGTAAACAGACAAGCCTGGAAGAAAGGCACCTGTCACAGACAATGTCAGGCACAGATTCAGGCTTTATCAGGCACAAAACCTCTGGTGCCTGTCATTTTGTCAGGCACTGATTTGTCTTTTTTAATGATATTATTAATACATGTCCGGCACTAAGTTGAAAATGTCAGGTGCTATTTCATTAGTGGCTGACATGTTGTCAGGTACATCTAAAACTGTTATTTCCAGATCTGGTCATGCACAAGCCAGGGCATGCTAACTCTCTCTATACTATTAAACTTCGATTTTAAAGGAAATAAAACAGGTTATCAATTTAACATCCTGTTGTTTGGCTCCAATGAATACAGGCGCCATTGTGCTGCTTGGAAAGTTTAGCTCGGTAAGCAGTACTTCTGCCTTCTCTTCGTTAAATTTGAGCAGTCACAGGTTCTTTCATATGCACACTATCGTGTACACGGATAACTGAACGACTATAAACACAGTTACTTGCCCGGCCCAAGAAACCTGTATCACTGGCAATAGGGGAAACCATGCCGCACATGTATATTACTATCTCTGGAACATCTGATACCACCTACAGTTTTGTCTCGTTGATACAGATGAAAATCATAACAAACATAGAAGCAATACATGAAAATCTGTGTAATACTAGAATCCTCCACTTTAACAATTGAAGAAATTATAAACTTTAAATACAGAATGAATAACAATAGACATAATTTATTTATTTATTTATACATGAATTGTGAATATAAACTGGTTTCTAAATGTACATTATCACAGTGGGATATACAGTACAATCTGTTTCTATATCTACAGTTAGATATATATGTACCTCTAGATTTATACTTATTGTTCTTATTGTAAACACAATGGTGTTTTTATATAGATATAGTTGTACATTAAAATGGGGGGGGGAGAAAGAGAGAGGGTGGTGGGGGGAGAGGGGGAAGAGAGAGTGGCGGAGAGAGAGAGAGAGGAGGGATGGGGGTTTGACAACTAGGTCATTCCAGGACTAACCCAAAATGTTTTAAGTGCACATTAAAATGGGGGAGGGGGTGAGAGATAGAAAGTGAGAGGGCAGAGAGAGAGAGGGGGAGGGGAGAGAGAGTGGGGGGAGGGCTTGGAGAGAGAGAGAGTGGGATGGGGTTTTAACATCCACTCCATACAAACTAGGTCATTCCAGGACTAACATATATGTTTTAATTTGATTTGCACTTATGGGTCTTTAGTAGTGGGAGGGTCAACACCAATTAGATCATTTTGAGACTAACATGTCATTTTATTTTTTAAAAATTTGCTTGTTCATGGGGGTCTTGGTCTTTAGCTATGGAAGAAAACTCTACCCCTTGTAGTAACTTGTACAAACTTTGACACTATGAAAGACCTTAAGGTCTAAAGCGTAAGCATTAGATAACTCGATCACTTTCCCCATATAATTACATTGGACTGAATAACTATAATTTAAAGTCGGAGGGACGACATACTATAATCCATTTGTCAGAATTAAAAGTTGCAAGGACGGCATATCATAATCCATCTGCCAAAATTAAAAATAAAAAAAATATCTTACATTACTCATCAATTGTTTTTTTCCTTGTCGACGGTTTTCAGGTTTACGTGATGAAGCAGCAGTGAAATTAAAAACTGACATATTGTTCGTTGAGAAAGCTTCATTACAAGTAAATTGTTTCCATAGGTTTTAATAAACCAAGAACTCTGCTGACTGAATATGAATGACTGGACTGTCTTCAAACATCATCCGACATTGTATAAAACTAGGACTCTCGTAGAAAACATTTATATACAGGTATTATTACATCTGTTTCCTTTTAAAGTGGCAATAATCGAGAACTCCAGATGCAAGCTAGGATAGATGTAAGTTATTGACTTAAATCCTCTTCTAATCTAAATTAATGTTTCAGCGCTGGCAATTTTCTGGAATATGCTTGAATTATGTTCAGTGTTTTTCTTTCTAAGGTCAAAGGTCACTTACAGTTAACAAATGTGATTTTGGTAGCCACGAAATTTAAGAGTTTTCAAATGCAGTATTTAATACATGTATGGAAACTTGTCAGATTCAACAAGTTTGTAGATGACCATAATATTGTCTTAATCCACTGTGGCTCCTATAGACAAGGTATTGGTGGTTTTTACAAATCAAGAACACTATTGCTACTTTAACTTTTAACTTTTAATGGACGCCATATTATTGTAATTCCACCGAGAGAATGTTTTTATAAACCATGTGTTTAGAACAAACAAAACCTACCAACAATTCTTATCATTTATTTCTTACAAATTTCAGAGAAATGTTTTTGATTATGATTCATAAAGTTTCTCAGGTACACATCCACTTCATAATAGTCAAATCAAACATCAATTTTTCAGTTTTGATTTAATTAACAATTAAATATACATGTACATTATGCAAGAACTAAATAAGCCTATTGCAGGTCTTTCTTTAGGCTTTAAATGTTATCTAAAATATTAATTAGACATTAATTAACTTATCCAGACCATAATCTCAATGTCAACGCTAGCATGCAATATTTGTTGGATTATGATCCGATCTGATGCCCGATGCTCATTCACAATTAAATCAAGAAATGGATAATCAAGACTATGATTTTTATTGTACCGACTTTAGTTATGATAATCGAGGCTAAGCCCAAAATTCAATCTCGGTTCAGAGTTGATCAATTTGACGGAAATTGTCAGCATATTGCCTTTACATTATCTAGGTTTTAACTATTATATCTAATCTCCCATAATGTATCTTCAAGTAGTGAACTTGTCGGTAAAACTCTTGAAGTTCTTAATCACGTGAACCACTACTCTCTACTGGAACTTTAAACTTATTTTGCATGCCACAATATATAAGACACAGGTATTGAAAGAACTAAACTCCTTCCTTGTTTTAATGACTGTCCACCCTGTTCTCAGCAGAGTTCAGATAAAATATCAAGTCTAGGGTCTTCTGTATTCATGGTCTGGTGTTAATCCTAGATACTGGATTAAGAGATTAACAGAGGTAATAATTAATCCGGTTATATTAAACAAATCACATAGCTATTACATAGATAGGCCTATATAAAACAATCTCTGATAGAAAAATCATAATAAGATTTATACACACTTTATACAGATTGGAACAGGTAAAAAAACACAGGTAAATTTGTAACCAATTCAAGACACGTTGATTTTGAGACTGCCATGTTTTACTATGTAGTGACATGTATGTCAATGTGAAGCTGTGGCTGTGCAATGTGAAGACCGATGTGCTATACATGTATATGTGAAACTGTGTTCAATGTGAAGCTATATAATTATAATAAGCTTTAGATATGATTAGAAAAGATAAAAAAAATACGTGAAAAACATCTCATTAACACTAACTGTATTGCTGTCAATGTGAATCTGTGTTTGTATGTGAAATGTGTGCAAAATATAAAGGTGTTGATTGTGAATCTGTGTGCAATGTGAATTTGTGTTCAATGTGAATCTGTATGCAATGTGAAGATGTGTGCAATGTGTGAGTGAGAGAAAGAGAGAGAGAGAGAAATGGGATTTAACGTCCTCGACACAAACTAGGTCATTTTGGGACTAACATATGGTTTCAATTTTATTTCAATAATTCGCATGCGCGTAGAGGTCTTTAGCAGTGGCAGGAAACCGGAGTGCCCGGAGGAAACCCACGAGGTTGAGAAGGCGCTCCTATCTCCATGCCACATATGCTCACACCAGGGATAGAAAGGTGACCGGCCAGCCAGAGGTCGAAGCGTGGCACTCTAGACCACTAGGCCATCCCAACTATGCAAGATGTGTGCAAAATGTAGAGGTGTTCAATGGGAATCTGAGGGGAAATATTCAGAGAGAGGTAGATGGGGTTTAACATCCACTCAACACAAACTAGGTCATTACAGGACTTACATATTGATATTGATATATAAGTATAATAAGAGTGCTGCTGCCCAGGCAAAATTTCCCACGTACCACACTGAATACTAGGACATTAAACCCCATTTCATTTCATTTTTCAGGTTTGTAGAATGGAATCTTCTACAGAGACATTGAACATAGCACCAAACCTGGACATCTAACCAACAGGTGCCCTATGTCAAGGCTTACATCACCATAACAGATAAGAAAGTATTTTGTTACTTCTACTGAACAGTAAGAGAGAGAGAGAGACAGAAATGGGGTTCAATGTCCACTCGACACAAACTAGGTCATTTCGGGACTAATATATTGTTTAATTCAACTTCAACAATTCGCCCGTGTGTAGGGGTCTATAGCAGTCTGAGGAAACCTGAGTACCCGGAGTAACCCCACGAGGTTGGACAGGCAACCCTATCTCCTTGCCACGTACAACCGCGGATTTGAAACCACGCCAGTCGACTCAATGGCAGGCCGTATGATACAGCGCACTCACGCTAACTATTCAACCATCCAACCCCCCCTTGAACAGTAAGAGACAAATATTTGTTGCACTACATATTGATCAATCAAACTTTAAAGCTACTGATTGACGTTTGGTGGATTTGGAATCTCCAGCTACACAGTCAGAATTAGCGCCTTTCTAAAAAGCTACCCCATATATATTTTATTGGGATTAAACATACAAGATATCTTTATCCTAAATTTGAATGCCAGTAGACTATGATAAACAGACAATTTTGCCATTTGATTTGCATGTGGTATTGCTAATGCAACTTGTATCTAGATGACTGCATTCTGGGTACCAGTATTCAGTAAAACTGCTGGATTAAAAACCTTCAGACGTTCTACTTGTATACACTGTAAAGATTATGGTGTTTCTATACGTGTGATTGTAATTCAAAATATAAATGTGGCATAAATATAAGATTCACCTATTCAATATGATTCACCTATTCAATATTATATTAGTACGGTAATTAAAAACGTTCAGAACTACTATTCTACACTGTAAAGATTACGGTGTTCCCATATATATATACAAGTAATAAGTGATATTTCCATATCATGGTTATTCTTTTTGCGTACCGTATATATGTTTCATTTTGTTGTTTATTGTTAGTTTCCCTGGTTCAACTGTCTGTCACACCTCTGACCATTATCTAATACTAGAAAATAGTATTTGGTTAATCCACGGCTGATACTGGTAGAATAGAGTGGTGGATCTTTGTCGCGAAAAACTTCCGCATCAAGTAGGTAGGTAATTTCTATTGTACAACTTGGTTAAATTCAAGCCTCATCATAATTGATACCTTACCGTATATATGGAAAGGAGTCAGGAGTGGTCCTGGATCTTTGTCGCGTAAAACTCCCGCCCCAAAGGCGGTCAGAATAGAATTGATTTCTAACCTTATGTGTATAGAAAAGAGCTGTCCTTGATCTATCTCGCATAAATCCCACCGCCCAAAGTACAGAATTGAATTCTTACCTTATATATAGAATGAAGTGGACCTGGATCTTTCTCACGTAAAACTCCAGCACCAAGTAAGTAAGTACAGAATTGAGAGAAGATAACTCTGATGTCATGTTTCGTTAAAACCATGTGGAGATAATGCTGGCTGTCAATAGCGGAACTAAACCATTGAACTAACGTCTGACCTGAAAATACAAAATCAAGTATCCTAACATCTAGTAATAAGTCATGCATACCGACACGGTGCCTTTGAAGGTTTTTTCTTGCTTTAAAATTAGATGTTAGCCTACCTTCAAAAACTTCTTTTTGTCCAAATCTGAGAACTCGAGGTACATTTTCTGGCCATTTCACTGCATCTTCTAAATTCACAGTGGGCATGTAGTAATCTTTCTTTTTAGTGTCAAGATTCTTTGTAGATTTAATTTCTGGTTGAGGCTGAGAGGCTTGGGAAGTATTAACAACTTTTGGAGATGGTTTAAAATCCACAAGAACTTCGTCTAGATCTGTTTCTAGCTCCCCGTCGTCCTCCTCTAAAGATTTACTCGATATACTGGAACGATTTTCCTCCTGTGACGTTTTAGGCATGTTTTCTCCAAATAATGCTTGAAGCTTTTGTTCATCCATTTGCTGCATTGCCTGATCCAAATCGGTGACAACACAACGTGATCCACTTGTAAAGTCTAGAGATCGGCTCGACTTGGGTGGTAATCTTTTAGGTAATGGGGGCGGGTCGTCCGAACTAACAGACTGGCTACGATTTGATGGAGACTTTCTTGCCGGAGAACTGGATGATATTTCTAAATTGGTCAATTTATCTGTTGCTTCTTTTACAATATTTTCTGTTTCAGGGCAGCTGATTCGCCCGGAATGTTTTGGAGCCAAATCAACATCCCGACTCTCCCGTTTTTCTCCACATTTGGACGGAGAAAGGAAATCGATGGAATCGCCAATCATGACTGGTTGGAATGCTTCGTTGTCGGCCATTTTTAATTGGTATGTAAATGAATGGAATGTGTTTTTATCACAGATTTTGAATAATAGAATCACATCATAAACTTTTCACCTAATAGTTTTTTAACGTCCATGATGAAGACTGATGTAATCAGTATTATCAATCTGTAGGCCTAATTTTTTAAACATTGGTACACACTAGCTGGAAGACATGGATCATATAATCAATTCTTTCTAAAAAGCTGGTCAATCTAGATCTTTTCTCATACTACTTGTTACCTGGTTACACGTACCTAAAGAATTAAAAACAATCATTAATTTTTACATATTACTATTTGATGTACATGAAGTTAGCATTGTTATGCTCACTTCCCGCTACGATTCATGCTACGATTGAAAATGTGGTTTTAATCATGGAGTAATTATGGTGATCCTACAGGTCTTAGCATATATTGAGGTCAGTCGTAACCATAGGCGTACGGGGAAATTTTTGACTGGGGGGCGGTGGTGGTTGGTGCCCCAAAAATGTAGGTTCTTAATATGTGAGTCGTGGCTTACTGTACTCAAAACAATAGAGGGTTCGAGTCTCAAGATTTCTATTTAATTGCCTAACTATAGACACTCTGAATTTAAATTTGCTGTTAAATTGGTCACATTCCAGAACACAATATTTTTTTATACAACTTTTACAAAGTACAATTGTGTCCGAATTTAATAATCTTTCATTTATATGAATATGAACTAACACATGCTGTACAAATCCGGTAGCACGATTTACACAAATCCACACAATTTCACTTTTAGTTCAGCTCAGCATAATTTATCCGTTTTTGATAATATTTCGTTCTTTATGTCAAATTGTCATTTTTTAATTCAAAATCGTAGCATGCATTTTACAAAGAAGAGATTTTGTGCAATACATGAGTTATGTCCCTTGGTTACAACTTCTAACCATTCTTGGAAATCGTATTTGAGGGGCATTATGACTCAAAAACCTTATCGATTTTAATTTCAAAATTTGCGAGAGAGAAATGGGGTTTAATGTCCACTCGATACAAACTAGGTCATTTTGAGACTACCACATGGTTCAGTTTTTTTTCAATAATTCTCTTGCAAGTCAGGGTCTTTAGCAGTTGGAGGAAACCAGGTAGGACAGGCGACTCTTTGTCACATAATGTCATATAACCGGGGAATCGAAACCACACCAGTTGACTCAATGACAGACTTTATGATACAGCGTGCATATATATGCTAACTATTCGGCCATCCAACCCCACAATTTCAAAATGAGAAATTGCTGTAAAGAAAGGTATATTGTCAAATATCAATATATATTATTATCTTTTAAGTTAAAAAAATGGTGGATTTAGTTAAATTGTGCTACCTGTAAAAATGAATGTCACCACGATGGGCATTGCATCAATAAAGAAGGGTTCAACTAGCACCCATATGTGTGTCACCTAAAAGTAAACAAGTCATTTGTCCGGGCCCGTAGCCACGGGGGGACTATGAGTGGGGATAGCCCCCCCAAAAATCGAATTAGCCCCCCCAAATATTTCGCCAACAATAATGATTTCTTAGGAGTGTTCTTAGTCGGCCACATCCTCAGCCCCTTCAAAAAATTCTGTAGCGCCCCCCCCCCCCCCCCAATTTTTAGAGCTGGCTACGGGCCCCATTTGTCGTCTTCCCCTTTTCACCAAAGAATTCCATCTTGATGTGAAAAGTTTGTCACATTGAACAGGGCTAATAATAGAAGAGTCAACCCATGCTTTCACTTCTTGCTTATTCATTGTAATTTTCAAATTGTATTGCTCTTAATTAAAATAAAATAATTTTAATCTTCATGCGTTTCAATCAACTTCTTAACAGACACGTCAACTAATTCAACCATCTTACATTCGTCAAAGACGTTCGCCCCATTCAAAGATTTGTACCTTTGGTGAGAATTAGGTCAGGGAAAACATAAAAGTGGAGTCAATCAAGCGACAACACCTTCAAAAATAAACATTGGTTCACAGAAATTTCATTCAAGCAAAAACTATTTACGAAGATAATAAAGAGGAACAGCTGTTTGTATGTGTTCAACTTTGACCTAAATTCTAACTTACAGCACGGTAACTGGCGCAGACTTTACAAAATCAATTTTTTTGGTAAACAGAAGGACAAATACAGATTTGAAAAAGTTTTTGGAAAAATTTTGACAGGTGTCCGCCATCTTCTTTTACTGCATAAAGGGAGGTAACTCTACAATAATGGGGTCAGACCGGCAATTACCACAACAAGTATAGATTAAAACATAGAACTGTGCGATCTATGATTGAAAGAACTTCGCCTATACATTTCCATTATATTAGTCTTTAAAATCAAAGATATCAGCATAATTATCTGATAAACGTCTGGTCAAGGGTTGACTATTTTTTGAATTTTTATAGTAGATATTCTTATTTAATGTCTCTGATATGAGAGAGAGAGAGAGACAGATGGGGTTTAACGTCCACTCGACAGAACTAGGTCATTTCGGGACTATATGGTTTTTAATTTTATTTCAATAATTCGCTTGCGCGTAGGGGTCTTTAGCAGTGGGAGGAAACCGGAGTGCCCGGAGGAAACCCACGAGGTTGAGAAGGCGTCCCTATCTCCATGCCACATACGCTCACACCAGGGCTCGAAACCACAGCCGCAAGCCAGAGGTGACCGGCCAGCTAGAGGTGGAAGCGCGGCACTCTAGACCACTAGGCCATCCCAACCCCCCTCTCTGATATGAATATTAACCAAACCTGAACGAAAATCTTTATTAAATTTACAGAAGTTGACAAGCAAAAGGGGGAACTGAGAATTGCTGAGTATTTAAAGTGTATGTACACTGCATGTGTAATAGGTAGGCCTAATTACAGGCAGTGTGAGTTGTGAACAGATTCTGGTATTTACCCGGCTTCTATTATAAGAGTCCATGCCAGCAGCTAATAATCCAGACCAGTTAATGAAGACATGTACATGCAATGAAGTGCATTGTGACTGACGTTTTGCCCAGACAGCAGCAGCATGTCTGTCTACTCTTCCTCTTGGCTTTACATCCCATCAAAACGATGAAACGTAGATCAGACCCTCTGTTCCCCACCACAGAAGAGACTACGTCGAAACATCCGATGGAACTTCCCGACCAATATTGGGATCTTACTGAACCACTGTGGCCCCCACGACTTATTTGTCCAGGCTCTGAATTCCCAAAGCATTCTCAGACGTAAGTTAAGAATTTAATCAAAATTGTTCGCCTTATTTTAACTTAAACATTGCCCTTTATAAACAGTGATTGAAAGATGAGTAAATTCTTAAGTCAGAGAATGCATTGTGACACAGGACCTGGATATTCATTGTCATACCTCAAACTTGTTGACCACTGTCACTGGAGGAAAACCATTAAAACCCTGGTCTCTTGCATCTTTGACAATATACTAATTGCGAGACTTCAGACTTTTTTGACCTTGGAAAAAAATTGTCACACCAGCTCCATTTGACCTTGAAGACTGTCACATTCAATACTTTTTGGCCATAAATGGGTTTACCATGGAAATTAAATAGGTTAATTACACTTCAGGAGATCAATTGGGGCAAGATGGACACGATGGCCGTTGGTTTCGTATTGCGTTCAATGGAAAGGGTGCCAATTGCACCCATTGGGTAAAGGCACCCTATGAGTGCACGATTTGCACCAGGGGAGGCAGATGCCCCTCTCAGCCACCCCCTAGCTCCTCTTCCCACTTTATTCTACGCAAGTTTGTTTATTCTTCTCTTCAGCAGTGACTACTCCATCTTGTGCATTATCTCTGCCTGCATAAGTTTGAGATTTTTCTGCTTGTCCAGATTTAGCTACTCTTTCATTAGAGTGTTCCCGATACCCCCAACCCCACCCCAAGTATTTAATTAAAGCATATATAATACATTTAAAAAATGAAGAAACAAATCATATCCACTTTCAAATTAGATTTATATGGTATAATTAGATACAATACAGTATTCTAGTTGAGAATCTGGAGGTTGTACATGAGTCTGGTTTAATTAATGTATGAGAACTAACTTGATATATGAATCTTATCTCAATATCTATAATATCTTTAACCCTGTCAGCTATATAACTTAAAATATCTCAATGCTGTCAGCAAATTATATTAACTCATAATATATGTTTATACATCAATTAATAAGTTATTGTCGGGTGATGGTCGTTATCAACATGCACTGTGAATAAATAAAATACATGTTTTTCTTACAAGAACAGGCGACTTTATCTGGAAAATACTTTCTGGAGTGGCAGAACAGTAATACACTAAACACTATTTATAGAATAACAATTACTGATTCATCAATTGGTTGATCGTTTGAAACATTGTGAGTTAATAAACTCAATCTGAATTAAATACAGATCAATATTTTGTTTCGTTTACTTGTTATACATGTACTTTCCATGGTCTACACTACATGAACATCTGACCAGTCGTACTGGGAGGTCAGGTCGCATCAAGGGTCACATTAGGCATTGATTAATCAATCAGCGTTAATTTTTGAGTGTTTACCCACAGACCATTTCCTCAACTAGAACGTCTGTTATATAACAACTCTTCCAGATCCTAGTGTTGTGGAATCAAGTAAAACAAAATTTTGTACAATAAAAAACCAAAATGAAATAAGATCTGTTTTAATCTGATTGTAATAAACTAGTATCTGTTATTGTGTAAATAGTTTAAAGTATAATGGAATATGATCTATACAATATCTTCAAGATGTATCATATATAACCTAGTTCTGCCTATAACAGCTCCATGTTCTCACTTCAAATAATATCAACTCACTAGACCGTCGGATGACAGGGAAATTGATTGGATTAGACCATCCATGCCATTTAATTGGTAAACGTTAAAATGGAAAATCAAGAATTTATTTATTATCATAACAACGACAGTCGCAACTATTCTTGTCAAAACTTCAATCACTCATAACTTTACTCAGAATAGAATAATTTGACACATTATTTTATGGCAAGAACATCCAGGGCTTTATCTTCATCTTACATTATGCATCCTTAATATTTTCTATGATAAGTTTCCTTAATAATGAAATAAGTTGTCAGATATAACTTATATGGCGTGACTGCTTAAAATAAAACTTAATATTTGGAACAGAAATTATTACAGAACGGTATATCTTATATATATGAACCAAAATATCAAGTTGTTTAAAGTTTTATCATGGAATAAGATCAATGAAATACAGGTTTGTTTTTAGTTCTGTTTATTCAGCTCCATGCAAACTATCATCTGATACTGAGCTGTGATAAATTCAGAGTAAACCATCGTTGATATATTGTTAGTTTTATATGATAATAATATTGGAAACTTACAAATAAAAAAGCCATTTTACATTCAATCATTCCAGTTACAACATCGTTTAAACTATCCTTATAAATTCATTCAAATTATAAATAAAAAGCATTTAAAAAAGCTCATCGAATGTTTATACCTTTTGCCAAAATCTCTCGCATATAATAAACAAAAGTTCTGAGAATGTCATACTTATTTTATGGACCAACTGAGAATACCGGAATAAATTTCCCATTAAAAGATTCTGTACATACAAATGTCTAAAGGCTTGTATGCGAAAACCTTCCAAAAAACATTGGTCCTGCTGTACTGGTTGTAGATTTGGTATGTACCACTTTACAAGCTGTAAATAACATTCGACTTGACATTCAAATCTAACAAATGCTTTAAATATATTTTAATAATTTATATCATGCATTCACGGTTGTCAACAAAGCAGGTCCCTGTTTCTCAAAATCTTAACTAAAGATAACATCAAAATTTTAGTAAATACTTCAATTTTGATTGACTAAGTACTAAAATCAATCTAACATTATCCAATTAAATTACTAAAATTTGGATTTTATCTTAGTTAAAATTTTGTGAAACTGGCCCCAAGACTTTTATTCAAAAGGCCTATCAATTAATTGTAGATTTTGTAAACACCATATTCTATCTGTGAATACCATATCCACAATAAGTACAATATTAATCCTTCTGTTTAATAAGCCTATTGGATGTGATTACCGTATATACCACTTTATTAGTTGTAAACACCATGTTCTAATCGTGAATACCATGCATTTAAAATATTTAAATTTTTATATTTTTCCCCCTTGCATTTGGTCAATAAACAAGATTTTTACATTAATGAACTACAAATTTCATTGTATGTCTTGTAAATACAACTTGACTAGTTGTATACACTATGTTCTAACAGTAAATACCACGTAAGTTATTGCATGTTGACAGCATATTTGATATTAAATCGTTTCTTATAATAATTCATATAATCGCGGAGCTTAACGTTCCGCTTCCACCGAGGGTGATATTAAAACATTTACATTTAATAAATAATGAGATAAACTATTAAACCATCTACAAGTTGTTTCTCTTTTTCAATAAAATAAAATCTATATATGGTTAGAACGATGCCCTGTGATAATTTGTTAAAATGATTTCGATGAAGATGAAGCTATCTAATTTTCTTTTATTTTGTTTCAGCAGCCATTCTCAAATGTTGTTTATCAAGTTTATAAACAAAAAGCTATCCGAACAGGTTATTGATAACCATGAATTAATTTACCGTGCATACACACATTTAGATATTAATACATCACATTAGTGACTACATTAAATAAATAAAGATATTTGTGTAGTCATAAGTTCTTCACTAATTTGGTTCAAGAGTATCTTAACATGGCTGTTGGTTTAAATCTAAAATTTTAATTCAAAATGGTTTCACGCCTAAATCCAGGAAAGTAAATTTTGGGAATGGCCGCCACTGAATAGAATAGTAAAAAGGTGTTTTAACATGATCCTAGTGAAAATAAATAAAAATTGATTTTTTTTTTTGTAAATTCACACGACCGACTAAATCTAGTTTATAATAATAATGATCATAATATAATATAAATTCATCTATTTGAAAATATCTTTATACACAAGCAACCTGACCTTTGACCTCACAAGATGACCTTGATGAATTACTATTTAAAAGCTGAAGTGGGAGGGTCGTTGCTATGGTAACCTTTTAGTTGCCATATCAACTCTATACACAATGACTATATACATATATAACTTGTTTCTAAGAACTTGTGAGATTAAATTAAATAGGGTTACCATAGTAACATGGCATCAATATAAATTACAAATTAGTCACAAAAAAAAAAAGTTTTTTGGTATATTTGCATATTTGATTGATTTGTCATGAATTTTCGACCATTATTTTGATAAGAAATCATCATTTTTTTTCTTATTGCAGTTTTCATATAAAAATCTGAAGAGAACGGTTTACAGCTTAAAGCAAGCTGCTTTAAAGGTAGAAGACAGCTTTAATTTAGATAACAGAGAGGAAATTTTTTTGTTTATGAAATAGAACGATTTACAGCTTTAAAGCAAGCTACTTTAAAGGAATACGACCACTTCAATTTGGGTAAAAGAAATAATTTGTTTATTAAATACTTGGATGTGTTATTCAATTATTGATAGAGTGAGATATTTCAAATTTTCATTCCGAGAAGCTGGTTTGTTTATTAACTCTAATTCTGTTATTTGTCTGTTTAAAGCATAATCTCTTACATTGCCTAAAATCTGAATTTGGAAGGATCAAATGTTTTGATGTATCATTTTGTCCTAAAAATATATTTGATCAAATTCACCATCTTAGAATATGGTTTGCTCATTAATTCTAACTGTTATTTGGTTCAAAGCAAACACTGTTTTATTTCAACATTAAATTAATCCAAGAGCATCAAGTTTTAAATTTAGAAGAGCATCAATCTAATAAAACCATATACGATTATTTTTCTTTCACCTAAATCCAAAAAGATCAAAGGCTTTTAATGAACACTCATCAGATTAAATCCAAATAATTCCGTTTTTCGTTCACCCAAATTAAAGAGATCGTCTGATTTAATAAATTTATTATTCTAAGGTGCATGTGAAACTAATAAATAACTTATATTACAAACATAATGTACAGTAAAAAAACAGAAAAAAAAATCACAAAAAGCACCTGACAATTCAAATAAGCCATTTTAAGTATTCTGTGCAATTAATTTACACCAAGTTCCCAACATTTGAATTTCTGTTTGCCGGAAACACGCGTTAAAATTTTTCTGATTTCTTTGGTAAAAATACTAATTTAAAAACCAAACCTGTTTAGTTACCATGTTCAAAGGCTTTTAGTTCCAAATTTGTAAGTTTTAAAATTTTAAACCGAACATCTTTCATGTGCTTGAAGCGGCCATTTATTTATCATGACACAGAGGAATAGAAAATCAAAATGGTGTGATCTCGTTATCACGACAGAACCACATGATAAAGGTGGACCAATTAAATTTGAATATTTGGATAATTTATAAACTTGTAATATAATAAAGAAATTGCACGTACATGTGGATCAATCTGAAATGCTTTTAATTTTTGTTTAAATTTCGAGAAAAGGAAGAAGGAATCACACAATACAGCTTTCAGCAGACGAAGGAAACCCCCGAGCGCAATTTTTTTCACAGAACTCTTGTAGCGAGTAAAACCACTAACAATGTACAGTCTAATAATAATAATAATATAGGTATTGAATATATTTACAATATTGGATAGGGGTGGGTTAGTGTCCGTTGATTAGGCAATATACACTTGTTTCCATGGTTACAGACATTCAATCAACTGAACGCAACTTTATTACAAAATATTACAATAATATTACAAATATTGTTACAAATATTACTATGTTTATACCAACTTAGATGAATATAAAATGGACTCGAAACTGTAACCGTGGCAGCGTTACAGTGGACACGAGCATAAAGCAATAAATTAATTGCGCTATGTTCGAGCGTGCATAAACGCATGAAAATCGATCAGCAGGTTTTTTCCATTTTATATTTATCTCTGGTACGAATAGCGTATGGTATAAACTAGACTTAACATAACGACAGAGATAAATCTCCCTCTATTCCATAATAGATTAATCCACATTCAATCACAGGATGCAGATTTGATACATAAACAGACTAGTCTATTTTCCATTAAAGGGGGATTTATATTTTAACTGTCATTTATGATGTAAGTGTAGACGTGGCACAGCAGAATGAATTCAAACTTTCTATTGACACAAAGAAAGTAAATTAAAGGGGACATGGTAAATTCTTCTGGAATTTATTCATCTTAATCTAGAGACATGGGGTGACAATTGAATAAAATGAAAGTAGTACATGTACTTCCTGAATAAATATTATTCATAAATTATCCCAAAGTCAAACATGACGTCAATCAATTAGATTATGTCGTTGTCACGACGTCAGAGTGACGCAATTTTCTCTCACATTATACAAATTCAATATATATTATCAGATCTGAAATTCAAGTTTTCTAATCAAATTATAATTTTTCTTTAAAATGAATAAGAAAGAGAGGGAAATGGGATTTAACGTCCACTAGACACAAACTAGGTCATTTCAGGACTAACATATGATTCAATTATATTTCACTAATTCGCTTGAGCGTAAGGGGTCTTTAGCAGTGGGAGGAAACTGGAGAAAACAAATGAGGTTTGACGGGCCCTTCACACATAATAGACATCAATTTTTGAATAATTTTGTATAATATAGCTGCCTGTTTTGATCTTCACAGACAAAAATCGTAATGTATCAATAAGTTAAATTTATCTAGGAGTATTTAGAAACACTACTTCGAAGATACATTATGTGAGAGCTATAGCAGCCTATTGCAGGTCTTTATTTGGGCTTTACATTTAGTCACATGCCAACACCCTAAGTCTTTAGACCACTGGATGGCCAAGATTAAAATGGATTAGAAGGCCTGTGAGATTTAAAAATTGAACGGTAAAATGGATAATCGAGACATATTAAACATTATCTATTTTGAACTATTATATCAAAAATAGCCAACTTTATCTATATCTTACATAATGTATCTTTAACCGAAGTAATCATTTGTTCTAGGCTTTGGCTTCACAAGACAGGGTGTAGAAATGACTGGAAGTTTTTTCTACACTGTTACTTTTCTTGCGCTCATTGTCAATCTTCTTCTCTAAATGTCTCAGGTGACTTCCGAGTTTCTTTCTGTTCATAGAAGGGTCTTTGGAGTTGGAGCAGACAGTGGCTTTCGATTGGATAAGATGAATAGTCAACAACGGCTAATATTTACAGTCCGTGACGTCTGCTGTGCCACAGTGTGAAATATTTTAATTTATTCCTAGTCTAAAGATGACGCGTGTCAGACAAAAACTTTTGCCAGAGCATCCGCCCCTGCGCTCGCTATGTAGGGTTTCTGAGGATGGAAGGCAACGTCATGTATGGATTCATCAAATTTCTTACGATGTGACGTTATTTCTTGTACACATGTTTTACTGTCTAAATTCCATAATCTTATTGAACAATCGTGGCCTGAAAACAAAATAAACAAATTAATCAATGTAAAAAGATGTATCACCAAACCAGGTAACTTTTCGTACAATCAGGGGCCAAAATCTGTGAACTTACCTTTCGATATATGCCGATATTGAAAGGAAATGAGATCTTTGCGATATAATCCTAAAAGTTTCATCAAAATTGGATAAAAATTGTGACGTGTAGTGTCCACAAACAAAATCGGACAGGGGTGATGACCATGTGTCCACATGAAAAATGTTGGTGACACATTTTTTACTTAGGGATACTGTACAGCTTTGATATGAAGCAACGACTGTGAGTATTACAACATCTGGAAGTTGCTAGATTACTGCACAAATCCAAACTTATAGCTACGTTATCTGCAGAAATGTGAACAGTAGCACCTAATCAGAGCTTGTGACACAAGACTTGGTATTCGCCACGAGCAAGGCATGTACCCAATCGAAATTAGAGCCGAAATATGCAGGGTATTAGGTGAAGGCCTTGATAAGATGTACGTAGTTAAAGCGAGATCAAACCTTCTATTGAAGAAGAATTTGGCCATGCTGCGAGAGTCCAGAATCTTAATCACACATCCATGCACACTGAGATTTACAGATAAGATTTGAAATAAATATATAACTTACTTCCTGATAAAAGATACAATCCATTTGGATCGACAGCTAAACAAGTTACAGAATCTAAATGGGCAACCATAGAATGAACTATTTGACCTGTAAAATAAAGAGAGAGGGGATGTTGAAATTATTCACTTGCTTACAGGGTTCTTTAGTGCAGTAAAGTAGCTTATATTGAGAAACTTCCACGAGGTTGGGCATATTATCACCTTAGCACCCATTTCTTACACTTACAGCAAATTGTTTTTCGCTTTTGTTAACTTAAATCATTTGTAAAGTACAACATATCAGGAATATCAGTTCAAACATGGTTCAATTTTTTAAGATGTGATGAACTGAAAGTATCCCAGCTTTGGTATCCAGTTCAGATATTAACATGAAAGTAAAATCGTTTTAATCTTATGGAATCCAAATATG
This sequence comes from Patella ulyssiponensis, assembly GCA_963678685.1. Lineage (NCBI taxonomy): Eukaryota > Metazoa > Mollusca > Gastropoda > Patellidae > Patella > Patella ulyssiponensis. The sequence continues at coordinate 1,089,424 of OY783230.1, forward strand.
GATGTAATCTTTTGGCGATATTTTGTTTTAATTAAATGAAATGGAACGGCTTAACACCCTATGTTTTTGCCCTGACTGAGCTAATGAAGACGGGCATACACCCTTTAATTTGCTATAAAGGGAAATTTTGCCTGGATAGCGGTGCTCTGTACTACTCTTTTATCAAAGTCCAACTGCCAAGGGATCTTTTACGTCCACACTAATGTGTACACAGGACCTAAGTTTTTCATCCCACCAGAGCAAATAGACAGCTGCCCTTGTCAGGACTTCCGTCTTCCACACTCACAAGGGGAACTAGAAACGAATATGGGTGGTACGAAGAAAAGAAATGAATGAGGTATAACGTCACCAACTACCAACCTGTATTATTATCAAAGAATCGAATATGTCTATCTTCGTGTGCTGTTATAGTTAAAGGTAAGGTAGGATGACTAATAACACGATTTATCTGATTTGTAGAACTTGAATCTGAAAATAAAATAAAATCATTATTATTAACGACAAGGTACAATCTTAATAATTCACTTAGGTGTAGTCAGCAGTGGGGAAAACCTACACAATTCAACAGGCAATCCTTCTCCTCAACTCTGGGCTAATGGAATACAAGCATACGACTTACAGTGTGCTATGAGGGAAATTTTGCCAGGGCAGCGGCGCTATGGCCTACTCTTATATCGAATTTCAACTGCCAAGAGATCTTTTACATGTACACCAATGAGTACATGAGACTTCGGTTTTTCATCCTATCCGAACAATTAGAGAGCTGTCCTTGTGAGACCCTCTGTTCTGCATCACTGACAGGGGGAAACCACGTCGGAAAGAACTCAATGACAGACCTTGTGATCTGAAGTGCATGTAAGATCATCCAATCCCCCGAAACCCATCCTCAATTATGACAGACCTTATGACCTAAAGTATATATTATATAACTCGGTCAACTAAACTCAACCCCTCCTTGATTGTGACAGACCCTATGATCTAAAGTACATGTTAGATCCACCCAGCGAACCTGGATTATGGCAGACCTTATGATTTAAAGCACGTTAGATCACTCCATCCTCGTCCACCGAACCCCACCTCGATGACCAGTACCCAATAATACGTAGTATATATACAGTACCTGAGTTTTGTTTAGTTTCTAATTTTAGCACTTGTTGTCCAGTTTCTAGATCATATATATAAGTATTAGATGAGGTGTAGCTAGCAACCATTTGACTTGGATCACATCGAACGAAATCTACACTAGTAGGTACTCCATCTTCTGTAATAATATATAATATACATCAACTATAACATATATCAAATGAGGTTTAACGTCATACTGTTCTACTCTGAACTGGAATAATGAAAATGGCAGTGTGCTATGAGAGAAATTTTGCAAGGACAGCGGCACAACAATCTACTCTTACGGAATCCAACTGTCAAGAGATCTTTTACACTGGACCTCGGTTAGACAGCTGTTTTTGTCAGACCCTTCTGTCCTGCATTACTGACAGGGGGAACTCCGGCCGGAAAATCTGGATGAACTTTCTCAGCAAATGAAGGGATCGAACATCCGACCTCCAGGCTGGCTCCTGGCGAGCCAGCGTCTTACCCACATAGCCACAGTGACCACCAACTGTAAAGCAGGCCCAGGACTGTGCAGTGCCTTGCACGATAATGGCTCGCCTTTTATCTATTCACTTAATTTAATGTTTATTTTTTTTAAATGTCTGTGTAGTTTGTCTTGTCTGCAGGTTTAGTTGGGAAAAGATAAACCATATGGAGTGGGTACCTAGAACAAATTGCAACAGAATTTTTCTCGACGGAATCTGGTAGAGGGGTCCCTGAAGTTCTCCCAAACAAAAATCGCTCAAAATAAAAAGATAGGTTTTCGAGTAATTAGCATAAATCTAACATGGCCACCATTGACACCATAATATTTACCTGTATCTACTGTGAACGTATTAAGTAATGGTGATTTGGTACCGGGACTCCACAATCTGACGGTACCATCACCCGAACATGATAACACATGAGATTTACTACTATGTATAGATAAACCCCATACAGCATCCGTGTGGGCTATTAAAGTATCTTGTAATACACTAGGATCTGAAATAATCCAAGAATAAATATTCTTATAGTCATTTATAAAAAAAACAAACTACACATTGTAATATACTAGGAACTGAGAGACAAATAGGGTTTAACGTCCACTTGACACTAACTAGGTCATTATGGGACTAACATATTTTTCATTTTATTTCATATTTCAATAATTCAATTTACGAGTTGGAGGAAACTGGAGGACCCGATAAAACCCGCAAGGTTATACAGAGCACCCTATTCCTCCTCACGTACAAGCAGGGGAATCTAAACCACTCGGTGACAGACTTTATGATTAGTCAACGAAACGGTCTGTTACGGCAAGTTTTGGGCGTGAGGTACACAGAACTGTGGGTAAACCACTAGAAACGTCATGGCGGATTGGTCAATCAAACGTTTGATGTCATAGGGCTAAATAGCCACCCGTATGACTCTGAAGCGACCTTCCACTACAACTAGTCAGATCTTCAAGCAGTAGAGACCATTGAAAGTATAAAACGAAAAGAAAATCTGTATTCTAATCAGATTGTATTCAATGCCATGAACTAATCTGCATACATTTAATTTTGACACTAAAATTATAGATATATGTATGCAATGGAGAATTAAAATAAAAAGCTTCATGCATAATGTATTATGATTCTGTTGATCGTAACATCTTAGAATCTCTCAATATTTGAATACGTACCATATGAATCGTAAGGATCAATATTAGAATTTGGTATATTCCAACATCTAATGGTTGAGTCCATTCCTCCACTATAACACTGTTCACCGCTAGCACTAACAGCTAAACACAAGACAGGACCTACATGTGCTCGAAAAGTATAAACTGGTTCAACATCTAGTGACGTCGTTCTGGAACAAAAGTAAGTACTCAATTACAAATATGAAAGTAACTTCAAAATTACAAATACGAATGCAAGTCATTTACCAGATAGTTTGTGCTAGAATGGAAACTTAATGTAATCTTAATACGTAAATATATGTAAAGTGATTTATATTCAATTTTTAAAAAATCATTGTAATTTCTAATCAATTATGTTTGGTGAAATATGTGAACTTGTCAAACTGAACAGAAGTTTTTAACGTCTGCTTAGTTCATTCTACACAGAATTAAAATTATTATTTTGTCGTTTGTGAATTACCCTTACTTCTGTAGGCGTACCGTGCTAGTATGGAGCGTCGGTTAATTATTGAGCAATTATTCCAAATACGCATTTTTTTTACTTCGTTTTATCTAGTTTACTGCAAGTATTGTCTGTCACTATCATTTTGATATGATGTAACAATTCCATGATGGGGGAGATGACATCTTGCTCGGATTGATACTTGTCCACAATATGGTCACAACTGTTTGAATTGTGATTTCTCTTAAAATCTAAGATTGCACAGATACCTTATTTACGTAAGGAAGGATCAAATTTAAACGGCTTACTTTTTTGCGGGTACTGTTTTCTGTAGATTCCATAATTTTAAAGTATGATCTTCCGATCCTGTAATTAACACAGGTTCTACAGGATGGAAGGCCAACGCCCTCACACCATCAAAATGGCTTCGTAAAGTATATTTGGCATTCCAGGTTTTCCTGAAGACTTCTTTAGGTGCAGCGATCTATAGACAAACAATTTAAATGAATTAAAATATTGTTTTGACTCTACTTGTCATTATGTTGTAGAGAGAAAGAGAAATGGGGTTTAACATCCACTCGACACAAACTAGGTCATTTTGGGACTAACATACGGTTTCAATCGGAGGAAACCCTCGAGGTTGAGAAGGCGCCCCTATCTCCATGCCACATATGTTCACACCAGGGATTGAAACCACAGCCGCAAGCCAGAGGTTACCGGCCAGCTAGAGGTCGAAGCACGGCACTCTAGGCCACTAGGCCATCCCAACCCCCCATTATATTGTAGGCCTACGTGGAAAGTCATAAGTATAAACTACAACTATTAAAGGGCAGGATCAACTTGTATTTATTGCCTACATGTGATCTTGAGATCCTATGTAGGCTTGCTACAGGTTGAATATTAGACAAAACTTGATGCCTGAAATGGTTTCCTATTGTTCGTGGATTAGGATAGAGGAACATTGTCTTGTTGTTACACAAGCAAACACTGGCATGCACATAAAGGAACTTGACAGTTTAAATTTGATATAAAGTTGGCGGAACACCATTTAATTTCAAAAGATTTTCTCAAAGGGTATATTTGAATACAAAGCATATGGAAATGCATGTAGATTAATCTACACAGCCTTATACCTATAGCACACTACATACATGTAGTGTGTGTGAGCCTATTTTCATTAACCCAGTTATTAGCATAAGATGTCAAGTTAAATTCCATTTCATTTCATTTTAACCGTCCCCTAATGGCCCAGATACTTACATCATAGCATAATGGATCCGATTCGTTAGTAACAGTTAATCCAGCCAAATCTCCTAATCCTAGCGCTGCATCTAATGCATCTTCATCCGATCCTGCCACTCCGCCTAAAATAGGTTTTCTCGAGTTTGACATGGAGAATTGTATAGAATTATTTCCTTGTACAGCTGTTCAAATAAAATCAAACATAAAATTATTATTTTTCTTTCTTTGTCATTAAAAACAATTAATATAAATTATAAAAACAAACTTTACTCTTTCTGAATGGTTGACAAATCTCTATTTCATCTTTCACTCTAACACTAAAAACATGTTAATAGTTTTTTTTTGAAATCTTGCATCTTGGAGCGAACCACAGTGGCTTGCTGGGTAAAGAAATAGAAGTTTCCGTATTTCACGACTTGTTACTACTATTCCATAACTTATTATGCAGGGCCAGGGAAATTTAAGTGTTGATTCATTCAAACGTAAATTGCTGTCCATTGTAAACGTGTAGCACCGGCAGCATGTTAAAATCCCGACAGATGGAACCCAGTTGTCAGGGGCAACATTTCCGTCAGCGAGCGCACTACATATTATATATACAGTCAGGGCATTAAGAAAGACATCTACACAACTTTTTTGCAATTTCTGTATGAACATTTTTTGTGAGACATAAATATAAACATCAACCAAATGTTCTTTCAACAAAAAAACAGATTAATTCATTTATAGTTTTTAGAATACAAGAAAAGTTTGTGATTTGTCAGCCATGAGATTAAGACAGTAAGATATCTACTAACACTCTGTCGCAGACACGACAACTAGGGTTTCGTGTAGTTGAGCTGTTTAACCAGGAGTTTCTGTATGTTTAGTTTCAAACCGTTGTACAAAATGTTCAAATAGCACAACCTCACAATACCCAAGTTGTAATGAGGCGTAAAGAAATTTAGGCTGATTGGGGAGTTATTGAAAAAGCCTGATAGTAGAATAAGTATGATATAATATCAGACTTTGCTGTGGACATTTTCTTCAATATAATTTGTAGAGAAATGAATGATGAAGACTCAATAACGGACAAAGTCTCGTATTTTCCAATCTGAAATAAAGTTTTCATGATGCACCATCAAGCAGCTCTTTTAACATTCAAATTAAACGTGTGAAAATTTAACCCATTAGTCACCCAAAGCCTGAGAAAAATTGAAAAGAAAGTGATCTCATATATTTGAAACTGCCAGAAACAACGTCTCTAAGTCTGTCTTAAACCACTGCAGTAAAACACAAAGAGAGAGCGACACAAACTAGGTCATTTCGGGGCTAAGAAATGGTTCTATTTCATTCTCTATTAATTCACATGTGCATAGGGGTCTTTTAGAAGTGTGAGGAAATCGGAGCTAGCATATTGTTATTATATAATGAGTTGACAGTTATCCGCGTATGTTGAGGTGTTTAAAGCGGTGGAGGGAGTAGCAGTTTCAGCAGATCAGGTACTAACGGGTTGAATTTCTATAATTAAGGGCCAGGGGAGAAATTCACCAAAAATCAAATTATCTTAAGAATGTATCCTTTCATTGGCTAAAATTCGTACAAAAATTCTATATCTCAACCAATGAAAAGCCTGAATTCTTAAAATATTTCAGTTCAAGTTTTTATGAATAAACCCTCAGTGTGAATTGAGCTAGCCTAGCATTTGATTTATTATGCAACACAAAAAGTTTTACAAGCAGAAGTGGGACTACAGTGAGAATAATGGGAACAACTGGATTTGTACACAACATACATCACTTTACACACATATTTGTTCTTTAGAAATCACAAAACCTTTTCAAATCGTCAATTAAATAAAATATTTGTCTATCTTTGCTTATTAGTTGAATCCATGACATAAATAAAATGACGTAGTAACAAATGTTGAATAATATCAATATTTATGACTGGGATTGTGACTGATATAATGAACAAGACAGGTTCCTGAAAGTATTGCTTTGTTTTCTGTAGATATTCTATATGTTCTACACGTTCAGAATAAAGTAAAGGACTATAACTTAGTTTGATATGATGATCACAGACCTTTGATATTTTCTAAAGAACAAAATAAGTTGTAAAATAAAAAGCATCATTAATGTTAATATGAAAGTTACAACAAAAATCTGTTATCTAAATTAATGTGCATACTCAAAGGAGAAGTGGAACCAGATGTTCTAGAAGTATAACCTGTCTCAAGTATGACAAATACCACTACTTAAAGCTAATTTAGTGATATAAAGGCCAAGTACTTCAGGGGGGGTTCTCGTTAGGTTATTACTCTCGGTTTCAAGCCCGGGCCGTTGAGTTCAAGGTCATACATTTTACGAAGTGTGTGTCAAAGGACATATCTAACATAAATTCTATACTTTTGAATTTCTTTACAACTTACTGCTAAACAATGATTTACTGTAAAATTCAGATAAGGACCAACACAAAGAATAAATTGTGAGAAAAACATAAATAGTATCAAAAGGGTTGTTGTTTTAATTGTACAGATAAACATTCAATTGTTGTAACATTCATAAAATAAAAAAAATATCACATATAAACATAAAAAAATCATGCAAATAATGTGATTAGAGCCTACAATCTTGATAACAAATAAAATTGGTATTATTATGCTCCAAAAATGTTTCCAGCACAATCTATGTTATCAAGATCATGGCTCCATCTATTTTGGCCAACATAAAAAAAATAAACAAACCAAAAATAAAAACATAAACTCAAAATAATAAACATGCAAAAAGCATTCCAACATACACTAAGAAAGGTTTTGGGTTTTGGCTGTTGACGAAGATAAATTTGAATTCATCAATATAGATGGTGGGATATGTCGTAATTTAGTTTATTCTAGTTTTAACTTGTAGATACACTTGAATTTAAAAACTGTTCTCGTTTCTTCTCAAATAGTTCTGATTCTCAGATACATTTCTCGATACCCATAATTTCTTGATATTCTCAGAGAACATCCATCAGTATTCCCAAATATATTTCTTATTTTTGTGAAATATAATTTAATTGATTTCTCAGAACCACAAACGACAGTTCGTTACGTTAAAACGTCAAAAAATTAAAAAACGGTCTGAACAATAAACAATGTTTGGGGATCGACAACTTTCATTTAAAACCCCTCGTAGACATACTGCTTCTCCACGGTCTCCATCAGTTCTTTAACATGTTCTAATAATCACTTTTAAGACCAAAATTATTAATTTGAAAGATGAAATGGGAAAGAACAGAAATGTCTGCCTTCTATATATAGACAGTTCAATGTTTTAAAATTCTGAAATGAAATATATTTGACCGACAGAAATTTAAAATTTGTTGCTTCCAATTTTTTTAACATTTTGAAATATAAGGAGAAATTGAAAGATCAAGAAAATCCAATTAGAGCAAAATATCAACAGATTGGCATTTTAGTTTCCAAATAAAGATAAAAAAATTTTGATAATAAATTACTGCAGCCCAAAATGTATGATGTCACCATGGTTACAGGAGAGATGGGAACCAATGGAATTTCATCACAATTCAGAAACCTAACGTCGTACTGAGGAACCCTATTTCAAACAATATGGAAGTTAAGGCGAACTTTTTCTATTACCAGCTTGTTTCAAGTTTAAGTGTATCTACATGTACAATCTTAACAAGACTATCTGTGTGTATGTTCGTTAAATTTGGTTGTTTATAATTTATGGAGGCCAAATAACTGTTTCTGTATCATCATATCCTACCAATTTCATCGGGTTCGGAGGAAGGAATATTCGCTGACCGCGGTGAGTTGTTTGGACTGGATGAAGGACTCTCGTCATCTGAACTAAGATTTGCCAACATTGCCTGCAGTGATGATCGTGATGGTCCTAAATAACGTATATTATAATTATTAAATCCGCTTCATCAAGTAAGATACATTAGATTTATTACCTCTCCTTCTTTAAGTAACATACATTAGAATTATTCTCCACCCTTCATCGAGTAACGTACATTAGAATTTTTATCACCTTTTCTTCAAGTAACAAACAATTTATGCCACTTGGTCCCATTCTAATACTAAGCTCTCTCTAATAAATTTAAAGCCTTGAATTATCGTTAATTTTACAATAAAATCAGATTTGCTTAAATAGTTCCCTTTCGAAATTAAATGTGTTTCGATTACGCCCCAAATCCTCAACCTAATTAAAAAAATCATTTACTTTGTCATTAATTCAAACAGTTGATATCTAATCCCGCATGATAACTATGCTCCAATCAAATCAAAATTTAATTTGTCACCGCGCATTACTCCCAGGCTTACCACAAGATTTTACAACAAAACTAGATGAGCTTTAGCTCCTAACATAAAATTTGTGTCTTTAAGAATTCCATTAGCCCCCCCCCCCCCAAATCAACATTTAATTTTTTTATTGCACAGAATTTCAACTCCATATAATAATCACCCCCTCGTTGTAAAATCAGTTTACAATAAAATCAGGTGTAGGTGTCATTCTAATTACTAATAGTGATGTTTATATTTTCTACGTATTATTGATTGATTATTGATTATTGATCACAAGATGGTGTTATGTGTCAAACTAACTAGCATATAGAAGCAACAATTATCATTCACTGATTACTCATTAATTCATTTTGGCATTTAGCATTCCGAGCCAACAAAATAATTCTTTCATTATTTCTACTCAAGCTTTGTTCCATGCAGAAATACATTTTTCTTTTGTTAATTGTATATTAAGGATATATATATTTAATAAACAAACACGAGCTGAATTCTTTATATAAATAAATTATAAACGAAATTTAGAATCTAGCAATCCGAACCAGAACATAAAACCCCAGACAAGACCCGTAATAAAAACCATCAGCATAATAAAAAGAAAAATGAAGAAAATAATGAAAGCGCTCAAATCAAAAATTTTAAAACTCAATCCGCATATAGAAGACAAAAGTTGAATCTTGACTCCGCAAAGTTTCAAGCTGAAAGGACCTTCAGTGTCGCACTAATACTTACTAGCGGGTATCTTTTTGAAAAATAGTTAGCTTCAAGTATAACTTTCAAAATTTAATTTTGAATAGATGTAAGTGTATAATATTCTATTAACCCTCTAGTACTAAGCATTCACTGAGCAGGTTCCCACAAAAATTTAGAGAAAAGTTCTTTTTATGTTAAGTTTTGTTGCCCATTTTCAGAATTTGCAGAAACTAACATGTAGTATACCGTTGATAAATAGTTCAAAGCTATGAACAATACTCTGGCACGAGTAGGGAGTTTTGTTTTGTCCATGTACATGTACTAAAGGGTTAAATTAAAGAATTATTTCTAACAGGGCAAAAAACAATTCAAAGCAAAATATCGCACATTAATTATCTAACATTGCAATTTTGAATAGATCACGTTAGACTTAAAAAAAAAAATCTTCAAATTCTACTGTAGGTCCTTTCTGGCTATGAATACTGTGAAGACTGGATGTTAATGATATAAATATATCCGTTGGTAGTAGACACTTACTACTAGTCTTCTTGCCTTTCCTCTCTTGTTTATACTGTTGTTTTAGTTTTGATAGATGACTGTGGTTAACGACCCATTCTTCACCTTCGCCTTTCTTCTCTACAGAACAAACGGGTGGCCATTAGACGCACATTATCTTAGTCACGTGACCCACGCTTAGCTACGGAGAACCAGGGGCTTACATCTAGCAAGTCAATCACAAATTGAATGCAAAAGTGACACATCCATTGCTCAGCTATTTTAGACATAGATCGTGGTCTGACGTTGGCTACAGAAGGGGCTGAGCGCCTAACTTTTACGTTAAAGTGACGGCCTTTCTTCAAGCACCCCCCCCACTCTATCTAAGAGTATTTTCAGTGATACCTTCAAAGTCCTCAGTCCAGGAAGTCAATTCAATGGAAATGACATAAGTATCTTTTATTTTCTGATAACCCGTCTCTACATAGGTTAGCTATTTTCGTAGACCCCCGATTACAGGTATGTCAAATGTCTTCAGTCCAAGAAATCAATCGCTCACCTTCCAAATCATACAGAAAGTGACCCGGCCATATCACAAGCAACCCTACTTTAGCTAAACCTTTTTCACAGCCGCTGATAACAAGAGTTTCATGGGTTTTTTATTATTTAATTCTTTAAAGTCAAGATTTATTGAAAATAATAAAAAACGATTCTTATTTTGTGGTATTTAATCAGATGAAATTTGTTGGCTTCTACGTGAGTGCACACAGTGAAATTATTTCATTTTGAAAACGGCTCAAAATTTAATAACTACAGTTTATTAATCTATCATCTAGTGTTGAGAGGGTTTAAGGTCATTAACTGACCTTAATTAAGGTCATAGATCAAAGGTTAGCTAGTTATTGTCATTGTGAATGTTATGTGAAATCTGATTGGATGTTTCTAAGCCAATCAGAGGAAAGATTGTAGAAGAGGAAAAGTACAATATCACACTAGACAAGATAACGGTTGAAAAATGTGAAACATCAAAAATCTAACCAAAAAATCTAGTTAAAACAAAATGGAAAAGAAACGAAAGTGTACAACAACCATTCTGAATGAAAATGACTGAATATAGATATCTGTTTCCACACTTCAGAAACCAAAAAACAACGCATATACGAAACATATATTCCTTTTTTTCTATCAACTGGTAAGCACTATAAATCACGATTTGATAAGTTGTACATATTTGTTTCTTTTTCAACGAAATTAAACAATATCGCAGAATATCAAAAACAAAAAAATCAAAATAAAACGAATATAAAAGACGGGCAAACAATCTCACCCCATGGCATACCGTCACCGTGACTACGAGCCTCACCGGCCCCCTCTCCACTCTCTGATACAAGAAAATCGAATTCCGCTAACGCTTCTTCTGTTTCTGGATCTACATCATCCATACCTGCCATACTTTCATTACCAATAATCTACAAAAACAATAAAATTGGTTACCAGGCAACAAAAAATACCAATAATCTACAAAAACAATATAATTGGTAAAATTGGTTACCAAGCAACGAAACGGATTATGTGCTTTGAAGAAAATATTTCCCAGAAAGATCCGGTTCAAACCCATTCTCTGTGGAATTCTATGTGACAAGGTTTCTTTATATGAACGTCAATGTGGTTTTTTTCTGTGCAAATAACAAGGCACATTTCTTTCCAAGGGCCTCCTACCTGGTTCCAGTTACAAATTCCAAGGAACTTGCTCGAACAACACTGGGATCAAAGCCGGTTGTCATAGTAACAATCTGACCTCAAGACAATTTAAATGTCACTTTACCTTTATTTTGTTTCCCTTTCTTTCCAATCTTTCATCAGATTCGTCGTCTGCTGCTCCACCGTCCTCGTTCTCATCGCTATAAATAGAAAGAACAAACCATTACCGCACAGAGACTCAAGATGTGCTTGACAGCAATAAATATTAAAAAATTAAATTGCGAATCCACAGGGTGGCATGTATTCTTGCCTCTGTCTTCAGATATTAACAAGGTATATAAGCGTACCTAAGATTGTCGTCTTCGTCGTCCACCACATGCTCCGGCTGCAGAAAATCAAATGTTGTCATAACAGCATCTTCAGTATCTATTAAAGCTCCTTCTATTTGATTCTTTTTACCCGAGCTTCTACTGAAAAATACAATGAACTTCTTATCAACATGGTTTAAAATAATCTAGAACTAGTGTATTGAACATGTCATATTCTCTCCAGGCCATATATTCTATGTATGCTCTGTCAACTGTGTATAAAGGACTGTATTACAAACAAGCAATAAAAACAAGACAATGCAATTGAATCTATGGATGACAAAAACAAGTCAACAACACATACATGTAATTATAGCACTTGCTGAATTTCCTACCCAAAAGTAAACCTAAAATTATAATATCACTCCATTCAAAAATTAGAAACAAAATATAAATATCAACAAAGTACTGGAATTAATAGACAGAGAAATGGTTTTAACGTCCACTCAACACAAACTGGGTCATTTTACGGACTAACATATGGTTTAATTTTATCTAGATAACTGGCTTGGGCATAGGGGTCTTTAGCAGTAGGAGGAAACCCGGAGGACCCGGAGAAATCCTACAGACGACTCTGTTCCCTGTCACGTACAAGCCGAAAATAGAAACAACATCTCTCGACTCAATGACAGACTTTATGAACCAAAAACACACGCGCTGATCCCTTTCGTCACTTACTAAAGAAAAACATGCCAGCTGTAGAATATTTTAACATCGTTTACCTTTTCGTGATTTCGTTTCTATTTGTAAGTTGAGGCTCTCCATTAACTAAACCTGATTGGATACCGTCTGGTTCATCACCAGAATGAGGCTGTATCCCTAGTAACGACCTGACACGTGCCGATCGTACATCTATTATTGTGTCTGTATAACCTATTTCTTGTAAATACCTGAAAATACCAACAAAAACAATTGGGTTATCCCGTGTCAATTCCACCATGACTATCGTTAGAAATTAATGTGATGAATTTCCCAATTTACATAGAGAGAGAGAGAGAAATAGGGTTTAACGTCAACTCGACACAAACTAGGCCATTTCGGGACTAACATATGGTTTAATTTTATTTCAATAATTCGCTTGCGTGTAGGGGTCTTTTAGCAGTGGGAGGAAAATGGAGTACCCGGAGAAAACCCACGAGGCTGGACAGACGCCCCTACACCTTGCCACGTACAAAACCGGGGATTCCAATTTACATAGATAAATGCAAAACAAAACTAAGGAACTGCAAGAAATGTTTTTCAAACTTAATTTTCAGTGTTTGGGTCAATTTGCAGTGGAAAAGAGAGAAATGGGGTTTAACATCCACTTGACACAAACTAAATAATTTTGGGACTAACATGTGGTTGAACTTTATTTCAATAATTCGCTTGTGCGTAGGGGTCTTTAGCAGTGTGAGGACAGGCGACCCCACTCCTTGCCACGTACAACCGAGGAATCCAAACCATGCCAGTTGACTCAATGAAAGACCTTAGAGAAGTTATGATACAGCGAGAATATGCTAACCATTCAGCCATCCAACCCACCAACCCTCATGTTGGAAATGTAACATTATTCCCTGTAACGTACAAGCTGGGAAGTAAACGCACATCCGTTTAACCCTTTGACCACTGAACTCCCTTGATGTGAGAGAGAGAAATGGGGTTAAATGTCCACTCAACTCAAACTAGGTCATTTCAGGACTAACATATGGTTTAATTTGTTTTGAATTATTCGCTTGCACGTAGGGGTCTTTAGCAGAGGGAGGTAACCAGAGTACCCGGGGAAATCCCACGAGGTTAGACAGGCGACCCTAACACCCTTGATCTAATTGGGAGCGAGAACTTTGTATGAAAGAAGAATACATACTGTCTGAGTAATTGTCTGCCTTGTCGCCATGATGTGTTTATATTAGATGTAGAGGAGGTTGTTATAGACGTATCGTTACCGTCAACTTCATCTGAAAAAACAAATGTGGTTTAACGTCCTCTCGACAAAAACTAGGTCATTTTGGGCTAAACATGATTCATTTTCATTTCTTAATTAAATTAATTTTCAATAGTGGGAGAAAACCGGAGGGCCAAGGATGTTAATTTCCTCCTTTAGACATAATAATAATAATAACAATCGTTTCCTATAGTGATTATGACATAAATGCACAGACACTTGATATCTTTTAATATTTTTATTTCCTTATTTTTAAACTAAAAATTATAATTGAAATTACCTTCATTTTTCTTATCAAATACAGGAGGTTTTAAATCTTCTGGGTTTAAATCTGTTCCATATTTTAACTTGTGATATTTCCCTCTAAAAAATAAACAACATTACCAAGATTAATTATAACTTTTATAAATAAATAATACTACATGTTCTCAGTGATTGATTTACATTATAACCTTGGCAGACTAAAGACTAGTGTCTCAATATCTACATTTAATTGAAATGAAATGGGTTTTAATGTCCTACTGTTCTGCTCCAAACTGGGATAACGAAAACGGGCATGTGCCATGCAGTGTGCTATGAGGGAAATTGTGTCTGGGCAGCAGCACTATAGCCTACTCCTACATTCAATGTTTACACAGGGCTTTGATTTGTTGTCCCATCCGGCGACTAGACAGCTGTCCTTGCCAGGCCCTCCATCCTGCAACACTGACAAGGGAAAACCATGTCAGAAAGTCCAGATGAACTATCTTGGCCAATGAAGGCACTGAACACGTGACCCCCAGACTAGCAAGCCAGCCTCTTAACCAAACAAGTGACCATGACTCCCCTGTCGACGTGTAGTGGTCTATCGGCCAAGGTGTTTAAATTTAGTTTAATACTATCATAAGCCTTTCATATACATGTATGTTTAAAACACAATTTCAGATTCCTTTAGTTGTCAGGGTGTGATATAGGGACGGGCCTCTCTTCATGTACAGTACTTATTGTCAATTATTTATAAGCATAAAGAGAGACACAGACAGTTAAACTTCCATGTCATTTCGGGACCAACACATATTTACTTGCACTCAGGGGGCTTGAGCAATGCTAGGGAATCACAGACCCTAGAGAAGACCCCCTGAGGTTAAGCAGGAGACACTTATCCTTTTCATAATATATTTGTACATGGAAACAAGAGGACAAAACCATGAAAACTTGACTCAAATTTGACTAAATGGCCGAATATTTCAACAAGTACTTGCTTGCATTCAAGGATATTTATCAGAGAACATAGAGCAAACTCTATGGGTAGGTATAAAAGCAAGTGCCCGATTTGACTCAATGAGACGTCAGCCACGCAAAACACCAGGCCCCAAGTTCACAAAGCATTCTCAGACTTAAGTTAAGAATTCACTCAAAATTGATCACCTTATTTTAACTAAAATATAGCCCTTTATAAAACTTTTGCTGTCTTAATGTACCAAATACATCAATAAGAAACTATGTGCAAATTTTTGTGTTTCTGGATCAAATATATTTTTCATAAACAGTGATTGAAAGTTGAGTAAATTCTTAACTTAAGTCTGAGAATGCTTTGTGAACGCGGGGCCAGAAGAAAACAGACTAAGGAGTCAGGGCATTAATGTAAACTTCAAATTATCAACATTAAAAAATATCAAAACTATCCAGCTGTAAACAATTCTAGACTAATTTTGATTGTTTTAAACAACTATAGACTGATTTTGTTTGTCTAATTCTCAGAGTATTAAAATATAATGAATATTTTAAGTTTCACTGTCGTATATTATAATGTATCTTGATGACAAATTTCCGATTCTATTTATAGATAATGATGTCATTAAGTACATGTACATGTACAGTACAGGTAGGTGACATTTTAAATATCAATCAAGTTTTAGTTAAGGTCTTAAAACCAGCTGCATCAAATTTCTCAAATAAAATACAACACCTAATAAAAACAGAAATAATAATATGCTATGTGGTGTCTAGTGAACCAGTTACACAGCATCAAGTTCCTAATAATGTACAATGTAATACAATGTTTTTATCGTGATGTAAAACACACTAGGACACAAATAGAACTTGTCAGACGCAGTAATATTAAAATAATTAAATTTCAGAATATGATACTGGATACACGTGTGGGAGTTATCAGAGAGAGACAGACAGAGAGGGTTTATCATCCACTCCTTCGGCACAGACTAGGTCATTTCAGGAGTAACAGTAAGACATGGTTCAATTTTATTTCAACAATTCACTAGCACGTAGGGGCTTTTAGAAGGAGGAGGAAATCGGAGGACCCAGAGAAAACCCACAAATGTGGATCGGTGACCGACCCTACTCCTTGTCACGGATAACCAGGGAATTGAAACCATGCCAGTTGACTCAATAACAGACCTTATAATTGAGCACGCTAACCATTCACTCATCCAATCACCAAGGAATAAGTAATTGGAGGCTGAATAGATGAATAACTTGTGGGGATATCATAATTATTATTGTTAATATACAAACCTTTCTTGTTTCAATGCAAACTCTAACATTTTGATTCTTCTAACTAAATCCTGTTTTAAATTCTCTTGTCCTTTTCTTTCTCCTTGAAGAAACGCAATCTTAGCCTGAAAAACACAAATTAATTATACGATAAAAATACTTCATCTTGTATACAAATACATCATAAAAAGTCACGTTTTACTCAATACATCCTAAATATTCTTTACCAACACTTCATTTACTAACATCAGTATGCAACCAATAGTCATGATTCTAAAAACATAACCAACTATTTAATCATGACCCTAAAAACATAAGCAGGGCAAAAACATCTGTTACCAAATGTTGTAGCATTTTTAAGATAAATATTTTCAGTAAAATCGCCAAAATGTAAGCAATGAAAGGACAAGACCTGTTGTTACAATATACATGGGCATTATGAGAGTAATAATATGTATTTTACAATATACACGTACATGTACCTACACAGTACACACTCAGTGGATCTATAAATAACATGACATGTTTTACAACTTCACTTTTTCGACTGCAGAAAAGGATTGGAAATGAAATAGGTTTTAATGTTCGTACTTTTCTACATCAGCCGGGTTAATGAAACCGTAACAGGCATATAATGCCATGCAGTAAAGTATGCGGTTCTCGACGGTGGCACTGCATCCTACTAATTATTTTCTGCGCCAAAACAAGGATCGAACCCTAGAGCTCCTCGCTAGCAAGTCAGCACCTTATCATTGCATAACATCAACACACAACAACAATAAACTGTATTATCACCCAATATCTTAGGAGATATCGCTTTACATGAATTTGATTGGTCAATCAAAAAGGAACTACTTTCTTTTATTTTAAAGAAACCACTTATTTTAAATAAAAAGTGACTTTTTTTTTGTTAAAAAGAAACTGTTTTTATTTAATTGACTTTGAAGGAAATACTGGGTCAATATATAGGACATTGCAATAGCTAAACTGCAGTCAAAAAACTGATGTATCACTACGCAGTAATGAAATTAGATCCAGTAAAGGTGAAATCTATACCAAAGAATTATATTTATTTATTTCTGCATGTAAGAAAGGATTAGGTGATAAATAAAATCTCCAACTCGTGTTTTTTGATATCAAAAAATATCAACACTCGTTGATAAAGTAAAAAAAAACTCGGCAGAGCCTCGTTTTTTTTACATTTGTGTTGATATTTTTTGATATCAAAAAACACTCGTAGGAGATTCTCTATTTATCGACAACTCAGGGGACATGCATAAATGTCACATGATCATTATCTGCCTGTTGTGTCGTACAATATAACCTACAAGTAGGACAAAAAATGTTTACTGATGTTTGTAACGTCATGCATCTGTGTGAGCAATCTACAATCTACTTTTTATGTCTAGAAATGTATAATGTACGAGTGCTACTGAACAATCTATGAAGAAGGTTAAACAAAGCCCCAAGAATAAAACTTTATTTTTTCTTTGGGTATTTCACCTTTAAAATGACCTGGTGCCTAAAGCGAAAGAATAATTATCAAAACCGGAGATACACAGTCGTTTGTCGAACTTGTTTTTGTCTTCAGGCACAAGGACATCGTGTTCATAAATAACAATACAACCATAGCATTGAGATGCTGTGTTAGGTTTGGCTTACGATGTCTCACATCAATACATGGAGAGAGTGTGACAATATTGTTGTTGTGACATTGTTTTCAAATTCATAGACAATAATGGAGAAATATGATGGCTGGATGGAGAAATACGATGACTGAAAAAAAATTGTTACCTTTTACAAATTATTGATTCGAAATTCATAATCAAGAAATTTAGCAAATAATGCAGGTTATTTTGATACGCTAATTGAGGCATAGATTAATGAACATGTTTGTCATTTAGATTTTTCTTTGTTAAAAAAACATACCCGGTATATCATATTTGTTGACCTAATCAGGCCATAATCTCTGCCGATATCCAGGGTATTGCATATATATCTATTCCATATTTTGAATTTAGCCGATATCAGTCTAAGACGTAAACCAATTAGGGGTAGGCACCTATAAACGAGGGAATGGGGCTAGAATAGTCAGACATCATTGTACTCTTTAGAAGCCCAGACATCATTGGACTTTTTAGACGACTATTTCATGATATTTTGTCTGGTAATAGTTGATAAGTACCTGATATTTTGATATTTCGTTAAGACACATATGTATTATCTGAAAAATTTACAACATCTACGACTTTAAAGAATTAATTAGATTTAAGGTTTTTTCCAACTTTAAAGTAAAAGGCTAAAAAAATAAAATTCTATCAGTTGGTACAGTTACATGTTGGTTGGGTTTTTATTTTCAAATTTAAAGTAAAAGCTTAGAAAAATAACCACAGATCACTCTGTACAGCAAATCTGTGGAAATATCGGCAAGGGTTTAGTCAAGTTTGTTGACATTACAAACAATTCAAACTGAATCAACTCTTGTCGACGTCGACAAGTAATCCAAGATCAAAGATACCAAAATAAATATAGCAGAAGTCTTTTCATTCCATGCACAATATTTACCGCCCATGTGTGCCGATTTTACGTAAAAATAATCTACTTTTGACTTTACATCCTCATATTAATTGGATAATCCGTATTTAACAGCCATAATGGAATTTAACTATTTAAGTACACCCGGAAAATAATTATGTAAGAGCTGAATCTGCACACTGCATTACACTACATCTTCAAACAGTAACATCTACGATCAGAATAATGTAATTTTCAATGATTTATTTTTGAATTATTATAGCAAGAATGGTCATCTCTTTATCTAAATATTATATACATGTATATGTAGCACATCTTTAAGGGAGAGCTTTTTAAACATGGATGTCAGGCCCTCCTTCCTGCATCACTGACAAGGGGGAACCACGCTGAAAAATCAGAATGAACTTTCTTGGCTAATGCATGGATCAAACACCAGTCCTCCAGGATAGCGAGCCAGCGCCTTGCCCTCTTAGCCACCTAGCCACCGTGACCCACTCTCTCTTATTTATAACAGATTAAAAAGGGGATTGAGGCCACCACCTAGGCTTTAATACAATCACACGATCAATAACCCTATACTACACAAATCAATCAGTTTGTGTCTCTAAGCATGTCTTCTTACAAGTCTGGATATAAGGAACCTGTCACAGACTATGTCAGACACTTAACCTCTGGTGCCTGTCATTTTATTCGGCAATGATTTGTCTTTTTTATTGATTAATACATGTTCGGCACTAAGTTGAAATGTCAGGTATTACATGTATTTCATTAGTGTCTGACATCTTGTCAAGTACATCTAAAACTGTCAATAATATGCATGGTAATCGTAAGTAATTTTTATTCTACATTACATTAGGCATAGTTAATTTGGATGATATATAAAAAATTAAATATTTTTATTAAATGAAAAACCTTTTGTTATTAATAAGTTATCGGCCTACAGTGTTTAAAAGATACATTACACGATAACAACAGAATATAGAATAATTTGGCCAACGGTCAAAAAATATGAAATATATTTGTGTTTACTTTTCAAATTGTCCGGGTTGAGAGATCTCACGGTGTTATATAATGTACATTTATTTTGGAGATTAATTAAATTCAAAATAAGGCATCCAATCGACTTTGATTTCCTAGAAATATTAAAGTTGCACATGACAAAACGTTGGGCAATATTGAAGATACATTGTACATCGCTAACTTTGTACTAGACATGAATAAAAAGTATCAATAAAATCAATGAGAATCCACAATGGAAATGATATAAGCTGCGAGTGGAAATGATATAAGCTGCGACAGGACTAATGAAGACAGGCATGCGCCACATGTGCTTTGAGGGAAATTTGGTCGGACAGCGGGGCTACAGCCTAATCTTACATCAATTTCCAATGGCCAAGGAAACTGTTATGCGCAAGCCAATGTGTACCAAAGGCCTTGTTTTTTTTTCATCCCATCCAAATGACTATATGTTGTCCCTTCCTAGGCCCTTTGTCCTGTCTGAAAATCATGATGAACTTTCTCAAACAATGCAGGGATTGAACATTTAGTCAACTGGCGTGGTTTAGATTCTTTGGTTGTACGTGACAAGGTGAACCAAACCAATGTACCGTATCTTATTTCCGAAGAAAAGAGCTGGTTATGTCAAGTGGATGTTAAACCCCATTTCGGCCTTTTACTCTTTCAGAATTATTTTAGTTTGTGTAGAATTATTGTTGCTTTAAAATTATCATCGTGGATTCAAGCATTGTAACAGCTGAAGAACACAGAACAAATATAGGCTTAGTTTTAAGCCAAAAAACCATATGGTTTTCTCATTACACTTTCAACTAAAACCAACAGGTGGGAGATTATCGGAGCAAATGGGTTAAAATATTACATTAAATACTAATATTATATTTATTATATTTTAAGAGCTTTCTCTTGTTATTACTGCTGTCATATTATAATTGTAACTTTGTAACAAAGTAAATCCAACCTGAATACATGCACCGTATAAGGGGGGCTTAAATAGATTTTGTAATAATAATTTCCAGTGGTCCATTGATTTTACTATTCCGCTATCCTAAATCATTATTCAAACACTCAGTACTTGAGTATCCATAAAATTGTACCTTGTGTTAATATGTTCAACTACTAAATGCCAACCAAAGAGAATATTTTAACCTGCAAAAAATTGAACTGAAATTATAAGTTTTAGGAATGGCATTGTTGGTTCATTTTTTGATTTCTACAATCTATAAATCCACTGAATCAATATATTTTGCTTGTTTATTTTTTAATATTAGGTGATTTATTGTATAAATATTAATCATGCATTATGCAAGAGCTAAATCTGCCCATAAATGGTCTTTCTTTAGGCCTGAAACATTTTCTAACGTATTAATTAGACATTAATTAACTAATCCAGACCATAATCAACCCTTGATAGCATCAGATTTCTCCGATATTAAAAAGATTGAATTGGTTCAGCGATACTTTGATTTAATCAAATACGGCGGAACTAGACTTAGTTTCGATCAACCAGGTCGGTGGTTGAAATTATTGCACACGTCTGTCAAACCTTCAAAGGCTAATATCTTCGCTTGCAATAGAGTAATTTGAAAACTATTACAGCAAGAATGGCTAGTTCTTTATCTAAATCTTACATCATGTATCTTTAATAAGACATTTCTATGGAAACAAAAAACAAATGTTGAAATTATTACAGCTTTTATTGACTTCCTATACCTTGAATAAAAAATACTAAGAAAACGGTTTGATAATTTCAAAAACTATTTGAATTCAAATATATTTGCATGAGGTCTGGTTTTATTGTTTGCGATTTTCCTATCGTGTCTATTACATGTGCATGTACTCTGTTAAAATCATTGTTATAAATGTTTTCATGCATGAATAATTACAATTGTTACCTGAACAATGATTGAAGAATAATATCAGATTAATCAATGACAATGTTTACATAATAATTATTGATTAAATAATTAAAGATGGAGTTTGAATAAGGAACTGGATGAACATGTGTTGACTGTACAATGACTAACTCAATGACACTGGATGCCTTATTGTTATTTATATATGTTGGTCTATTGACTAATATTGCACAGTAAGTTACACACTGGCATGATGTAGTTTCAATAATGTACTTGTAGAGTTAGCATACCTGTTTTGACATGAAATGTATCAAATATTTACAGTATTTACTATTACAATCAATGAACAATGACTGAATAAAAAAATACATATTTCATACATTGGTTACAAATCACAACGTGATCTACAACAGAATGTCTTTGTTATCATGGCAAAAACATTTACATGTAATGATATGAACCTACATTTCACAAATCAAATTCAACAAAATACTTGGTAGATGTCATGGGAATTTTTTAAGTACATGTTTACATGAGGTTATGTATCCATTGGAGACCAATATTTAAGAGAGAACTTTTACAGAAGAAGGATCTGTTTTAAAAAACTTTATACTTCACGCCTTTCAATAGTGCAAGAAACATAACCAATTTTATTTTCCCAAACATTTAGCTGGATTGTTTTACCCCTCTCAGGACTGACTTTGGTCACCAATAATTCAAGACTACAACAATGTATACTCTCAGTCAACCAGCCTACATGTACTCCTATGTAATTCATTTGAAAATAATATGAAAGGCAACTAAATGTTGCAAAGTTTGGAATGCAATTTGGGCAACCAAATGAAAGTCTTGTACATTTATACTACGAGAAATCCAAATATGTGTTCAAAAAAAAAAAAAAAAAAATATTTGCAATTTTCAAAATATTCAAATACATGTATATCAAGTCAAATTGTTAAGAATAAAAACATTGATCTTTTTCAAACCCTAATTACAAGGGTTTTTTTCTGTTCAAGATGGTAACTAGGGTAAGATATATTTTATAGCAAAGTATATGGTCATTAATCACTTTAAATAGTGACACAGATTAGCACCATGTATTGTTGTTTCAAGTTACTGTGTGTGATGCAGTTGATAGTAAATCATCACTTCGCTGTTGATCACATACTAAATGAATAGGTACTGTAGGCCTACATGTATGAATGTTTAATCGAAATACCACAACCCCCCACTCCACCCCACCACATCTTTCCATCAATTTCTGGTTTAATTCTCACTAAGTGTGCACCAATCCATATTCACAATCACAGTTAAAAAAGTACTTTTACCAAATTATAATCAAACAATTACCAGTATCGGTACTGAAATCAATCAAGAATAATTATTTGAAGTTTTTATTTGTTATTGTACTACTGATTTCACATTGCCATGATTCTGCATGGCTATGGTCTAAACTTTAAGTACTATTTTCTAATTCACAGAACTTGACATTACTATTAAATGAGGTAAATGTAGATTAATTTTATGTGTTATCACGTTTGAAATGTGTAGATAAAAGTATATCATCAGCTTTATATATCTCTACTCCTGGTAATCTGATACCCAACCAGCATGTAGACAAAAACTCTAAAACGTAGGAAAACTAGGACTCAAAATCACAAAATGTCAACAAGTCAGGTCCATCTGTCAGATGAGGGTCCAGTTAAATAAACGACACTATGACTGACAATCACAAAAATTTCACATAAGAACAAATTAATGCAAAAACAAAGACAAGTACAGTTAATTAAATGAAATGAAGCCTGGCTCAAAATATTAATTACATCCATTCATTTATAAGTTATGAATGATTCGTCCGCCATTTTGTAAGATGGCAGCCATAATAACTGCACTGTCAAAAACTAAAAAAGACGATAAAACTGATCCAAGAGCTCTTATTCACTTGTCGTTTAGTTATTTAGCTACTCAAGACACTGAAGGTCACTAATATATCAGTGTTAACTTTACATTCAGAAGAATAATAGCAAAATTCTTACTTGAAGTTCCGCTCTTTCGACTTCCCATTGCGATCTTTCCATCTCAAAACGAGCCCATTCCGTTTGCAAAAAATGAAGTATTCCTGGCATAGAATACTGAGGGCGTTGGCCCGAATCATCATTTTGTTGTTGTTTAGTAACCATACTTATTCCTCCAATTCCTGGGCCAAATTGGCCTCCGTGTTGAGATCCAGGGCCGTCTTCGATCATCTTAGCATGGCGGCCATTACAAGTAGCTTTAAATAGGTGGCGCTGGCGTATAGAATGACGTCAGAAATCGGAAAATGCCTAATGCCATTTGAGGCAGAAACCTGCAAGGAGAATCAAAGTGTGTCAATGTCTCAAAGATCCAATTGATGGAATATCCCCGACAGCGTTGCGTTAAGACTGCGTAATAAATAGATCTAATGATGTGTGTCAATTGGGATTAATGACATATCGATTTTTTTTGTACCCGCAATAAAAAAAAAAATATATCGCGAGACTTGATCAGCTGCTGTTTTGTAAATGGGTGTATTTTTTAACCCCCCAAGAATATTTCGCCGTCCCGTCACCCCACTGCCTTTTTAATATCAATTTAAGAAATATTACAGAAGCCACGGCACCGAGATATTCCGGTGTGGTTTCTCTTAGGACCTTGTCTGTTATGGAGGTCCCGATACGGAGCGGTGACTAGCCATTCGGATGGGACACAAAAAATGTCTCATGTAGTACGTAAAAGAATCTTTATCAGTCGAAATTTTAATTAGGGGAGGGGTGGGGCAGATTATGCAACCCGATTTTATTATTTTTTCGTACATATGGGTAAAGTGAGAGTAAAATTAATAAAATATTTTGGAGAAACAAAAACAGTGCCGTCTTGTCGACGAAACAAAGTATCCGAAATCCCATGCATTTTTTTTGTGGGGGGGGGGTCACTAGGCCCCCAATCTGTTATAAGCTTTAGGGTATGAGTTCATTAGTCCACCGATATCTATTAATAGGGGGGGGGGTAGGTAGGTAGGGCGATATTGATAGCCATATTTATAGTATATCCGCGGACTAGTGCACCCCACTCTTTTTGGGCATTGGGCCACTATTTTCGGAATCAATCAGTAATTGTTTCGTCAATTTTTCGGCCATATTTGCCGGATATTCGTGAAAAAACCCCACTATTTTACCGCCCAATCGATTAAATAAAGTGCCGGAAATTGCATGAAGTCTACATCGACCCTTAATTGCAGGGGTGGGCCCAGCTGGGCGAGGGGGGGGGGGGGTCAAACAAATTGTAAAACAACACTTTTTGAGTAAAGTGTCACGCTCGTGGATGCGATTGACATTCAATTCACGAAATAATGACATGTGATATGACAATTAATAGAGAGAGAGAGAGAGAGAAATGGGGTTTAACGTCCACTCGACACAAACTAGGTCATTTCGGGACTAACATATGGTTTAATTTTTTTCAATAATTCGCTTGCGCGTAGGGGTCTTTAGCAGTGGGAGATGACAATTAATGCTTTGTTTCAATGAAATTGAATTACAATGTGATATTATTAATTCAAAATAAAACTTGACGTCAAACGGGGTCTTGGATTGCTCTCTTCAACGAGCTCAATGTGTATGTATATCTACGCAATTTAGAGACGATGGTGGCATCATGCATTGTCAACTGTCAAATTTCCTCAATAGGAGCCTGTAACACCCCCTCCTGCAAAAATTGTGCCCCTAATTTGTTTCATCAATTTTTCGGGAATCGAAATTTCTTCAAATTGACCAATGCATTGAATTCAAAATCCGTGTAACGAGCAGTGTCTGGACCTTATTCATTAGCCCAGTCGGTGCAGAAAAGTAGGACGTCAAACCCTATTTCAATTTCGCATCATCATTGTTTCATTAGAATATCGGGAAATGAAATTACTGGTGTCCCGTGAATAACACGGCAACAATCTATTTGATTGGGGTTAAGATGGACATTGGGTGGGATTTCGGTTGTAAAATATATAAACATTGCTATACTACTGGACCACTATCTACTGTACGTTTGAGTCATGGTAAATAATAAATGGATTTCTACGATTATGAACAAACTAATAAAACTTTGGTTATTATAAACTTACCTGTGTGTTTGAAATGAACTCCCGTTAAATAAAATCAAATGCACCACTAAATTTATCTATGAAAAAAACACACATGACAGCAGTCAACGGAATAGTCGAGTATGGGCAGTAGGGTAATAATGTGTCAATTCCATTTCTTTGTACAAGTCAGAACAACTAGCGCGGAAGGTTTTTTTTAATATTACCATGTGCTTAATTACAGAATATTGTGGAGTTGTTTACCCGTCAGTTGTGCAGGATGGAAGGCCCATCAAGGAACATCTAGCGTCTAGTTGTTCGGATAGGAAGAAACTCAAATGTGCGGTTTAGTAAACATTCGCTGACACGAGGAGCGACGGTGGCTCAGCCAGTAAGACGCTGGCTCTCTAGTCTTGAGGTTGCTCCAGGTGTGGTTTCCTCTTGTCCGTGGAACGAAAACCAGAGGTCAAGTGTACACATTGGCGTGTACGTAAAAGATGCATTGGCAGTTGGAACTCGATGTAAGAGTAGGTCGTAGTACGTGTCACTGTCGGGTTAAACTGTATGGCGTACGTCCGTCTTCATTAACCCAGTCGGTGGATTTCAAGCAATTAACTCAAGAATTTCATGTCTTTCACCCGATTAAAAAATTCATTTATACAACACTAAGTAAATTACTAACATGCTAGTAACATCTACCTTTGCAATAAAAATTTCAGCGCGATAAACTTTCATTAAAAAAAACCTCATTTTTCATAAAAAATAATAAAAAGGGGGGATTTATAGGCAAATATACGGACCTTAACGGTTCTGTGTCAGTTCACAATTATTTGGGTAAAAGAAAACGGATAGTGTCCAATTAATGTTTTTGGGACCTTAACGGTTCTGTGTCGGTTCACAATTATTTTGGTATAAGAAAAGAATAGTGGCCAATGAATGTTTTTTGTGGGTTTTAATGTTTATTTGACTTCAATCGAATATACTGTTAGTTTATATGACTGTATCTCGATTGTGACAAAAAATAAACCTTGACGATTCGGGTCTCGGAAGACTCGAAATTTCCGCCCCCCCCCCCCACCACCAAATCCTATTTTTAATCGATATCCCATTCTATGGCGACCTGAATGCACTACCAATCACCAAATCACACTTTGCAGCTACATTCACAAAATAGCTATCGAAATTCGAAAAATTTGTCGACCAAAATCTAGGGTGATTCCAAACATTAATTAAATGAAATGAAATGGGTTTAACGTCCCACTGTTCTGCTCAGAGACTATACTGCACTGGGCTAATTAATGAAGAAGGGCAATCATACAGTGTGCTAGGAGGGAAATTTTGTATGTCGAATTCCAACTGCCAAGGGATCTTTTCCTTGCACGGCAATGTATTCACGGGAACTCGGTTTTTCTTCCCATCCGAACGACAAGACAACTGTCATGCATTTTCAGGCCGTATTAATTAAAAGAAAAGGAGAATTGGTATTGGTGTTTTATTAGAATAATTTTTGTCCCTTTTTGTGGGTCAGCTGCCCTCCCTGTCTCACCTGGATCGCACGCCCTTAAATTGCAGATTTTTTTAGCGGGGACGCAATTTTTCTAGCGTTAGACTGGTTAACCGCGACAAAATCAAGGAGGGACAACTCTATTTAGCCGGGAGATGTGAGCGGACTTGTTTGTTATTATTTTTATTTTTTCGTTATTTGTACAATTTAATTTCGATTTGTGATGTATTAAATGAAAAAAAACCAAAACAAAACAGATTGACAAAATGTCTACTCTAAATGAAACGCCACTCTCTGATCGCAGAGACAAGCGAGTGATAAATTTGGCATCTGAAATATCCGAGGCAAGAGACAGAAAAATTCCAATTTTGTTGCTGAGCGTAAAAGGTAAAAAAAAAACCTCTTGTGTTTTGAACTAGTTTAAATGTCTTCCTTAAAGCAGGTTAATTTTTAACGTTAAAGAAGGTTCGGATCGCAGAATTTTAGGAGTCGGAGCATAAATGAAACACGTCCAAGTTTTTGCATCGAAAGTGATAGAAAGGCTACAGTTGATTTGAACACTTAATCTCTCTCTGGCTCTGGTGCAGTGATTACGTCTGCTCTCTATTTTAATTTAAATTTTAAGTCCATCTCAATCCATGGTCCTCTCGAAAAGAGGTTCGGAGCTATCATTTTTCAGAATCAAACCTGTATTAATTAACTGAGCAAAACCTAACACATTTTTCTTCTAATACCCCAGCAAATACTACACGCATGACAAAGGTTCCCATCGAATCATATCCTTTGAACTGAAGTTGTTGCTGTTCGTTGGCGTTGCTAGATATGATTTTCACTTTATGGTTCAAAGACATACCATGAGGTACTATCATTAGTATGGTTAGTGCATGCAAAATGCAGGGTAACAAAAACAAAAATGTCATGAAATTTTGCATCGTCCGTTAATCAGCTGTCATTGAAGTTAATTATACATCAGCCAGGAGAATTTGGATGAAATTTTGTGATCTACTATACTGCCCAAGTAGACGGCTTGAAATATAGACATTTTAATGTTTTTTTATACCGGCGAGAGTATTATCAGTTAATAAACTTGATCCAAGTAGGACAATTCTCAGATTTTTGACAATTACCAGATTCTAGAGGGATTTTATTATGAAATTGATAAAACATTTGATTATGTTACAGGTATCTTGAATAGTGCTGAATCTGGAAGTCAAGATGGTGTCCGAATACGACAAGAACTGTACAGTTATAATGTTTTACAAGTACTTGTGTTGGTCCTCAGACAAGATTTTTCCGTCATCGATGGGGATTGGACCACTGCAGCATCTCTTGCTAAAATACTCAGGTAGAAATGTTTGCATTACACAGTCAAACTTATACAATAAGGAGTAGATTGTTCAAGTACTATTTATTTTGACTTTTTAGAAATGAATGATATGGTATTTATCCTCAGATTGACTTTGTTTTCTCATCTCATCTAGGCATCTTTCGTCTCAGCCCTACAGATACTACCCCTAATAATTTGTTCTGTGTGGGACCTTGGATTTCCGTACCATCCGTATGACTAGACAGCTGTACTTGTCAGGCCCTATGTCCTGAATCACTGACGAGGGGAACCATGTCGGAATATCCTGATAAACTTTCTCAGCCAATGCAGGGATCGAACATAAATATGATGGAATTAAATGTAATTGATTTTTTATAAATTACAGTGTAGCTTGTACTGGTGTGGATTTAAAGAAAGAGGATGCATCCGGATTCTATGATGGCCTTCTACCTAAAGCCTGTGAAAATCTGTTTTTATTGTGTAGACATATCCAGGCTTACTATACACAGATTCCTGAAACTGATGTAAGTATTTTCACAATGCCAAGTCTAAGATTTCCCCCGATGTCACAGACGGTGGATCTAAATAAGACCCACTGCTAAAGACCCCTACGCGCAATCCTGAAATCCGTTAATTCCCATATATCTGTCCCGTTTTTACATTTTTCTTTCCTCTGATTTGTTTATTTTTAATATATTTCAGTTCAGTGAAATAGAAGAAGCTAAAACTATGGAGAACTTTCAAACGGTTATGGATGCCTTAGCTTATTTGGTTGCAGCTCATAGTCATCTATGTAAAAATGGTAATTATTCAATTTATATATAAAAATCAGTCCATTTGTCGGGTACATCTAAAAGTCTGCCAATTTCCCTCATAGCACACTGTATGGTGAACAATAGGACGTTAAACCCTGTTTCATTTCATTTCATTTCGTGTTTGACTTTTATTTGGAAGCTGCGATGGCTCAGTGAGGAAAACACTGCCTCGCTTGCTAATCAGATTTTGTGCTTGCTCCACGTTGGCCGAGAAAATTCCACACAAATTTTGGATGTGGTTTTCCCTCATCAGTAGTGCAGGACAAAATATGATCTGTGTTTTAATGAGATTGTGTAGTTTGGCATAGATTTGAAATAATTGTTGTCTTTGTTTTCTTGAAGTATATACGTCACCATGGTTACTACAACTGTTGATATCAGATGATGTTGATACTGTAGTCAGTGTGATGTCATTCCTTCTTAAAATAATCAGAATCAACGGGTAAGTACTCACATACGCATGGAGGACTAATTGTTTTCAGTGTGGGAGGGGGGGGAAAACAGTGCTTACAGTTAGGGCCCATCGTCGGTCAGGCTCTAACTAGTAATTATCCAAGTTCGCCCATGTTGTCCATTAACCTAGTCGGCGCTGTAAAGTAGGAAATTAAGCTCATTTTCAATTCAACCACATGGACATAAATAAACTATGAGAGAATAAACTATGATTTGATTTTGATAATCTTTGAAAGTCCATATACTCTTAATTAACATTCCCTACAATTTGGGTATCATGACATTCTGCAGGAGTTTCTGAATTTAATGTTTAGAAATTTGTTGAAAATTTGGTTTCCTACTGTTGCGTAGTTTAAAATGGTGGATCTAGATTAAATGATAAGTGTTGTGTTTACAGCTAGAGCATATTAGTCAACAATCGTCAACAGTACATGAAACCTGAGTTGTAGTGATGGTACCCCATACTATAGAACAGAATTACAATATATATATTTGTTTATTTATATTTTTAGGTGGGGGGTCGATGGCCGAATGGTTAGCACGTGCATGCTGTATCATAATGGCTGTCATTGAGGCAACTCGCATGGTTTCGAATCCCCGATGGACGTGACAAGGAGTAGGGTCGTCTGTCCAACCTCGTGGGTTTTCTCCGGGCCCTCGGTTTCCTCCCACTACGAATTATTGAAATAGAATTAAAAAACCATATGTTAGTCCCAAAATGACCTAGTTTGTGTGAAGTGGACGGTAAACCCCATTTCTCTCTCTCTCTCTTTGTTTATGCATGGATATTGCGCAATAAAAAGCCTACTTTTATTACTATTATTATTTATCTATAGGTATTTATTGAATAAACTAGATGATAATACAGCGTTTACTATAATGGATGAATTAATTTATAAATTAACAGTTAATAATATTATAGAAGTAGCAGCGTGAGTATATTATAAATAAAATATCTTCATGGTTATAAACTTTGTACATTTTGTATCTCAGGAGGAATCAGGCACAGTTCGTAGTGTCCTTCTTAATCTCTGCACATCGCTCTTCTGGCAAGCGGAAGGCTCGGCAAATTCTACCTTAAAGCGGGCATTTCATATTTACTAAGAAAGTCAAAACATAATTATTTCTATGTCTTTTGCTCAAAAGGTTGTCAACTCACTATTATACGATCATGGGCAATATTTCACAGGCATTAAAATCACTGACACAGAAAATAATAACACAATTACCCCCCTTGTTTTCCCATTCCCCTCCATGCAAGGGCGATCTTCAAACGTTTGAATTTGAAGTTGAAAATGATATTTTTGCCAATTTCTCAACTGGCAATAGTGAATTATAGGATTAATAGGATTATTCTTTAACAAAGTAGGACTGCTTATAGATACAATCTATTTTAGGGCTTTATTTTAATACATTTCAAAAATATAACTTAAAAATATGAAATTGGAACTTTAAACATATCTCATATCAATTGACAGACCCCAGTTTTGTCAGGGCATCACATATCTAAGATAGCTGTGAAGACTTGATGCTCGGTTCCAGTTTTATTGTGATGACTTTATGCTTAGTTCCAGTTTTATTTTCATATAGTATGTTTGTATATTTTCTTGTTGTATATCCATGAAATGTGTATTTATTTGTGTATTTATTTCAGTATTGCTGTGAAATGTGTATTAATTGTGTATTTATTTCAGTATTGCTGTGAAATGTGTATTTATTTGTGTATTTATTTCAGTATAGCTGTGAAATGTGTATTGTGTATTTATTTCAGTATAGCTGTGAAATGTGTATTAAAAGTGTGTGATTACCATAAAGGTATGGTTGGTGCTTTATCTACAAGATACAAGTAAGTTAACACACGTATAAAAGTTTTTTTATTTGGTGGTTTTTTTCTTCCGTTTTAAAAGTGGGGGTTGAGTTGTGTTTAGATCTAGTCAAGTAGCATGGTTTAGAGTTCTGACTCCCTACTTGTCTTTTCCGTGACAAGTAGTAGTATATAGGACCTTTTTGGATTTTCTCTGGGTAATCCAGTTTCCCACTGCTAAAGACCCTAACCCCTAACCCTAACCCAACCCTAACAATTATTGAAATGATATTGTACCATATGTTATTACAGAAATGAACTAGTTTGTGATTGTGAAACCCCGTTTTTATTTCAGGGGTTTACGGCCGTTGTTGGGTAAATGGTCTGGTCAAGGTTTTGATAGAGATCTGAAGCACCTGTTAACCATACTAGAGACAGGATCTCTACACAGGGCAGAAAATGAAGTAAGACTCTCTTTATACACTTAGTGATATTCGTCTTGTTGTTATTCTCAGGGGCGACACTCTTCGGAAAAAAACTCAGACTCCCTCAATTCAAGGACAATTGAAATAAAACTTAATATATTTGCTCCTTGGACAATTGCGCATTAATCGACAGACTTTGATTTTAGTATGACGTCACAATTCCAAGATGGCTTCGATGATGTCAGTTCTTGGTCCATGGTACAGTTGTATACGGTTGTACTAATTATTGACCCAACAAAATGTTGGTAGTGGGTGTGTACTCGTTGCCTCACATAGCTATGTTTAATAGGAGAAATAGTTTGAATGGCACGAAAAATCCTGGTCCATATGCTTCAACAACAGTTCGTATTTGATGGAGAGGAGGCAAAACACATACCAAAATTCCCTTTATAATTAATACACTGTATGGCGTATGCACATCTTGATTATTTTAGTGAAGACCAGTAGGATACATGTGTAATCTGTTTGATCTAAGTGTTAAGGTCACCTGCAGATTTTGTCATGGGGTTAAAACCTAACCGACATCGATCAAATCTTCATTTGGCCTTGATCTGATCAAATTTAATGAGTTACCCGAGTCAGTTCTGCTAGTCTAGTGTATCTTAATGTCCTGTTTTCGTTAGCCCCGTCAGACGTCAAACCACATTTCATTAATAGAAGATGGTATAATCAATTTTAAACCTTTTGTAAATTATTTATAGAAATTTTTTGATGCCGCTATGGTGATTCAAATGATGTGGAGGGGTTTCTCTACGCGGAAAAAATTAAAAAAAGCCAACACAGCTTTTGCCAAATTCCAGAAAAATTACAGGTAGGCTATTGTATTTGGTCTATTTTAAAGTAATTAAACTGTTTAAAGTACATACTTAAAGAAGCTAGACCTGTTTGTTTTTGGTCAAACTAAAACATCGAATTGGGGGAATCAGGCGTGTTATTATGATTAATGATGGATCAGACACTGTGTCGTTTAATGTTCGAGAGCAAGACATTAAGTAATACAATGATGGACGTCTGACTGTCACTTCAATATTTATGCAATGTTTGCTTGAGAACATTAAACAATTTAACATACAGATGCTATCCCACGTGCATTTCAATGATTCAAGTCCAGTATTTCATCTAGTATAAATGAATATACAATTGTCACATTGCCAGAACATTATTTGAAGTAATGGTACACCAGCATTAAAGGGCCTTGTCGCATCAGTAATTTAAAAACAGTTAACGTCCATGTGCATTTTTCGGAAAATGCTGTATTTTAATCCACGCTAACGAGTACTCAGATGTCAATTTATCTTTCTCTTTGTTGTAGATTAAAGAAGAGACACGTTACAATGAAGAAGGAAGAAGAGAAATTAGCCAAAGAATTTGAAAGACAGTTGAAAGAGAACAGGTTAAAGATCATGAGAGAATTTCATCAAAAACAACTACATACCATAGAAATATTACCAGCAGGTACTTGTAGTTATAGAAATATTACCAGCAATATTACCAGCAGGTACTTGTAGTTATATACCACTGAATGTTGACAAGAGTTTCGCAGGATTTTCTAACGTGATTTCCCCATGGTACTGGTGCAGGATGGAGGATCTGGCAAGGAACGGTATCTAGACACTCAACCCTAACACTGGAAAATCCAGGGGCCCTGTGTTTACCATGACTACTTTGTTACAGATCCCTGAACAGTTCGAAATCTAAATCAATGTAGATCATGGCCCCACTCTTCCGTAATCTGGAAAAACCTAGCAAGTTAAATTTGGTGAAAATTGAGTTAGACCCATATTTGGACTTAGTACACATGGTTTTTTTCTCCTTCACTGAAAAGACGAAATAAAATTGGTTTTATATTCAGTAGCTTAATTCTGAAACAAAACAGTTTTCCTTTGTTTTCTCAAATCTACATTCAACAGTGTTACTAGGTTTCTCCAGATTACGCGAGCACTGTCAAGGTAAATTTCCGTCATAACAAACTGCATGGAATATTTCCTTCTTCGTTAGCCCTGTGCTGAAACAGAAGACTTCAATAACTATTTAATGTAATTTCATTTTATATTTTTGAAACAGCTAAAGTAGAACAATATTTAGCTAAGGAGAAATCTGTGGCAGCTGTGAAAATACAGACATTATGGCGCGGTAAAAAAGAGAGGGATTTATTACCATGGCGACAGCAGGTTCGATTACAAGTTCGAGCAGCCATTAGGATACAGAGACATGTAAGTCTTATTGACTACATTTAGGGTTTATAGTCTGAATAGGCAAATACATAGTCTCATGATTGTAAGGGTTGGGGTTAGGGAGAGCGTGTTGAGGGGTCTTACACATTACTTTAATCATAAGGTCTGTCATTAAGCAAGTGGTGTGGTTTGAACTCGATACCTGTACGTGAACATGACAGCAAGTAGGGTTACATGTCCAACGTTGTGGGTTTTATGTGTGTTTTCTGTTTACCGGTACCTCCCGCTGCTAAAGATCCTTATGCACAAGTGCATTGTTGAAAGGAAATTGTACCATATGTTAGTCCCGAAATAACCTAGTTTGTGTCAAGCTGACATTAAACCCGTTTGTATAAAATGGATGTGAAGCGACATTTTGATTCTCCTTCGTTTATTGATTTTCAATGATTTTTGATAATAGTCCCCATTGTTAAAAAATCTTGTTAACACTCTGAAGGTTTTAATTATGATCTGATTGTATTTAATGGCTAGCAGGACATGCTACTGGTCAGCGAATGTTTCGTTACCCTAGCAACAAGCTTTTCTTTTCTTATGATTATAACTGTAAGATAATAGTCGGACACAAGGCTGTATAAATGATCGGTTAATAATTTCAGGTGAGAAAATGGTTGGATCGACGAGCTGATAAAAGTAAAGATATATCAGTATCGTTAAAACCACCTGGTTTAACAGACGCAAGACGAATAGAATTACAAACACAAATACAAGAATGGAGAGATCTACATCCAGTAAGTAATAAAAATATATCTTAAAGACTCTGACCTGTAGAGTGTCTACAAGGTTTCCATGACAAGGCCAGTAACTGCATAATGATGCCTGGTGACTCTGAATTCCATTAAGGCTACCCAAACTATTCCAGCTAATTTGTTTTAATACCTAACTGTTCTTCTCATCTAGTCGCACACGTAACCATAGTAATAGCAGTTACCATGTTAGTCTTATAATGACTAGAGTACTGTTGGACTTCCAGTCTATTCCATACACAGAGTTCTCTAGTTTCATCCTGTGGCTAAATTGTTGAAAAAAACCCAGACCTTTGTATGATAGTCCTGAAATGACCTGCATGTATTAAGGTCGGGGGGGAGGAGGTGGTTAGCATGTGTGCACTGTATCATAAGGTCTGTCATTGAGTCAACTGGTGTGGCTTGGAATCCCTGCTTGTACCTGAAAAGGAGAAGGGTCGCCTGTCCATCTTCATGGGTTTTCTCCCAGTGCTTCGGTTTCCTCCCAGTGCTAAAGACCCCTAGGCACAAAAAAATTATGGAAATAAACTCGAACCATATGATGGTCCTGAAATGACCTAGTTTGTGTCAAGTGGTCGTTAAACCCCATTTCTCACTCTTTCTGGTATATATATAAAAAAAACTTTGACAGATAGAATTCGTGAAGAGAAGATGGAAACCTTGTGATCTTAGTATGACCAATTGGACAGAACAGTAGGACACGTTAAACCACATTTCATCTAATTTTTGGGGGTTTTATTTTTCAGACTCATATCAAAGATAGAGAAGGGTTACAAGAAATACATAATAGAGCAGCTCAGTTGTTAGCGAAACATTATTTAAATATAAAATCAAACCGTCAAAAACAACATCATTTAGAGAGTTTAATGGCCAGATTAGATACAGATTCAGATCTTGTACAACGTAAGTAACAGGAGATATTATTGACATTATATTCCTCTCTCCAACTGATGAAACTTTCAAAGACAAAATTGAACCATTAAAATGAGTTCATCCCTCAGTTCAAATCTCAACTTTGGTCACATTTAAAGGGTAGCGCCAACAGTGTTGACAAGTCGTGTGATGCCAAGCAGTTCGAATCCGTTTGAAAACCTGGGTGAAGAATCCCAGATTGTTGGAATTCAATGAAGGATAGACATAAATGCTACTATGCAGACAAATGACTTAAGTCTTGACATTAATTTATTGATATTTACCTTTATCTTTTAAAAAAAACGCTGACTCGCTAGTCTGGAGGTCCCGAAAGTGATAGATTTTCCAGCATGGTTTCCCCTTTGACAGTGGTGTGGGATGCAGAATCTGGGCAAAATTTCCGTCATAGTACACTGTAGGCCTATTTTCATTTGCCCAGTCGGAGCAGAACAGTAGGACGTTAAACCAAATTGCATTTTATTTCTTATCTTTTCACTGCATGTTGGTCTCCAAATATTTGAATTATTGTTGACGAGACGTAAATTTATTGATGTTTTTTTTCTCATCTTTTATTTCAAGTGGCGCCTAAGTTAAAAGATGTAACAGATAAAGATGTTGAGATGTATACAAGTCGATCTGTTCCCGTGGCAACTAAAGCTAGATTAAACCACGTAGAAGCGATACGTAGATTACAGAAACCCTGGTGGAAGAGACTAGGAGAGGAGGACGAGGATCAATTCAGGGAAGAATATCAGGAAATGGAAGAATATTTATTTTAGATTTATAACATCCTGTTAGATACATTAGTTAAAGAGTTTAATAAAAGTTGATCATTCTTGCTGTAATAATTCAAAAATAGATGATAAAAAAAGATAAAATTGAAAATGTACGTAGTTGTATATTTTAATTGACCCTCTGCATGTCCTTCGTTTGTCCATCCATCGGTTGGTTCTGTGTCAACAATTCCTTATGAACTCTCTACAGACTGCATTTCATCATCCATCCTTTTGAAATTTGCTTCTTGAATTACATGTATGACCCCTGTTTCACTTTGTAGTAGCAAAAGTTGTCGTCTGATCTGTTTGATATTTATGAGAGGATGAAATCATTTGTTTTTATGAATAGTTGTAGGAAGTTGTCCGAATAAAATTCTCCTGATAGCAAAATGTTTGTTGGTTGTTATTGTAGTTTATGTATGTTATTTAAATATAGCTTAATTCAGCTGTTTACAATTTGCTATTAAACCTCATAAATATTTCACATGATTTAAAAACCATTCCATCCAATTAAATTAATATCATTTCAAGCCTAAGGTTGAAAGTTGAAATCCCTTTCTAACTACAATATCGCTTAAAATCCTTCAATGTCATTTGAGGGAGTTTTAATGACCCACAGAGACATGAAGTTATAATTGAACGTTAATGTAAAATGTC
This sequence comes from Patella ulyssiponensis, assembly GCA_963678685.1. Classification (NCBI taxonomy): domain Eukaryota; kingdom Metazoa; phylum Mollusca; class Gastropoda; family Patellidae; genus Patella; species Patella ulyssiponensis. The sequence continues at coordinate 1,127,057 of OY783230.1, forward strand.
CGTCCTATTGAAGAGTATTTGAGTGCTTGTTAGTAAAACATTTAATTATTTACTTTATTCTCAAGTTGTATTTATTTATGTTGTATAATTATATTTGACAACTATTTGTAATAAATTATTTTTTGTATGGAAATTTTTGAATTTTTTTTTTCACCAGAGCAGTGGTAGTGATGTTTAACATGTTCTAACTGATAATTACAAACAAACACAGCTGTTCTTAACAGACTTGTTTCATGAAAGCAATGCAATTTTAATTGAGTCTTCGTTGGTCTGCATCCAGATGTGGAGTTGTTTTATTGTAGTTACTTCCCTTTACTAAGGTACGCGGTATCCGACTGTTTTCCAATCTGATTAAAATACAGATATTTCGTTTCGTTTTTTTATACTTTTGATGACCAACACTCCATGAAGATCTGACCAGTTGTTGCGATAGGTCACGTCAGAGTTCATACCAGCGGCTTTTGAAGCTATGACGTCAGAAACTTGAGATAATAATATACCTTCTGTTTCTGTTCTATTGACTGGTGTTATGAAGATCAATTTATGATTTATGCTTGTAACTATGTAACTTAAATGTAGTAGTGTTTAATATGAAATGTAGAAGCGTAATGCGCTATTGTTGTTACTGTGTGTAACTATTAACGAAATAAGTGGCAAAATAAATACACATTTAAAGTGGAGTACTAAGAAGAGAATAAGAAACAAATGCGACCAGAGACAATACTAGACGATCATGGGCTAGTCCAGAATATGTAGTAAGAAACGATGCATGGGTTACACGCCGGATGTGGCGACCGGTTTTCAAAAGGTCCGCTCTCCACGTCTGACAGACGACACATGGTGCTACACCAACCGACATGAAAATAGCTAACACCAATTCCAAGGAACAAACAAATCGATAGTTCTCAAGCGATAAATCAACAGCAAAAAGGGCTTTCCGCTTTAATTCGGATTTGATTGATTCAAGCCAACCAGTAGGAGACAAATGATTTGAAGGAATTCGTCGGTCTGCATCCCGGTGCTGGGCAGGATTTGTTTCCTTTTAACAATTTAAGCTGCCGATTTGGACATTACCATACTCATAGGATTTGTCTCCCTTAGATAACTGCGATTGCTAGAAGACGGTGTACAATGCAGACGGTGGAATTTGACTAAACTTGAGAACATACCGAAATTATTTGTACGAATTTGCTGTATTTTTATGGTTCCCTATACCATACCAATGGGATCTGCTTCATGGGACAAGTGAATGCGTAGCTCAATATCATTTCTATTGGAACTTTGAGTCATTTTTTTCCCCAATTAATTAGGGCTGTCGTTGCATATTCAGCATATCTGTTATTATAGATAAACTAATGTCTTCTTTACCCAAACGGACAACAAATATTTCTACTAGGACACTTTCTCGTAATTAACCGATTTTAATCAGAGGTTCTACCGGCACCAATTTTACCAGGGTAAAGGGGTTAGTTGTACTCTTAATTCGATTGTACGTCAAAGGATCTAATATTAGAGACTTTTGGCAAGTGACATTTTCCCTATCCGTATCACGTATCCGTATCGTATACGTGACACGTTGCGTTAGAGTAGTTTTAGAGTTTTGGCAGATTCTTGCGTCGCTTACGTATGCGTCACTGAGCTGAGCTTAGTTCTGTACAGCATGATGGCAGTTATCTACCAAGATCACCAACAGTATTAGTCAAGTGCCTTGCCTACAATTTCTCGGAATGCGTGAAGTCACTCGACAGTCGCTGAGCTATTAAAAAAAATAATGTCGCATCTTATTAAAAAACATCTGTGACTTTGACTCGACAGGAATATTTGGTTTCACTAATTCATCATTTACACCCCTTTACCATAGAATCACATCATTTACAGATTTGCAAGGTCCCATATCTACCTAAATCTAGCGCGTAGATCAACCAGCTTGCAGACAGACATATTATGATTAAATTCACATCAAATATACACCCCCGTGTTCTTAGATACACATAAATTCATAAAAAACGCTATGATACGATATTTCAGCGTCTAAAAAGACGACAATGTTATACGGGCCTTCTCCGTGTGAAAGCTGTTCGATACGGGCTGCCGTATCCATGTGCCGTATCACGTATGAGAAATACACACACATTGATGACGTCACACACAAAATCCATACGGATACGCGATACGCACGAGGAATTTACGCCAAAAGTCTCTATTATCTGCATGCCAACGTGTAGGCTACACGGGACCTCGGGTTATTGTCGCGTGTTAACGACTAGACTTTGTTCTTTGCCAGGTCCCCCGTCCTACACCACTGACCACGGGCACCAAAACCCTAAAATCGCGAGGGGCTTGATTAATGGACTGACTCTAACCTTATTCCTATAAAGGATTGCATACCACCCAGCCTCCCTTCCTTTTCTATCTGCATCTTTCTGTTTTTTTGTATTTTTAGTGAATGTACTTATTGCTCTCGTCACCGTGCAAAGACAACACAACAACACGCAGTTCCATATTTATACTGACAGTTTTTTACACGTGAAATATTTACCAAGCGATCAGTGCGTGTTTATGTTACGGCTACATTTACAAACTTTCAACACGGATTAAAAACACTCCACGAGTTTATACCTCATAGATGTGTTATTCACGTTGAAAGACGAGATAATGCGAGAAGACAAAATTACATTCACATACCGATGCCTGAAACGAAATATCCACAAGTTGTGATTTTTTCTAGATTTATTTTTCGATGGTTTGTTTTTATTTTTTCGTTTTTTCTTGTTTTTTTCTCTGCCAATGCGGTTGGTCGAAGCATTTGTCGGTACAGCTGAAATCTTAATCTAAGATGGCGGAATTAGAAGATCAAAAAGTTTGAAGCAGGTGTGAGACTAATAAACCAGCTGCCAAGGTTTCTCGAATGTCAAGTCTGATAAGTGAAGCTTAACGCGCTAAACCTCACGAGACAAATCTCCAACCGGCTCGTGTTGTATATATGACGTCATAGCACCCCTAGGTAGCTGATTATCCCCCTAATATAAAACTGCCAGAATCATTAATTGGTGCTTTAGAAATGACAAATAGCCTAATATTTCTATATACGACACATGAAACTGGGTTTATTGCAAACAAAGTTTACGATTATAGTCATTTGAGAGTCGTTTCCCTTTAAACTAACTTTAGCAACTTGGACTGGATTTTTGCTAATACTTTAAAGGGGCTGTCCCGATTTCAACAGAGTCTCAAAAATAAAAGTCCGAGTACGTATGAAATTTGAGCACCAAAATATAGCGGAGTGGTGTATTTACCTTGTCTCAAAATTTCAGCTCAAATTATTTTGTAGTTGCACGTGAACGTCAAAACTGATTATCCGGACTCGCAACCCTTTTAAGATTTAGGGTCAGTTTTTTCCATGGGTGACATGATAATCGATTCCCGTTCTTTTAGAGGTCTATACAGTGAATAGCCCATATGCTGTACTTGATAACGAAAGGTAAATTTCACCAACACATTATTTTTACAAAATAAAAGTCTGGTTTTATTCAGACGCCGCCCAATACAGTGTGGGATACCGGTCTGCATTTCCAGATGAAAACTAACAGGTTTAAGTTGTTTGAAAACGTATCACATAATATTGAGTTAGTTGCTCGGCTCTACGGTAGCGGATTTTAACACAAAATTAAGCATTTTATTCTCGAAAATATTATCAGGATTGACCCTTTAACAGAGAAAAAACTAAATCAAAACTTGTCTCTGAAATATTTAATTAATCTACGTATTGTTAGGCTACATTCCTTTGCGAGATAAAGAGATAGGAGTTACTGCTCTAATAGTTCAAAAATAGATACCCGGTAATGATAAATGTAAACCCCTATTGAAAATTTCAGTCAAACTACATATTATATCTTAACTAAAATAGTTTTAGAAGGGTCAGATGCCAGTATGTTAAAATCTAAAAACAACGTTAGTTAATGTTGACATCTTGAATGCCACCCCCCCCCCCCCCCCCAATAAAAACCTCTTAAAGAACAGTGAGGCTAGACCTAGGCCCAAGTCAATAATATCCAATAACAAAGTCGTTCCTATGGATATGCAATAATGAATCAATGTAAATGTAAATCTGTAACTAAATTTCAAATAGGTACTAATCCTGCAGCTGGTTAACACCCTGTTTCAGAACCTAAACTATCATATGACAACTTCTCCTGAGGTAGATATTTGATCCGATATATTCCGAAATCTTCAAACGCGCCATTTTGTTTGGTTACAAACAATGGAGTGGTCAGCCTATTGTATCTGTCATCGGGCTCAAACCTTTTCTTCTTTGATTTACCGTGCTGATGATGGACACCAGACGATGTATCAAGTTCCATCGACACCTCACATGCACGTGTGTAAACAGAGCACGCGTGAATATGAGCAGGAGCGCGACACCTTGTGGTGATTTGTGGCGTTTTGATTAGCGCGTTATGTCCAAATTAGCCCCATTTCCGAGTTGTATCAAAGGCACACGTTCGCCATTTCATGTAATGTCAGTGTTTGTTTATAGTTTGGCTAACGAATTTATTTCGCCCCTCGCTACAAATAACTACATGTATATGGCGTAATGACCGAAGTGGTAATTTGCCTTAATTGAATCCATCGACGGTGATTTAACTTATTGAAGTTAAATGGTTTATATATCTTGAAGTAGGGAGATTTACCCCACCGAACATAGAGTAATTTTATGAGCCTAGCAACTTCAATGAAAAAACCTAATAGGATTTATCGCCTCGCCATGCAGGGTCAATTAATCACCGACACCAGCAGACAAGGGCGTTTCTTTTGTCAATAATTCATTTCCAAAACTTTATGTACCGGAAAGAAAAAAAACTTTATTGCATAAAAAAAATTTCGCGGTTTTATGCATGTTTGAATAAAGAAAACTACCAGTGAAATAAACAACTATACAAACATACATAGTCTAGAGGGAGAGAGATGGGGTTAACGTCCACTCGACACAAACTAGGTCATTTCGGGACTAACATGATTTAATTTTATTTCAATGATTCGTTTGCGCGTAGTTTTTTTTTTAGCAGTGCAAGGAAACCGTTGGACCCGGGGAATACCCACGAGGTTGGACTGGCGAACCTACTCCTTGTGACGCACAACCTACTCTTTGTGACGTCAATTGACTCAATGACAGACCTTATGATACAGCGCGCACGCACTAACCCTTCGGCCATCCCCATCCCCCTTAGCTTATTATTGAAGTATTAGGTCTATATCTACGCCAAGTTTTCTTCTTCGTGGTTAACATCCACAAAATATTCAACATATAGCATACAAAAAATACACATTGCCCTCTATTCGATTTGTCTTTGATTTCGTCTAAAAATATTTATTTAAAAATACTCTAGCTAATTATTTAGCATTTTCTGAATTCTGTGAGTAATTTTCATCTCCATCACAGCTTCACAAATAGAAAAATAATGCGCTTTCAAATGAATGTTTTGAAGATCTAAATCTCTGAAGTATGTCGAAACAAAACCTACTAAAAACACGTTTTTGTGCAGTTTTGTGTCAGTTTTTACTGAGAATTGTTTTAAACTTGGGTGTTTTATTGTTGGTTTATTAGACAAGATTGTCACATAAATATTGTGTTTGTCGTGTATATATTCCTCAACACCCCCTGGTGTAAATACAATGACTACATCAGTAGGGCGATATGATATTATTTATAATGATAGATGCGATGAAGATATAAGATAGCTGAGGCAGAGTGACAAATTATCTTACGATGAGGTTCGATGGTGTTCAAGAAAATATCCCATACAGAAAATATCCCATATAGGAAAACATAAAACGTAGCTTATTGACATAATCTATGGTCTGCTACCTATGTCTTTAGGAAAAAATAAAATGTAGCTTATTGGCATAATCTATGTTCCGCTACCCATGCCTTACTGGAAAAAAATGAAATGGGGTTTAATGTCGCCCTACTTTTGTGCACCGACTGGGATAATGAAATATCTCCTTTAATGTCCCTTCGTTTTTATTGTCCCAGTCGATTTTATTGGATTTCAGATGCTGATTTAATTTTTGAAATTTCTATTTTGCATCTGTAAATAAAGCCAATGTTAAAATATATTCCCCATTGTATGTTTCACTGTCGGTACAGAGACACGAACATTAACTAAAATTAGCTAGCAATTGCCATACACCCCCACCTCCCGTGATCCCGACGACACCTGCTAAGTTGAAATAATATCTAATTTTGTTATTATGTCCGGCGGAGCCCCAACCACACCCCCAGTGGAAAAAAAATATGACTATTTATGTTTATTGATTTACTGATTTACAGATTACACTTCAAATCGCGTATTTTGCCGATAATTTTTAAAAAAGAAGATCCTGTATTTTGGCCTACAGAACCTCCAACCCCTTTAAATATCTCAACAGTACTGTTATGTACGACTGTTACAAAAATCTGAAACTCTTCCTCGCCATGTCTTCACAGTGTTAAGATGTTTATCATAGAACGAGAGAGAGAGATGTGGGTTAGTTTGGTAGGATATTTATTAGCTTTTAGCTGGGTAATATTAGGTGTTATAAGTAGATGGTACAGTTGATAAAACTTTTATCTCGCGACCTTTGACTCATAAATATCCATTTGTTCTTACTGTATGATGAACAGCTTCAGGGGTCGTCTTAGATAAAGTTGTACTATTGTAGAGTTGGACTCATTCTGGTATAAATTGTGGCTGGTTGTATATAGACTAGACTACCCTCTGATTCCGTAGTACAGCGTTCATGTTCTTACATTTGTATATTTAAAAGGGTTGAGGTGACGTAGTGGTCTAGAGGGTCGCGCTTCGATCTCTAGCTGAACGGTCACCTCTAGTGGTCAGTCATTGTTTCGATTACATGAAGGACCTTTTGACGGGAGAGCGGCCCCATGGCCTACCCTTATATCGAATTCCAACAGTCAGGGGTACTTTAACATTACCAATTCATACCATACCACTTTCTTACCCGACCACTGTATTGTATTATGATTTGGATCTATGGGTCTTTGACCTAAATCGTTAATAAACAATATCAATATCACATGCCAGTCAATGTTTACACGGACATCGCGTTTTCGCACCATCCGAAACGCTGTCCTTGCCAGGTCCTCCGTTCTACACCGCTGACAAGAGAATCCCACGTCGGAAAATCTCGATGATCATTCTCGGTCAACACCGTGAGCAAACTCGAGGCACCCTTGTTAGCAAGGTATTAAGACATTCGTCGGCAAGGCAGACATAATTTGGACAATTGGTGTACATTTTTTTTATCTATTCCACCGAACATTTTTTGACCACCAGGGTTCACATTGAAACAAGAATCATAGGTCGCAATAACATTATCAATTATCAACACTTTGAAAAACTGTGAAAGTCATTTTTATATATATTTGGCTAATTCTTATGATATTCCGGACAAAATAATAAAAAAATGTATGTCCGTCTTTATTAGCCCCGGTTAATAGCCACAGTGAGACGTTGACCCCCCCCCCCCCCACAAAAAAAAAGCAACCCCAACCCATTTTATTTAGAATTTTGTATTGTGTTGAAGACTCCTCAGTTGCACATAAAATTATACGGCCAGAAATCATAATTCATCAACTTATTTATGGCTTCGCAAGCGAAATCCCACCGAATATCCAACTGCTCTCTAATCAACAAGACTGTTGTTGTATTCAGGGGACACCCGAATTTTCACTTCCCGAAAAGTGATGAAACAAATAATAATGATCCCCGAACAAAATATCGGGCATAAAGCAGAGAGACTTCTCTGGACTTAAAATGGAAATGAACTTGGGTTTAACGTCCTACTGTTCTGCCCCGACTAAGCTTATGAAGCCGGCCACCGAGAAGAAAGACGCACGGTAGAATAATACCATTCCCTTGAACCAACGACAGTAATAATGTAAGACTCATCTCCTCTTACAATGTTCAGACAGTCATCTTTGTGAAATTATTTATTTTAAATCTTCATTCGAGGAAATGGAAGTAGAATCTCCTCCGTCGGGCCGTGGGGGTCACCACCAGTTCTCGTATTTCATTTACAACCCTATCATCATTAAACATCAAATAGTTCAAATTTTCTGTGTAAATATTACGATATTTTGACATTAAATTCCTAAATACATATTTGAATTGAAAATTCGAAATACACCGTTGACTCGTAAGTTCAGAATACAAATTTGACTCAACAATTTGGAATGACATTTTGAATCGAAAATTGGGAATGAAATTTTGAATCGAAAATCCTGAATGAAATTTGGATCTAAAAATTGGGAATGTAATTGAGACGACCAATTATTCTGTAATTAATCAGGGTAGAACTGTTTGACAAAGGGCATGAAATAATTTGTCAGTATTTGTTTTGAACCTTTTGAACAATTAAATTAATTTATTATTTTAATGTTATTTTGAAGTCTGTTTGGTTGGCCCAGTCGACCATTAATTATCATTTTAATACCTTTATAGTTCACCTCCGACTTCATTATCCCATTCGGGACAGAATAGTAGGACGTTAAACCCCATTTCATTTCATTTCATTTCATTTCATTTCATTTCATTTAATAGTCTTTCAATAAACAGATAGTATTGTGATGAATAACCACGGGTGTCACACTTCATACACTTCATAACATTTTCTTGAGTTGATGCTTGCAGATGGGTCAAAAAAGAAAACGAAAGTCCACCAAGTACACACTGGTGTGCTGGTAAAAGAACACTTCGCAGATAAAAATTAACTGTATATTTCTTGAGAATGATATTATTCTACCGTGCCTCTTTCTTTTCGGTGATCGGCTTCATAATCTCAGTCCGTGCAAAACAGTGGGACGTTAAACACCATTTTAAAATATTAGTCAAATGCGTTAACAAGACTTTAAACCCCAATAATACTTTTACAATCGCGCAGCAGTTACAGCTAATTAGCGGCTAATTATAATGTTACACAAAACTCATTAACAATACAACAGTCGAAAAATAAATTGTCCCGTGTTTAAATTTTGCTTAAAAGCCTGTATATTTTAAATGTTTTAATATTATGTGGTGCCGACATCCATTCCATTCATGACCTATTAGAACTGATGGAATTCCTCTGTGCTGTTCCTGGTAAGACAAAAGACTTACAGACTATTAGACATGAGTTAATGATCTCACTAACAGTGATATATAAACCCCTGTACGTTGTGTATTATTAGTCTTGAGATACATCAAACACTACATCTAACTACCAGCAACTCACAAGAAAGAACTCAAATTACAACTAATGACATCACATTATTACAAAATATTCTGAACATTAGACACGCTAACTCCTCGTACAAAAACCACGTTCAATATTTCAAGCCAAGAATTTCCTTTGAAAATGATAGCTGAATTTGAAACTAGGAATACGAAACGAACTGTGACGGAATTTAGCGCTTCGCCTCGTTTTTCGCCTCGTTTTCGTCATTAATGTCTGTTCTAATTATAGGTTAATGTAATGACCCTATTAATTAAATGTTAATCAGTCATCTATAAAGTTAGCGAGAGTTATTCGGTTACGTTGGTTACACGAAGTCGCTATTAACGAACACTCCAGACTTTTTTTATCAAATAAAAATACGCAGTTTTGTGGTAATACACCAATTATTTTTTTTTTACCCGAGTTGATTGTACCAATAATTATTTGAGGGCTAAGGTCATACGATTTCAACTTACTTAAGACACACTTACTACAAACACCGGTTTTATTATTTCTATTACATGTTGCAAATCATCAATTATTAGAATTTCAGTGCAGCCTGTATCATTATATTCCAGGGGCTGTACAGCGTAGTGGGTGCTAAGGGCTGCCCCAACTCCATATCCATCGATTTGGTTTGGTATATTTGTTTAATTTTTGCAATTCCCACGTAGTTGGTCTTGTCAGCAGGGTTGTCATGTCCAGTTTTGTATTGTGTGTAATGCGGTCCTCTTGGACTGTCTATTAGCTGAATTTTTTTTTACCAACAATGGCATTTGAACATATACAATAGGAGTTTACTATACAACGCAGGGGTGCCAAAGTCTGTCCCCGAATCCATTCACTTGTTGTTTATTTCTTGCAATGTCTGCGTAGTTTTACTTGTCTAGTTTGGGTTTGACGGTAGTGTGGTCCCCCTGCACTTACTTTTAGCTAAATTGAAATGTCAGGATTTTTACCACAAATGACATTTGAACATGCACAATAAGAGTTTACTCCCAAAGCACCCCAATCTCGTGGGTTTACTTCGGGACCTGCGGTTTCCTCCCACTGCTAAAGATCCCTACGCGCAAGCGAATTATTGAAATAAAATTAAACCATATGTTAGTCCCAAAATGACCTAGTTTGTGTCGAGTGGACGTTAAACCCCATTTCTCTCTCTTTCTCCCTAAAGCACCATTTCCTTTGTTTTAAATAATAACCCTGACAATATGATTTACAGTGGGATATATTCGAGTATCAATTAAACTATTTTAACACCGATATATGTTTTCAGCATCACGAAGCGGAACGATTTCAAATAACTTTTATTACTAAGTAGGTCTGGTTAACTCATCTTGCTACCTACAGACGAGGTGACGAGCATTTCACGCCTAATAAACACTGGTCATTTTAACGTGTTGCCTTGTTGGTTCTCCGAGCTACCAACTATCTACTTATAGGCAGGTTTATTTACAGGAATTTCAGGCCTGATTGCCGTTTATTGCTAGAGTTTACGACGTCCATGGATGCCAATTATCTTGCTGGCTGTACAGATGGTGGTCACGGAGGGAAACATGGCTGCTGTGTCGTTTGGTGTTTGGAGACAATTTTAAATCTAATGGAACAAATTACAAACACTAGAACTGCAATGCAGTGATGACGGGATTCGCCGGTGCCACGTTACCCATGAACTGACGTCACTTCCCGTACCGACGAAACCTTTAAATGGATTTCTCGATTAGCATGATACACATGTTATAAAATGGACGCCAAATAACCATTGATGAAACAATTAAATGATATGAATTGAAAATAAATTCAAAAACGTTTAATACATTTTTATTTAGAGTCCCTTCTTATGCATTATTGTAGAGGTTTATGGAAGTAATAGACGAATATTTAAAATAAATTAAAAATCGAAATGGTAGAAATATGGAACTGGGCGGAACTATCTTTTATGAATTGTCAGATTTGAACAGCATGCTGTTTCAATACATGTCGTATTAGCTCACCTAATCTAAGAATCCGGAGTTCTTCATCTATCACAATTATCCATATACCTTTTCTATAGCTAAAGGGAATGATATATTTTTGGTAGGCATATGACGTTAATGACATGATTTAAAAGAAAGATAGTGTTTGATATTTGTTTCTTTGGAATACATATCCGTTATAAGGACCCCACTCCCCCTCGTTTTACTAGTATGTCAAAGAATGCGATTTGCCAATATGTTCGTTTCAATTGTGAATTTGATATTTAAATCTAATTCATTCATTATTTCTTGCAGATCTGCAATGTCGCCTATTACAATATTAAGTCTGTGTTGAAATCAGTTCCGGTCGACATACCGTTTACCGTCTTTACTGTAGAACGAAGAAGTATACAAGTACCTAACAGTGTACTAAGATGACTTCAATGTCCACTGACTAGTGGGTGGCCTTCCGACGTTTCAGCTTACAGATTTGATAGTATGATATGTTTAGTATTTAGTCATTGTAAAGATACACATCTCTTTGTTCCTGGTATTTAGTAGATTCAGAGACAGAAAAATGTCTCAGTTGGAAAGACAAACATTCTATTCGAACTAAAATCTTTACAGAGAACTTTAAAATCAATGTGACGTTGCCGGGATAGTGGGCGCTCATATATCCGGTAAATTATTTTTTGAACATTAGTGCGGAAAAATCTTCAAGACTGATAAATTGTTTCAATGGTGTTTAGTAATTAAACTGCAATAATATACAGGTCACTCATCTGTGGAATACAATTATAGAAGCGGGAGACTAGTTCGTAGATACATTGGTCAACACTATTGCCGTACATTTTTCGCAAGTTTCCAAGACGTCCCCCACCCCCACTGGATATTGTACCAAAAGTTTGACTCAAGGTCTGTCATTGAGTCAAGTGGCGTGGTTTCAATTCCCAGAATGTACTCGACAAAGAGAAAGGTCGCCTGTCCAACCTCAAGATTTTTCTCCGGACGATTACACGCAAAAATTATTGAAATAAAGTTTGTGTCCAGTGAAATTTAAACCTCTCTCTCTCTCTTTCTCTCTGTCTCTCTCGGAACAATCAAAATACGACAAACTACATTAATTTATTGACAATAGTAAATTAAGTCAATTGCTTGCTAATTTATTTTCCTATAACTGTTATCACAACACACCCACCCTAGGAGGTGAGACACGATGAGATTTTATTGGCCTGGGGGGATGGGGCCACACTCGACGTGATAATTGTGACAGTACGACTACGATGGAGCATGTGTTAAACGTATGTTGAGGGGGTGACGGAGTTGAAACATACGGTCTCAACTAACAGATTGTAGGTCAATCAGGAACAAACTTCTTTAATACAACTTACATTGTTTAAATCTCTTTGTTTTCGGGTTTTACTTGTAGTTTTTTGTTTTTCTTTTCTGTTGTTTTTTTGTTTTGTTGATATTTTCGTTTTGGTGCGCATGGGTTGGGAGGGGTGTGGGCTATGGTGCCTCAGTAAGAAAGGCGATGGCTCACCTTTCATGAGATCTTGGGTCTAGGATTTTCGTACCCATCTGTGTAGGAAGGTGGGGGGGATACTGGCCAGGGACAACGTTTCGTCGGTCGGCAAAAACCGAGGTCTCGTGGAAGGTCTACACGTTTGTGTGCACGTAAAAGATTCATTGACAATCAGAATGACGAGTAGGTGAGAATAACTGTGACAGGGCGACATTTTCCTTATACCCGACTTAATTAGCCTGGTCTCATGCAGAAAACCAGTTGACCGTCCAACCCCGTGGGTTTTTTTCAGGTCCTCCTGTTTCCTCCTATTGCTAAAGACCCCGTTGCACAAACGAATTATTGAAATAAAAACATGCCTGATGTATGTTAGTTCCGAAAAACCCCCCAACCTAGTTTGCTCATTTATAAAATATTGAAAATATGGCAAATATTTGTTTAAATTGAAAGGAACTCGGTGTAATTCGGTCACTATCCTTGATAATAGTTTCAAAAATCTGATGTAGAACTAAACATTGATTGAAATAGTTTTAAAAGTCCAATTATAATCACCGCCTGAGTAAACAAAAGTATGTTAATTTTACAGCCATAATGTATACATTGTCTTTTAGTACTATATGCTCGATTATTGAGTTTGTTTTATTTTTCATAAATCAAAAAAGGAGGTTTCCATTAGTGGGGATGGCGGTCACGTGTTATGATTCAGACGAACGTACTAGTGCTGACCCCTCGACTATAAAGTAGAAAGGAAACGTAACTCTAAAAGTAGATCCTGTGTTTTGAGTGCTTTTCTATTATAGTACCAAAAACACTCGTTGGTTTTTAACAATAACAAAAAGTGCCTTTACTTTTATTTTGTGAAAAATTCGTCCATGTATCAATGAATGAATGCTCGACACAATAATGTCCGCATGTATAAGCGGCCATGTTTTCCTACAATTTTCTTTCTGTTTCCGTTATGAAAGGATGTACAGGCCTAATGTATGCAATATTCTAATATTATTTAAGAAATAAACTCATGAATGTACATGAATAAGTATTGTGGAATTTTGTTGCTAACACGGTGCGAAATTTTATAAAGAAGGACGAGAGAAATGATGTTTAACGTCCACTCAACACTCAATAGGTCATTTCGAGCCTTGCATGTGGTTCAATTTTATTTCAATATTTCGCTTGCGCGTAGGAGTCTTTAGCAGTGGAAGGAAACCGGAGGTCCCGGCAAAAATCCAAGAGGTTGGACGGGCGACCCTACTGTGTGACGCACAACCGAGGAATCGAAACCAGGCCAGTTATTATTATACAACACGCACAAACTAACCATTCGGCCAACCAATCTCCTTAATAAAGAAACTTTGTGGAATCCATAAATATACGTCAATAAAAATTGTGGAATTTAGTCGCTTACATGATTGATTAAAACTCATACATAGCTACAATGTTTTACCGTGAAATGTTTACGCCGTAAATGGGGTTGGTATCAGGTGTTCCCGAATGAGTAAGCATGTGCTGCTCGTGTGCGAAACCTGTCACTGACAGATATACTGTAGCGATGAATTGTTCCAGGATAATCGCTAAAAAGAGTCTTTAGGGTCTAGGGTGCCGCGCTTCGACCTCTAGCAGGCCGGTCACCTCTGGCTTGCAGCTGTGGTTTCGATCCCTGGTGTGATCGTATGTGTCATGGAGATAGGGGTGCCTTCTCAACCTCGTGGGTTTCCTCGGGGCACTCCGGTTTCCTCCCACTGTTAAACCCCATTTCTCTCTTTCTCTTTCCTAATATGACTGTTGTTTTTCTGTCTGTCTTTTCATAGTTTGTGGTTACACTTTAACTGTCCCGTAGCTGAAATTTGGTGTTTCGAGGTCGCTCGTACCGGGGAGTGACATGGCTGAGGTGACGTTGGAGACTACCGCGCCCGGTTTCAACCCGTGCAGCACCGTGTCATCCGCTAGGTTACAATATTGCGGGCTTGACTTCTTTATATTCTTTATCTGTGATGTGGTCCTCCTGAACGAACTATGATTACCTAAATTTAAAAATATTGGGTCGATACGACGACATTGTAAACATAAACTGTCGGTGAAAAACTCTATAAATAAACAGAGGTTTAGTTGACACCTGTGATGAGCTATATTTAACTCGTTAGCTAGTTACGAACCAATATAAACTAATTAGTACTAATTAAACATGATCAGTACTAATTAATCTTCACGTCTCTATTCCACTGGGTCTAATCGGGTAATAACTTGTGTACTACGTCATAGTTTGTTTACTTTGTCAGTTCCACAATGATGATGTACTTAACTTCTGTGTACCTTTAAAAGAACGCAACTCTCCTTCCGGTTTACTTAGATACAGTTATAAAATAAAATGAATGGGGTTTAACGTCCTACCAGTTTGTGACAAGCAGTCTTATGTACACACACGTATGTCATGCAATTAGCTTTTAGGGATATCGTGCCCGGAGAGCGGAGCCACGGTGGTTATTGCATCTGAGAATCCTTGACTGTAAGAGTAAGAAGAAATGCCCGTAGATCGGGAAAATTTCCCTCCGGAACAGTGTACACCGTATGTTAGGTTCAAAATGCCCAAAGAATTGTGTTGACGCGGGCCGCTATGCGTTTTTGACAAGCGAATTATTGAAATAAAATTGAACCATATTTTAGTCCCAAACCGACCCTTTTTCTGTCTAGTGGGCGTTAACCATCCCCCCCCTCTCTCTCTCTCTCTCTCTCTCTCTCTCTCTTTTGACAATTGTTACGATGTTTCGTGGATATTCGCAAAAAGAGCAAATCATATTTTTACAAGTGGGTTTAACTTGATCTTTATAAGAATAGGGTAATTAAGAACGAATAAGCTTTACATGTTCTATGTCTGTGCCCCTTAGCATGATATAAGATATTCGCTACAAGACTAACTGCATGTGTTTTACGCTGGCTGCATTTCTTGTATGTGATAAGATACGAAACTTAGATAAATAAACTACATACACAAAGACAAACATGCAAGCCGTCGAATCGTTCCGCTTCACATCCAAATCTCTGTAACCAACAGTTACAACTTTCCTGGAAGTCGGTGATAAAATTCCAAAGTACGCCCGAGGTGATTACTGATGTGCGCATTACGTCATGACATGTTGTGTAGACATAAGCGGGTCTGATTAGGCTTTTTGAGACGACTAAAAGACGATTGTTCAACTATTTAATCAGGCAAAACAAGAAACCGGACATATGTTTCTGCTAATCTATAATCGCCGGCGCGTGAAAACCCTCTTAGGGGTTCTTTGAGACGGATGTGGGAGAAGAATGGCGGCATAGCACGAAGTGATTACGTTGTATGTAAGGAATTATGACGTGTAAAAGGCGGGAGTTGTATAATGACTGTTTGTTATATAAGTTAAGACGCAGTGATGACACTCGTAAACAGTGGGATATAGAACTTAAAGACCTGTCAGTGTTGATTCTCTCTTTATTAGCCTACTTCAACTTCGTTTGATTCCATGCCGTAAAACTAAACACAAGTTGGACCTGAAATCTCAATGGGCTAATTAATTATGATAAGTCATCAATCTTGAATGTTTAGTGAAATACAGAATAGTACCTTATAATCTTGACGTTTGAATTGGAAAAGAAGTATTTAATTGAAATATGTCGGATGTCGGGTTTTTTTTCTACTTTAGAAAAAAATAATCATTTTGTTTTCAAATTTTCCCAGAAATCAATTTGTTTTCAAATTTTCCCAGAAATCAATTTGTTTTCAAATTTTCACCGTAACTGTGACTAGTTTAACCCCACCCACACGCCCCGCACAACGGGAAAGGGTTAACCTGACTGGGCAACTTACCCAGACAACATCGAACCCGGGTACCCAAGCCAAGACTTGCCCAATGCCTGATACTCGGTTACCCACGCCACGACATACCCGATGCCTGATATCCAGATACCCAAGCCACCCGGTACCCAAGTCAATACATGCCCAATACCTGATACCCGGGTACCCAAGTCATGAACTGCCCGATACCCATCACGACCCCATATCTGTAATAAAGAAACATGAACAAGGTAGATATTGGAACCGACTGTTACCATTACAAACAATACCATTGGTTTAATACAGGGGAAACCACGCCGGTTCATCTCGATTTTCCGGCGTGGTTTCCCCTTGTCAGTGATACAGAAGGAGGGCCTGACAAGGACAGCTGCCTGGTCGTTCGGATGGGACGAAAAACCGAGGTCCCGTGTACACATTGGAGTGCACGTAAAAGATCCCTTGGCAGTTGGAATTCGATATAAGAGTAGGCCGTAGCGCCGCTGCCCGGGCAAAATTTCCCTCATAGCACACTGTATGGCGTATGCCCGTCTTCCATTAGCCCGGGTCAGGTGCAGAAGAGTAGGACGTTAAACCCCATTTCATTTCATTTTGGATGTTTAACATTATTTTCTACTGTTGTCTTGTTATTTTAGACGATTCTTAGACAAAGCAATCCCCGCCAACCATGCAAACAATGTTTATAAGAAATAGTTAATGCGCACATCAATCGCTACACGTGAGGATTTACCGGTATGTGCATTAACGTTGTTCAGACCAACCACGACAGACAAACATTCAACATTAATAATATTATTTTGCGGTGATACCTCGATGAGGCTCGGTTGGTGTTATTTCTTTTTAAAGGCTAGCTAATTTAATGCCACTAGAATTAATTTAAACACATTAGCGACCAAAATGTTAAATTCTTTGATGAGGCATTCAAACATTTTAAAAACAAATATCAATATCAACCAAACAAAATATTAAGACCCATACCATAGAAGAAGAAACTTTATTGCATAAAAAAACCTTACAAGGTTATATACATATACAAATAAAAATAATAGAAATATACATGAAAGAAACAAGGAATACATACATGGGCACAATTTTACAAAGATACACAACTTTACAAAGACATGTATTGTATACAAAAGCTCCTAAACATTTTAAAATGTCTCCATCGTTATTCATCATCAGTATTTTAAATTGCTGTAAATCATTCAGTTCATACAAATTTGTTTCACGAAATAAAATAATCTGAAGAGTTCTTTTCGTATTTCGTCATGTGTTTTGCAAATTGTTATCAAATGAATTTCGTCTTCTGTTTCGCCTAATTTTAAATATTGTGTCTGAAATATGCTTGTATCCTGTCAGTAACACCAATGCCAATTATCATACCTTTGAGGAAAGAGAGAGAGAGAGATGGAGAGAGAGAGAGAGAGAGAGTTTAACGCCCAATCGACACAAACTAGGTCATTTGAGGACTAACATATGGTTTTAATTTTATTTCAATGATAAGTTTTCGCGCACGGGTCTTTAGCAGTGGGAGGAAACCGGAATACCCGGAGAAAACCCACGAGGTTGGATAGACGAGCCTACTCCTTGCCACGTACAACCGATGATCCGAAACCACGCCAGTTGACTTAATGGCAGGCCGTATGATACAGCGCGCGCACGCTAACCATTCGGCCACCCCCCCACCTTTGAGGAAGTTGATCTTTTTGTATTAAAATGTCTGTGCATAGGTTTGTCTATAAAAACTCATGGAAGTAACATCGCCCCTTGCTAACTACCGTGTTCTGTGGAATCCAGTCTAATAAGACGTGCTACGAGGAGAAATGCTACCCGGGGCACCTGTCCTACTACCAACACGTATTACGAATTCAAATTCTCAAGAGGGCTGAAAACGGTATGTTGATTTTACGTCCCATCCGAAAAACTAGACTCACCAGTGTATCGAACCAGTGGCCTGTTGCTTAGTGAACCAACAACGGGATCAAACCAAGCCCCCCCCCCCATCTTCTGTAAGTGAGACAGCACCATAGACACTGAGTAATCGTACATCCGTTAGTATTTAGAAAAAAGGGGTTTGTATACGATTGTAGAGAGACAGGGGTTAATGTTTATTTCACAATTACATTAAAACTGTATTTACATGTAAATATACAGAACTAAGGCGGATATCATGAACTCAATGGCATAACACGATAAAATCCAAAAACTACAATGATTCCGAATATTAATGGTTTTGGCATTTATAGGTCGGTAATATTGCGAAATGGGTTGAAGAAATTACTTTGATGCTCTGGTACATAGTACTCTCTTATAGGAGAGTCCAGATCTCATGAATGAACCGTTGAGGCGGGCGTATATTGCACCGCATTCGGTGTATTTTTTCTCGTATTACTGGGTGTTTTCCTTCGAAAGTTTAGACATGACAAAATACTATCAGATTGAGAAGAGTTTGCATCTGTTCATGTGTACATATAATTTATGTAATTAATGAAATTATTTACTTTTTGAATTATTATATCGTCGTTTGTGTGTATGTTATGGTGGGGTGCTTTTTGTTGTCCGATGGGTTCGTTTCCTGCTGGATGTGTTTCTTGGAGTGGGGCTACGGTTGGGGTTGTTTGTCGGGATGTGGCAGTTTTTGTTGTCTTATGGGTTCCTTTCTTGCTGGACTTGTTTGTCGGTGTTGGGCTAGGTGTAGGGTTAGAGTTGTTTGTCTTGGTGGGACTGTTTTAGGGTTCTTTTTATTCTATTCATTCCACAAGATAAAATCTCCCTTGGCAACGTCAAAAACACAACATTCATAGATCGTCGACACTAATAATCTCAACCATATTTACTATAGCTTCCGTCGAGTGCCTGGGAATCACCGTGGAAGAAGCGACTTTAATAGAGTGATAATGGGACAATGTCGATGACGAACAGGCCGTTGATGACAGATTCCACAGATCAAATGAGTACATGGCGTTAGAAACAAACTGTCAACATATTTCAAATAACACAACTTCGCCGGCAGGTTTACTACAGTGGCGGTATTTTCTGGAATGGAGGGCCGCGATGGCTCGGTATTGGTTCGAGAAGCTTCCAACGCGGAACAAGGAACAAGGTTTAGTCGTTCGAATGGGACGAAAACCCCTGATCATGTGTACACCATGACAGTTGGAATTCAATTGCTGAACGGGTAACGTGTCCCTCATAGCACACTGTATGGCGTATGTCCGTCTTCATTAGCCCAGGTTAGGAACAGAACAGTGGGACGCCATTTTACTTTTTTAATCACCAGTAACAATTCCTAAGCACATTTTTAATCCCACAGTAATGAACCCAACTACATGGTTCAGGTAGAAGGAATATCAACACGGTAATGTTTTGTTACTTGAGAAATATTTCTATCATACTCCAGACAATAATTAGGAAAGACGAGTATCATAATACAGGCAGAGAGAGAGAGAGAGAGAGAGAGAGAGAGAGAAGTGTAAAAAAGGGGGGACGAGTGTAAAACAGTATCTAGACCAAGATAGAATTGTATATACATGTAGAATGCCATAATACTAAGATATGAGTCTACATGAGTCTATTGCAGAAGGAATAACATGCCCCCCTCCCCCTCAAAACTATTCAGATTAATTTTATTTCGTGAACCAAATTTTTTATAACTTGAATGATTTACAACAATTTAAAATACCGATGATAAATAAAAATATAGAAACTTGTAGGATTTTTGGTATACATTCGTTCATGTCTTTGTAAAGTTGCGTATATTTTTATGTATGCATCCTTTTGGGGTTTCATATATATATTTCTATTATTTTTATCTGTATACACACATAAACTTTCTTCTTCTTCTTCTTCTTCTTTTTCTCCTTCTCCTTTGTGTTAAACCGATAGACTAGAGAATTGGCCAAATTGAATTCCATCATACTGGATTTAATTGGTTTAAGTAGGACGTTAAACACTTTTTCATTTCATGCGATCTAGTTTAGCGGGATTTCACAGCATATGTTTATATGAATACACGTGTGCTTTTCGTAAATAAAATATCATAGGAAATAGTTGCAATGTTTGTCAGACTAAGTTCAGAATATATCAAACTACACCACCTTAAGTAGTTTCTCTAACAAGTTTTATTTGGGGGTGAAATGGTTTTGTTAATGATGCGATCAGGTTCAATGTGACCAAAAGGTCATCGTTATCATTAGTATGTTTCAGTAAAGAAATATACCCGATCTGTAGCCGGTTGGGGATATTTCGTAACCTTCGTATCTGACATGGAGCAATCTGTATTCGAAAAGAAAGAGGGTTTAAAGTCCAATTGTTCTGTGCCAACCGCGATAATGAAGACGAGCTTACGACAGTGTGCTATGAGGGGAATTTGCCAGGGCAGTGGCACTACGGCCTACTCAATAACAAGGAAGTCCCAATTTCGATAGTCTTGTTCAGAAAAGTTAAACCACGTTTCATTTCACATTTACTAATGTTTGTTTCTCGTTCGTTACCAGTTCGTCACATCGAGATATTTTGTATCAATTCCAATGCACGTGCATATATATTACACCTGAGTACACCAATGAATACAATAATGTAACCGAAGATTCCCGATCTCTTCATGAAGTTTAAGACCTGATGTAACTCGTGTTTATAAGTTGAATAATCTAGTTTGATGAACATGCAGTAGGCTATATAGGCAAGTCGTGTATATATATGTACGTATATCATACTCCTCTAAACCAGTATATTTATTTACAGTAGGCAGTCAACCAAGATTTTGGAAACGAACGGGTGTCAATTACAGATTCCTTCTCGAGTTCCGCTTCTAGTCATTACCCGGATCAGGTTTCATTTTGATGGGAGGTGGTGACAGGCCTGGCAAAACCCGCCAAATCTCACAATTTCTCGCTGCTTCTCTCACTGGCTATAATTGACAACGACAAGCCGACAAGATCGCGAAGAATCGTTTCATCTCATGTGGCTACTTAAAGAGTTCGCTACATCGTATCGAAAGTGTTTCTTAATTCTGTGTTCCGGTAATATAACAGTTATATTCGACCTCGTGGGGTTTAATTCAAAGTGACACACTATCTGTGATAACTTGGCAGTGGATCTTGAGAGAACTTTCACAAGTTTTAACGCGGTGTATATACACTAAACCATTTGTCGAAAGAAGATTACCACAAAAAACTGCGACTTTATTTTTAGTGTAAGGAATCATATTCAGGTCAGCTCGTTTATTTGTAAAAAAAAACTCTGCGATCTTTCAGTGCAACAAGCAGACGTTTAACACGAATACCATTCTTCGGAAATCGTCAACGTCAACTAAGAATTTAATTTGCCGACGTCATCATTGTGTTGGCGCTAATTGCAGCAGACGATTTTGACAACAAGGGGCGAAAAGAGAAATATATTTGGAAGGAAACTGATAAGGTTTAAGTTATTCGTAAAACAGTGAATTTGTCAGAAACGTGTAGAAGTGACGTATGAAATGTGTGTAGTTTCATAATCGTGATTATAGCACGCCATATTGTTTTGCACCCCGAGACTCAAGTAGTGAGAAATCTGTGAACGCTGAAACCTTGGACCAGCAGGTAAACAAACTAAAACTTTCTTCTATTTATTTTATTCCTGTAATAGTTTGATTCAGAATATTTTGAAATTATATGATAAGCAATTTAATCATTTATATCTAAAACTCGTCCCTATTCTAATGTCATATTGTATTTCTGTAACATTTGGCTTTAGAATACTTTAAAATTGGAATTAATCATGATAACAATTTTAATATTTAAACATGTAAGAACTAACACTGTTATTGTAAGACAATATTCAGGCTTCAAACCATTTTAAAACTATAATTTAATCTATCATATGAAGATATTCACATATTTCATATTCTCGATTCACTCGCTTTAAAAAATAAAAGGTGACTGATTTAATTATAAAGTATGATTTGGATAAATATTAGACAGTGAGGGGTATTATGTGAATGTAAAAGATAGGTATAGGTATTATCAAGGGAGTATATACATTAGAGTATTTTGTGTTTTGTGTATTGTTGAATGGAAAGCGATAAATAGATGATGATAGAGTATTTTGTGTTTTGTGAAATGTAAAAGGAAATTGTTGAATGGTATGACTATATTAAGGGATGTATAAATGATATTAGAGTATTTTGTGAAATATAAAAGGAAATTGTTGAATGAGATGACGTTATATTGTATACAGTCTACTAGAACCATGAATCATCACCAGATGTGTTTAAACTTCCCTCTATAACTACACTCAATTTTAAAACATTTCAAATAAACAACTCAACATTATATTCCCTTGGTAGGTGTATCTTATGGAAGATCTGATACCACTTTTCTATTCGACGAAATCACACGACTAAACCTTAGATTTACGCTTCCAAAATGGCGCCATGTCAAATACATTTCATATGCATGTATATTGTTATCAGGTGCTCCAGGCCATTTCTCATTTGAGGAATTCCTATTGCTAACAGAGGTTATAGTACTCTTGTATTAACTTTAATAGAATCAAGTATTCTTATCAGTTATATATCTCCTCATTCTTTCAGTTTTAATGTTGTGTTGTATTGTAAGGAAGTTTAAATTATAATTGTTTAGTTTGACCTAAAGTTTAAATTATAATTGTTTAGTAAGAATTGTAGAGTTAGACCAAGTTAAAATTATAATTGTATAGTCAGAGACAAGTTAAATTATAATTGTTTAGTTAGACCTAAGTTAAATTATAATTGTTTAGTTAGACCTAAGTTAAAATTATAATTGTTTAGTTAGTAGTTAGACCTAAGTTGAAATTATAATTGTTTAGTTAGTAGTTAGACCTAAGTTGAAATTATAATTGTTTAGTTAGACCTAAGTTGTATTGTAAGGAAGTTTAAATTATAATTGTTTAGTTTGACCTAAAGTTTAAATTATAATTGTTTAGTAAGAATTGTAGAGTTAGACCAAGTTAAAATTATAATTGTATAGTCAGAGACAAGTTAAATTATAATTGTTTAGTTAGACCTAAGTTAAATTATAATTGTTTAGTTAGACCTAAGTTAAAATTATAATTGTTTAGTTAGTAGTTAGACCTAAGTTGAAATTATAATTGTTTAGTTAGACCTAAGTTGAAATTATAATTGTTTAGTTAGACCTAAGTTGAAATTATAATTGTTTAGTTAGATCTAAGTTTGAATTGTAATTGTTTAGTTAGGCATAAGTCTAAATTATAATTGTTTAGCTAGACTTAAGTTTAAATTATAATTGTGTAGTAAGACGAAAGTTATAATTGTATACTTAGACCTAGTTAAATTATAATTCTATAGTTACACCTAAGTTAAAAAAATTTAATTGTGTAGTAAGAGCTAAGCTAAATGGTAATTGTCTAGAGGTGGGCCCAAGTTAAAATTATAACAGGGGAGAGGTGAGCCTAAGTTAAATTATAGCTGCGTATGTGAGCCTTATTTAATATTATGGTTCTGTAGTTAGGCCTAAGTTAAAATTATAATTGTTATTGGTCACTTGATGATATGAGGAAAAATATATTAACTCGAGAGGGGAGGCGGGGGTATAGTTATCAAGTAAAATTGTACAATGCAATTTGTTAATATTATAATGGCGTAGAATGTAGGTTGTGGGATGGGGGGGGGGTTCTTGTAAATTATCAGGTATAATATTCATGTATTTGTAACTTGTTATTAATATTTGAAAGAAATGTGATTAAAACACATTGATTCGATTTAATTTGCAAATTCTTTCTGCTTCTACCAAATAGTTGTTTATGTTTGGATATACATCTATGATCACCAGGACGTTAAACTCTTTTCATTTTTAATTTTATATATCTATAATATGTAAAAACAGTTAAAATGCCGATGCCACGAATTAAACTGGAACGGGTAGTTGTATTGAGATTTTCGATGAATTTATTATTTGTAATAATGAAAGAATATTGTTGTTTTACACGACATTAAATTTGAATCTTTTTTTTACAAGTTAAAGACATTAGGAGTAGGATGCAACATTTCTAGTAGGCCTATAGAATTATTATGCCTTCCTTGTGGATAGGGTGTAAAATACTTTCTAGTAATTTATATAAATAAATAAATGAATAAAATAAATTATCAACATATTTTATTATAGCGAGTATTTTTGTAAATTGATAATCCTACCAATTTCAATGTCAATATCCATTCTATATTTACAGTTAAAGATTACCAGTATGTTGTTATTGATGTAATTTAAATCATGCTAATGTTATAATGTGTGATATCTACACAATGTTTCTAGCTTGCACGTGAATATTTAAATTATACTAACTTTTGTTTTCACAAACAATTTGTGGGATCGTATGTTTTAATTATTTTCAAATTTCGCCATTCCTTGTAAATACTAATCCATATATAAATATCACTCAGAACTCAAAATATCCGAACATTGTTTTCACAGAACTGGAAAAGTCATCAGCAAGCAAGGGAAGGATTGGTCAACCACAGGGGGGATTCTAGACGGTAATGAGGTCCCATAGGAGAGATATCCCTCCGCCATTGTGATGGATTGAACCACTGTACACTGACAGGGTACCAATCAGAAATACTTAAGAAGACTCCGAGGGGTGTCGACCCTAACGACTATATTATCAATTGTCTCTGCACAGTACCAGTACCAAGCTTAGAGAGCTTAAAGTCAACGAGTTTAGCATCTGTGTTTGTATCAAGCTCGCCTTGTTACTTCTTGTAAGCTGGAGTGGAAGAGTTTGATGGAATAAGACAGACAAGCCACCAGGAAATAGAAGAATATTTGAAGTGACGGATTGACTGAATTGTGATATATATATTAGAGATTTTGAAATAGTGATATCCTTGTTTCTTGCCGACTCCGTGCATTATACTGATACACACCGCGAGGGTTATTGGAGTTGAATAGGACTCTGTGTGGGATTTCAACAACTTTCTTTTTATCGAAAACTTTGAGATTTGTCTTGTGTTTTTTCGTGAATGAACAGCTGATTCCTCGCTGATCAAAACCATTATCAAAATACGATCCCTGCAGCTGTAATGTCATTTATTATTTCCTGACGTTCAGATTTATAATTTTTTTTAAAAACAGTTGGAGGAATCTAAATCAGAGTGTTTGGTGTATTTGAAATTCAAGATGGAGGATCCGGAAAGAATGAATGCTCGTGCTAATCAAGGTTTTGCGAGTAATTACAACATGAGTCGATTTATTCAGAGGCCGAATCCGTTTGATTGTATGCACGGTGGAATGGGGGTAGGAGGAAACATTGGGTACTCTTCGTATCCCCCGGAATGGGGATTCATGCACGGTTCCTACCCCACTACAAATATAAACAGAGAAAGACACACTCCTCCCCCTCCACCGAGCCAGTATCATCCGCCGATGACTAAAGACTATGGTTTAAACAATGGACTAAGTGGTTCGTATCCGTCTCCCTCCGTGGGAAGGGGGGTATATGATACGACCCCATCCTATAATAATAATATTAGTAATTCCCCACCTCGACAGACGACCTGTATCACCCCAGATATTGATAGGAAGGATAACAAGCAAAGAGGTAAGGGCCATTTTATTATTTATGTTTTTAAATGGACACAAAGATCGGGTCACTTCGATTCTGATTCAATTATTTTATTTTTCTTACAATGATCACAATTAAAGTTGGTTCCACATTGATTTTATTCAAATATTTAATTGTCACAAATTTCGGGCCAGATCAATTTTATTAGTTTTTTTTTATAATTATCCTGGATGACAAAATAAGAGAAAATATATGGTATATTATTGTTGTGATGGTTTTTTTAATGGGTTTGAGTGCAATTTTAAAAATTTAAAGTTTTCGAATTTTAGAGTTTTTGTGTAGAATTGTAAATAGCTAAAGGTTTTTTTATTGGTAGAATTTTAATTGTTTAATGTTTTCTTTTGTAAAATAAAATACTATTTTTTTTGATAGAATTTTTAATGTTTTGGGTAAAATCGAAAAGCTGAATTATATTCTTTGTCTGAAAACAACTTGGTGTTTTACAAGTTTTTTTTTTAAACAAATTTAATCCCGTTTGTATCAGGTCCCAATTGTTAAAGGATGTGCATGCGTTGTCAGTTATTTTAAACTAAAATTGGTGAAAATATTACTACTTCTTATTGACGATTAAATTTTTATTCGATTTAATTTTTGAGAAATACGCCCTGGTTGTCTAATTTAATTTTTTCTTCATCATCACAATTTTAATCATAACTTTTAACACTCACCCCAGTGCGACCTTTGTATAAATATCTACATTTCTATTCTGTATCCCAAATACTTTGTGGTTATTTGTCAGTTTTCGTGTGAAGGTGTTCAGGAGTAGATCAAAACGCTGTGTTAGGGAACAATGTTCGCTTTCGCGCCCCATTAACGACTTTATTGATGTTTAAAACCGGAATTCCTCATCTATCAAATATTTTATAGTTTCATCATAAAAACACGAGATGCTATTATTTTTTCACTTTACAGACAAGTTCCAACAATATATAGTGAAAGTCCTTTAAGTAATCTTTCCAAAAAATATTTCCAGACTTTTGAACATGTTTTATGGAGACTGTATTTGTGATTCCGCAAGCCATTCCTGTTATTTCTAGAACATGCTAATTACCGTTTCGTGTTTTAAAAAGAAATATTTTATATAGTTTATGGCGGCGTTTTATTTTTATATATACGGAATATATATACTGCTTTATTACCATGCAACGTTCCGGATACTTTTCTCTCGTTTTTATCTAGCAAAGGGAGTTCCATAATAATTAATTTCTATCCAATGACTAAAAGTCAACTAAAGTTTAGAAATTAGCTGTAATTAATCGTCTTTCATAATATTACGTTTCGTTTATTTGACGAACCGATTCCTCACTTTTATTTTACAAGAGGCCTTTTTCACGACATCTTAAAACAATGATATTTAAAAATAGAATTCATTCATTGAATTAACAGTAAAAAAAACAACACACATTTTTAGCTTGTGGTCAATAAAATGTCTTAAATTCTTAAAATATTTGAGTCTACGATTTGTTGAATAACGCCCCTAGTTATTTATTTTAATATGATTCAATAGTGTAGGGTTTGTTAACACTAATGTTGTCAGATATTGAAAACGGTTTCATAAATTGTAAAAGCTAAACCAGCTTATTACAGTTGTTTTCTAGGTTTTCGAATGTTATATAAGTTATTATTTAGACATTAATTCACATGCCAATCCTACAATCAACTCTCTAGGGCAGCAGATGGCGAAAATTTAAATTGTAAAGATGTAATACATGTATATAATCCGCATTGAAGATAGAATAGCAATATCTTATATTATTTTTTATTTTTCTAAGCGTATAAATTTGGATAAAAGTAGAAATGATCAAACTATTGTTTTTTAAGTAGTCATCTTTTCTACACTATCATCCGATTTGAATATGGGTGTTCTAAAAGCCAAAAGCTGGGGGAGGGGAGTAATTGTTCTTTCTTCCCCAATGCACGTGATGTATTGTTGTGGTTCGAACCGAATTCTTCAAGGAAATAAACGTCTTTTTGACGACTTGTTTTTTTATCTCATATTTCACAGACTATAACTGTATAATAAATACAGCTACTGGTGTGCACTTTACACGCATATTAGATTATTCTTTGTAGATTCTAATCACTTTATTTATAAATGTAGACAAACCGACATTGTAAATACCATTTTTTATTTGCGAAACACGCAGACAAACTCGTTTTGTATTTAAAGTTTTCATTTTGCCTTTATCTCTCATCAGATAAAAACTAAGTCAGTGAAAGAATGCATAGGCTCGTGAGAAATCAACATACTTATTTTGTAATTAGAAATTTACTCATCAAGGGTAGTTTATTCCGAGGGGAGTGGGGGTAGTGTTTTTTGGGCTGCGCGGGTAAATAGATTTATACTAAAAAGGTCTGCCAAAACAACAAAAGGACAAGATCCTAAGGTTTAAGACTGTTTTTGTATTGCTTTATTGCGATTTATGAAATAGTTTTGAAATTATTAAAGCAACATTGGCATTTCATATGAAAAATAAGATATTTCTGCAGTAGATAATATAAACAATATAGATCTAAATACGATTTCAGGATCCGAGATCTGAGCAATTTCATAGACTTAAACAGATTGTTCTCAAATAAGTGGTAGGCAGTCAGTCAACACACAAGACCTCATTTACTACAAATATAGATATTAAAACCTAAATAAATGTTTGGAATCTTTCGGTCATTCTTCATACAATCATCACGTGCTAAATATTCATTCAGTTGTACTGACAAGAAGAAGGGTTGCCTGTCCATGGGTTTTCTCCGGGTTCTCCGGCTTTTCTCCCACTGCTAAAACCCCACTGTTAAAGCGAATTATTGAAATAAACCCGACCCACGTGTTAGTCCTGAAATGACGTAGTTTGTATCGAGTGGACGTTAAACCCCACCTCTCTCTCTCTCTCTCTCTCTCTCTCTCTCTCTCTCTCTCTCTCGTCTATTCCGACAAGAGAATAGGCTACAGAGTACATATACGTTTTGCCTTGGGTCGGCTCTACGATGATAATGTTACAAGAAATGCTACAAAGAAAGGAAATTGGGATCAGTCATTGTGTGAAAAAGGCTTCCTACCCATCAAAATTTTATTAATCGCTTTGCACTAACTTCTCCCTAGGGTAAAAAGCTCCAGATTGTATCGACTGTGGTAAGAATTTTGGCAAATTACCTCGGCTTATTCTTGGCTGGTGTTTCACATATTGAAATGTATATTTATTTATTTGTTGAAGTCGACATTGATGTGGAGATCATGTATATCCAATTTTTGCCTCTGTGATATTAGAATTATATTTTCTCCCGTGAAGACAAAATGTTTCGGTTATGCGATGTTTATTGTCAGTTCCTTTGTCGCGGTATCTGCAACGTTGTCAAGGTGCGTTTCTTTCTTAATTCACGCAAAAAACTAAAACTCAAATTTTCCGGTTTAATCCGTTTCACTAGACTTTTTTAATGAAAAAAAAGACTATAATGGTCTTTTCAAAAAAACAAAAACAAACCATTTCTTCTTTCATTCTGAACAACCTATAATTTAGCTGCCTAACCTTAGTTACGTACGTTCTTCTTTTTGACAGACATTTTGTTTATTATAAATTATTGAAATATTTGTTAATTAATAATTTAAATAATTTAAACATTTCCTTTTTATTCATATTCTATCTAAACTCCATAAGGTACAAGGTATTCAAATATAACTATCAACGTTTCTCTCTCCTTCTACTGCCATGGCCATTCCAATAGATTTGGGGGGGTTGGGATGGCCTAGTGGTCTAGAGTGCCGCGCTTCGACCTCTAGGTGGCCGGTCACCTCTGGCTTGCGGCTGTGGTTTCGAGCCCTGGTGTGAGCGTATGTGGCATGGAGATAGGGGCGCCTACTCAACCTCGTGGGTTTCCTCCGGGCACTCCGGTTTCCTCCCACTGCTAAAGACCCCTACGCGCAAGCGGATTATTAAAATAAAATTAAACCATATGTTAGTCCCGAAATGACCTAGTTGTGTCGAGTGGACGTTAAACCCCATTTCTCTCTCTCTCCCCAATAGATTTGTCACCATGACGTAACATGCTAATATACTGACGTAAGAGCACGTGGTAGCACGTGATAAGAAGTGTAATGGTAATTAAGGGAATTAATCATGTAATTTGTTTAAAAGTGACAAGTGTGAATGATGATAATTTACAACCGTTTCACCACGAGATAAACATCAAACATTTCATTTATTCATAGATTATAGACACATTAACACCTATACCTACTACGATTGCGTCTAATTCTTCAAAATTTCTTCTTTTCAAGTAAAATTTGAATTTAGAAAATATTTCGAAAAATTGAAAATTAATTATTAAAAAGACGCCTTATTCTTCATTTTTGCAAGATTGTGAAGTCAACATAATTTTAAAAAAATGAATATATATATTTTATTCTTTTGAAAGAAATTATTTTAAATTGTTGTACTTAAAATTTTAATTAATACAGTTTGAATAAAGAGCTATGTGGTATCTGACAGATATATTTCTCTTTTCCGTTTTAATAGTTCAAATGTCAATCAAAGAAAGTCTTTAATGGTTGTATTTGCGTTTAAATTTATAAAATGAAAATGTGTATTGACTTTACAAAGTTCAACGATTTATTAAAATTAAAAAAAAAAACTTACATTGTTATTTCAAAGAACAATTTTCAGGATGTTCAACTTCGATAATTTAAAATGTTTTGTATCAAAGAACCACTCTCTCGCTTTAAATTGGTGTGTTATCAAATAGGCCCGATGTTGTTGTATAATTGACTCCCTACCGAGGTAGATAAATTCGATTAGAAGAAATCACCAGGAATTATGTTTAACGTGTGAACACTAAAGATAAGATGAAGTTAATACAATTTACTGGTAAATCACACTTATTAATTATATAGATCATTATATTGTTTGATTCTTGATAATTTATATGATCTCCATGTGGTAACGTTTCATGGTATCATATAGAGTTACTGGTATTGACCTAACAGCTCACTGATTTTCAGTTCTCTACAAATGCCCTACAGCATTACATTACACATACTTAAGAAAAACATACTTATGAAAAAAAACACCTATTAATTTATTAAGAGTATTAACTTGATAACAGAGAGAATTCCCTTCCAAACGTTACATAGGTGAAGTAGTAGCTGTTTTTGCATAAGCATTATCATATTTGATTGCTCTATCCACTTACTAAATGTCATATTAACATTACATAACGCATAATTATTATTTTACAAACACAAAGAAAACTTTATTCAATTATAAAATACGCTATTGAAATATAAATATACGCTATTGAAGAATTACATATGAAAATGAACCATTATATATCCGGGGGCAATATGACTCTACAAAATACATTATTATCTTACGGAGGGGGGGGGGGCGTTATGACAGTATAGTGGCTATTATTACAGAATGCACTATTACTCTACATAATGCTGTATTACACTGCAAGGGGGATTATTACCCTACTTAGTGCAGTATTACGTTACAAGAGAGGATTATTATTACTTTACATGTACTGGTATTTTCTCATTATTTGCATTTTGGCATAACATTGTAAGTTTTAGGACCTTTTTTCTATGAGTTTTGTTTAGTAGAATTGACATCAAACGTGAAATTATATAGCAGGAATATTTTCATATTTTTTTATTAAAGAGTTGTGTCATCATTATGTAATTTGTCAAGGAAATGAGGAATTTTAAATAGAATAAATAAAACAATCGTCACTTAAAGAGATTTTAAAAACTTGAGGAAATTAAAATAAATTGACAGTTTTCTGTGGATCGCTTGTGTGAATCTTTTGAAGCAAGAAGCCGAGCAATTACTACACTAAAATAAACAAATAAAATGGCTATATTCTGACAGAATAGCCTTATCTAAATATCCGTTTTTAAACCCAGACTCACACGTTGCTCGAGTTTATCTCCACGTTCAAAGACAAAATCTCGTCTTAACTGATACACGCAAATTTTATTACACAAATGATTCTTTGAGATCAGACCCGAATTTCATCACCTCCATAGTAAGACGGTCACCAAAGATAACCGCAGGTCGATCGCTAGTCATCTCGAATCTTTCCTTCTCGGCTTCTCAGGCCCAGAATTGTTTTGAAAACCCGTAGAAACAACATAGTAATAGGCGTATCAAATTTTCCAAAACAGAGGCCATTTTTGTTTGAAATTTAGCCAGATCGCTTTCGTTCCCTCGCTGAAGAGCTAAGCGAAACATAGGATTGTTATTTCACTTTTAGGGAAAAGTTTGTGTTTCTAGCTTGCCTAGTTATTTAGCTGTTTTCTCCCCACGGCGAAAACCAAGTCTGAACTTGTGCTCCGGTACTCACTGTGTGAAATTAGAGTTCTAATTCGCTCTAATAACAATTTATAGCTCGCATTTCTACAATAAATAATCTAGCACCAAGTAGACCAACTTTTAAAATAAATATCCACAGCCTAAGTTGGACTCCAAGCTTCTGGGATAAGGGAAAATAAGTTTAATTTAAAAAATAGTCATATGTTGGACACAGTTTGATAACTGAGATTTTAAAATAAATAGAATTCGATGATATGGAGAAGTGGATGTCTGAAGCTGTCAAAATAAACAAAATAATATAAGATATACATGACGAAAAATAAATATTTTAACAATTATATTGAGAAATTTTAGTTAAAATTATATTATATAAAATAAAACGTATGCGTTTGAAAAGTTGAATAAATAAACTGTATGGATATTACGATCCAACTTATAATCGACACGAGTAGTTTGTTGGTCAATATCGCCCACATTTTTGACAAAAAGTGACCCACAAGGAACCATATATATTCTACACACCCAATATTAAAATGATTTTACAGAAAATGAGAACATTAGTTTTAAAATCATGACAAAAACGACCCTACTGATCACTCATTGATACAAACCACGCTTTTCGGCGATGGGTATAGCATGCAATAACCACAAAGTGCCCTGTTTCTCGAAATTTAAACTAAAGATAAAATCCAAATGATAGTAGATATTAAAATCAATCTTATATTATCCGATCAAATTACTAAAATTTGGATTTTATCTTAGTTAAAATTTTATATAACAGACCCCTGCTTGCATCGTCTATTAGGACGAGATGAGTACTCTATCTGTATTCACCATGTTTTGTTGACTTGTTTTTCAGATTCACCGGATCCTTATAAATTAGATCTATCTGTGAAACCCCGGAAAGAAAGGACGGCCTTTACAAAACAACAGATAACCGAATTAGAAAAAGAATTTAATATGCATAATTACCTGACTAGATTAAGACGATATGAATTAGCTGTTGGTCTAGATTTAACAGAGAGACAGGTATATATATATTTTATTTTTAATATTTTCCCAACTAGTACGAGGATGGGGTAAAGAAATCAAAGTTTCCATAGTATGAAACAGAAACTGTTGTGAAAAATGTCAATAGATTTTCTCTGCTAGTACGACCATGGGTAAAGTAGTCAAATCGAATGGTATAGAAGCTGTAATCAATATTGTCCCCACTCATTATTACGGAAAGGAATATTTCATTCATTGTCAAAAGCTCTGTGACAATTATCGATATGTCGAAGGAATTTATGAGTTCCTATAGAAAGGAATAGACAGAGTTTCTATTTAGATATTCAATATAATAGATTCAATATAATATATTGTATGCTATTTCGGATGTAGTATCATACAAAATAATATCTGCCAGACATCAGAATATAATAAACGAAACAGAATCGCCCTTATACACAAATAAATACAGATTGTAAACAATCCTTATCGTCATATACAAATAATTCATTTATTGTTTGGGAAAGAGAGGGAACGAAATGGGGTTTAACGTCCACTCGACACAAGTTAGGTCATTTTGGGACTAACGCATGGTTCAATTTTATTTCAATAAATCGCTTGTGCGTAGGGGTCTTTGGCAGTGTGAGGAAACCGGAATGCCCGGAGAAAACCCACGAGGTTGGACAGGTGCCCCTACTCCTTGTCACGTACAACGAAGGAATCGACACCACGCCGGTTGACTCTATGACAGACCCTACGATACAGCGTGCACGTGCTAACCATTCGATCATCCAACCCCAACCTTTCTGAAAATCCCCGAATATACAAGAATATTAATGTTTGTACATATATACTTCATTAAAGATACATTATGGGAGATTAGATAACGAGTTGGCAGTTCTCACTACAATAGGTAAAAAATAGCTATTGTAAGTAAAGGCAATTTGCTGAAAATTTCAGTCAAATTGATCCTCTGTGAACTTACAACTAAGCGAATGAAAGTTCCGCTTAGCCTGGTCATCATTACTAAAGTCGGTAAGACAAAACCGGTAGTCTCGGTTATCCACTTAATTGGTAAATCACGAAGGAAAATATTGTAGCAAATCGAACTACAATCCAACATAAATCTCATGCTAGCCTCGACATCGAGAGTTGATTATGGTTTGGATAAGTTAATTAATGTCTAATTAATAGTTTTTGTAACATTTCAGGCCTAAAGCTCTTGCATAATGTATGTATGATTTAACTGAATCCATGTCATCGTTTCAGGTAAAAGTCTGGTTTCAGAACAGGAGAATGAAGTGGAAAAGAGTTAAAGGTACTAAAGTAGCTAAAGATCGTGTCGACGGCCAGATTAAACCTATCATGGGATCGAATATCTCCTCAACCAGTAATAACCTGGCAGACGACGATGATACAATGAATTCTAATGACATGGATTGTCTCGGTGATGAAAAATTTTAATAACGGATCGGTGTTAGAATTAAAACTCTTTGAGACTTTGTTTTTATTGAAGGGAGGCTGTTATGTCTAAACACTAAATATAGCAATGGACAGGGTTATTATTGACCGTTTAAAACGAGAAAATGTGTTCCCATGGAAACCAATATTTAACACTCTGTAATATATCTGCAAATGTACGTGTGAATGTGTACCATTTTATGCAGACCTAGAAAGGTTTGACGTCCGCTTCCGCACGATTATGTCACAGACAAAATACTTTAATGAGTGTCCTTCTAAGGTGTCCGAACATATACATTTATCATGGGCATATATATATATCAAACAGTTTATGACATTAGTTTTAAGATACTGTTATATGTGTTCCGGGATATGTGCACTTAGGACAGAAATGAAAAGACAGTAAAAGAAGAACACTGAACAGAGTTTGTTGTCTGAGAAAACCCAAGTGTTCTGTGCACATGTATTCGGGATGAATTGTAAGAGACTAAAGGGTTGAAAACATCACAAATAGCATTAGCGGTATATTGAACATTATAATGACAAAATACTAATTTGTCGATGACGTTGGACTGCTAATAAAACCTATGTATCCTTAATAATTACGAATTTAAAATATGAATTGCTCATTGAATTAGTTTTTGTGTGAAGATATCAGAGTTCAGAAAAGGACACAAAGGAGTCAACTAATATATGTGGTAACGTCACTGATCAAAAGCGACAAAATGTCCCAATGCTTACCACGCACTATGGAAATGCCCAAGTGCCTTTTCAAAAATGAGAGAATTTATAAACATATATTTGTTATACCTTTACTCATATCGTTATTACCTGTTCGACAATTTAAGTTTGTGTATATGACATTAACATTAAAAATTTTATTATTAGTCTGAGAGACAGTGGCATGTATAGAGTTTATGGAACACTAGTCATATGTAAGCTCCCCTTTCTCATCGATACTTATAGATAAAATAATTTCCTTATTCAGGACATACTCTGAATTGGGTATATCGATCCGATATTTTTAAAATGTTCTGGGGCAAATCAACCGGCTGTTAAACATTTGTGGCACCGTCAATGGAAGTGGAAGTGTTGGAATATCTCATAGTATATTTATTGTTAAGGGAACTGAAATGTACTTCGTAAAAGATAAATTCTACGCAAATATTAAAATATATTTATCCGTGCAGTATAGAGATATTTCGTTCAGTATTCCTGATTTACAAGGCATAATCATTAAAAATTAACGAAAGGTAAAAAGGATATAGTTTTGATTAGATTATAGAAACAGTTGATATCACCTGAGATTTTTAAAACCAGGAGCGCTATAATCTAGTTGTTGTTATTCGTTTTGGAGGCGGGGGGAGGTGGTACCGTTCTTCGAAAAAATGCCTTGTTGATATGATGTCACAACTGCAAGATGACGATGATGATGACGCCATATTCGGTGCCTAATCCATATAGATACAATCACATTAATTGTTTGTTTTTATTTTTTAAATAATTTTGCTCAAAAGTAACATTTATTACATGATTATATTATATTGTGTAATGAAGTATATTATATGCTCACGTCCACTAATTCTGTACATACGTTATAAAATTAATGATCTAGATAAAATAATTCTTCATCCACCTTTCAAATATATTTTAATAATAAAACATTTAAAAAACAATTTTAGTACTTTGTTTTGTTTTATTACCACGTCTTCACTAGCCCTGTTGGTGCAGATACGTATTTCGTAGAACTTTATTTCATTTTATTACATATTGTTTCCACATTTAAATTCTAGAATAAAGATATATTCTAATTATATTTATGTCTTTGGGAAATACTTGTTCATTTTCAGATTAAACATTCTGAGTTCATGTTTACACGCGGTTGTTTACCTTGTATGTTATTTTTATATATATTTTGGCATTTCTGCCCACGATAAACAAAAAAACTACCAAAAAATTGCAGAATTAGCAAAATTTGTGAGGCATGTCGCATGCAGAATTAATTCCGCTTAAACTTAAATTAAATAGAAAAACAAACAGAAGGAAGTGGTAGTCGCCATTTTGGATTACGTGGAAATCTTCGTTTATTCCGGCGTGTCATGAATGACATTTATCTATCTTCTTAGCAACGACAAATATGGCAGACTTTAACACAAACATGGTGTTAGTGTAGGTAAACTAATTTGTAATGAGGGGATTTGGCAAGGATAATATCTTTCCCCGTAGGGGGTTGCTTATTTTTGCTAATGTTCTGGCAACTCTGAAGAGTAAAGTCTAATGGCTCGATGCATCATTATTCTTTATAGCGGTTCATCAAATAGTATTTTACTTCGATTCTTTTCGCTAATCAATCAAAATTATCACCAAGACTTTTTTTTAACGCCATTGTTCTTTGTTAATTGTTCGGGATGAAAACCCAAATAAATCCTGACTGTATTAACACATACCACATTTCCCCGGCAAAAGAACAGTGTTTAATTTCTACTTTTATTTTCCAACTAAATTAACATGATTTTTCATATCGATAGTGAGACATGATCGATATGATTAAATTGTCGTTTTTAGATAGCGAAAGACTGATTGCTTTTATTGATTTTGAATTCGTTCTTGGCCGTTATCTGTAGGCAAACACTATTAGCACTATTTCACAGATTTGGCTTTAACAATCCATGCATAGTTCAGCAATACCCTTAATGCAACCGATGCATAGGGATTTTTGCACACATGGAATTTTATTTCCAATTAATGGACCGAGGAAATTAGGATGGGTCAAATTTTGATCAGACAGAAACGTGCACTTCCTTACTAATTCAGACCTTAATCAATTCAATATTTGTAAAACTACAATTTGCAGAAAAAAGCGTTGAGCAGAGCAACTGTCTAACCAGGGATCATCCAGTGGAACATCCGATCTAGCACCTAACAGAAATATGATGTTTATTTTCTCACGAGGGGGTCGTAACGTGAGTAAGTTTTCCTAAATTTGATGCCATCCTCGCCCGACCCGAGTTCAACTCAAACGACCAACTCATATGTACAATTAGACGAGTTAAGTTTTTTCATGCTAAGCTTCAACACACGGCCAACAGCTGCAAAAACGACTAAGTCAGATTTGGAATGAGAGAGGGAGATATAACGAATAGAAAAAAGATAGTCAGATGTTAAAGTCGTTAGAAATATAGTGCCTTATTCCCGCCATTTGATGAGTTGTACAGATGTAGGCTAGGAGAAAGGTTTTAAACTGTAGCTGCTATATAACAGCAAATAAAACTGGTTATATAGAAAATATAAAAAAATGTAAAACTTCCACTAATTCAACCACCTAAATATTTTAACACAATACGTCAAATATCTGACACAGGTTTAAATGTCATAGTTTTATAACACAATACCTTCATTTATAAGGGGGTTGGGAAGGCCTAGTGGTCTAGAGTGCCGCGCTTCGACCTCTAGCTGGCCGATCACCTCTGGCTTGCGGCTGTGGTTTCGATCCCTGGTGTGAGCGTATGTGGCATGGAGATAGGGGCGCCTTCTCAACCTCGTGGGTTCCCCCGGGCACTCCGGTTTCCTCCCACTGCTAAAGACCCCTACGCGAAAGCGAAATATTGAAATAAAGTTAAACCATATGTTGGTCCCGAAATGACCTAGTTTGTGTCGAGTGGACGTTAAACCCCATTTCTCTCTCCCCCTTCATTATAATACGTCAACTATCTGATAGGGGCTTAAATATCGGATACACGATGAAATATCTTATACAAGTTTAAATATAGTATTATAACAGAATACCCCCAATACATGTCAAATATCTGATACAGGTTGAAATATTATGGTATTTTATCTATCATGGCCTTAAATATTATAACATAATACGCAAGTCTTCAAATATTTGATACAGTCATAAATATTATTTAAGATTTTGATAAAGAACTGGCCGTTATTGCTATAATAGTTCAAAAA
Organism: Patella ulyssiponensis; assembly: GCA_963678685.1. Taxonomy (NCBI): domain Eukaryota; kingdom Metazoa; phylum Mollusca; class Gastropoda; family Patellidae; genus Patella; species Patella ulyssiponensis. The sequence goes on from OY783230.1 coordinate 1,165,925, forward strand.
TAGATTCTGAAATGTGAATATATTGAAAATACTGTACTGTGGGCAAAGTTACGATTATTTAAATTTTGACAAGGAATAGCCTTGGCAAAGTCTCGATTATCCATTTTAACGTTAAATTACAAAATGGCGTGGGTTTTCTAATCATAGACATACTAATAAAAAGATACAAAAATTATAAATATTTGATATTTAAAAATATTTATTAAAATAGCAAGAATGTGAAAGGAAATTCGTAAGTATTAGGTTTTTATGAAACATTTATCATACGAATTAAACTGCACCGTAAAATAAGACTTTTTATAATGAAAGCAATAGCACTAATGTCATCAATGGGTAGGTAGTCCAATATGGCGGATAGTGGCGTCACTGGTCTGATGACGTTATCAGTCTATATTATTAGTATTTCTATGGTTCTAATTGAAATATTCCAGTAGACTAACTCAATTCACAACTACTCAAATATCTCAATACTCAACAACTCTAATATCTCAATACACAACAACTCAAACATCTCAACACACAACAACTCTAATATCTCAATATACAACATCTATAATATCTGATATAGAGATGCACTATAATAGTTAAACACCAGATAATGTGAATGCAACGTGCTGAAAATTGTAGTCAAATTAATCCAATCTGAATCGAGATTTTAGAAATTGAATTTTCATTACTAAAGTCGGTAAAACATAGCCTCGATTATCTATGTCATGAATGAAAGTTGAGCAGCAAATCGGATTCTAATCGAGTAAATTTCGTAGGTTAGTGTTGACGTCGAGAGTTGATTATGGTCTTGGTAATTTAATTAATGTCTAAATAATGATTTAGATAACATTTCAGGTCCAAAGAATAATTTATGTTTAAATATTATAACGGAATAGAGCAATACACAATATGTTAAATGACCAGGGCTTTATTTTAATAATGAAACATGATATCCCATTCTTTTAGCCGTGATAACAATCATAATTAAACAGCTTTTTGGTATACGTATTATAGCTTTATTCATATGCCATCAATGTTTGATCAAGATATTGGGGTTTGGATGGCCGATGGTCGAATGGTTAACACGTGCGCGCTGTATCATAAAGCCTTTCATTGAGTCAACTAGCGTGGTTTCGAATCCCCGGGTGTACATGGCAAGGAATAGGGTCGCCTGTCCAACCTCGCGAGTTTTCTCTGGGTCCCCCGCTTTCCTCCCACGGCTTAAGACCCTTACGTGCAAGCAAATTATTGAAATAAAATTAAACCATATGTTAGGCCCGAAACGACCTTGCTTGTGTCGAGTGGACGTTAAACCCCATTTCTCTCTCTCTCTTGATTCAGATACCTGAAAGAATACTGAAACGTTGTAAGTAATAAACCAAGAAGTAGTAAATCCATATGAACGATAATACTTATTTCTCAAATGAACATATTACTGCATCAACGAGAACCGGCTGGACCCATCTACAGGCGCGTGTATATGAAATGTTTAACAAAAAAAAGATCCTTTGATTTTGCTGTATTCATCATTGGTATAGATGTTTGATATATTATTGCTGTGGGTCCAGATTATGTAGATAATTGTCTGTGTGTAATTACCTTCTTCTGTCTGAATTCCTGGATCAACAATCGTCTGATGTCGTGTATAGAACTCACGTGTTGGGGAATTATTCTATTATCTTTAATCCCAGGAATTAGGCTAATTGGCCATGTTTAATCTCAATGGATTATCCTCTTGTCAGAAGACGAATACCACTTATCAGACATAATATCAACAAATTTTAATTTTTTTGTAAAATCACAAACACGTGAAACGTTATTCAGACACCTTTTTAAGCATGTTTTACTCTCGGGACAAAAATCAAAAATTATTTCCAGATGAAAGGTTTGAAAATACCGGACCACCATGATACCAGTTAATGGGGTTTAACGTCCTACTGTTCTGCTAATGAAGACCGACATTGGCCATACAGTGTGCAATGAGAAAAATTTTGCCCGGACAGCGGCACGATGGCCTACTCTTATATCGAAATTCAACTGCCAAGGGATCTTTGATGTGCACGCAAATGTATATACGTTTGCTCAGGCAGCAACACTGTGACCTAGTCCTCTATCGAAATTCAACTGCCAAGGGATATTTTACGTGCACACAAATGTATACACTGTGACCTAGTCCTCTATCGAAATTCAACTGCCAAGGGATATTTTACGTGCACACAAATGTATACACGGTTCCTCGTTTGATTGTACCATCCGAACGACTATACAGTTGTCTGCCAATGATGGGATCGAACACGCGATCTCCAGGGTAGCTTGCGTCATACCAGCTTAGCTACCGTGGCCCCCCACCCTTAAACAATCAACAAACCAAACATAAGTGGTATGGAGTGTTCTAGAAATAAGAAACTTTTTGCACGGATTTATTCACCAATTTGGGACAATATCAGACTACTTTGTATAAATAAAACTGCAACTAAAAATGATTATTTATGCGCAGTGTCGATAGCGCCGCACAACATCGATGCACGAGACGCAAAAATTACAGAGAAACTACGGAGGGTTTGATTGGGACTACAAATCCTGTTCCATTTCGTTTTTTATTGCTTAAAATGTCCTTTTACTTGCCATCACTACACTAAGATCTAGAAGAGTTGTTATATAACTGGCGTTCTAGTTGATGTCAGGAATTAGCCAATGAAACGGCCTGTTACGGCAAGTTATTGGCGTGCTCTGCAACGGAACTGTGTGTAGACCACTACAAACGTCAACGCTGATTGATTAATCGATGTCTGACGCCATAGAGTCAATCACCCTCGTATGACCCCTGACGCGCCATCCAAGTACAACTAGTCAGATCAACATGTAGTGTAGGCCATCGAAAGTATAAAAAACGAAACGAACAATAGTTGTGTATTTGAATCGGATGTGTATATTATGAGAATGTTTACGGTATGAGATATAAGAAGAGAATCTATAGCTCTATAAATCATACCTATAGTGAAAACACCATCTACTCCTGTCTTAACACCAGATGGAAACTCTCATAAATAAAATACAAAATAAAAAATATATTCACAAAATAAAGAAACCATATTGTTATAGAATTATACCACTTGTAGGACTATATTCAACTTATAGGACGATTTGATTCTATATTAAACTTGTGGAACGAAGTTGTTCTATTAGTAAGTGCAGGGGGACTGCACCACACACAATTTACACAAATACAAATATATGGCAAGACATCGTACTCAGAGACCACAAACAAATAATCAAAAAGAGTGAATGGATTCGGGGCTAGCCGTAAGCGTCCACTGCGCTGTACAGTGCCTAGCTGTCATTGCTTCTTTAAGTAATCGTCCAGCTAGATTTAGCATTGTATGATATTATAAAATGGGTTATTCATTACTCAATAGTCATTGTACGTACTTACTAACAGCGAGTGCGTACTTCATATGCCCATATTTCGAACTCTATTCTAGTTGTCCCTGTAACCTTCTTGTGTTTTCGAAACACGAGTGGACAGTTATATGAATGTTAAGTTAGGTCTCTGTGCAGTAAAATACTAGTCTTCGTAAATGTTTTAATGTGGAGAAACATTAATTTTGATAAACACATATTAGATAAATATTAATTGAATTCATCGAAACCGTGTCACCAATAGACGCTCCACAGTTCTAACCTCGTGGGGGAGAGGGGTGGTGTTGATGGTCTGTCACATTGAGTCAACTGGTGTGGTTTCGATTCTCCCAAGGAGTGGGATCGCCTGTCCAACCTCGTGGGTTTTCTCCAGATCCGCCGGTTTCCTCCAACTTCTAAAGACCCTTACGCTCAAGCGAATTAATGATTTGAAATTGAACAATGTGTTACGTTGATAGTCCCAAAATGACCTAGTTTGTGTCGAGGGGACGTTAAACTCTCTCCCTCTCTCTACCCCCCCCCCTTCTCTCTCTCGTTCACGTCTCCCGTCACAACCTCAATGGCGGATACCTGAATTTCTATAATACGAAGCTCCAGTGCTCTGCATGATAGCCTACATAGATTCATTATTAGTTTCCCAAAACGCCATGAAATAACATAATACCTTATTTAATGATAGATTTGTATATAAATTTATTGTATACTTATTTCATCCAGTATGACACGTGGGTTAAACACATAGGATCGAATGTTTTCTACAAGTGTAACCACTTGACCGTTAGCCCTATCGTAAACATGGCCGATGGTTGAAATGGAGAAAATATGTAAAATGGAAATAATTTATCTTAAATTCCGATATAAGAATAATTCTCCTTTATTTGCGTTTATCGACACATATCTACCGAATACCGTCTAATCGTGTAAACACAATGACTGTGAATTATAAATGGGTGGGATTTGACATGGTAGAGCGCGTGAAAAGGCTGAACATAAGTCGATCGATGCTTTCTATTGGTTGATATAATACGAAGGCGCGGCTTGCACTTCACGCTCTGACTTCAGGTAGGGGTATTCCTACGCTGAGTGATTCGTCTCTGAACACTAAATCTTTCAGGCAAGAGTAGGTAATAAACGACGACCTGGTCAAGCGATTTGCCGCTTAATTGCTCATAGTTTTGAATTGTTGGAATTTAATGTAAATAGATGGCCTATCAATCTTAGATATAGATTAGTGCAATGACTTATTTACTGACAAATAACTCACAGTAGATACCATGATGTTTATATTACATCGCGAACATTGTCACTTATAATTTATCATTTATAGCGAATCTCCTACATTATACAGGTTACAATTCTATGGAATACAATTACTGTTTATTACAGAGCGACGTTTCTATACAGGTCAAAGTTCTATTGAATACAATAACTGTTTATTACTGAGCGACGTTTCTATACAGGTCACTATTCTATGGAATACAATTACTGTTTATTACTGAGCGACGTTTTGACTAGACTTCTCTAGTCATTATCAGACTCAAATTTTGGACATCATTAACTAAAACGAAATAAAATGGGATTTAACATTCTAATTTAATGTGAAGTAGGCCTATACATATATTTTTATAATGTCTGTTCGTTATCTGATATTATTTATTATTTAGTCTATTACAGTGATCATTTCTTTTACTTATACGGGGGTTGGGTGGCTAAGTGGTTAGCACGTGCGTGTTGTATCAAAAAGCCTGTCATTGAGTCAACTGGTTGTACGTGACAAGGAGTAGGGTCGCCTGTCCAACGTCGTGGGTTTTCTCCGGGTCCTAAAGACCCCTATGCGCAAGCGAATTATTGAAATAAAATTAAACCATATGTTAGTCCCGAAATAACCTCCATTTCTCTCTCGCTCTCTCTCTCTCTTTTATTTATACATTATGGTCGTTTTTAAGTTTTGCTATCTCTCATTAGATATATTTTACTAACAAATTAAATTCTATTAAAGATACATTATGTAAGATTTAGATAAATAGCTAGCTAATTTTGCTATAATAGTTTGAAAATATATAATGTAAAATGAATAATTTGAAATTTTTTATTCAAATTACCATTTTGCGAGTCAAGATATTAGCCTTTGACGGCTTTGAAGGTTTGACAAGACGTGTGCAATAATTTCAACCACGGTCCTGGTTGTTCGAAGCTAAATCTCGCCCTTCTATTTTTCGCTTAAATCAAAATACGACTGAACTGTTCCGATCTATTTAATATCGAAGAAATCCGATGCCACCAAGGGTTGAATATGGCCTGGATAATTTAATTAATGTCATATTAATAATTTCGAAAACATTCCAGGCCTAAAGAAAGACCTGTCTGCAATAGGCAGATTTAGCTCTTGCCTAATGTGTGTTTAAGTTTATTTTAACATTATTTGTGTTACTTGAAGTTGAACCATAACCACCTCTAGTCGGGCAGAATATAGTGGGAGGGTGGGGATGTTCATAATGCTATAAACCCCCTCTAGTTCTGCAGAATATAGGCGTGAGTTGGGATGATATATAATGTTATACCCCCCCCCCCCCCAGGTCCTGTAGAATACGGGCGGGGTGGGGCTGGGTGGGGTAAACATAATGCTATAACCGCATATAGTATAACAGTATCACTCAGAATATTGGAAACCCTGGGTGATTTAGAGGGCGGGACGAGGATGTATTTATATAATGCATAATATTAATCAACTATGATTGTATTATATTTTATTAGTCAAAAATAATATCTTTTTACTTACGTTAAATTCACAGCACCTCTTGATGCATTTTTTAATTTCTTTATATTTTGTTTTATTAAAAATTGAATATCATTCCGTACCTAATTAATGTCATTTGAACAAAATACTTTAAACCTATAATCGGTTTCTCAAATTATTTTTAAATAATGGCAGCAAACCGTGGTTAAACGCCGTACAATTACTCTACCACGTGTACGATATGGGCTAATCGGCAACATTGGGCTCCAGTTTGCAATCCAGTCGTTCACAGAAATTAAAAGGGAATACTCCGCCTCGCTGATACAAAGCGTCAAAGTGGGTATTTTCAAATGACTAAACTTACATGTATTTGAATTAATTTCAAGATTAATTGTCGATTTCATCGAATTTTATGTTGATTTTATTTGTTGATTTGATGTTTTTCTGGATGCTGTGTGGTAGCGTTGAGATATAACCATTAAGCCAAACCTTAAACTAAGAATATCAAAAACATTATTTAAAACCTCATGTGTGAAACACAAAATTAATCTGATAGATTTTGCCCGATGAATCTAAAAAAACACCCAAGTCAATTAAATATTTGAATTTGGTATTGACAACACTTATTAAAGCTACAGTATGTAAGATTTCGATAAAGAGCTGACCATCCTTACTATAGTATTTCAAAAATAGAAAATGCAAATAAATATATTGAGAAAGAGAGTCAAATTAATTTATTCTAAGTTAAGTTATGACTGTTTAAAGATGTAGCGCAGATCGTGTATTACGATAGTAAAGGTACTTGACAACTATTTGATCGTTACATTTTTAAATCTCGCGGTTGCTTAAATTCGTTTAAATCTCGGCCATCCGATGGTCTAGAGAGTGGATTATTAACTTGCCATGTGTTTAAATAATAATTCATATAACATTTGTCGCCAAATGAAAGACCTGCAATAATAGGCAGACTTAGCTCTTACATAATGTATATTTAATATTAATATTGATAAATTATCGGTGTAAAGCTGTTGAACGTAAACACACCTACACACCAATTACAGAAGAAGTCGAATATATTTACTTTTAATAGGTTTTAAAGCATCGGAGTCAACCGGATGGATTCAACCAGATTAAACTATTAGCGAAGAATATTAGTGGCCATGCCTTGTTTTTACCGTATATTCCGCGTACACCGTCTGTAGAAGATACTGAACACTGATTTGAAATTTATAATAGTCTATTCGTCAAGCGATTAAAATGTGAAAATCCAAATTATATATGTTTATTTTTTTTTAGAACAACCTCTTCCTACAAAAAAATATTTGCTTTCAAAGAACTCTAATGCCATTTTAATGACTGCAAAAATAAAGACCATTATTTTGTTGAAATCAGCGTAAAAATTGAGGGGAGAAATTCCAGAAATAGCGGAAAAATTCACTTGTTTTCTGATGTTTTTGAACGTAAACAGTTTTGTCGCAAAAAAGTGAGTTATTCGGGTATAGAGTTGCAGAAATGGGTGTAATTTTACCTATAAATTTTCACGGTGGTGTGTATAGCTATGACGACTATGTTTTATTCCTAGTTTATTAAGCCATTCACATCTGCATAAACAAAATAACTAATATATGCGTGACAACACTAAGAATTTGTTTGGTAGGGTTTATTAAAAAATTAGCCATTCCAAAGTAATTTCATCAGGATGCCGAAACGAAATGTCAAGAATTAACAAATATTTTGTACTTACGAAATTATTCCAAGACTGACATGCACATGGCTTTAATGATCTTGAAATTCTATGTCACCGGCATTCTCCGAGTACTAATAAAATTCAATTGTATTGTGTAATTAAGGAAACGAGATCTTAAAATGAATGCATAACATTCGCATTTTACGGGTGGTCTATGACTTCTTTCTTTATGACTAAACCATACTGGTAATCTAATCCCCGCACTGTTACCGATAGCCTTGCAATAACGTCTAATCGTTTTACCAAAAGCGTTTCGTTTCATTTTATATTTACGTGTGTGTTTTTGAAAAAAAAGAAGATTTTGCATCATCACGCGCCGCCATGATGTTTGGCGAGGCGAGGAGTTATGGATGCTGTCATCGTGATGAGATGGGTATTAAAGACACCCCCTCTATCGAGAAGTGGGTATTTGTACAGGTGTAGCTGATTGGATGAAAAATCTCTGATGGTATCAGTTTTAGGACCTGAACAGAATCTCAGCAAGTGGAAGGGGAGTGATCTCAAATTAAAAAATACAATGCATCAAAAACGAGGCTCTATAGTTGTTATGTAACGGAGACAAAACAGATCAATTGTGCTATTGGTGCCAAAAATAAAATATAACCCTTCAACAACAATACTATTACAATAATACAGGGATAACGATTCTCGTGATGATCACCAGATCTCAATCGCGGATCAAGAGCGATTTGTACGGAGAGCAATCATCGAAGTTTGGTACAAAGGGAGACAAAACTAATCAACTGAACTTAAGTCTGGTGTGCAAGGGTTCGGGTTGGTGTAACCCTAACAATATAAACCCCAACTCTACCCCAACCAGTAGTGCATTTACAATTAAAATTCTGACGGACAATACTGGTCTGAAAAGGTTATTTTGTCTGATCGCCAAGTTCAGTTGATCTGGCAACATATTGGTACTACGTCTCCTCAACTGATATTTGGTTATTTTTTTGTAAATAAATTGTATCAAATTACTCAGTAAAAAGTAGAAAGAGAAAAGAAATAAGTGAATGCAATTTAATTGGCTATCTTCAACCATCACTAAATAGTGGATGCCGTTTTCAATAGGACCTTTAAACAACCTACGCTTTGATAATTTACTGCAATTACTGCATTATTTTGCGGTAAATGTTTGATACTGTATTTTACGGTAAATGTTTAATACTGTATTTTACGGTAAATGTTTGAGAGAGAGAGACAGAGAGACAGAGAGACAGAGAGAATCGAAAGCACGCCACTAAATGTTTGATATATTTTTTGGGTGCATCTGGAATTTGAAGCCATTTGAATAATTGTGAAAACCTTGTAAACTACAATATTTTGTGAGTATTCACAAAGAACCGAAGAACTCACAACATTCGGTATCTAGTCGTTCGGATGGAACGAAAAATTGAGATCAGCCGGTTTACTCGTTGATTTCACGTTAAAGTACCCGTTGAAATATTGTCGAAAACGTCGCTGTCCGGACGAATGTCCCCCACTGCCGAATGTATGACGTGAAATGAAATGGGGATTAACGTCCTGTTGTTCTACTTCTATGAGGGGCTTTTTTCCCGCTACGACCTTATCTTATTTCGAAATCCATCTGACCTCGTTTGTTCGTAACATCCGAACGACTATACGTTGTCGCTTGTCAGGCCCTCCGTCTACCTCAGGGATAAGGGTAAACCAGGTCGGACAGTCCCGATGAACTTTCTTGGACAACGTAGGGAGCGACACGAATTTTAAACCTCATAGCTAATTCTACCGAAATCAGATTAACCGAGAGATAACGACCAGGAAGTGAAATAGACGATCCTGGTGCTCTGACACCGTGGGATGGAACCCATCTCTCCTATCAATGCCAAAATACAAATCATCTCCGTTACCCTCGCCTAACCCTCATATAAACAAATAGTTTCTATATCACGAGTATATCCAGCAAGACAAACCATCAATACACAATAATATTCTCTTACATTTCAAATAAACACTATCATAAATATCAGTTGCCGTGAAATAAAACCAGTTTCAAAAACAAGGTGGGTAATCTAATCGATAAATATAAAAAAAGGTGGTCTGATTCCATTGACTGGTTTGAAGTGTTTCTTTGATACCACTATTGATAGTAAGACGGCAGGAGTAGAGTGTTAGAACTGGAATATATTACCTTGTATTTATTACCGGAGTAAAGCCGTTATTACTAAATAAAATAGACCACAGGTAGAAACGTCATTCTCTTTGTTGTCGGTGAGGGAAACGGAATCGGTTTGGTGTAGTAAAGAGAAGAAGTATACAGAATAAATTATTTCAATGGTATGCTCCGGTGTTTTTGCCTCTTGTCAGTGATGCAGGACGGAGGGACGAAAAAATGGGGTCGTGAACACATCGGAGTGCACGTGAAAGATCCATTTGGAATCACGAAAAAAATAGTTCAATTCTGTTCAGTTTTTACAAAGCTATGATGAATCGAAAATTTCCCAACATTTTGCCAGGTGAAGTCTTTTGATTGGCCTTTTTTTAATCAGATTCAATCCAAGTCCACTCATCATCTAACGTTGACATTTTGGGTTGCTTTCTTAATCATTATGCAAGAGCTAAATCTGCCTATTGCAGGTCTTTCTCTAAGCCTGAAATGTTATTTAAATAATTTAATTAAACATTAATGACCACAATCAACTCTCGACGCCATCAGATTGTTGTGGTAGATTTAAATATGTTTTTGATAAACGAGACTCTGTTTATTATCGAAACAACGGAAGTAATGTCAATCAATGATAGGCTATAATTGTGCGGGCTGATATCCGCAGAGTAATTGGACTGAATTTTTAGGGTATTCTCTGTTTATTATCTATTTGACTATATTATAGTGAAATCTGTCAGCTCTCCATCTCCTCTTAGCTAAATTTGCGGTTCGATATTGAGCCTCAGAGTGAAGTAATTTGACTGAATTCGTCAGCGAATTCTCTTGCCATTATCTATTTTAACTATTATAGCGAGAACTGTCATCTCTTCGTCTCATCTTAGCTAATGTCACTTTAATTAAATGTTAAAAAATTAATTTGAATACATTATTAGTATGGATTAAGTCATGCACTATTAATATATATTTTCTGAAAAACGCAAATGGGGACCCGTGAATTTAAGAGTGGTATTATTTGGTAAGTGTATTCTTGTCTTAATTACATGGAAATTATTGTTCGACCCCGAATTAGCACGATGGTCGTGTAGATCTGGGATAGTATATTTCAGGAAAGAGACGGATATAACATTCAGAAAAAAAACAACCCCATCAACTATAAAAAGACTTGAATCTCACGATGTTGGGACTATGCGGGTTCAAATAACATTTAGATTTCATCCCCCAATCTAAGTTTGTTTTTATAACTTTATCATAGTTCATAGTTAAACGTCAAACGTTCTGCCATTTCCTTTGTTTTCTTATTAAAACAAACCACCGCGATTCGGATCTGAAGAATTAGATTTAGCCTTTGTAATATCACTAGGAACAAGGCGCCATATAAATTTAGATTTGAACTTCATGTCGTATCACCTTTATGATTATACCTACAACACAAGTCTTTAGTATATTACACGCCATTAATTCTTGGTTAAGAAGATGGCGGCCACACAACTAGTGTTCATAGTGGCTCGGCGATTACAGTGTTTGCTCACTAACCGGGGGGATAGAGGGTTCGATTCGTTTCCTTGCGATTTTGTCGCCTGTTCGTGTTAGACGATGTTGCAGGGTAAAGGGCAGGGTAAGGAACACCGTCATTCATCCTTGAGTCAACTGGTGTGGTTTGGAATCCCCGGTTGTACGTGACAAGGAATAGGGTCGCCTGTCTAACTTCGTGGGTTTTCTTCGGGTACTCCGGTTTCCCCCACTGCTAAAGACCCCTACGCGCAAGCGAATTATTGAAATAAAATTAAACCATATGTTAGTCCCGAAATGATCTAGTTTGTGTCGAGTGGACGTTAAATCCCACTTTCTCTCTCTCTCTCTCTCCGTCATTTATCCAGTGTTCCTAAAGACTAGCGCACACGAGCAATTCTGTTAGGCAATGTAAAACAGACTTCCAATAGCCCCTGTATTGATGGTTGCCAACTGCCAAGTTTTATCTACCATATGATTTTAAATTTATTGTCATTTACTTTAAACAATAGTTTATTCAATACAATTTCACATAATCATACAATTATTATTGTACAGTCTTAAAGATACGAAAACAAGCAGCATGCTTATGAATATTGTCATTTAAGCACATTACCACAGGATTTTAAACAAATCACCAAAGGATTTTAAACCATATACCATAGATTTTAAAACAAAATACCATAGATTTTTAAACAAAATACCATAGATTTTTTTTAAACAAAATTAAAATAGAATTTTAAAGAAATTATCAAAGAAGTTTAACCAAATTACCAAGGATTTTTCAAAATATTAACATAGAATTTTAAAGAAATTATCAAAGAAGTTTAACAAATTACCACAGGAATTTAAAAATTTCACCATAGACTTTTAATAAGCTTACAATGAAATCGTAGGATTTTATCAAATAGAATTTTAAAGAAAATACCATATATGTTTAACAAAAATTTCCACAGGGCTTGAAACAAATTACCATAGGATTGTAATTAAATTACAAAATTTTTTAATTAAATTACAATAAATTTTAATTAAATTACAATAAATTTTAATTAAATTACAATAAATTTTAATTAAATTACAATAAATAAATTACAATAAATTTAAATTAAATTATAATAAATTTTAAACATATAACCATAGGATTTTAAATAAATTTTCATGGTATTTTAAATAAATAACGATAGAAATCTAAACAAATTGCCATAGAATCTTAAGCAAAATACCATAGATTTTTAAAACAAGTTGACAAATAATTTTTAACAAATTAACCTGGGATTTTCGGTATTTTAACATAGGATTTTCACCAAATTACCATATAATTTGAAAGATTTCACCATATAGTTTTACTTAAATTGCAATAAAATTTTAATCAAATTACAATAGAAGGTTAAACATAACCAACCATATGATGTAAAGCACATTACCATAACCAATTTTACAAATTACCACACTAGAAACCCAATTGATTTTTTTACTTTTTATGGCCTAAAATCATATTGTAAGCCTTGCACAAGTTTATACATGTTGCGATCGGTAAATAACTGGTAATGGTTGTCGACGGATGCAAAAATTGCAATCCCATGGAAACACCGACTTCATGCATTTTATTCTTTGAAGAACGTGCTGTCTGGACACTAATCCCATGATAGATTAACTTACGTCGGATTCACTGCCTTTTTCTTTTAAGAAAAAAATACCACTACAAAGCACCGTTATACAATGTTACACGTGCTTTAAGAAAAAACTGGGTCCCCTGTGTTGCTCTTAAATGTCAATGGTTTTTAACGTAGCCTTTACAATCCGAATTTCATTGAGAGTGCGAATTATACCGGATAATGATTTCAAGGCAATATCGTTTAGGACGCGAAGAAGCGAGGGAAATTGTTACACTAATTCAGACCTGTCTGCCTTAATGAATTGAGTAAACTGTAAATATTATAGCCTCACTGTGACTCACAGGCATTTTAACCGGCATGCTCGGCATAAGCGGCCATGACAGAGTACGCCTTTGTTTATTTTCTATAGTGTTGCTTTCTAGTCGGGTCCCTAGAGCATACTGCATACCGCGCAGACAAGAAGCGAAGTTTTAGGAGAAAATGTCACCCATGTTTATGTAGCAACCCTCTTTGATATGAGCGTCGACTCTAGAGCCGATTCGGATCAAATTAATGTGTATTTGATATAAGCGGCTCGACTCCAATGAAGCTGGCATTTCCCCTTGCACTGTGAGCCCCCGCGAGGCGTTTTACAAACCAGTAGTGTTGGTCACCAAGTACACCCAAGTCTTTGTAATTGCACTTAGTACCACTCGTCTGATATTTTGATTCAGAGTACTACCGGGCATTGAAACAGTCCAACACGGGACATTATCCACACGGCTCGCTTCTCAACCGGAAGTCAGGGCGGTAACAGCTTGTAAACTTGTAAGAAGAAGCCACGGAGAAAAAATAGCTCGACGCCCTGAAAGCTTCGACATCAACGAGAAAAATGCACGGATAAACCTGGAAAACTTTGAAACAAACTTTCTTCATGATAGTCTCGCTATGGTTATAATTTCCGCGGGTCGCTTTTTAATGATTTCCAGGGACAACATGAGTCACAGTCCTGCTCTATATTTTACATACAACCAATTGATTATATATATGTATATATATAGAGTATATTAAAAGTGTCCTGTGTTCAGATTAACACAATGAAACAACACGTGTATCTCATCACCATGAGATAGACCATAAAAAACTTTTAGACGCACTTATAGTTTTATATAGCTGGTTGGTAAACGGTGTTGGATGGTGTACTATCATAATATTTAAATATCACAACGTTTCTATGGTAATTTAATGGCGATAGTTTGTCTACGGGTTTCGTTTATACATGTAAAAACGATTGTGTATAAATTGTATACAGAATTAACCGAGCGCCAATACAATAATTCGACTGCCTTCTTTAATCTTTTCAGACCGTCTTTATTAACCCCGTAGACACACAAAAAATGGTACCATAAATAATTCCATTTTATTACATTTCACTACATTTAAGAAAGGCGTTATTCATAACCACAGTGTTTACGAAAAAAAGTTATTCGTAAAGAGTGCTGCATTCATGAATTGCGATTACTGCATTGCGAATTATGATTACCTTGTAAATAGTTTTGAAGCATTCATTACCTAACTCTAACCCTAGCTAATTTAACTACCAAGCACCAGAGCGTTCCGATTAAAAGCTGCCCCAACGCCACCTCCTTTATCTAAATACCTCGGTTTCAAATACTGTTTTCCAAAATTGAATCCAACAGATTACGATATAACAAATGATTGAGATTTTCCAATTGATATACATAGAACATGTACATAGGTCTGATTTTGTCCTATATTAACAGGATTATAGAACTTTACATTACTACACGATAATAAAATGTTATATTTACATTTCTATAAAACATTGTTATATTTATACGATTATAAAACATTGTTATATTTTTACGATAAAAATATTGTTGTATTACGATTATAAAACATTGTTATATTTTTACGATTATAAAACAATGTTATATTTTTACGATAATAAAACATTGTTATATTTTTACGATAATAAAACATTGTGACATTTTTACGATTATAAAACATTGTTATATTTTTACACGATTATAAAACATTGTTATATTACGATTATAAAACATTGTTATATTTTTACGATTATAAACCATACTTGTATTTATACGAATATAAAACATTGTTATATATTCATCTGTTACAGGTATGTTATATGTTTAAATAGGGAATATTAATATACCTAGAATTTATTATCTGGTAGGCAGGCTTACAACCTGATTTAAGTCAATCCAATAAGTAGTTTTGAGTTATATCGGAAATGTGTTTCTAAAGTCAACCATTTCCACCCAACATTTAACTGTATAAAGAAATGAAATGAACTGTAGTAAAATGTCATAGTTTTATTTGCACCATCCGGACTAATAAACTGGGGCATATCCCATAAAGGGAGATGTGAATGAATTTTTTTCTGAGAAACGGCTTTAGCCTCTTCATCGAATTATTAGTGCAAAGGGTTCGCCAACGTGTAAACTGTATCCCATCAAAACGACTACACGCTGCTCATACATACATTTCACAGGAATTATGTTTCTTTTTGGTAACTATGCGAACTCCTCAAAAGGGGACACCGTGTGAGTTTGCATCGTACAAGGCATCTATCACCCGCCAACTGGAGCAGCCGCTTCTGTATTGCTGTATCGTGTGTCTGATCTACTCTTTGTCGTGAATTCATCCCATAGCATCTTTTGACTATACATTGTATATATATATACATGTAGTTGCTCGTTGGACTTAAATGAAATGAAATCGGGTTGAACGTCCTAGAGTTCTGCTCCGAACCTTTGGACTTTATAATCATTGTTCAGCACAAGGCTAAGTTCTGTCAACTATAAAGGATTCCTACATTGGCCATTTCGATATAAAAACTGAAAACGACGTTAAGGCCAAGCTAACTGTTAAAGTTAACCGTGTTAAAAAAGATAAAAGTCATACTTAGAATAGCCAGAAATCAGACAAGTTTATTTCTCCAACAATCTGTTTGGCATTCTTGTCTGTTTGTTATCATAGGACGAATACTTTCTACGTTCAAGATGTTCACGTTCGCCGGATATATGCATACATCTGTATCAGGAGAGTTACTTCCCTTCTAAAAGTCATGTTTACACAAATAACAAGTCTGCCAGCCAGTCGAAATACGAAACTCCCTATAGCCAGCTCTGCTTAGATCTTTACTGTCTTTTGTACATCAAAGAATTGAGTTGTAAGACTCGAGGCTATTGTAAACGTAGCAACAATTTAAATGCTTCTTTTATTGAATAAAACCTTAAAGTGATATTATCTATATAATTGGCTATAAATATTTGAGGTGAGGAATAGTTTCGTATCTACAACACTGCCATTCTTTCAGGATAAAACGACACTAAACTCATTTATTAGCTAATTAGTTGTTGATAATTATCCCTTCTCTTCTATTGGCCGCTTTCTACATTTCGACATTCACCTTTGTTAACACATCAATACCCTTATTTATCAACTGGCTACCACACTCTTGTATAATCTTATCATTACACTCAGTTATTAGTCGATCATTACATTCATTTAATAACTGATCACCACATTCTGTTATTAGTTTACTCGTTACACTCATTTATTAACTGGCTGTCGCACTCATTTGTTATCCGATCATCACACTCAGTTATTAACTGGCTATCACACTCGTTTATTAGTGGATCATTACACTCGTTTATTAATCATTACACTCATTTATGAGTTGATCATCACACGCATTTATTAACTGACCATTACGTTCATTTTATAGCTGATAGTTACACTCATTTATTTACTGTTCTGTCCCGGCTTGGCTAATGACGACGATGGTAGCCTAGATCCTTTAATCTATGATTGATAGATCTTTAATTTTTGATTTGATAAATGATTGAATCCCTTAATTTAGGGGCACGTTCACACTACGCGAACGGACACCATGGTCATTAGACATCATTTTAATGATACTTTTTAATGAATCAAAATATTGACGACATGCCCCCCGTGCGTATTCGGTAAGAGGAAGGGTATATTTACTATTTTTGATAGACCTGGCTCCAACTGCTCCATTTTACTTTTATATCATCACTGGAAATTGTTTTTGGTTAACGAATTGCGATCGATTGTATGTCGCATTTCTGACGTTACTGATTATTTTCATGATATCAGGGCGGTACCCTTACATTAATATACCCAGCACACAATTACTGAGGGACGTTTCGACTAGGCTTCTCTAGTCATTAACAAGTACATGCAATGGTAAAATATGGAATCAAGAAAACAATACTTGGTTAATTACGTTTAAAGTGGCATTAATACGCATCGGTCATATAGTAACATTTACAGCTAGAATACACTGTCATAAATCGGTATACTAAGGCGTTACTTTAAGTGTTTCTGGTGTTCCAGCTACCACTAATATCCCAAGAGATTAGGCGTATAGCTTTCACTACCATTCATCCGACATGTTTCAAGATGATTCACGTGTATTTAAATTACACCCTAATTATAATCACATCTATAAAATTAAACTCAGTCAAATTATAAATATATCTCATCATTTCATATTACCTCATGTTTTCATGTAACAGATGCATTCGGTTCATTCAAGTTTAAATTCTTGAGTCATTTCGGAAGCCATCATGTTATTAGAAGTGGTTTGACCAAGTGCAAATAGGTGTTAGGAAGGCAGCACATTTCCCGAGGCTATTAATGTATCCACGATTCCAAGAACGTAACATTCATACAGGCAGACTCACACAAAAGATATTTTAAGACCAACTAGTTGTTTACGCGGCGTTGCACGTGCACAGATCTCCACCGGAAGTATTATTACTCGAACTCGAAAGTTATAGCCAACTGACCTGTGTCATTCCCCGACTTCAACTGACCTTATACCCACTAATTCAGCCTCGGTGCAGCCATTGTGTATCCGCCAAACTGGAACAGACAAATTACAGTCATAATATATATTATATATTTATAGATACCTTTAAATCATGAACTAAAATGGTGATTTCATTTACCGTTATATTTTTTATTTAACTGTGATTGTGCATGATTTTTTATGTTTGTGGTTGCGCAAGAAAAATGCAAAGCGATATGCACTTAAGACTTTTACTCGTTTTAGATGTGTGAGCAAAAAATCACAATGTAAATAAAATTCATAATATCCGATTTTTAAAATGTAATCTGTTCCATAATTTGTTTTCCATGCCCACCTCTGCGACTGTCAGGAAGGGAATATGCGTTATAAATTGTTATTTAAATATAATCAGGCAGCATATCGTTATCTACGAATGATGTTAAAATGAGGATTTTATTAAAAAGAGTGAAAACTGCATGGGTCAGGTAACTCGATCTGTTCAAAATCGTTCTTTGAAGCCGACGTATTCTCTAGTTTAAATGAAAGATATACCCGAATCTTAAAATGCGACAAACTTATTATTAATCGATTAAGCGTTATTGGACCGCCATACGGGAAGGTGAACTGGGAGAAATAAACTCGCAACTGCTTTTAAAAATTTAGAAACCTTCGCTTGATTTCTTTTTAATGCAGCAAATCTGGAATAGTTTGTAAAACGTTCTCAACAGATGTCCTGAAATATTACAAATGTGTTGATCTGTTGGCTGTATAGGGAAATAAAAAAAATAACTTAAATATATTTTTACTGTTGGATCACTGTCAAATTCATTAGCCGGTTATCTTCAACGGTTGCAATGTAACAGCACATACATTTGGACCAGCCCTTCCAAGAGTTGGCAAAGTAATTTCACAGACGTGTGTTCTCGCTGTGCCATGTTGAATATCTCTCGACAATAATCTAAAAACTCGTTATTATTGCATTAAATCAGACGGCGGTTATTGTATGTACATTATTCGATTTTAATATGAAAACCAAACCACACATAAATATCATGTTTTTGGCGCGGTTTGTAGGATGTTTAAAGTGAAGGAAGAGAAGGGGCTTCCGATGGAGTCATTGCCTTGTTTCGATTCCTAGCGTTTATGTGACAAGAATTATGGTCGCCTGCCTAACGTCGCGTGTTTTCTCCGGGACCTCTGCTTTGCTGACATTGCTAAATGCTACTGCGCACAAGCGATCTAATGAACTGATCGTGGGATCTAACCAACAACTGTATCGATAATAGATCAAATTCAACAGTAACAGTTTTCATACGTTTACGGGGGTGGGGGGCGAATAGTTAGCATGTTCGCTCTGTATCATAAGGTCTGTCATTGATTCAACTGACATGGTTTCAAATCCCCGGTTGTACGTGACAAGGAGTAGGGTCGCTTGTCCAGCCTCACTGGTTTTCTCCCGACCATCGGGTTTCCTCTCACTGCTAAAGTAACCTACGTGCAAGTGAATTGTTGAAAAAATTGAACCATGTGTTAGTCCCGAAATGACCTAGTTTGTGTCGAGTGGACGTTAAACCCATTTCTCTCTCTCTCTCTCAATCACGGTGGCTAAGTGGGCAAGGCGCTGGCTCGTTAGCCTGGAGGTCGGGTGTTCGATCCCTGCATTGGCCGAGAAAGTTCATCTCGATTTTCCGGCGTGGTTTCCCCTTGTCAGTGATACAGAAGGAGGGCCTGACAAGGACAGTTGCCTAGTCGTTTGGGTGGGACGAAAAACCGAGGTCTCGTGTACACATTGGAGTGCACGTAAAAGATCCCTTGGCAGTTGGAATTCGATATAAGAGTAGGCCGTAGCGCCGCTGCCCGGGCAAAATTTCCCTCATAGCACACTGTACGGCCTATACCCGTCTTTCATTAGCCCGGGTCAGGTGCAGAAGAGTAGGACGTTAAACCCCATTTCATTTCATTTCTCTTAATACGTTCTCTGTGTAAGTATAATCCGCCATTTTAGACGATACGAGGCCTTTATACCGGAAACATGTTAAAATGTTCCCGTATATCGGGTTCTACATATTCTTCAATGAAATCTATATTTAAACTTGTTTATAAAGAGCACGTGTTTCTACTCTAAATTACAATTACAAACAGATACATCAATACTGCTAAATTATCAATGGATTGAGAGAAATAAAAAAAAAATGGGGTTTAATGTCCTGCTTTACTGTCGCGACAAGGCTAAAGAAATCGAGGATACGACATACAGTCAGTTATCAGAATAATTGTCCGCAAGCAACGGAGTTGTCAATGACAAAATATCAATTAGCGTGCAACTATGCAAACCTTGAGGTCGATACAAGAAGAGTAATGACATGCAAAAACATGAAATGACAATATATTAGTCTCGAATTGTGTCGGGAGTAACTTCCGGTGAAACACCTTGTTCCGGTTGAGTGAAAGTGATCTAGCAATACCTTAGAACACCGCGAGGAAACTTCAGCATTATTAAACCATTTTGAATAAGGATGGTGGAAGTGACTTTCGATATAACAGCTAGGTTCGTTCCTTCCTGGAGCTTTACGTCCACTTTCACCAAGGGTGATATCGCTGACAATCCCTGCCAGGAACCCCCACCCTTATGTAACCACTGAGTGACTTCCGCCGGTGAGACATTTTGTTCCAGTAGAGTCACCGTGATCTAGCAGTTCATGAGAACCCAGCTAGGAACCCCCATCCTTATTTAACCACTGAATGACTGCCGCCGGTGAGACATTTTGTTCCAGTAGAGTCACCGTGATCTAGCAGTTCATGAGAACCCAGCTAGGAACCTCCGTCATTATTTAACCACTGAGTGACTTCCGGTGAAACAAGATGTTCCGGTTGAGTCACAATGATCTAACTGTTCATGAGAACCCAACTAGGAACCCCCAGTATTGCTAATTAGTTGCATACAGATATGATAATTATTACACAAGCTGTCATTGCTCTTTAGGCTTCTGGTTAAATGATAAAAACGAATATGACGCTCCAATCTACAATGACAAAACCATATGATAGCATTAGTAAATACGTTTTCAAATGCATGGCGCACACATAAAACCCATCAGCTGTTCAATGTTCTTCATTTTTGTCCTGTTTCGGGAGGACTTTTAGTAATATTTAGAATTATAGCCCCAAATAAAAACGAATCCTTGGTAACACCAATCATAGGAAACAATCAATCTTCAACTGTCCTGAGATGTTGTGACAACTACCAGCATTAATAAATGTATCACTACTCAATATAAATGAAATAAGATTTGACGTTATACTTGCTCAATAGAGGTATTTGACATGATTGAAATAAGAAATAGGGTGGGGTGGGGTATGCCACCCATTTCTGCTCCACCCAGGCTAATAACGACGGTATACTACATACAGTGTGCTAGCCTATAACTGAAATGGGCCTGGAGAACGGCCTGCTTTTTATAACGATATAACGAATACCCGTTAAATCAGACCTTCAACAGAGCGAAAGGTACACTGTCCAGTGCACGGGATAAATAAGGTAGATATTAGGGAGATTAATATATCAAATATTAAATATGAAAACGACACGGAAGAGACATATATGGGTAACATATATTCATTTTGTGTCTCTCGACAAATAATGTGAAATATTATACCTTTGTGATGGTCAAGTGTTTACTAGTTCATGACGAATTGGTCAGGCATGCAAATATAATAATGCATTTTCGAAACAGGACATTTGTATTCTTGTTATTGTATGCTATGAAGGACGAGAATAAAAGCCGGGATTCCATGTGTACGTACTGCGTAATGCGGAATGCGTAGTACGTAATGCGTATTTAACACTTTGCACTAAAATGGTAGGAGTTGATTCCATGTACACGTAATGCGTAAAGCGTGATGCGCAGCGCGTAGTACGTGTTTCTCGGGACGCTCACAAGAGTGTCCGAATACGCAATACGCGTGTATACGGAGACCGGAAACGGGGATTCCCCAGGGGTTTTCCAAACGTGCTAGTTTTGGGATGGCAATATTCGGTTCTCATCCACATATAATACGCCACTCACGCACACATGGAAACTGACAATACGCGTTACGCAACACGCATCACGTAACACGCATTCCGCACGCACTGCGTACACATGGAATCCCGGCCTTATGCTCTTACATGATTATTAGTAAGGGTGTGTATAGCATCCGCATACATACATAATACTATCGCAGGAAACATAAATTTATATATATATTTCTAATAGAGAAAAAAATACACTAACTGGACGTTTAGCATCCGCGTCCACATAGAATACTATCGCAGGAAACATCGCTTTATATAGGTAATTATTGCAGAAAATATTAAATATACACCAACTTATCTTTTAGCACCCGCGTCCACATAGAACAATATGATTTATTTAAGTTTTTATAATAAAATTATTGAATATACACCACCTTAACGGTTAGCGAGAAAGAGAGAAATGGGGTTTAACGTCCACTCGACACAAACTAGGTCATTTCGGGACTAACATATGGTTCGATTTTAGTGGTCTTTAGCAGTGGGAGGAAACCGGAGGACATGGAGAAAACCTACGAGATTGGACAAGCGACCCTACTCCTTGCTATAACGTACAACCGGGATTTGAAACCACACCAGTTGACCCAATGGCAGGCCGTATTATACAGCGTGCACGCTAACCATTCGCCCCCCCCCCCCTGTTTAACGTTTAGCACCCGCTGGAAACGTAAATTGGCTATAAGTATTTATCAAAGTAAGTATTGGATATACACCATCTTAACGATATACAGGATGTATCAGTTGTTGATGGTTAACCTTTGAGGGGGTAGATATCATCACCTGTTGTGGGAACTTCTAGGTCCCTCCCCCAACCCTCTACACTTCCAATTTCAAGCACTAGAAAATCTTAATAACCAGGAAAACACCAGATTAAAAATAATTTACATTTTAAGTTTTGACAAATATTGCACTGTATTGCCCGAGTCCGGAAAATGTAATTCATACAACATGGCACTGGTGAGGTTTAGAACCATGTGCACTCCAGATGTTTCAAAATGGTTGTCATGATTTTATTGACGTGGAGAAAACTGGGAAGATACGGACCACAGTTGTTTTTCTTTATTCTTTTTTAGCCCAGTTCAAATCTTCAGTGGCCTCTTGGGCAGGTGGCGGTGGTGCATCCCAATCAAAGAGTGACATTAAAATTAATTTTTTCACATAGTGAAATTATCGCTGTTTTAACTGTTGTACATATCTAAAAGATTTTACTTCCTTACATGTCTTTCGTTCGTTTCTGGAGTTTAACGTCCACTTCCACCCAAGGTGATTTTGTAGACAAGTCACATGTCCCAGGACTATGCCATATTCTAGGATCTTTAGGACAGACAAATGAGTGAGTGGGTCCCTTGCATCATTTAACGTAATGATCTATCTATAAGATATACCATACTATGATATAGGCATATTTGATTTTAATATTAAACTTGCAAAATTTGAAAATTGAATCTGTTAAAATCAACGCCTAAAACAATAAATAATAAACATATTTGAACAATAGGAGCTTTTATGTGTGACGTATTTCCGGTGTCTATTTTTAGCCTGGCCTTTTCACTGCCGTATCTGAACATAGCAAATGCTAAGGAAAAAAAGGGTTTTCCGTCTTTATCTTTTAATATAAAACGTATTCTTGATTGCCACCATTGTTGTAAGATGTGTGTAGCATTCGTAATAAATTACCGATTTCAAATTATGTCTAAATTATTTTTTTTCCGTTTTATTGACGATATACTGCGTTGTAGCAGACGATATCATGCTAAGCTCGCACGCGGTCTGCAGTTGACCGCTGTACGCAAAAGATTACAACAAAGAAAAAGATGCATTGATTTGTGAAGCCGATTTATATGTTTAGTGTTAATTTTATTGCAAACAATTAATAGATAACATCTGTTTGGTTGTAAAATGCCACGAAATCGAGCATAAGAGTAAATAATAGAATGGGTTATATAGAGTGGTGATCTGTGGCTTCACGAAAGAATTATTCAAGACGATATTAAAACTTTTAAAAGCAGGACCGTAGCAAATCTAAAAAATAGAGCAAATAATAATCACGCTGTAAAAAAATAATTCTGTATAAAATGCACCGAATCCAGTTATATATTTGCATTCAACATTTGTTCTCTGAACCAAATACTGAATTAGAAATTGATAAAATGGTCGCAAATATATCGTTCTTCATTCTTGGGTTGCGACATTGGAGATAAACTGACTGGATTAAAATTTCACAGTGTCAAAAGTTGTGCCAAGACGATTAATGTTGTTAGAAAAAAAGGGTTTTAAACATATTCACAGATTCAAATTGATCATCGTTTTATCCTTTTCTGTTATTGATATTCCATCAAGAGGATATTTTTTATAAAATGGCTGACGTTTTACTCCGTGCATCAAACAATTATTTTATCATTGGTTAGAGCCGTCTAAACGCGGGGAGATTTATAGTAGCTATTGGTTAACAGCACGCATAAACAATCTTATTTGCATATTGCATACTATTTATAGTATCATTAGCTGGAATTATTTCAAGTCGATAGCATCAATGCCCAACATAACCGTGTTTTGTGTAAGAGTATAGCATGCAGCGCTATAGCAGACGATATATCAACCGCGCAGGTACTGTCCAGTCGGCAGTTGAATGTAAATATGATCTAGACCAGATCTTAAAAAAAAAATCTTTTGTGTTAATAGTCCTGTAATTAATAGATAAAATTTGTTTGGTCGTAAAATGCGTAATAAATTGGAGACCAAATTCTAGTTCACGCCATGAGCACGGACCAGTCTTAACTTGTTTTCCTAAATTCCAATGGCCATTACGGGTCTGGTAAACTTGCCGTATCTTTTCTATATCGAAGTTTTTGTAAATATCGGTATCTGGCATCGGTCGGTAAACCTTACGTGTATATAGAAATGGCGACCGGGTCCATTTTATGTAAAATAAGCTCACTGTACGGCGGTATTTTCACAAAAAAACACACACTGGCCTATGGGTTACAGTCTAAAAAGAAGGCCAGGGTCTGCGCATGACCGAAAATGACGTCAAAATGGAAACCCGTAAAAGCTCCTATCGGGAACTGAAAATTGCGAACAATTAAGATGCCATTTTTTGTGTCAAAATATTTCTCAGAAATAAAGCAATAGGACTATAATTAAAAGAGAAAAAAAACCCAAACATTATGTCAGAAGTAGAAGTTTTGAGAAATAAGTAAAATGGTGATAGGTATTTAAGGCGAGCCCTTTATCAGTATGTTTCTATATTTAGTATCAATATAATAGTCCTGTCATTTATATGGTTTAAAAACCAAATGTTCACATGTCTCTTCTATCAGTTAGGGAACATAAAAGAATGGAAACTTTTGTAGGGGTATATATCAAAAGATGAATAATTTAATATCAAAATACATCAACCAGATATTCAAACATGTTGTACTAAAACACCTCAATATATCATTTATAAAAATATTATTAAAATCACACAATTCATCCACACCTGAAGATTTTATAGAGATCTTTAAGAAGTTTGATATAGGTTAAATATGACCCTTATCTACTGGATTTTATCAAATTTGAACCTTTCCCGACCTGTTAATGCATTAATTTAAAAAAACAGTAACTTGGAATTGTAGCATCACATATCGCTAGTAACCCATCGTGGGTGGGGGTGGGTTACATTCCTTAAATTAACCACAAATTAAAAAATGCAACAAACACGCTGTCGTTCGTCTGCCTTTTTGCTGGTGGTGATTTAAAATATGGCGATTATGATTCATTGGGTGTTACATGTCTTAACATATTTCACAGTTGTACCGTCATAATTAAATTGGTCTCAGTATTTGAAAGACGAGAACTACTCTTTCCTTTTCCTAAAACAAACATGTCCATGATTGAATCCCCGATTTATTTTGGCTGAACAGAACCCGCTAAATCAACTGTAAGAGTTTAAACAGTACCATTAATTTAGCCCAAATGGTCAGAGTTGCTGTTAAGTTAACAGCCAGATCCCGAATCTACAGGGTGTGATTAAATACGACCAGTTATTGCGTTACGGCAAACTGTGAATACTCTGCGAAATTGACTGAAGTCGAACTGGGCGTACCAATGGTGCAGAGTCAATCGAGCTATGTATTCAGGAAATATCAGAATTACTTCTCATCATAAAAAAATATTTAACCCCGTCTCGATCTACCAGGTGTTGTTGCTTTGCGGCGTTGTGCACAGGCCCACTGTGGACCAACCAGAACTTTAAATAAAGTCCCTTCAATCCCCGATCTCACAGATTTTATTCCATTACATCAAACTGCATAGACTCAGTATAGATGTACCAACGGTATTGACTAAATTCAGCTCTTAATTTAAGGTGAATTATCAGAAGTATTTTTTAATTTAACAGTCAAATCTAATCGATCGCAATCTGTCATGTCTGTAGCACGGACTGAATTAAGCCATTAATTTAGGGAAATGACCAGAACTACCTTTTAGTTTACCAACTAAATCCGTTCATCCCTGTTCGATTCCCCGGTTGTATGTGACAAGGAGTAGGGTTGCCTGTCCAACTTAAGGGTTTTCCCCGGGTCCTCCAGTTTCCTCGCACTGCTAAAGACCCCTACGCACACGAATTATTGAAATTAAACTGAACCATGTGTTAATCCCGAAATGACCTAGTTTGTGTCGAGTGGTCGCTTAACCCCATCCCCCCTCTCTCTCTGCCTTGATCCCTGATTTACCTTCTAGCATATATTATATGTAACACGAGTTTTTGGTTACCGACCCATCAGTAAGCGGGCTATCTCCACCTCTAACTACAGGCCTATCCGATATCAACCCGGCTTCTCAAGAACGTAGAACACGTAAAAGAATGCAGTAAATGTATCAAGAGAGATATGGTAGGAATAACTGATGTTAAACCCTACCCTGTCTGGTGATTGCGTTAGAAGACCTCCTACAATAATACCAGAAGCCAGCACTGAGAAATAAAATCTTCTCGCTAACCGATCTGTTACTAGTTAGAGTGTAGAGACATCATGGCGGTCTTCTTTAGAAGTTGTACTTATTGTATCTTATTGTAACACCTACTAACAGACGATAGAAAGGATTGGAGACAATATTATATCTGATGGGAATACAAGCAGATTGAACAACACGTGACCATAATACTGATAATAAATGTTGCAGCGGCATGCAGGTGGAGGCGGTTGAGGAGAGGGGAGGGGCAATATATTTTTGAGCAAACGACTCAATACATGTACATTACAGAACATGCAGGTGGGGAGGGTTGTGGTGGTAAAGGACTTTATAGACAATAACTTTTATAGGCAACCCACGTAATACAAGCAGATTGAAAAAAACCACCACATGACAATGACAGTCTACCGATAATAATTATGGGGGGTGGGGGGGATTAGTGGGGGTCTTGAGATCTGAAGTTCTGTCATCTATGAAAACGTTCTGATAATAATTGTGCGGGGCGTACAAGGGGAAGGGGGCGCATTAAATTTTGGCGTCTCTGTCGTCGATGAAAGGGGCGTGTTTACGTCCCCGCGCTTGAATGTGACAAACAGTATGTTCGTCTTCCTGTACGTGATATGAGTGGAGTCTTGTGCCAACCGAACCCACTTGCGACGCCTCCATAAAATATTCTTAGTACATCATTTTGAGTATGTCCACGATAAATAAATAATGATAAAATCCAGGGGTCTATTTCACGAAATTTTAACTAAGATAAAAATCAAATTTAAGTAATTTGATTGGATAATATTAGATTGATTTTAGTGCTTAGCTAATCAAAATTGAAGTATCAACTAAAATTTGGATTTTATCTTTAATTGAGAGTTCGAGAAACAGGGCCCTGGACCAGAAAGTAATATTTTACTAATCTATAATATGATCGTGATGTATATCAACATTATCACATTTTCTGTCTAGAACTACAGAGTCTCATAAATTAACCTCTCGGTTAAGCGATACTCTCCCTTGAGTCACCTGACTAGTTTTCATTAATCCAGTCGGTGCTAAACATTACACGTCATTGTATTTCATAACATTGCACATTAAATTTCCAATAAGACATAATTTTATCTCCTCAAATTTCATGAAATTCTACGAAAATAACACTGTTTTCCAGATAGCAAACAGTATCCAAAGATTAAACGTCCAATGTTTATGGTTGTTTTTTTTATAAATGTAGGAGAGACGAAGACATAGATTTCTATCATTCTATGGATAGCTAAAAAAGCTTTGGATGGATTTCTATTTTTTTCTAATAATATTATTCGTGGTCTTTATTTATTTAGTTGGATCATGTCGCAATGTCAGTACACGTCATCGTCATAGTCTATTCTAAAGTCCCCAATATTTTAAGGAAATGGAACAACCTTTATTTCCGGAATGTTCAAATTCGCAGTCATACTTACTTGTGGTGTATTAAAATCTGTTTCTTAATATTTTCAGGAAATGGGACAACCTACATTTCCGGAATGTTTCAAATCTACAAACTTGATTTATTAATGCATGAAAATATCGTTGCTCTCTGACAGCCAAAATTGATTTATTAAAAGTATGACCGAGAAAATAATAAATAATATGTCCGATATGTACCAGTTAGTATGATATGAACATGTATTGGTAAATATATGTAGAATCTCTTGAGTTATTGTTTGACACAACATGATGAGTTTTTGATGATCGGACGTCTACTTTATTTATGCCAACCTACCTGTTGTATTCATCTGTACTGATTTTTGATTGGCTATGATTAACGATGTTGTCTATGGTAGATACAACAGTGGCTGTGATAGGTTCATTTATCAAAGTCTTGACTTGACGATGACATGAGGCCTTGTTACCAAGTGTGGCATTTAAACCGGAAATGAGGTCAGTCTGTGATGCGTTTCAGACACGTGACCAGTGGAATTAGACATTTAACTTAACACGCGAGGTCAATATTCGAGCCGTTACCACCGACAGTTGGCGAACATGGCACGACAAATCGGTTTTCGGATGTTTCAGTGACCAATACAATGATGGACAAGACAATTTATCTCTTTCATCAGGCAGGATCTTCCAGTCATCTATAATAGTTTCAGATTTCAAAATGATCGAAGGACAATCGCGAAAACATCTTGAAATCAGGAATATATAGTTTTGGTTAGTAGAGAACTCTCATGCGTTTGTACGTTCATGGAGGTTACCGTCCTCTTCCACCGAGGGTGATGTCGAGGACAATTGCTTCTTCCTTGTTTTGTATAAGTGTCGGCTGTAGCGATGCAGTCGGGGATTTTATCACTGCATGGCGTATGTCCGTCTCCAATAGCCAAGTTTAGTAGCAGAACAGTGGGACGTTAAACCCTATTTCATTGAGGCAATAGCCCGGTTGGTGCAGGCTATTTAGAACATATTGAATATATCAAACCAAATAAACTAGTTCATTATATACATTCCGACATACTCGCGCGCGGATTGGAATAACACAAACAAACAGGAACCAAGGAAAACAAACGAATATAGAGTAGCCATTTATTTGTCATTTGTTTGTTCCTAAAGCAAAATGTCCAACATACAACCTCTTATAAAGAATTGTGCTAAAAACATTTCACTCAGTCACCCCCGGACACCATAGAACAAGGTAAACAAAAAACGTTTTTAAGTAAAAACTACTTATATGTGAGTAAGTAACTATTTCTAGTCTTATAAAAACAACAATAACACGAGACACAGAGAAAGGAAACATAGGGCTATATTAGTCAAGTACAAAACCAGAACAAATTCAAGTCTTTATTAATACACGGTAAACAAAACAAAAATTGTTAATTTACAATAATTATTTATTTCCATATGATTCTTGGGTTATTTATTTGTTTCGACAAAAAGGGCCTAGGATGTCCTGGGTTGGCATCTGTGTGTTGACCGACATTTTCCAGTCTGGGAGGCGCAGAACCTAGTCGTTCTCACGGGCGTAAAAAGGGTACACCCGTGTTTTCGTCGACGTTCACCTAAAAACAGGAACCCGGATATTTAGGATTCGTTAGAACGTCTGGTGGCGTTGGTACGGAAATGAAGAACGCTAAATCCCGTTATATTTTAAAAGCAACTGCAGCAAACAGGGGGATTATTCAGAAATATTATTGTTTAACGAAATTAAAGCGGTTCAATCAATTTAAATTTGACTACAAATAACTGGCTTTGTGGCAAGAAACATTTATCACAACGGTTAAAAAAGAATCGTCACACAGGAAATAGTTATCTCCGTAAGTTTTGTCAAATTGAATATCTTATCGCCAATAACAGTATATTTTATCGCAAAAATTATATTCATATCGACAGTATGAGTGCTGGGCGGTTTGTCTTCGAGTGGCCGCCACAGTATATTTTTTATAGTGTATGTAGAGTATTTGGTAGGCGTGTATTATTAATATAAGAAGAAAGAGACTGTGATATAGTTTAGTGAGTACATTATAAGTTAATATAGTACAATAGGAAGGTTAACACACGTTAATCATATTTAAACTATGTATTATATTTAATATATTATACTTATATCGATATGATACATAACTACCTACAGGTCAGATCTCCACGTAGTGAAAACCATCGAAAGTTTAAACGAAACGAAATATAGATCAGAGGCCTGTTTCACGAAATTTTAACTAACATAAAATCCTAATTTTAGTAATTTGATTGGATAATATTAAACTGATTTTAGTGCTTAGCCAATCAAAATTGAAGTATCGACTAAAATTTGGATTTTATCTTTAGTTAAGATTTCGGGAAACAGGCCCCATGTATTTTAAAAAGATTGTGCAGAATATGCACATCAATAACTTATCTTTCCCTATTTGTAATACTTGTACGATACTCACAAAAATGCTCTTGTCTGTGATTAGTAGGACCGCCAGAGACTGGTGGATTATCAGTAGATTATAACAACATTTATAACATGATTTTTATCAGACAATATTCATATATTTGTTTCATTAAACAGGAATTATGGGAAATGTGTCAATACTAGAAAATGTAAAGGGACTTTGCTGAAAATTTCAGTCAAATTGATCCACTCTGAACTGAGTATTTAGCCATTGAAATTTAGGCCTAGCATCGAACATCACTACTAAAGCTAGTACCATAAAAAAACAGATAGCCTCGATTATCCATTATTCATTGAATCACCAATGAGCGTTGAGCAGCAGATCGGATTCCAATCCAGTAAATATCACAACTAGCGATGCCATCGAGAGAAGATTATGGTCTGGATACGTTTATTAATGTCTAATTAATAATTTAGATAAAAATGTCAGGCCTAAAGAAAGACCTGCAATAGACTGATTTAGCTCTTGCATAATGCATGTTAAAGGCCAAAAGAAAGACCTGCAATAGGCAGATTCAATTCTTCAATAATGTATGTTCAAATATCAAGTTTACTGATTTGGTGGTTTTTTTTACAAAAACAATCTGATTTCTAAATTTTAGTCGAGCCATGGTTGAATGTGTTCATACCCAAAAACTACAGAATATATTTTAATACCAAAATACATGATATAGTTCAAGTGAATTATAAATCAAATAATCCATACCGAGATCGGGTTGATGTAACTGTTTCAAGACAGAACCATTTTTCAAAATTTAATTTAATATTTGAAGGACTTGTAATTATTTCTATTTTATGTTGTTGTATTTTGTCAATCTAACTTAATTATGTATTTATTTTTTAATTTTTATATTTTGAATTTATTTATATGACTTGTTTTTGATTTGGTTTTAACGGCCTTGTTTTTATTTTCAGTATTAAAATGCAAAATGGAATCGATTTTTCGGTGGCATTTCAAGAAATTTCGAATCAGACGGTGATTTACATTACCACTGATCAGTTGGTAGAAATATCCATAAAAACTAAATGGAATTGCTGTGTTTATTTATTTTATTATTTAATCATTAATCCAGTTGTAGATATTGGTGTAAAATTTCGCATTTTTCGAATCTTGATATTATCACTAATTTTCTTTTTCAATTAATATTTTTTTTCAACTTTACATAATACTTTTGACAACCCTTAATACACACGTGATATCTCGCAGTAGCAGACGATGGTTGATTTAAACAATTTTTACAGCAGATAAAATTCATGTCAAATAGATACATTGTCAAATAAAATAATACGGATTCAAAAACAAGTCGAAGTCTAATAATATTAATTCGACTTCTTGATTACACTACAAAAGAAGAAAAATAACGGAATTACTAAGATTAACCTTGAATAGGATACTTCCAGTATTATCAAACTCCAGTTTTCTTAAACATACGGACTATATTTGAAGGCAACAATTTGAGATAAATTTAATTAATTTGTTTGAATATGTGAGATAATTTATTTTGATTATATATGAATGAAATAATGATAATTATTCCAGGGATAATTATTTAGAGAAACGTTCATGGATATTAAGATGTATGATAAAACCCGAGTACAATCTGGTATATTGGTGAATGTTTGTAGAGAAGAGAGGGTACAGTGTTGGTATTTTTATCCACCAAGAGACGGGTTGTAGTGAATGTTTTTACTATAAAGAAGAGAAGAGTATGATGTTGGTATTTTACAAGTATAGTTATATTGTACACATTAACCTGATCATATTACTGGGGATATAGATGTGATAGATTCTAATGGTTCTACCAAAACTTATCTCATAACCATAGTTACCAGACAACTAGTTCTCAAAGTTTTAAATTATTTTGTTTTTCAAAAAGATAATATTTGGTCATATTCGTCAAATTTAATTTTGGTTATTTTTTTCAGTTATAAAGCTCCGGGTTCATGTTTTTCAAACCGTCTTCATTATTCCAGTCGGAACCGAACAGAACAGGAGGACGTTAAACTGTGCATAATTTGTTTCCTCTCTGGTGGATATGATTTATATACGCAAGTAAACTTGTTATAATGACATTTAGTAACTGAACAGTACATAAACAGGGCACAATTTTATTTTAACATAATTACTGCTCGTAACCTCGTGAAAACGTCGCTCGGTTATGAACAGTAATTGTGTTAGATAATTTTGTTCTTATATTCAGCAGTAATGATTTGTGTTTCATAAAAGCGTGCTCTTTTATTCAGCAGTAACTATATTCCATAAAACACAATAAAATATAATCGCTGGTTTCTTAAAATATAGCGCGACGTTTCGACAAGTCTTCTCCTGTCGTGTTTAAGGGCCAATCATTGTGACTGTATTCCATATACACATTTGTTGTGTTTTTATCAATGTTTTTATTTTAATAATTGCATTTTCTCATACATGCACGCGGAAACTTATTTTAATAAGTTGTTTTTTTTATTATATATTTAACAGAAATAAGTATAGGTCATATTATTATCTCCATTAATTGATATGACACAGTATACAGATTTTAATCGTACCCTTTTTAAGCTTTATGTCTTATTTTATACCAAAATTAAAAAATAAAAAAAAATAATTCAACCGAATATAAAACAGAATTTTTATTTCGACTTATTCCTTATTTTTATCTATTTATTTATATGTCCACAGGGGTGGGGGTGACGGTATTTTGACAGGATTGATAGTTCATTCTCTCTACTGTGTTCTGTTGCTAATTTACATACTCAAGGATGTTACAAAATGTTCGCGAGGTTCGTTTTTAATCATCGATTTATTTATGTCCGCGGGGTTGGGGTGAGGGTATTTCTGAAAGCAATCATTACCGAGTGATATAAAGTGGGTAACTTCAGATTGTGATACCGTTTAATAATTTAAAACGAAAAAGAAAGCAACTGTGTAACCATTGGGGTAAGAGGTCGTATCAAAGGTCGTATCAAAGACTTTTAATATTATCATCTGAATATATGTTCGTGAAATAAATTAATAATTGGGGCCTTAATTACATTTTAGAGTAGTGCTTGTCATTATTTCATATGGATATATAAACATATTAACAAATATATGAACATAATTAATAATTCTTGCTCTGACAATGAAACGAAAAAATCCATCAAAAATATCAAAATTTACCTCCGTAT